>JAOANR010000002.1:59289394-59908959 GCA_030278955.1 Hygrophila difformis | reverse complement strand
AATATATTTTTTTTTTTCCAACTTTCGGGTTTATTTTCAGAAAAAAAAAATATTTAAGCATATGACTGGACATTTTTAAATAGTTTAGGGATAAAAAAATAATACTCCATAATTATCTTATTTAAAATCTTACTGTGGATGGGCCAACCAAGTTCCAAAATACTTTAGATCCGGTCGTCCAATAATTCATTAATGTTAACGTTTAACATTAATAATTACAAGTGGTCATAAGTGACGACCAAGTGGGATGTAATTAATTAATTAATTAAATGTATTTTTTCTTTTAAGAATACTAAAATAATGCGATTACGACATGGAGTATTATAAAAGTTTGTCTTTTAGCGGGGAGGTAGGGAGCAGATTTTCTTTTTCGGGGTTCGTGTCGGGTTCATCAGGTTGTATAATATTTTAGGTTGGGTTTTGGGTCGACCTGATTTCAGAAAAAATCGAAAAGGCCAAACCTAAACCTGAAAATTTTCATGTCGTTTGGGTTCGTTTTTCGGGTTATAAGCCAAAATTGACACAATTTCAGGTTTCGGGTCGTATTCGTGTCAGGTTGAGTAGGTGGTATAATATTTCAGATTATTTCAGATTGGGTATCGGGTCGATCTGATTTGAAAAAAACCCAAAATGACTAAATCTAAATCTGAAATTTTTCGTGTCGATCGGGTTTTATTTTTCGGGTTCGTGTCCAAATTGACACCCATAGAGCAGATACCTCTCCTTCCCATGTTTATAGGAGTGGCACTCCTCCGTTCCCCAATAGATGACATTTTAGCAAAATCACACATATCTAAGGAATATCATTATTATTGACTAATTTTCCACTTTTACCATTACTTTATAAAAAAGTAAAATTGAAGTAGAGAGATTAATACTGCCTCTGTTCCTCTTTAGTACTCCCTCCCTTCTCCAATAAATTGAATGTTTGGAAAATCAGCACTATTCACAGACGTACTTTAATTTAAAGTTTTATTATAGTTTACAAGTTAAAATATAACCAAGTGGGATCTTGTTAGATTCGTCTCGTCAAGTAGTTTTTAAATATCGAACTTTTAGAATTTATACTTATACCGAAATTGAGTTATTAATCGTTTAAAATGTGTATTGGACTGCGTGCACAGTGGGTCCATTTTATTTTTTTAAAACGGAGGGAGTAGAAGTTTAAGAAGAAATTGCAAATACTAAGGAATTTAATGATTACACTTTAAATTTTTATTTTTATCCCTCATTTATTTACACAAATCAAGAAAAAATAAATGTGAATGGAGAGAGAATGAATGATATTTATAAGAGTAAAATGGTAATATTGGAAAAATATGATATAAAAATTGAAAACGACAACTATTTTGGAATATTTTTTTGTTTTTAAAAAGATAACTAAAAAGTAACGGAGGGAGTATTTATGAAAGGATAAAGATAATACTACCTCCGTTCTCGAATATTTTTGACGTTTTATAATGGGCTATTATTCACACACAGACTTTCATTTAAAGTTTTATCATAGTTATACAAGTTAAAATATAGTCAAGTGAGATCTTTTTAGATTCGTCTCGTCGTGTAGTTTTTAAATATCAAACTTTTAGAATTTTTACTTGTACCGAACTTGAGTTATTAATGATTTAAAATATACATTGAACTGCGTGAAAAGTGGGTCCGTCAAATATATTCAAGAATAGAGGAAGTATTAGAAAAATATGATATAAATATGAAAAATGATAATTATTTTAGAATATTTTTTTGTTTATAAAAAGAAAAGACAACTGAAAATGTAGGGTGCAGTATTTTAAAATCAAGGTGGCGGCTTTTTGCCTCTTCGTTGTTCGCAAAAGGTTGTCTTTTAAACACATGGGATAATCTGCAATTGGGCATTATTAATTTTTTGAGATAAAGAATTTTTTAGGCCATCAATAGGCAGGTAATTCGCTTTTGGGCCACTAAAAATTGAATTATGAAATTAGGCCACCAATAGGCATTCGGGCCGGTTTTATAGGCCAAAATGACCAAGTCAATGCCACAATGGGCCGCGTGTGCGTCACGCGCTACCACTCTTCACGCGATGGCCCTAAAGCGGAAATTGTCTCCTGTTAGTGGCCTATTTTAGTTTTTTTTTTTAATTTTTTTTATTTTTTTTACTTTTTTTTTAAAATTAAAATAAATATTACTCTATCGGACAATTATCCAACCATGATCTCGAGACCAACTACTAAAATAAAGCTGCTCATTTTGGCACACAATATGTGCATTTCCATCGGAGACCCAAATTTCTTCTGATCTTCAATTTTATTTCACTTTCCTGGGTGGGTAGAGAACACCTATTTATCTATTTCCATTTATTTTTTATTAAATTTTTACTACTTATTTTATTATATTTCATTTAATAAAAATATGATAAATGGTGGGTACAGAACCCTTTTTTTTGCCGAACAACCTATAAAGGGTGGTGGGAGCCCATGCTAGAAAAAAGGAAGAGATAAGGGCGGGGTGGGGAATCGAACCCCCAACCTATAAGTTGAAAGTCGATGGACTTGACCACTAGGGTAAGTTTCCATCCCCTTTAATATAAATGAATTCATTCAAATTAATTTAGTTTTTAGATTTAATTTATTTAATTTTATTTTAGGTTATACTATAATTTAATTCTTGAAGTTATTATTATTATTATTATTAATACAAATAATTTAATTTATTATTTTTTCTTTTTTTTATATTTTCAATATATATTTATTTTATTTTTATTTTAATGAGTATTTATTTCGTGTTGGGGTATTTTGAGCACGGTATTTTATGTGGTCATAGACAGTATTTAATGTAGGATATATTAGTATTTGATGGGTAGATTTGGTGATTAATATTTATTATACTATAATGAAAACGAGACAAAAATGTTGGAACAGAGAAAAATGGAAAGTGAGCAAAAATAATGGAATGAATGGAGTAGTATTTATTTAAATTACAAAAAAGTAAATCATGCCACCAAAAGGAGACAATTTCCACATTTGAGCCATCGCGTGGCGAGTGGGTTACATGCGGTCCGTTTTAGTGTGGTATTGGTCAAATTGGCCCTAAATTAGGCCCGAATGCCTATTGGTGGCCTAATTTCATAATTCAATCTTTAGTGGCCCAAAAGTGAATTACCTGCCTATTGATGGCCTAAAAAATTATTTATCTCTAATTTTTTTTATTACTCTTCTGTTTCGATTCCTATTAATAAAAAAATATTCCGACAGGCGACAAGTGACCCCTACTATCTTGTCTCATCCAGTGAAATCCATCTGTGTATCTCATAAATTAAAATACTCCCTCCGTGCCCTTCCAAATGTCCTATTTACTATTTTTGGATATCCCATTACAAATGTCTTCTTTCTATAAATAGAAATATTTTTCCCTCCAACAACTATGTGGACCCCACCATATACTCACAAACCAACTCTACCTTAATTCCTGTGTCCAACAATAACAAGACATTTAGGATGGGTCGGAGGGAGTACTTTGAGATTAACAGAGTATTTGCATATCATTTTAAAGAGAAGAAAATTACTACTTTTATAGTCAAAATAGTAGTAATACAATATAGAATAGTGCTGTGAAATAAAATACTTCCTCCGTTCCTAAATAAATGCTACGGACCCACATTTCACGCAATCGAATACATGTTTTTAATCCGTAATAACTCAAATTCCATGTAAGTAAAAATTATGAAAATTTTATATTCTAAATCTATGCGATTAGACGAATCCAACAAGATCTCACTTGACTATATTTTATCTTATATAATTGTATTAAAAAGTTGAGTCAAAGCTACTTAATGAACAGTAACAAAAGTCAAAATGTGCCATTTAAAAAGGAACGGAGGAAGTACTTCATAGTTCATAGTATTAAAATAGTAGTAAAATGTTAGTGTTATTTGTAAATTTGAAAAGTAGGAAATATTTGTCTATTGTTACAAAGGTGATAGATATGATATTCCAACTCAAAATTAATTGATGATAAGTGGAGTGATCCATATGCATATAAACAAGGAGCATCCTAATATATAAGCAATGTGAGACATTTTGAAACTGGTCTTGCAAAAATGGAGAGTTGGGTTCAACTTGGAGTCAAGTGACTATAATTATCTTGTAAAAATAAAATTTTGTGCTGTAGGGTTTTGTGCAAATTGAGGGTTGGATTAGACATGATATAAGACACAGCAAAATGAAGAACTGTAAAGTACCATCATGGAGTATTATGCATAATTAGTACGCAACTGTTAGCCGGAGCTGTTGGAAACTTGAGGAATTTTCAATTTTACATAAAGTACTTTTTACAATTAGTTTTAATTGTTAAAATTGTGAAAAATATTAATTAAATTTAAAAGAAGCTTTGAAAGCTACTAAGTATAAAGAGTAATTTTTATTCGCTGAGCTTCTTTTTGAAGTTGCATCCTTCGGAAGCTTGCGTAAAAGAAAACAAAGCCTTTTATTTTAATAGAAACTAGAACCGCAAATTGGTACATTAATAAGAGAAAAAAAAAAATAAATAAATAAACGTACAGCTAAAATTATAGGACTGAATTTGCAAGTTTTCCAATAGACATCATAGCATATAAACACACATACATGCGTACCTTATGTGGCCCTTTTTGCAAGAAAAGGGCCAATCACTTGAAAATACTCAAGTGCATAATACCTTCAGGCTTCGGCCCATGCTATAGGCCCAGAAATTGAATTTGACATTCAAAATCAAAACTTACCCAATTTAATAGACGAAGGTGTAAAGATTATCCAGAAAACGAACTTAAGAAAATTTCAAATCCCATCGATAGACGAGTAGCGTAAATAAAACATTTAATTATTATTTGTACTAAAACACAAAAACAAAAGAAAACACAATCTGTGATATTTAATAAGGAAGTATTTGGGCATCTGAGAGATCGTAACAGAAAACTTAAGAACAAATTGTTAGGCATTGAGAAACGGCTTGCTCATGTAGATTCAGCGTGGCTTTGGAGATTGGATGAAGAGATTCGGAAGGAGTTGGCATGAGGTGTTAATGCAGGAGGAATTGATATGGCATCAGAAATCTCGCGACAACTGGGTTCATGTGGGAGATAGGAATACAAAATACTTTCATGCCAAGACGAAAATTCGGCGGAAAGCTAATAAAATTTATGGGCTTGATATGGATAATGGCGAGTGGGTTGAAGATCAGCAACACTTGGAAAGCCATGCAATTGACTATTACACTCATATGTTTGCCGCTCCGAACTTATTGCATATAGGGGACCCCTTGCCGCCCCTCCAACCATTGTTGGAAGAACAAAAGGAGTCTTTGATGGTGGAGACAACGGCTGCTGAGGTTGAGCTAGCCTTAAAGTCCATGAAATCTCTTGCTGCTCCGAGGCCTGATGGGTTCCCGGCAGGGTTTTATAAAGAATATTGGGATATCTTGAAGGACTCTATTTTCAAGCTTGTGTCGGATGCTGTTTCAACTCGAAGTGTTCCATCAGGGCCGGCGCATGCTTATGTGTGTCTGCTTCCCAAAGTGGACATTCCCCGATCACTTAAGCAATTCAGGCCATTGACGTTATGCAATGTGACATTCAAGCTGATTACTAAGATACTTGTCAGGCGCCTCCGGCCCATTATGTGTGAGATCATTGGTCCTTATCAATCGGTGTTCTTACCAGGACGGGGTACTGCAGATAATGACATTTTATTACAGGAAATTGTTTCGTCACTAGAACGCCCTCGATCTGCTAAGGCCGTGGTCTTGAAAATTGACTTGGCCAAGGCGTTTGATACGGTTAGTTGGCAATTTCTGGAGGCTTGCTTGATTGAGCTTGATCTGCCCATTGGTTGCCGGGAGTTAATTATGGCATTTGTTACCTCTTCGAGTTTTTCTATCCTTTGGAATGGAAAACCTATCAGTAATATTCAGGTGGAACGGGGTCTTCGGCAGGGTGACCCATTATCGCCATACTTATTTGTAATAGTTATGGAGAAGTTGTCGCGGGCTGTGATTAATGCTACTAGTTCGGGTGGTTGGCGGCCGCATTACCTAAGTTTGCTGATGATCTGATTTTTTGTGCAGAACTGGAGGAGGGTAGCGTTTGCTGCATGGCTTCGGTATTGGCTCGTTTTGGCTCCCGGTTTGGATTGAACATGAATGCTTCTAAGTCAAGTGCATTTTGCTCTCCTTCAGCCACCATTGCGGACAAGTCACTCTTGAGCGAATTGATGGGAGTCTCGGCAGTGGCGGACCTGGGAGTTTACCTGGGCTTTCCCATAATACATGGGCGGCTCAAAATAGCACACTTTGATGGTCTAGTACAGCTAATTGAATCTAGGTTGAGCACTTGGTCCTCTTTCCTCTTGAACAAAGCTGGTCGAATCACGCTTGCCCGAGCGGTCTTGAATGCTATACCTATTTACACAATGCAAGTCCACATGTTGCCCATTGCCGTGTGTAATAAGATCGACAAACTTATTCGCCGGTGGATTTGGAAAGGCGTTGAGTGGTGTGGGATACATCTCGTCCACTGGGATGTTGTTACTCGCTCCAGGAAGGGTGGTGGCCTGAGTGTCAAACGAAGTCGTCAGATGAACTTAGCTCTCTTGTGTAAGCAACTCTGGCAGCTTGTTACGGACCCGGATAAGCTTTGGGCGCGTGCTTTAAGACACAAGTATGGTCTGGAGCCGGGTATGATGCCTAAGGATAATTATCGTGGCACGAAAGTGTGGAAATCATTGATTAGGGTTGGCGAATTTTTTGGGAGTGGATACGGTGTCCGGGTGGGCAACGTGCCAGCTCATTATGGTTCTCGCCTTGGTGGGAAGGCTCTTGTATGGCTTCACATGTCCCTTTCATTGACGTGCATGATTTGCATTTAAGCCTTCGGGATGTTATTGACAATGGTCGTTGGAAGGTGCAGATGGTTTATTCTTGGTTGGCCGAGGACTTACTGAAGCGCATAGAGGCGTCCCAGGCTCCCTTCTTGAATGAACAATTGCAGGATGTCTTGCACTGGCGTTGAGAGCCCAAGGGTATTTATGCAGTTCGTTCTGGGTATCAGTGGCTTTGTCAGGAGAGTGCCAATACAACTGGTTGGGTTTGGATATGGGATCAATCAATCCCGGGAAAGATTGGTGTTCTTCTTTGGACTCTTGGGCATGGCTCACTGCCATGCAATGATTTGAGACATCGGCATGGCCTAGCTTCTTCCCCTTTATGTTCCATTTGTGGTGATTTTGTTGATGACTGGCGGCATGCCTTATTTCTTTGTACTTGGGCAGAGGATGTTTGGATGAGGTGTGGGTTTTTCATTAGAGACATTATTAAGAGGGTATAGTGGCGCTCTTGGTGGCCGGTCTATCCTGGAAGTCGAGTTGTTAGCTCTTCGATTTGGGTTACTCATGGCCAAGGAGATTGGGGTTTCTTTGACGGCATGTTATGTGGATTCTCTTGATGCATGTGGTTAATTTAGTGATGGGAGCTGTGTCACTTCGCCATTCGCTTTGGCATGTGGTTAAGGATGTTCGCGACTTGGTGCACGGTATGGATGGTTGCTCGGTTCGGCATGTGTATCGGGAGGGCAATCAAGTTGCCGATGGTCTGGCTCGCAATGCTGCGCAGTTAGAAGACTTCTACACCACCTGGGCATTCCCGTCGGATGATATTTCTCATCTAGTTGGGAAGGATGCAAGTGGCGCTACTTATGTTCGCTTAGTTTAATTTGCTTGTCTTTTCTTTTCATTTTTTCATTTCTTTGCTCGCCTTCTTAGGCTGTGTTATGAAAAAAAAAAAAACAAAAAAATCTAGACGAAAACATTTAATTACCTCCCTTTTTGTGGGCCAGTTTTCTTTAGGATTGGTAATGGGCTTCAGTAACCAAGCCCATGTTATGTATAATTTGCACAATGCAAACGTCAGATGACCATCAAAATTTTTGCATTGGAATGAATTAAATTATTACTATAATCTACTATTATAATTTATAGGTGGAACCGTCGAAAGATTAAAAATTCCAGCTATTATTTTAGACATGACATATCTCAATTTTTATAAACGCAATTTATTGTGATAGTGAATAAAGGATATCTATCTTTCTATATATATCTAATATATATATATGCTAACCGGTAAGTACTGTTACCAGCAATAGTAAATGTAGGGTTAACTTTCCTATTTTACCCTTCCTCCAAACTACTGCTTTTCTTATGACAGGTCCCAGGTATTTTTACATCTCTTGTGTGTTGGTGGCGCTTTCGAAGGCATGGTCCGACCTGCCCTAATTTAATTTCGCAGGAACGCTCCGTCCGTTTAAACGTTCGCGCTCGTCGTTGGTCCCCTGCCGCCGGCCACCAGGTCCCCGTGAATCGGTGCTCTTCGGCCCGTGCTCCGCCATCCGCCCTTCACTTCTATTCAATCGCCGCTGCGTGGGTCGCGGTGCCGGGTCACCACCTCCCCGCTCCTCAGCGCCCGGTACTGCCGCCCCCGCCTCCTCCAACCCACCTGCCCTTCGTGCGGCCATAAGCTCCTGCGCCCCGGCGCGCTCTCCTGCGTTGTCCCTCCATCCCTGCGCCCCACCCCGCCTCAGCCCCCGCAGGCTTCACGAGTAGTGTTGCCGGGCTGGACAGGTGCGCCATTTCATTCTGCCCTAATTACTTTATTGAATAGGTGCTTCCCCTTTGATTCAGTCCGTATCCTGTATCTTTGTTGGCTTCGTTGTCTGTAGTCAGTATTCCTTTCACTTGTCACTACTTGTTATTGTTTTGGAGGATTTCATTATTGTGTGCTATCCATTTTGTTCTATCCATAAATTACAAATTGTGTAGAATGAAGGTGTATTTTCATATGCACTTTTCAAACTGTGTTGCTAGGAAATTGGAGACAAAACGCCGCCTCCTCCCCTCCCGTCGGCGGCTCAACCTCTACTGGTGGCTGAGGCATGCTTCTTTTACTTCGATTGTCACTTGATTTAGTTTCTCTTACATCATGCCCGACCTCCACCCTCCCCGTTCAGAACCAAACTTCGATTTGTCCGCCGATTCCTGCCCTCGCTTCACTAGCCGTCAATCGCTGGGTCAACCGCTCCCGCCTCCACGAAATCGCACAAAAAAACCTCCGCTCCAGCCCGCCTTTGGCACATCTCTCTGCCATCTGCCCTGTGGCGTCAACCCATCAATGCCCTACCCTCCCCTTACCCATATTGCCTTCTGACAAGGAAATGGTGAGACAAAGCATTCTTAGTTTCATTTGTCAAGTTCCTTCGCCGTATAATTTGCTAAATTTCCTATTTAACCATTCTTGTATGGGCAGTGTTTGCTCGTAGCCTCGTACAACACTTTCACCAGCTGATTTGCGGTGCTAATTGAGTTCTACAGAACTCATTCGCCTACCCACCTTTGTTCGGTTTGATAACCGGCAACGCTAACGCGAATTCTGAATCCCGTGGTGCCAAAATTTTGAGGTACGAACGTTGAATCTGTGTGTGTGTCCTACCCGCAATAAATTTCCTTTTAATAGATTCAGATGTAATTAGGAATATATATTGGAACACAGTTTGTTAATTGGTGCTTAAGTAGATTTTACTACGGTCATTAGTTACACTTGAGAATTGAGAGCATGCCATTATTCGATGAAATGCTTAAGTGACACTTATGCAGAGTTTTTTAACTGCCGGTTTGAATTTTTCTGTTATGTTTGGTTTGGTCGTGGCTTTTGCTGGGGATTGGTGATAATGCGATTCAAGGCTTAGAGATAGATAAAGCTGAAATTAGAATTTGGAAATCTAAATTCATGGGAATGGTATTGTTTGACTATAGCTTGCTCTTAAAGTGCAATGATGGATGTTCGCTCATGAAATTTCAACAGTTAAGATACTTAAAATGTTTTGCCTTTAACAAAATAAATAAAAATTGAGGTTTCTTGTAGTTTTAAATGGTATTAGTGAGCAGTTTAGAAAAGGGACCATGGAGGGCAATGATGATGAAGTGAAGCAGGAAAGGTTGGTGGAGGTGAGAGCCCGGAATAAGCCACAATGTGAGGTGCGCTGAATGTGTTAGCCAGTCCATTGAAGATTCACAGGCTGACATAACGATTCTACTTCGTAAGGTGCATACTTTTATTTTTGCAGCTAATAGTAGGTTAAATCTTGAGTTCTGAAATATGATATTTGCTACGGATTCAATATCCATGATAAGGTGCTTGCTTCTTGTTTAGAGTGATCTCATGTTTGTAGGAAGTACATGAGTTGGAACTCATAGACAATTGGGCAGTATTATGATAGATTTCAATAATGTAAATTGTAACTACTTCTATGCTCTATCTTTTATGTTCGCAAAGTGTTTGAGTTCATATATGGATCTTATTTTTTAGGATCAACAAAACTCAAGTCGAAATCGTGGATTTGCATTCATTGAGTATTACAATCATGCTTTTGCTGAATATTCGAGCCAAAGGATGTCAAATTCAAACTTCAAGCTTGATGATAATGCTCCAACTGTGAGTTGGGCTGATCCAAAAAGTGGGGAGTCCTCATCTAGCCAGGTCTTTGTACTTTACCATCTGTTGGATAATAATGCTTGAATTATCTTTACAGGATCAAATATTAATTGCCCATCTTTAATGAAATGGTATATAACTGTCATTATTCTAATGTTTTCACCTCTTTGATTCACTCCATAAACATGCACTTTCCTATGATAACATGAACTCAAAAGTTCCCTCATTAGCGCTAGTGGTTTCTCTGCTTCTTTTATATGATAACATGTACTTTGCTTTGTTGCTTTATCTCAAACGAGTGGTCAAAGAATTCCATAAATGATGTTGATTATTTCCCTCTGCGGTAAGGAACTTGGGTATTCATGCAATTTTACTGTTAAAGCCAGTTATAATGCATAGTGAATCTTGAGAACTTAATGAATTAGGTTCTTAAATGATCATGGTTATCATATATCCATGAATTAGGTTCTTAAATGATCATGGTTATCCAGGCATAGCTGCTAGAGCTAAACATGATTCAGGTGTATTGGAATACAATTGCAGCTTAACAGAGCATTGCATTGCAATTCATCTTGGCTACCAGTCGCAGAGTTTAAAATAATCTACTAATAGAAACTTTATACTTCTGTGCTTGCGGATATTGCTGAGCATGCTCTATAATTCTTACAATTTTTGTTGCCTGTTTGCAACGATATCATTGCACTGGTGGGCCAACCTATTACGCGGGTATTCTGATCACTACTTAAATGGCAGGGGTTTAGAAAGTTTACTTTTTTTTTTCTTGCTCTTTACTAAATTTTTGATACACATGTTTCTGGGATTTCTAATTCGTACTAAAAAAATTTATAGACGTTTCTGGGATGTCTTATTGTTAATTTAATTACATACCTTGGGTCTGTTTGGTTGAGAGCAGAATGGACAGCATATTCAGTTTGAGCAGATTTGACCAAGAAATCTGCTATTTTTAATTGTTTGGTAACTGGCATATTTGATGAGCAGATTTGGTTAAATCTGCTGAAATGCAATATGCTTGATTCTGAAGCAGAATGGTGAGCAGATTCACATTTTACTACTATCTACTAGTCAAATCTGCTACTCATATCTGCTCCTCAAATCTGCTGGTCAAATCTACTATCTGCTTCTGCTATCTGCTAAACTCCCAAACAGGCCCCTTGTGAAATTGCACTTTTTGATTATTGAATCTCCAAAATTGGGTTCTATTATATGGTTTGTATAACAAAATTATAGCAGTTCAGCGAAATACTTGTCACTTTTCTAAGGTACTGAAATTTTGGTCCGGCCAGTAAGCCTCCCCTTGCATTAGAAACTAAGACTGCCTGCTCCGCAGATTGTATATTTATCAAAAATAACTCTACATTTACTCTACATTTCATTTTACAAAACTCCTTCAATGTGATACACAGTGACCACATAACAGTGAAAATTCATACGTGGTCCCGCGCGGCGTAGCGCGCGGCGGATGATTTCTAGTATATATATATATATATCTATACCATAATTTAATAAGTTATGATTGTTGTATAAATAATAACTTATATACTTATTAGTATGAAATGTATATGTAAAGATATGTAAATATAAAGAAGACAATGAAAAGAAAGTTGAAAGAGATGACAGAGAGATTAGGGATTCAGTGAAGGGAAATATATAAAGAATCAATACAAGAGGAGTAATGAAAGGTGTTCATTCGTTAAGGCTGCAAACACACATATATATAGCACAATGACACTATTAACCAATAATACATTTTTTTAGTCAAATGTGGCTGGCTAGCTTTAAATATATAATATATATTTCTGCCGACACTACAATCCAAATTTCTTGCCGACAGTACATCCATAATTCATAACACTCCCTCTTGGATGTCATCGCTAAAAGATATGCCTCGTTAAAACCTTACTTGGAAAAAATATGTGGGAAAAAAATCCAAGTAGGAAAAAGAGTACATGATTCTTTTATAATTATTTCTCTCTCTGATCAAAGTATCAGTTGAGATTCTTTAGTTGGCGCATCCCGATATTTTTCACCAATTTCTCGAATGTTGCTTTTGGTAGTGCCTTAGTAAATAAATCTGCAAGATCATCAGCTGAACGGATTTGTTGCACATCTATTTCACCATTTTTCTGTAGATCATGAGTGTAGAAAATTTTTGGTGAAATGTGTTTTGTTCTATCTCCTTTAATATACTCTCCCTTCAATTGAGCTATACAAGCTATATTATCTTCATATAGTATTGTTAGAGGTATTTTTTCTTCAGTAGTTATGCCACAATTATCAATATATGGTGCATAAAAGATCGCAACCATACACATTCTCAACTGGCTTCATGTATTGCTAAAATTTTAGCATGATTTGATGAAGTAGCAGTCAATATCTGCTTCATTGATCACCATGAAATTGCAGTACCACCACATGTAAAAACATAGCCAGTTGGAGATTTGGCTTTATGTGGATCTGACAAATATCCAGCATCAGCAAAGCCGATTAGTTCATGCCGAGAATCATTTGGGTAAAATATCCCAAAATCAATAATTCCTTGGAGATAGCGAAATATATGTTTAATTTCATTCTAATGTCGTCTTGTAGGAGATGAACTAAATAAATTTACTCCAGATGATATATCTGGTCTAATGCAGTTTGCGAGATACATTAAAGCACCTATGACACTTAAACATGGGACCTCTGGTCCAAGAATCCGTTCACATTCCTCTTGTGGTCTAAACGGATTCTTTTTTATATCAAGTGACCTTACAACCATTGGAGCACTCAATGGATGTACTTTATCCATATAAAATCACTTTAATACTCTCTGAGTATAAGCTATTTGATGGACACAAGTTCCATTCTTTAAGTATTCAATTTGTATACTAATGCATAATTTGGTTTTACCAAAATCTTTGATTTCAAACTCCTTTTTCAAGTATTCAATAGCTTTTTGGAGCTCATCTGGAGTTCCAATCAAGTTGAGATCATCAACATAAACTGCAATGATTACAAACATTGTCCATTTTTCTTAATGAAAATACATGGACAAATTGGATCATTTATATAACCCTCTTGTATCCAAGACTCACTGAGTCGGTTATACCACATTTGCCCGGATTGTTTCAATCCATATAAGGATTTTGTAATATGATGGAATACATATGTTTAGGATTTGATTCATATGTCTCTGACATTTTTAATCCCTCTGGGATCTTCATATAGATATCTTATCTAAATTTCCATATAGATACGCAGTAATAACATCCATTAATCTCATTTCAAGATTTTGATGGACTGCTAAAATGATAAGATATCTAAATGTTATCCTATCCATTACAGGGAAATATGTTTCATCATAATCAAATCCGGGTCTCTGTGAGAACCCTTGGGTGACTAATCTCGCTTTGTACCTTACAATTTCATTTGCTTCATTTCTTTTTCGTACAAAGACCCATCTGTATCCAACTGGCTTTATATTTTCTGTTGTTTTGACAATCGGTCCAAATACATTTCGTCTAGCCAGGGAATCCAATTAAGAATAAATTGCATTTTTCCATTTTGACCAATCTTTTCTTTTCCGACATTCATCAACCGATTTTGGTTCATGATCCTTGTCATCATTTATGATATCAAGTGCTATGTGGTATGAGAATACATTATCTATGATAATTGCATCTCGGTTCCAAACATTTCTGCTTGTGACAAAATTGATTGATATTTCATTATTTTCAAATTCATGCTCCTCTAGAGCTGCAAGTTCTTGCTCCTCTGGAGTTATTTGCTCTTCAAGAGCTTTTTTTTTTTTTCCTCTGGAATATTTTCTATAATTTTGTCACTTTCAAAGATTTGTGATCCACTTTTCTTTCGAGGATTTTTATCTTTGGAACTTGGTGGTCTACCATGTTTCAAGCGTACAGTAGATTCATCTTTGGCACTTGTAATTGGTCCCTATGGGTCATTAATTTTGATTGGAACATTTGTTGCCTGTATATGAGATTTTGTTACTCTTTTAGAGTCGCATATGCGTCCGGCAATTGATTTCAATATTCTGCAAATGTAAAATTTGTACTTCTAGTTCACAATCATTTGTACGAGGATCAAAAAATCTAACAGTGTTTTCCAGTTGATTTCTTTTTCTTTCTTTGGTTGATTTTTGTCTCCCCCTAATTTCGGGAAATGAGATTCGCCAAAATGACAATCTTTGAATTTTTTAGTAAATAAATCACCAGTTAATGGTTCAAGATATCGAATTATCGATGGTAATTCATACCCGACATATATTCCCAATCTACGTTGGGGACCCATCTTTGTGCGCTGAGATGGTGCAATCGACACATATACCACGCTACCAAATATTCTGAGATGGGATATATTGGGTTCATGCCCAAATGTTAATTGTATAGGGGAGTATTCATGATAATGTGTCGGTCTTAACCGCACCAATTTTGTTGCATGTAATATTGCATGCCTCCAAGCTGTCAATGACAATCCAGATCTCATTAATAATGGTCTGGCAATTAATTATAAAGGTTTTATAAGCGATTCAGCAAGTCCATTCTATGTATGGACATGAGCAAATGGATGCTCAACTGTTATGCTTATTGACATGCAGTATTCATCAAACCTCAAGGATGAGTATTCACCAGCATTATCCAAACGAATATTTTTTTATTGTATAATCAGGGAGCTGTGCTCGTAATTTAATAATTTGAGCAAGTAACTTTATAAACGCATGGTTGCGAGATGATAACAATGTTACATTGGACCATCGTATTGATGCAACAATTAGCACCATAAAATATTTAAATGGTCTGCATGGTGGATCTATAGGTCCACATATATCGCCCTGAATTCTTTCAAGAAAACTAGGGCTTTCAATTCCCACTTTTGTTGGTGAATGTTTTGTAATCAATTTTCCTTGGGAGCAAGCGACACATATATAATCATTATGTTGCAGCAATTTTCGTCCCTTTAATGAATGGCCATGACTATTTGTAATAATTAATTCACCTCATCATTGTAGAGTCGGGATGGCCTAGACGATCATGCTATATCATAGATTCATCAGTAAGCCTATGGCTTCCAATAGACATCTGGCCTATTTTGGGATGATATTCATTCACGGGCATCTGGCCTTTAATAAACCTCTGGTCAATATCAATGGGCCTCTGGCCTTCAATAGACCTCTGGTCTATTTGTGGAATATTAGACCTGTGGTCTAAGTGATAATTTTCAATTGTATTTATCTTTATAAATACAATCCCGATGACAGGGCTGGTAATTTTTCCAATATATATTTCTTACCATGAGTGGTATTTGTAATTAATAATATTCAAAATTATCTGAAGTTGATGTCTCGAGGTGATACCCATTTTCTCGGATATCTTTAAAACTCAATAAATTTCTTTGAAACTTGGGAGATTGGAGTGCATGTTTCACAATTAATTTAGTTCCCTCTGGGAAAATAAGGTTGGTTGTGTCAATTCCTTGTATAATATTTGCACTACCACATATTGTGTTTATGTTTGTATCCCTATTCTTAAATTGGAAAAATACTTTATGTATTTTAATATCGTGTGCATTGAAGCACTATCAATAAGACATATATTATCACTTTATAATTCCCCATTTTGCTGGCATTGAAACAAGATATCATTAATATTAAAACAAGATTTAACATAAGTGAGATATTACAATACATAGACAGTAATATAGCACACATGCAAAAGTAAAGAAAGATACATAAGTTCAAAGCGTAACAAAAACAGTAGTACAACAAAACAATTAAACTAAATCATTATATAAATCATCAACTTGAAATTCTGGGACATTGGGCATATTATCCCCAGAATTCATTCTGTCAACATGGTTTGTTTCAACCACCCTTTTTCCTTTTTTCCTCTGGGAATCTTGATAGAGTTTCACCCAATGATCTCTGGTACGACAATTTTTGTACCAGTGCCCTTTTAGGCCACATCTATCGCATTTTGCTTCTTCATAACCTCTGGTGTTGTCATGATTCTGATTACGTGTGTCTGTCATGGGTCTAATATAAACAATGTTGCGGAAATGAGTTTTCCCACGACCTCGGTTATATCCGCGACCACGAGGTCTCTGACCTCGGCCACGATTACCACCACGACCACGACCAGGGATAGAAGATTCAGTCACATGTGCCTCTGGCAATTGACTACTGCCAGTTGGTCTCATTTCATGTTTTTTTTAATAATAAATCATTATTCTTTTCAGCCAATAATAAAAACGTAATCAGATCAGAATATTCAGTGAAACCTTTTGCTCAGTATTGTTGTTGTAACACCGAATTGGAGGGGTGGAATGTAGAGAATGTCTTCTCTAGCATTTCTTTATCAATATTTTTTTCACCACACAGTCTTAATTGTGATACGATATTAAACAAAGCATAATTGTAATCATTTACCGATTTAAAATCCTGGAAAGTGTAACTGATAATGGCAAAAAATGACCATTATTTTCAATCCATTTCCGTGTCTTAAACGGGCATTTGATCGCATTCCGGTCTTACATTAAGTAAGAAAGCAGTCGAATTGGACTGATTTATGCATAATTGTAAAAATAATAAGCTGGTGTGAAAAAGACATAAATACGTAATTTTATTACATATTTATGTTAGAAAAATCCAAAAACATGAGAAAAAGAAAAGGAAACAAAAAGATGGGAAAAAGATAGAAAAACCCACAAAAAGAATATTTTCGGCCCATCTGGCCCAATCCAGCAGGCCCAGGAAGACGTTTGTCGCGGAAGCCCCTTGGCGCGATGCAGTGTTCCGCGACAAAGGCATGTTCCGCGACCAAGTGGCCCAAATGAAGAGGAGACCAGCCAAACCCCTTGGTGCGATGACCTTTGTCGCGATGGCATGCTCCGCGACAAAGGCATGTTCCGCGACCAAGATGCACAAATAGAGACACAAGACCCAGTCGAGAAGCCTTGCCACATGCAGTGTGTTCCGCGACCAACTTGATGCTCCGAGACAAAGCTGTGATGTGTGTGATGTCTTAAGACACAAATGGGCTAGAATCAAGGCCCATGGGCTTAGGGTTACACTTCTATAAATATGAGGTGTCTCCCATGAGCCAGAGGTTGGTTGGAATTTTGTTGAGTAGAAGCTCTTGAAGACAAGGCAGTGGGTGCTCTCTCTTAGGTAGTTTAGTTTAGTTTTAATATTTTTTTTGTATTATTTAATTCTTGTTCTTAGATTAGTTTAGTGTAGTATTTATTTTGTGTTTTATGGTTTACAGCAGCTAGGTAGCCACTTTAATATCATGTTTTGTTTTCTAAACTCTTGTTTTAGGGTTTGTAATACCCAAATCATGGGTGTTAACAATACCTCTTCAATAATATGGGAAAACATTCATCATTTGTGTCCCAAATCATGAAATGGGTCTCACACCCCATGGATTTATGCTTTCTTTTTCATTTTGGGGTCATTTGACCCCCATTTTGTTATTTTTATGTTTACTGTTGGCATATTATGGATAATGTTGTGTGGATGTGTGATCAAACCCTAGATTAGGATTCCTGCTTTATTTTAATATTCTGCCCATCCTTGTTATTTTTGTTTAAGCATGTTCTTCTTTATTTTGAATGTTTCTTGCTTATTTTTAGCTTAGAATAGCTTTTTGATCTGAAATAGGGTGAGATCACGCTGTTTGCATGCCACTGTTCATTTCTGCTTTTTCTGACTTTTGTCCTGAACCACCTTGGGCGCCAACCGCCTTCTGGCGCGGAACCACGTTCCGCGACAAAATGGCTGTTCCGCGACCAAGGTGTCTCAAGACACTTGTCTCCATAATTTAAAACCCTTTGTCGCGGAATACCTTGTCGCGGAGCCACGTTCCGCGACAAAACTGTCCATGCATAGCGACAAAGGAGCCAAACTCTTGCATTTTGTCTTCATGGCTTTTTGTCGCGGAATCATCTTGTCGCGGAGCCACGTTCCGCGACAAAATCCCATTCCGAGACAGAAAAATTATGCCATGTTCCTTGATCTTTGAACACCTTGTCGCGGAACACCTTGTCGCGGAACCACGTTCCGCGACAAAATTTCCATGCATAGCGACAAGGGTTCAAATGCTTTAGAATTTTGTGAAAACACTTTGTCGCGATGTCACCCTTGTCGCGGAACCACGTTCCGCGACAAAATCTTGCATAGCGACAAAGAGGCGTTATGCTGCCAAAAATTCTAAAAACTTGTCGGGATGTCCATGTCACGGACCTCGGTCCGCGACAAAATTTATGATATCGCGACAAGGCTCCTCTCCCTCTATTTAATCTTAAACAAACTTCATTCTTTCTCTATTTTATATTGCAACACTCACATCATAGCCCCACGGGTTAGGATGTAACATTCTGGAATTGCAATATAGGGCGTTATGCTGCCCAAATTTTGATTCTCCATTTGCATCACTTAACTGATTGAACCCTTGACTCATTAATGATTAAAGATTGAGATTAGCAATAATCAAACCTCAATAATCATCATGACTAAAGGACCTTTGTTCAATTGCCATTAAAACACTCTTGTATAAACAAAATCTCGATGGCTTAAACAGATAATCTGGACTGTAATTAATTATGGTAGGAAGGATTATTTAAGACCACCACATGTGGACCCAATCCACAACCTTGCATGAGAAACCAATATCTCTCATACAAGGGATCTTCTTTTGTTTCTTATTTATTTTTTCTTTGTGTGTTGTGTGGAACCATTAGTAAAGAATACATCAGACTAGTGTTGGCGGGTACTCCCTCATGGATAACTAGCTCATATTCTGGGTATTAGTTACTAATTGTTATTTTGCATGGTCTGGATGGCTGTCAGTGGAAGCCTTGGCGGTTCGCCCATCCGGGGTTATAATAGCTGCTCGGCTGATTCCCATCCAGATACAGTTTTATTTTTATTATCTTAATTTCCAAACCTGAATCCCAATCCGTACTGGGAGTCAGTTGGCATCAGTCAATGCCAACTGATGATCATTATAGAAGGGAAGCATGTAGGTTTTTATCCGAATTCACAGACAGTGGAGGCCCAACTGGTGTTGACACCACCATTATAGGGTCTAAGCAGTCTAAATTCGCTCCATCCGAGTGATTAGGAAATTGGACAGTAGATGTTTACAGTCCACCTGATTATTCTGCCATTACTTTGGTCCCTTGACCACTTCATTCTGTGTTTCACCTTCTGTCTAGACCCGCATCTATATTTTGGGTCAATTAATTTCACACTTCCATATATCCTTATGCATGATACTATTATATACTATTGTGGTCTGTACTTATGTTGGGATCCTTCCCTTGGACAATAGAAGTCTAGATCTTAAACAGATATTGCTTTATAAATTTCCAACAAAAACCTCTTTATAAAATCCGGATCTGAGTAAGGGATAAATTCTTCAGTTATGACTAATTCATATTCTGTCAAGGGTTATATTTTGGGAATTTAAGAAGCAGATTCAGCGATTAGGTCTCGCCTAGACTGAAAGGGTCTGTGTTTTAACTGAGAGTCTAGTACCTGATAGGGAATGATTTTCAAATCCATTATTTTCCAGAATTGCTGGTTGATGGAAATGTAAGATTAAGCGCTACACCGAGATGGGGTCCGCTTGGATTCAAATACAGTGTAGTAAATAATCTTAGAGGAACATCATCCAGGCCTTGGTTATTTTCCAAGATAGGGTTGAGTCTTCTTTCAACTGCTATCCTCTTCTGCCAAAGCCTACTTTTGAGTCCTGAGTGAGTGCATCCGGAACGAACTAATTTATTAGTTCGTTTCATTAGTTTGTATCTCATAATCACCCGGAAGGAAGTGAACACACTAATGGTTCACTGAGAGCCGGGAATTCTTGATCCATACTCCTTCATTCTGATGGGGAGCTGTCTTTTACTACCAGGGTCAGATTTTCAAAACCTCCGAGTGATAGGATTTTAAATGCTTTCTTTACCGCTTTCTTTTAACCGCTTTCATTAGAAGTCACTCGGTTGTATTGAGAGTTGTGTAACTGCTACTAGGATTGACAGTTAAGGGATAGTTTAGGGCTGAATTCAAATCTTTGGGTGTGACATGGGAGAATGATAGTGGTACTTGGCATTTCAATAAATGATGTGTCGGGTGTTGCTTTTCCACCACAGATGAAGTAACACACCCAGGCCAGGGCAGTTACGAATCTGTGGTATCTTAGAATTTGCGGTCTTAAGAACATGTAAACTCATATTGCAAGTACCTGTCTGTTAAAGGGAAAGTCTTATTGAGAGCATGAGAATTAGCTATCTGATAGAATTATCCCAAACAAAGATCTGCGTATGAAAATGGAAGTTTAATATTGCTGTGTCTCACTCTTGTCCAATTTTCATTCTTTTCTTCATGTCCCTTCTGTCTACATTGTGACTCAACTTCACGGTTGGCACAATGCTCCTTTTCCCTGCTTTCGTAGATAATGTTTACTGCATTCCTAGAATAATTCTTATCCGGTTTCTAGAATAGATTTATTTGCTTTGTAGATTAATTTAACTGCTTTCTAGATCTAATTTAAATTCATGTCAGTAGATATTAATCATCTTTCAAACCTATTGAGCAATACGAATGGAAAATCTAGTAAAACGACGTGGGACCTGCTTCTATCGCACATCCTCCAGTGAATGATCCGGTCTTACTATAAATTACTGCAATTTTTGACTCCGTGCGCTTTCGGGAGCACAGTTTCTTAACTACGAGCAATAAAAACATGACTACGTATAAATATATCCCTAATCACAACACCGCCATCATAAATTGGTTTCATTAAATAGAACCTACACCAGGATCATGATTTTTCGGAAAATACTCGTGTAGTGGGAGTCTGTCAAAAAGTTTCCTGGCAGGAAATCTCATGGCAAGAATTGATGAGAAGTATCATGGCATATTTGCCGGGGATCCTCAGTGTGACAGGCTGAAGGTCAACCTATCCCGGCTATGCCATGAGATTTGTCAACATTTCATGACAGAGAGGACCACAGCGCCATTTGAAACCAAAGCACCACACTTGAGTAATAAAAAGACTAATAATCTTGATATATCCCTAAACCCTTTCCCATGAATCATAACTCTTTTCTTGTAATAAATCTAACCTGGTATTATTTTAGAAAGAGCTCGGGTTAACGAAACTTGTCAAAAGTTTCATGGCGCCGTTGCCGGGGAGGATGCAGCGCCGTTTTATTTAGAGAATTACATTCCTCATTGCTCCTAGAGTAGTCTATACATATAATTATAAATATTCACCTTCAGAACCACTTCTAACCTGGGGATTGTACAGGTACTGTCATTATTGAAGCCGTTGTTCTATGCAAAGGAGGAAGCAAACGCCAGCCGAAATCCCGTTTAATTCAGAGATAGAAAAGACAGCTCGACGTCTTAGGGCGGAGACTAAACGAAGAAGGGAACGGGAACGACATGCATTACTTTCGCCAAGCACCAGCAGCGATATTTTCGAAATGGCAAACCCTGACATCCCACCAATCATTCAACCCAATCCCCCACTTCACAACATTGAGGAAGACCCCGAAGATGCTGATCATGATGATTTGGATGATCCCCCTCCCCAGATCATACAAGGAGGTGGGAATCCACCAAACATGGACCAGCAGCACTTCGAGGCACCCCCTCCCAACCCGAACCAAAACCCACCAAACAACCAAAACCAACCAAATCAGCAAAATTTCCCAAACCAACAGAATCAGAAATACCATAACCCCCATCAGAATCCCCCGAACCCGAATGATTTCAATGATCCAAGGAACTATTTCATGCCTCAGAACTACTACCCACAGCAGTACCAAGGCGGGCCTGAGAACAATCATCAAGCAGCAGCTGCTGCTGATTACATGCAGCCAATTTTAGAGCCATATCTGAACATTCCTGGACAAGCTCCATTCCTGGCCAGGAATTTCGAACTAAAACCGGCCCTAATCAATCTAGTCCAGAGCAACCAGTTTGCCGGAGCAAGTCATGAAGATCCTCATGATCACCTGCAAACCTTCCTGGAATTGTGTGACACGATCAAGAATCGTGATGTACCCGCAAACACTATCCGACTAAGGCTATTCCCCTTCTCTCTGACAAGCGGAGCACGAACATGGTACAAGTCACTGCCCGTAAATCAGAAGTCTACATGGGAAGATGTGATCAGAAACTTCCTAGCAAAATACTTCCCGGAGTCCAAGGTGGATGAATGCCGCTCCAAAATTGCGGAATTCAAGATGAAACCAGACGAGTCCCTGTATGATGCAAAGGAAAGATTCTTCAACCTGCTCAGGAAGTGTCCTCAACATGGCTTCCATGACTGGGAGAGACTGAGAAAGTTCTACAGTGGTCTGACCCCAGCATGGAAATCCATGCTTGATGCTGCTGGTGGTCAACATTTGCTCTACATACCGATGGACCAAGCCTGGGCAAAGATTGAAGCCATGAGTGTAAACCGTTCTGTTCTAACTGATGATGGTAATCTCACTCCCCCTCGTAGTTTATGTGCTGTAGGTACAGTAGAGAAGTCAGACATTGAAAAGCTTCAAGAGCAAGTGGCAGCGTTGTCTGTAAATCAAGGAGTTGGAAGTTCTGTGCAGGGACAGCAAACTGATGTGATTTGTGGACTGTGTCAAGGTGCTCATGCAACTGACACATGCGAGCAAGTCACAACTGAAAGCTGTAACTATGCAGGAGCTTTTCCAAATAGACACCCGAATTTGTCTTATTCGAACAACAACGCCTTGAATTCACATCTCTTGAATAAGCCACAACAGCAGTTCAACCCTCAGCAGAATCAGGGATTCAATCAGAACAGGGGCCAACATTTTCAGAATCCAGGTTTCCAACCTCAGATCCAGCAGAGGCCACCTCAGAATTTCCAGAACTTTCAGCCCAATCAGAGTTTCCAGCCTCAGTTTGTCCCAAACCAAGGCCAGTGGAGTCAGAATCAGCATCAAAATCAAAATCAGAATCAGAAGCCTCCTTCAAGGCTTGAGAATCTGATGACTGATTTCATCACTAGTCAGAAAGAGATCAACAATCAACTGCAGGCCTCCATCAGAAATGTGGAGACCCAAGTTACACAGATGGCTAATGAGATGCAGAAAAGGGACAAAGGAACATTGCCTAGTACTGCGGAAAAGAACCCGCAATGCAAGGCAATAACCTTGAAATCTGGAAGAGTACTAGCTGGACCAAAGGAAGCGGATACTGGAGCGGAATTTGAAGAAGATAATATTGTTGATAATGCTGGTAAGGAAGCTGAAAATGGGAACGAAGCAGAAAAAGAGACAGCCGAATTGCAGACTGAAGCTGCGCCTGAAACGGCTGAAACAGATAAGGGTACAGGTGAAGGTACAACTTCCTTCCCTTCACCACCAAAAATTGCTAATAACAAGTACATGCCCAGGATTCCTTATCCTGCGCGGCTTAAAAATAAAGAACATGATCTTAAATTCAAGAAATTCCTGCAACGATTAAAGTCTGTAGAGATAACCATTCCTCTCAAAGTCTGTAGAGATAACCATTCCTCTCACAGAAATGATTTCCGAAATGCCCATCTATGCTAAGTTCTTGAAAGAATTGATTTCAGGAAAAAGGCAGGTTGAGCAGGAAGAGGTAACTATTCTCAACAGCACATGCAGTGCCATCGTTCAGAGGAGAATGCCTGAAAAGAAAGAGGACCCCGGATGTTGCACACTTCCAGTACAATTCGGAAAGGCCAAAGTGAGTATGGGGCTTTGTGATTTAGGATCAAGCATCAATGTGATGCCACTAGCTATGGCTGTTCGCCTTAAGCTTGGAGAAATTCAACCGGTCAAGATGAGACTGCAACTTGCAGACAGATCGATCACTCAGCCCGTAGGAATCCTCAAGGATGTTGTGGTCAAAACCGGGCAAGTTCTTTTCCCGGTCGACTTCATCGTCCTCGACATTGAAGAGGATTCTGAAATGCCGCTTATCCTTGGACGTCCATTTCTAGCCACTGGTGGTGCACTGATTGACGCTAAATCCGGAAAAGTCACCTTAAGGGTCGATGGCGATGAGATCATCTTTGATATGGAAAAATTGCAGAAATTTCCGAATGACAGTTCTTGTTTCTCATTTGAAAATGTAATAGTTAGGGAAGAGCTTGACTCTGAACTTGATTGTGAAATGATGCTGGATGAACTATCAAAGCAGGTACTGAAGCCTGCTGGCGGGGAGCACAAAGGATGCAAAGCCGTTCACTTTGCCGATCCCGAAACAGGGGATTTGGAGGAATTTGACGGCATCGACTTCCATGATGACGCCAACCAAGAGGAGGAAGAGGATCCTGTACTGATGCAGGATCCCGAAGGTAAATTTGTTCTCCCACTACCCAATTCTCGCAAACTACTCCCTTCCGTTGAATGTCCACCAGAGCTTGAACTTAAAACATTACCCGATCATCTCAAGTACGCGTTTCTCGCAGAACATAAAAAGTTACCCGTGATTGTTTCGGCTAAGCTCTCCCAAGAGCAAGAAAATGCTCTGGTGGTCGTTCTTAAGAAACATGTACATGCAATAGGTTGGACCATTTCTGATATAAAAGGAATAAGCCCGTCTATTTGCATGCACAGGATTCTAATGGAAGAAGAGTTTAAACCCTCCCGTCAACCTCAGAGGCGATTGAACCCCCTTATGCAGGAAGTGGTAAGGAAAGAAGTTATCAAGCTCTTAGATGCTGGTATAATCTATCCTATCTCTGATAGCAAATGGGTTAGCCCGGTGCAGGTCGTGCCAAAACGAGGAGGGATGTGCATAACCAAGAATGAGCGAGGAGAAGAGGTTGCAACTAGGCCAGTGACCGGATGGAGAGTTTGTATCGATTACCGGAAGCTGAATGAGGCCACACGCAAGGACCATTTTCCATTGCCATTCATTGATCAGATGCTTGAGAGGTTGGCAGGGAGAGAGTTTTATTGCTTTTTGGATGGTTATTCTGGTTATAATCAGATTGTTATTTCTAGTGAAGACCATGATAAAACCACTTTTACTTGCCCGTACGGCACTTTTGCCTATCGACGGATGCCTTTTGGTTTGTGCAATGCACCTGCTACTTTTCAAAGATGCATGATGTCTATTTTCTCTGAATTTATCGAAAAATGCATTGAGGTCTTTATGGATGACTTCTCTGTATATGGAGATACGTTCGAAGATTGTTTGACCAATCTTGCTAAGATTTTAAAGAGGTGTGAGGACACTAACTTGGTTTTAAATTGGGAAAAGTGCCATTTTATGGTCACTGAGGGCATAGTGTTAGGTCATCGCATTTCTCGTGCAGGCATTGAAGTTGATCCAGCCAAAGTTTCCATCATTTCCAATCTCCCTCTTCCTAACTCGATCAAATCAGTTAGGAGCTTCTTAGGGCATGCCGGTTTTTACCGGCGATTCATTAAGGATTTCTCTAAAATTGCCAAGCCGCTCACTAATCTGCTTTGTAAAGAAAATCCTTTCTTAATAAATGAAGCGTGTGTCCAAGCCTTTGACACGCTCAAGAAGATGTTGGTTTCTGCACCGATAGTGCAACCACCCGATTGGTCACTGCCTTTCGAGGTAATGTGCGATGCTAGTGGTCTCGCCGTGGGCGCAGTTCTTGGACAACATAAGGATGGGAGACACTGCGTAATTCATTACGCGAGTCACGCCCTGAATGAAGCCCAAGTTAACTACACCACAACGGAGAAAGAGATGTATGCTGTAGTCTTCGCGTTTGACAAGTTCAGACAGTACCTGATAGGTACAAAGACCATAGTATACACTGATCATACAACATTGAGATACTTGTTTAGCAAACAAGATGCAAAACCTCGATTAATCAGGTGGGTACTTCTGTTGCAAGAATTCGACATCATAATAAAAGATAGGCGAGGTCGAGATAATGGTGCTGCTGACCACTTATCTCGATTAGATAATGATAAAAAGGAAAAAGCCGTCAATGAAGATTTCCCGGACGAACAGTTGTTCGCGTTGCATCTGCATAATCAAGCTTGTCCATGGTTTTCCGACATCGCTAACTTCTTGGCATGCGGAATAACCCCCCAGTTTTCGAACAATCATCAGAGGAATAAGTTCAAACGAGATGTATTAAGTTACTTCTGGGAAGAACCTTATCTCTTTAAACACTGCCCTGATTTAATAATCAGGCGATGTGTGACCGAGCATGAAGCTTATCAAATTGTCAGAAAATGCCATGAATCAGAATATGGAGGTCACCATGGTCCCGCTCGAACGGCCCACAAGGTCCTCGAATGTGGATTTTATTGGCCTCACATCTATGAGGATTGCAGGACATTTGTTAAGGGCTGTGACAGATGCCAAAGATTAGGAAACATCTCCAAGAGGGATGAGATGCCTCAAAAGGGGATTCTCACACTTGAGATCTTTGATGTATGGGGCATTGACTTCATGGGACCGTTTCCACCATCTGGTGGAAACTACTATATCTTGGTAGCTGTCGATTACGTATCCAAATGGGTCGAGGCTGTCGCATTACCGACCAATGATGGTAGCCAAGTCATCAAGTTCCTCAAGAACAACATTTTCGGTCGATTTGGCGTACCTAGGGTGGTGATATCTGATGGAGGAACACACTTTATTAATAAAGGTTTTGAAACTTTAATGAGTAAAAATGGGATCCTCCATAAGATAGGCACGCCTTACCATCCTCAGACTAGTGGTCAAGTCGAAGTATCCAATCGCGAAATCAAACACATACTCGAAGCCACTGTCGGGATAACCCGTAAGGATTGGGCACGTAAGCTCAATGATGCTCTATGGGCATACCGCACAGCATATAAGACTCCCATCGGGATGTCTCCATATAGGCTGGTCTTCGGAAAAGCCTGTCATTTGCCTGTAGAGCTAGAGCATAAAGCTTACTGGGCCGTTAAAACGCTTAACTTCGATCCGAAAGTTGCTCAGAGCAAACGTAAGTTGGACCTCAATGAAATAGATGAAATACGAGCGCAAGCTTATGAAAGCTCTCGAATTTACAAGGAGCGGACCCAGAAGTTGCACGATCGCCGGATCAAACCTAAGTATTTTTATGTTGGTCAACATGTGTTATTGTTCAATACTAGGTTGAAACTGTTCCCCGGAAAGCTCAAATCTAGATGGGAGGGACCACATGAAGTACTAGAGGTGTTCAAAAATGGAGCTGTCAGGATTCGAACTGGCAGGGGCGATATAGTGGTGAATGGACAACGATTAAAAGAGTACCTTGGATAGTTCGATCCGGAGAAAGAAAGCCAAGCAGTGGCAGACCCGGCTTACACTCAATAAGAAACAGCATTTAAAAACACAAAAAAAAAAAAAATTTTTAGTTTATATATATATATATATATATAGTATATATCTACAGTACTTATTTCATGACGAGCAAGTACCCAAAGATCAATTAAACATTTAGAGTACTAAGACTCTAAATGTGAGGATGTTGATATTTGGAGAAAATCTAATGTATTTCATTCATCTATCTTGCAGAAGTTCGGAACCACCAAAAAGAGGAGCAGATAAGAGTAACACGGAAAAACCAGGTTCTTGGTTGGATTAGTTCTATAAATCTGAGAAAATGTTTTCGGGAATTGAAGAAATTCAATACCCGAAACAAAATTCACAGATAAAATGGAACTGACCCAACCTAATTTTATGCAAGTGGATTGTTCAATTTTTGGCCCAGCATTTTGAATTTATTTGGACTGAGTTTATTCAGCCCAAATCAAATAAAATGGACTCAGGCCCACAGCACACTCGGGCCCAGTCCAAGAAAATTTGAAAATTCAAAATTTCTTTGTCGCGGAAGGTCCTTTGTCGCGATGTCATACATCGCGACCAGGCCCTGTTCCGCGACAAACTCCCTTTTCCCTTCTTAACCCTTCTCCGGTGATTGTCGCGATGCACCTTGTCGCGGAGCATGACTCCGCGACCAAGCCCTGCTCCGCGACATGATCTGCGTTGACTGTCTCCATATTGAGCTTTGTCGCGATAGCCTTGTCGCGGAGCATGACTCCGCGACCAACCCTCAACTCCGCGACCTCTCTGATGTCGCTATGCCTTGTCGCGGAACCTTGTTCCGCGACAAAGTCTCGGATTCCGCGACAAAAGTTCAAGTATTTATACCCCCCACCCCCTCCAGTTTCTTTTCACTTTCTCTTGTCATTTCAACTTCCCCCAACTTCTTCATCTTCTTTTCCCCCATTTTTCTCTCATCCGAACGAACACCACGTGTTCTTCGCACTCTTGCACTCCATTTCCAAGGGGAAACTATGGACAGATTTCATGGACTCCTCCCAAACCTTGGACCCGTGCCTAGACCCGAGCCAAGGAGGAGAGGGTAAACCCTGTTTTCACCATGTTCATAGCACCCATTCGGACCCGTTTCTTTTTGTTTTGTTTTGTTTTCTTTTTTTTTTTTTTTATTTTGTTGTGTTCTTGGCATAATGTGGTTTGTGTGAGTTTTTGTTTTCTCTGTTTTGCGATTTTGAATGCTCTCGGTTTTAAGGAGCTCTTTGAAGTCCTTTTGAAACCCTTAAAAACCTACTTGAGAGTTGTTTCCAAACTGGTAATGGATAAGTTTTTGAGGTTTAAAACTGGAAAGAACAAACTGATGAACATTTGGGTATTGTTTTGAATATCTTGATGTTATTGGTTTGATTGATCCTGATGTGATGTGCACAGTGTTATTTTGGTGTAATAAAAGAGGTAAGATCTCTTTGGGCACATTTGTTCCCATGTTAGAAATCTCATGGGAATAAATGTTTGTTTGTTTATGGAAACATAGTACAAACACCCAATAGGAAGCTTCCACTTTTAATAAAAGCAACCTTTTAGAAAAAGACAAAAAGAGTTATTTTTGTTTAATGTTTGACTTGAGTTTTTGTTCCCAATGGAACACTAGTGTGAGTAAGATAGCAGTATTTTTGTCACCCAACTGCTATCCTTTTCAAAAATCCAAAATGGGACCACTCACATCCCACCTTTGTTAAATAAAACAAGTCAACCATTTTTAATATTAAAAACAGTGTTTGCAAATTTTTGGATTCTTTAACTGTCCGACCAGTCCAAGCTATCCAGAAACAGCAGATCCGTTCCGCCACGTCTCCATTGCACATTCCAATATTCGAGCATTCCGTTTCCATCTATCCATCTCATTCCACTTCCAACAAGTGTCTCGGACTTGTTTAATAAAACTGAAAATTTTTGGGCCCAATGGCCCATTAAAAAGATTTTAGGCCCAATGGCCAATTTTATTTTATTTTGGGCTCTTTAGCCCATTTAAAACCAAATATTATTTACATGTGCTTTAAATTAAAATTCAAGCCAGAAATTTAATAATCTCACATCTAGAGCAAAGCTCTAAATGTGAGGATGTTGGTTTCTGAACTTGAATAGTTTCCGAAAATTACATAAAAAATTGGATTCATCACTTCTTACCTTTTCAGGGGTAATCCTCCCATTCCAAATCCTGCACCAGAGGGAACCAAGCTGCTGGACCTACCGCTCGAACTCCTTGGTGAGATTCTCTCCCGGATAGGAGAGGATGAAATCAAGGATGTGTTTACTGCACAATGTGTATGCAAGAAACTCAGGGATGCTGGGAACCTTACTATCGTATACAAGCGATGCGAGGTTAATACCTCCACTGTGAAAAGATGGCAAGTAAGGATCCGTCGGCAGAAGGAGAGATTCCTGCGAAGATGCACAGCGGCAGGAAACTTCAATCTTCAGCTCATCCCAGCACTCAAGGCATTTGCATAGGGGAATGAGGAGCGTGCTTGTGAACTGCTACGCCCGGGACTTGAGGACAACCATAAGACATCGATCTTCACCCGCGGATTGATGCTTATGAGTAAGACGGATGAAAGCCAAGTTGAGCAGGGGATCAGAATGATCGACAGGATGGTAACCGATCGATCAGTTTTTCGGTACACTTCCACCAACGTCCTCGCTTGGATAACAGACCACCCAGACAACCCACAACTGTGGGCAGGCCAAGGAGTCAGAGTCTATTGCCCGAGATGGCATGCACCTCTGAGAAACCGCGATTGGTGCCTACGTTGTGAGCTTTCCAGCTGCGTCCTCTGGCTCCGATACATGCCCTGAAGAAAGAAGGACGAATCCTAGTTTATTTTATCCTGCTTTATTTCAATTCCGTCTTAGTAGTAGTAATTTGCAAGGGATTTCCTCCTTTTGTGTGTGCAGGTTCGTATTAACTGCACGAGACTCCCTTGCCACGGATGTATTTATTTGCTTTCCCTAAATTGGAACTCAGTTTTTGAGACCACTGAACAACTCTTTACTGCTTTCCTTTGAAAAGATGTCTGCACAGTCCGAGATGAATAAGTGACTGTCAGGCCAAAAATATGCTGTTGACATACTCAGTATGTCAGCAGTGCCTCTTTACTGCGTTCAATTAAATAACCAGCAAAAATATGCATAAACTTGCTCTAAATTCACAGGTTGAATTTAGGCTTGTGATTAAATTTTCAAACTTTTAAATTGGGATAATATAATTGAAGACATGCATGAAATGAATTCCTGAGGTTTTGAGCTATAAAAATTTAATGATGCGATCAGCTTATTGGGTAATAAATCTGCAGGTTAGAGATTTCGATTGAATAAATTGTTAGAATTAAGCTTTGATTAAATTTGAGAATATTGTATGACATGTATCAACCCAACCTTGTGAGATTTGAGCCATGAGTCACTTTTACTCATTCATTTTCTTTGATGTGTGAATCATTTTGATTAAAGGAAACTAGAACTTGCGATTGGGACCAATTCAAGACCATGCCATATTCCCGAAATCGAGCATATGATCAAGGCACTTAGAAAAACCCAAATTTTTGGCATTCGTTTGAAATCCAAACCCAAAAATATTTTCCCTTTAGGATTAACCATTTTGAGCCTATAAGCCTAATTTTTTTTCTTTGAAGCCCTTCATATTATTCCTAGCCTTACAAAAAGACCAAGAAATTCAAACCCAAGTGTGCAAGGATGAATTCTATCAAGGCATTACAATTTTTGATCATCAATGAAAACTATAAATCGGTATTCTATAAACCGATTCAAAAAAAAAAAAAAAAGTTGAATGTCATTCAACACAAATAAATTGCGAATGACAAGCAATTAGACAATAGTCTAATGTCATGCAAAAGAAAACCAAAAAGAGAGAAACATTGATGATCATAAATTTTAAATAAAAATGCCAAGTTATGATAGAACAAATCTTTGCCACTTCTTAGCCCAATAATTCCCTTTTCCTACCTAATGTTACAACCGTACGCCCCGTTATAACCCTTAAATAAGACCTCGTGATCTCGATTTGAAGAAATGAGCCGGTGGCGAGTTGGTCTGATCGCAAGCTTATGGGATAATTTAATTAAATTTGATTTTGAGCGTTCATGATTAAACCCCAATTGAGAGTGAGTGATCTTTCCGATTCTCTCATAAGTGAGGCTCTGTTTCATTTAAAATGTTCATGTCATCCCTTAATTCTCATCCCTAATCTTTGCATTTTTCAAACATGATATTCATGAAAGGTTGATAATAATGTTTGATTTGTAGGCCCGATGTAGTGAGCAAGTATCATTTCATTAAACACTGCAATCAAGGGAATTCAATACTTGTAATTTTTGATTGTCTTATCCCAATCCATAAAGGATGTGATTTATGAAGCCACGAAAATGAATTGAATATGTAGAGTCCGTGTTCTTACGAACATTGACTCTGACTGCTCGGGGACGATCAGTATTAAATGTGAGGATGTTGATAATGGCCAAAAATGACCATTATTTTCAATCCATTTCCGTGTCTTAAACGGGCATTTGATCGCATTCCGGTCTTACATTAAGTAAGAAAGCAGTCGAATTGGACTGATTTATGCATAATTGTAAAAATAATAAGCTGGTGTGAAAAAGACATAAATACGTAATTTTATTACATATTTATGTTAGAAAAATCCAAAAACATGAGAAAAAGAAAAGGAAACAAAAAGATGGGAAAAAGATAGAAAAACCCACAAAAAGAATATTTTCGGCCCATCTGGCCCAATCCAGCAGGCCCAGGAAGACCTTTGTCGCGGAAGCCCCTTGGCGCGATGCAGTGTTCCGCGACAAAGGCATGTTCCGCGACCAAGTGGCCCAAATGAAGAGGAGACCAGCCAAACCCCTTGGCGCGATGACCTTTGTCGCGATGGCATGCTCCGCGACAAAGGCATGTTCCGCGACCAAGATGCACAAATAGAGACACAAGACCCAGTCGAGAAGCCTTGCCACATGCAGTGTGTTCCGCGACCAACTTGATGCTCCGAGACAAAGCTGTGATGTGTGTGATGTCTTAAGACACAAATGGGCTAGAATCAAGGCCCATGGGCTTAGGGTTACACTTCTATAAATATGAGGTGTCTCCCATGAGCCAGAGGTTGGTTGGAATTTTGTTGAGTAGAAGCTCTTGAAGACAAGGCAGTGGGTGCTCTCTCTTAGGTAGTTTAGTTTAGTTTTAATATTTTTTTTGTATTATTTAATTCTTGTTCTTAGATTAGTTTAGTGTAGTATTTATTTTGTGTTTTATGGTTTACAGCAGCTAGGTAGCCACTTTAATATCATGTTTTGTTTTCTAAACTCTTGTTTTAGGGTTTGTAATACCCAAATCATGGGTGTTAACAATACCTCTTCAATAATATGGGAAAACATTCATCATTTGTGTCCCAAATCATGAAATGGGTCTCACACCCCATGGATTTATGCTTTCTTTTTCATTTTGAGGTCATTTGACCCCCATTTTGTTATTTTTATGTTTACTGTTGGCATATTATGGATAATGTTGTGTGGATGTGTGATCAAACCCTAGATTAGGATTCCTGCTTTATTTTAATATTCTGCCCATCCTTGTTATTTTTGTTTAAGCATGTTCTTCTTTATTTTGAATGTTTCTTGCTTATTTTTAGCTTAGAATAGCTTTTTGATCTGAAATAGGGTGAGATCACGCTGTTTGCATGCCACTGTTCATTTCTGCTTTTTCTGACTTTTGTCCTGAACCACCTTGGGCGCCAACCGCCTTCTGGCGCGGAACCACGTTCCGCGACAAAATGGCTGTTCCGCGACCAAGGTGTCTCAAGACACTTGTCTCCATAATTTAAAACCCTTTGTCGCGGAATACCTTGTCGCGGAGCCACGTTCCGCGACAAAACTGTCCATGCATAGCGACAAAGGAGCCAAACTCTTGCATTTTGTCTTCATGGCTTTTTGTCGCGGAATCATCTTGTCGCGGAGCCACGTTCCGCGACAAAATCCCATTCCGAGACAGAAAAATTATGCCATGTTCCTTGATCTTTGAACACCTTGTCGCGGAACACCTTGTCGCGGAACCACGTTCCGCGACAAAATTTCCATGCATAGCGACAAGGGTTCAAATGCTTTAGAATTTTGTGAAAACACTTTGTCGCGATGTCACCCTTGTCGCGGAACCACGTTCCGCGACAAAATCTTGCATAGCGACAAAGAGGCGTTATGCTGCCAAAAATTCTAAAAACTTGTCGGGATGTCCATGTCACGGACCTCGGTCCGCGACAAAATTTATGATATCGCGACAAGGCTCCTCTCCCTCTATTTAATCTTAAACAAACTTCATTCTTTCTCTATTTTATATTGCAACACTCACATTATAGCCCCACGGGTTAGGATGTAACATTCTGGAATTGCAATATAGGGCGTTATGCTGCCCAAATTTTGATTCTCCATTTGCATCACTTAACTGATTGAACCCTTGACTCATTAATGATTAAAGATTGAGATTAGCAATAATCAAACCTCAATAATCATCATGACTAAAGGACCTTTGTTCAATTGCCATTAAAACACTCTTGTATAAACAAAATCTCGATGGCTTAAACAGATAATCTGGACTGTAATTAATTATGGTAGGAAGGATTATTTAAGACCACCACATGTGGACCCAATCCACAACCTTGCATGAGAAACCAATGTCTCTCATACAAGGGATCTTCTTTTGTTTCTTATTTATTTTGTCTTTGTGTGTTGTGTGGAACCATTAGTAAAGAATACATCAGACTAGTGTTGGCGGGTACTTCCTCATGGATAACTAGCTCATATTCTGGGTATTAGTTACTAATTGTTATTTTGCATGGTCTGGATGGCTGTCAGTGGAAGCCTTGGCGGTTCGCCCATCCGGGGTTATAATAGCTGCTCGGCTGATTCCCATCCAGATACAGTTTTATTTTTATTATCTTAATTTCCAAACCTGAATCCCAATCCGTACTGGGAGTCAGTTGGCATCAGTCAATGCCAACTGATGATCATTATAGAAGGGAAGCATGTAGGTTTTTATCCGAATTCACAGACAGTGGAGGCCCAACTGGTGTTGACACCACCATTATAGGGTCTAAGCAGTCTAAATTCGCTCCATCCGAGTGATTAGGAAATTGGACAGTAGATGTTTACAGTCCACCTGATTATTCTGCCATTACTTTGGTCCCTTGACCACTTCATTCTGTGTTTCACCTTCTGTCTAGACCCGCATCTATATTTTGAGTCAATTAATTTCACACTTCCATATATCCTTATGCATGATACTATTATATACTATTGTGGTCTGTACTTATGTTGGGATCATTCCCTTGGACAATAGAAGTCTAGATCTTAAACAGATATTGCTTTATAAATTTCCAACAAAAACCTCTTTATAAAATCCGGATCTGAGTAAGGGATAAATTCTTCAGTTATGACTAATTCATATTCTGTCAAGGGTTATATTTTGGGAATTTAAGAAGCAGATTCAGCGATTAGGTCTCGCCTAGACTGAAAGGGTCTGTGTTTTAACTGAGAGTCTAGTACCTGATAGGGAATGATTTTCAAATCCATTATTTTCCAGAATTGCTGGTTGATGGAAATGTAAGATTAAGCGCTACACCGAGATGGGGTCCGCTTGGATTCAAATACAGTGTAGTAAATAATCTTAGAGGAACATCATCCAGGCCTTGGTTATTTTCCAAGATAGGGTTGAGTCTTCTTTCAACTGCTATCCTCTTCTGCCAAAGCCTACTTTTGAGTCCTGAGTGAGTGCATCCGGAACGAACTAATTTATTAGTTCGTTTCATTAGTTTGTATCTCATAATCACCCGGAAGGAAGTGAACACACTAATGGTTCACTGAGAGCCGGGAATTCTTGATCCATACTCCTTCATTCTGATGGGGAGCTGTCTTTTACTACCAGGGTCAGATTTTCAAAACCTCCGAGTGATAGGATTTTAAATGCTTTCTTTACCGCTTTCTTTTAACCGCTTTCATTAGAAGTCACTCGGTTGTATTGAGAGTTGTGTAACTGCTACTAGGATTGACAGTTAAGGGATAGTTTAGGGCTGAATTCAAATCTTTGGGTGTGACATGGGAGAATGATAGTGGTACTTGGCATTTCAATAAATGATGTGTCGGGTGTTGCTTTTCCACCACAGATGAAGTAACACACCCAGGCCAGGGCAGTTACGAATCTGTGGTATCTTAGAATTTGCGGTCTTAAGAACATGTAAACTCATATTGCAAGTACCTGTCTGTTAAAGGGAAAGTCTTATTGAGAGCATGAGAATTAGCTATCTGATAGAATTATCCCAAACAAAGATCTGCGTATGAAAATGGAAGTTTAATATTGCTGTGTCTCACTCTTGTCCAATTTTCATTCTTTTCTTCCTGTCCCTTCTGTCTACATTGTGACTCAACTTCACGGTTGGCACAATGCTCCTTTTCCCTGCTTTCGTAGATAATGTTTACTGCATTCCTAGAATAATTCTTATCCGGTTTCTAGAATAGATTTATTTGCTTTGTAGATTAATTTAACTGCTTTCTAGATCTAATTTAAATTCATGTCAGTAGATATTAATCATCTTTCAAACCTATTGAGCAATACGAATGGAAAATCTAGTAAAACGACGTGGGACCTGCTTCTATCGCACATCCTCCAGTGAACGATCCGGTCTTACTATAAATTACTGCAATTTTTGACTCCGTGCGCTTTCGGGAGCACAGTTTCTTAACTACGAGCAATAAAAACATGACTACGTATAAATATATCCCTAATCACAACATCGCCATCATAAATTGGTTTCATTAAATAGAACCTACACCAGGATCATGATTTTTCGGAAAATACTCGTGTAGTGGGAGTCTGTCAAAAAGTTTCATGGCAGGAAATCTCATGGCAAGAATTGATGAGAAGTATCATGGCATATTTGCCGGGGATCCTTAGTGTGACAGGCTGAAGGTCAACCTATCCCGGCTATGCCATGAGATTTGTCAACATTTCATGACAGAGAGGACCACAGCGCCATTTGAAACCAAAGCACCACACTTGAGTAATAAAAAGACTAATAATCTTGATATATCCCTAAACCCTTTCCCATGAATCATAACTCTTTTCTTGTAATAAATCTAACCTGGTATTATTTTAGAAAGAGCTCGGGTTAACGAAACTTGTCAAAAGTTTCAGTAACCAGTCATACTGGGCTCGAGGGAGATTAATTGATCTTAAATGATCATATATTTTTTTTTTAAGTTCTCCCAAAGTTCAATTGGGTCTTTGACCATTAAATACTGTCTTTCCAATCCTTCATCAAGGTGATGGCGGATGAAAATCATAGCTTTCGCACGGTCTTGGTTTGAAGCCTGATTATCTTTTTCAATTGTTTTTTCAAGACCCATTGATACCAAATGGATTTCAATATCTATTTTCCAAGATAAATAATTATCTCCAGATACCATCAGTGGTATGAAATCCCGCTTTCCCATAATAGCCATAACAGAATTATTGAAATTTGATAACTAAATATTACCTCAAAGAAATTCCGGCAGAGCTCCCTTGGTGGATCGTACTGATAACGTGTTGTATAAATAATAACTTATATACCTATTAGTATGAAATGTATATGTAAAGATATGTAAATATAAAGAAGACAATGAAAAGAAAGTTGAAAGAGATGACAGAGAGAGTAGGGATTCAGTGAAGGGAAATATATAAAGAATCAATACAAGAGGACTAATGAAAGGTGTTTATTCTTTAAGGCTGCAAACACAGATATATATAGCACAATGGCCACTATTAACCAATAATACATTTTTTTTTAGTCAAATGTGGTTGGCTAGCTTTAAATATATAATATATATTTCTGCCGACACTACAATCCAAATTTCTTGCCGACACTACATCCATACTTCATAACAATGATATCATATTTTTATTATATCTATCTATATTGTTTGGTTGCAAACTTACAAGCATACACTGAGTATGTTTGGGAGCAAGCATATTTGGTAGCATATAGCATATTGGATGAACATATCCTCTCACAGTTCTTTCTCCGAATCTGCTATCTGCTAGTAAATCTGCTGACTCCCAAACATCCCCACTAAAGCATATAACATACTCCCTCTGTCCTATTTAACTTGTCTTATTTGACTTCTTCACACAATCCAATGTACTTTTTCAATCGTTAATATCTCAAAATATGTACAATGAAAAATTATGTAAAATATATATTCTTAAACTACGTTATTATATGATTCTAACAAGACCCAACTCGACTATTTTTTTTCCAAATATATACCTACAATAAAATTGAGTCAAAGCTGAACAATGAACAGTGTCAAAAAATCAAACAAAACACATTACATGGGACGGAGGGAGTATATTATTTTAGTATGTTTGGCCAATATATATGTTTGTTTGATAACATTTTGGGAAGATAGATCAATATGCGAGATGACTATGAAGTATGGTGGGAGCATATAGCAGATTGCAACATTTTACATATTAGATATGCTATATAATAATTGTTGTATATTATTTGTCAAATCTTTTATTAAATATGCTATTACTCTCTACTGGTCAAATATATTATTAATATCTACTATTCAAATATGCTAGTTAAATCTACTATTGGGATGTTTGGGAGTCAGCAGATCCGTTAGCAAATAGCAGATTCGGAGAGAGAATTGTGAGAGAATATGCTGATTGAATCCGCTATATGCTGCTAAATATGCCGGCTTCCAAACAAACCCTATATATAGTGACCTTGTTTAGATGTTAGCAGATAGTGGCCCTGTTTGGCAAAACAACTAAATCCAATCAGCTAATTTGTCTCACAATATGAGATAAAATAGCTTATTTGAAAATACAAAATAACTTAAAACAGTGTTCAATAAGTTCTTTTGAAACCGCTGCAAAAAGCAGCATTTTGGATTTTAGCTTATTCTAGGGAAAAAGTTAGTCTCGAAATTGTCAAACAGCTAATTTTGACTAATTATTACTCACAAAATCAGTTAACAGCTAACAGCTAATTCCCAAACAGGGCCAGTATATGGTAGACTTGACTAGCCGACTTCAGATATTAATATATAAAATTTTGCAATCTACTATCTGCTCTAACAGCGGAATTACATAGGGACTCAGGGGCAGCAGCCCCGAGCTCAACATTGTCTTATAGGGTTTGAATTTTAGCTACATAGAATGCAGTTTTATTTTATTTTTTTTGGTGAAATACATAGAATGCAGTGATATGTTATCGGAAGGTTTCTAGATTTTATTATTGGTGGACTTTTTTAAAACTAGGCCCATTTTCTATTTATTTTCATTGCCGATTTATTTGCGGCTCATTTTATGAACCCAATCTAAATATTAGTATTATTTTTTTGGCTTGTGAATTTTGAATAAGAAAATATGTATTGTGGTTTAGGCATTTCTTGTTCAATGCTTTCTATTTTATTTACCGTATCCAAGAATCTGCTCTTTGCACCATCTCCAAATAAAACTTCACCACAATCTACGTCAACAAAATCTTTAAGAAGTTCCTTTTCGCCAGTCATGTGATGAGAACATCCACTATTAAAATACCATCAACCATCATTTGTGCCTTTCTGAGCAGTAAGAATGACCAAACATCATTTGACTATCTTGTCTTTTGGAATCGACATCATCTTAAGCTTGACTTGTTTCAGTAGTTCGAGGGATGGTCAAACAACTGGCCGGCCACCAAGGATATCTCTGGACAGCTTCATACAAATATCAGCAGAGTGACCTTGAACCTTGCAACATGCACAATCTTTACGTTTCTTGGGTGATTCCATCAAAGGATTATCTTCTGGTTCTTTAGAAGTGCCTTCCCCAAGTGTACTTGCACTCACAAAAGTGGTTACAACATTCTGTGTTGTTGGTGTGTTGTGCTCATTACCATGACCAGTTAAATAAAAAATGTGCTCCCTTTAGAGTAGATTTCATCAAGTTTCTCTTTCCCTTTGACCATTCCTTCAAGTCTCTGAACTTTGGTGAACAATGCAGCATTTTCTTCCTTCAGAGCATCCCTTTCAGCAGAAACAGTAACAATGGATTTCTTTAGCGCAGTAATTTCAGCATCTTTGTCATCAATGGTGATCAATAGACCCCCTTTCTGATTCAGTAGCATCTCAACTTTGAAAGCCAAATTACGAGTAGGTTCTTCATCAAAGTAGTTTATCTCAAATGTGTGCAAGGAACCAACAAGAGCTTCAACCGTGAAGGTTTTGGTCTTGTCAAGTTCTTCAAGAGTAGACAGCTTTGACTGATACTTCCTTGAGACTATCAGCATTTTTCGGACCAGCTTGTCGTTATCATATTTTAGTCTGAGTGCTTGTGCCTCCTTTACTAAATTCTTGAAGGGAACATAGTAAGTAGAGATACTCTCATCTTCTTGCATCCGCATGCTGTGAAAAGTAGACTCAATTCTGTAATTTAGATGCACGAACATCAGAGGACCCTTCATGAGCAGCTTCCAAGGCGTTCCAAGCTTCATAGGCTGTAGTGCAGGTGGAGATCATCTGGTATTGAGATTCATCAACGGTATTAAACAAGAAATTGAGGGGTGTGTTGTTTCCTTGTTCTTGAGTCTTCTCGACAACATTCATTTCAGCTTGAGTAGATGGAACATGCCTCACAATAGCAGCAGTGGTTTCAGTGGCAGGTGTGCGAACTTCTTTCACTGGTTGTTCCCAGGGTATCAGAACAGCATTCCAAGCGTCCATGCTTACAGACATAAGGAAAATCCTACTGCGATTCTTCTAGAATGAGTAATTCGAGCCATCAAGGTAAGGTGGCCTGAGATTGAACCACCTTCTCGAATCATTTTGGACCAAACTTAGCTAAATCTTAGAGCCCTCATCTGACCCCAATTGACAGGCCCAAACTAGATAATAAACCCCATGCGCGTTGCTCAGACGTAGTCTCAACAACCAGAGGCAAACACAAAACAAAGTGCGGAAGTAAAAACAATGAACACCATAATTTGGTCACGTAGTTCGATCCATCGATCTACATCTGGGGGCTCCAAGCCAGGATTTCACTAGATCATCAATAAACATGTTGCAATGGTTCATCAACCCATTTCACACACACCATATTCCCTAATGAGCTTCCTTATCCCTTCAATAGACTAAAGAAACAATCGGGATCCTCAAGATGTATCTACCAAATTGCTGTGCCCAACCAACTCACTAGAATATGTGGAAACGGTGTTTGCGATATCTAGCTACTTAATCTAATCAAGCTCACGCTGATACAACACCCAATTGAAGCCCATGTTTGTGTTTACAAGAAATAAGTCATGCAAAATCTAAACACAAACTAAAAACCCCAAAAAGATAGCATTAGATAGTCAACAAGTAATATACCCAGCAGTAGAATGGTTGTTTTTGTCTTCTTCAAGCAACGGAAATGAGGGTTTTGCCTCCAGCTTCCTCAGATCGCCATGGCAGTGAAGAACCTTGAAGAAGCTTTGTCTTCTCCTTGATATGCGGCTGGGAATTCTCTCTAAGAAGCACAAGGACGAAAATAGGTATATATAGTTGTGCAAGGCCCATCAAAAACCCTCAAAAAGCCTGCTAAGAGGAAGTGGCCACGTCACTGTCCTCATGTTCTTTCTTACTAGAGTAGTATACTCGTTGTTGGAGAGTTGTCACAACACCCGAGTTTCAGCGAACATCTTCACAACTCAGAAAATTCCCTAACAATCTCCCCCTTTGTGGAGATGATCGGGCTAAGTATAAAAAGAGTGAAATGTACAAGACAGAACTCCAGATATTATAAAGTGATTCAAGCATAATAAGATCAAGATATCAATATAAATGATGCATCAAGATATATAAACATATCAGAACATGCATAATATAAACCATAATTCCATGAGAGATAATTCAAGGTAGAATAGGCATAGGCATATAAACCATTCAACACAGCATCCAGAAATCCAAGTATCCAAAATAGAGTTTCACCAATAGTAACAGCCAGAAGTTGTTCCAAAGTTTTTAAGACAACTAATCATTTCCACTGAACTCCGTCTTGCTTGGCAGATCATTCTGTCTCCTCAGAATCGACCTCCATGGCTTTAGTGTCCATTCAAGCTCATCAAAAGAGTTCAGGAGCAACATATTGGCCAGATGGAATTTACTTTTCTAGAACATTGTCTCTTGATTCATCTCGGTCAGCATAACCATTGTTGGATGTTCCAACAACGCAATTATTAAACCCCTATCCAAAATTCCTCCCCTTAACCAAACGGAGAAGTGTGCCAAAGACAAAATAAGATCGATGAGACTAGAAACCAAGATGGATTGGGAAAATAGATAATCATGAAAATCATGCCCATTCAACTTCTCATCCATTCAGCAAGATAAATTACCCTTGGTTGTTCCTCCAGGGTAAGGATCACCAATAGACATCAGGAACAAAACCAAGGCTTGTTGCAACTTGCTTCTTTCGCAAATGATTTGAGAATTCAAATCAGATCGCTTCGATTAACACTCATGTGATTCATATGAAAAAGTTCCAAGCATATAGAATTTTGAACCATCCTTAAATTTACTGTATCCAAGAATTCTGCTCTTTGCACCATCTCCAAATAAGACTTCACCACTGTAATAACCCAAACATTCTTAATTCAACTAAAATACCCGGCCCACCTACCCCTTAACCTTAACCTGAGGCCCAAACCCACACCTCATCTCCCTTTTCCTTGACTGATCGTGTGTTGGTCTGGGGGAAGAAACACAACAGAGAAACTAGGGTTATGGCTACAATCGAAGAAAGGGAAGAAGAAGACAAGAAAACCATTGAAGCTTGGAAGCTCGGATGTTCATCGATCTAAGACAAGGGTTTATGTTGCATATTGTTTTTCTCCATTTTTCTTCCCCATCCATTTTTCCCTTTCTTCTTCTTGGGGACAGAGAGCAGCGGCCGCCGCTGCGGCGACGGACGAAGGTCGGGGCCGTCGGCCCCGGCCATGACAGTAAGAGGTGGCGTCGCACCTCTGTGCGACGTCGGGGAAGGTGCGCTGGCTCCCCTGCAGCAGTGCGCTGCTGTGCGGCGGACCAGCGATGGTTGGGCAGTGGCGGCGGTGGCCGGACGGTGGCGGCGGTGGACGATTATTAACTTTCCATTCTTCCTATTCTCCCCTTCTCGTTTATCCTCTTCTTCTCTGTTGAATGTGAGGATTGAAAATTGTTGGATTAATATATAAAATTAGGTGCTTGCTATCTCTTTGTTTTGATTGGTGATTAGAGCTTTAGTTGAGGAATTTAGGTATTGTTGTTTAGATGGAAATCAATTAAGTGGGGTGTATTGGATTGAGACTCTACAGGATTTTTTTGGACTTTCAAAGTTGGGGTGTATTCAATCTAGATTTTAAAAAGTCCTTAAAAATCTAGATGTATTCAATTCAGATTTTAAAATGTCTTTAAAAATCTAGAGATATTCAATACAGATTTTAAAAAGTCTTTAAAAATCTAGATGTATTCAACACTCTATGGATTTTAATTCTTTATAGATTTTAATGGATTCTCTTAAAAATTATAACTACACGAAATCTCTCTAAAATCAGCCAGACTCTTCATAGACTCTATATAAATCGGTCAACTCTACGTGGAGTCTATAGACTTTCTAAATCCACCGACTTTTTAAAGTTCATAAAAATCTATTAAAATCTCAAACGAATACACCCCCTAAATTGTTGATCGAAGAGAGAAATTGGGGATTTGGTTTGGAATGATTTATTGAATTTGGAATGTTTATATGTGGTTAGTTATGGTCTATAGAAGTGATTTAATGAACGTGATTATTTATGGATGTTACTGGTAGATATTCGAATGTTGGATGTACCGAACTATTTTATAATCAATAGATAGAGTTCTTCTAAATTGTTGAGCTAAATGATATTAGTTGAACATTTGGTAATTGTTTGTGTGTTCTTAGATAGAGTACTGGACATTATTATAACTAGTATTTTTTGCCCGCGCGTTGCGCACGGGCAGTCTTTTTTTTTTTCTATAAATAAATCTAATAATTTATTAATTTAATTAATAAAATAAGTAGGCTCTATTTTTCAGTTTAGAGTATATATTAAGCAATCGCGACAAACTAATTAATTGCTTAGTTACTAAACAATGCAATATACTTACATATTTAACTACTCAAAAGTTTGTTTTTGGCCCAACGTTGCTTATATATATAATTATCTGTGACAATTTTTAATGGTACCGGCTTTGATTTTTAATTTTTATGCAATAGTTAGTCCAATTTAGGTAAGGGTTTGTAGGAATTGTTGCTCGTTGGTTTTTAATTTACCAAACGCATACATGATATGCTCTTTCATCGTTTTAGTTACTTGAACTTCTAAAATGTCCTGCTTTGTGAGTCAACAAAAACTTGAATTCTTGCAATGCTTTTCCGAATACTATTCAGCCCACTATATTTATGGACCTTAAGTTTTTAAAGTTGTATTGCTTCTTGATTGTTGATATTCTTCGTTGAGTCAATAAAAAAAACTTTACTAAAAACAGAGACCATATCCACATGGTCAATATCAACTATTTTTGCATCCAATTGTCAATGAGGAATACCACAGAAGGCAATCAATCAATACATTAATCAATTGGCAATTCGCATAATTCTTTAGAAGCATAAATCATAATTTTGTTAAAAAGAACTTAAAGGTATAAGTGAATAAATATATTGAACAGTCCAGGAGAACGAAATACCCATGAGAGTGGACAAATGCACATGCAAACCTTTCTCCACGAAAAAAAAAAAAACCTTTGAGTTCACATTCCTCAGCAAATGCTACTTCTTCGGTTGTTTGGTCTCTTCCATAACTAACATAATCAGAAAGGCCACTTGTATTCTATAGAGAGAGAGAGCAGATATGACATTATCATTGGGTAAATATTGAAGTGGATAACTAACATATATCCAGAAGGCAAAAAGGCAAAAGGGTCCTCATGATCACCATCAATATGAGCATAAAAATGGTTGGATGGAACAGTGACTCACCTATATATAGTAAGAGATCACATAATCTATATTCAAGGTCTCCAGGTTCTGTCACTTTTTCATTTTTGTCATCACGGATCTTACTGGGCTTTTATTTAGCAATACTGAGTAACAACTGGTTACGCACAATGGCTCTCTTTCCCAATAGAACCCAATTGCTTTGCAAGCCCACAAACGTCATCTTTCATGCGATTGGAAAAGACCAGTTGTTGCCAACAACAAAGATACACCATAACCAGACCAACATCTGTAGATACAATATAATCATAAAACAACCAGCCATATCATTAAATTTATTACAATATAAGATTTGATATTTCCTTCACCCAACAATTCTTTAACTCAATTTTATTATAAACAAATAACAGGAGAGGAGAGGAGATAACTGTGCTCATTATTAAGTCAGTACATACCAAGTCATTTCGTATGCAGCTCCTGTCCTCACTGCAAGCAACAAGGAAATAAAACTGCAATAATTTAATGATTTTCCTACCTCTACAAAATCCATAAACCAGACATTACTAAACTAAAGCATTTGGTTTGAACATCTTATTCCATTCGAAAAAGATAATAAAAGCTTGGATGCAACATGGAATGCATTTAAACTATAATGCCTCTGATAGATTACATAACAAGATCCCTAAGTAATTGAAGCAGAATAAAGAGGAATAACATCAAATGTGTCCAATGATACATCTATATTCTCACCAAACCCTTTCTCCAACATCTTAAAATGTTATTTTCAAAAACTTGCAAATATGGAACAAAACCTAACATCCACAATTTGTATCTCATACCATCCAGAATATAGTTATAGGGGTGTCATTGAATTCAACTATAACCAATCCAAAATCACAAATCTCCTGTTTGTAGTTTGCATTTTCCAATAATATTATTTGGTTTTGCATTTTGATGATAAACATTGCAATAGCCAGAGAAGCTTTAATTCTCAGATGTTTTACTGAATGCACCTAAAACAACCCAATAATCAAACTTTAAGTCCATTGCACTGCCTATGAGAAGCTAAAACCATTACCCTGAAATTATCAGTTAAAAACTGAAAGATCATCCAGCAATTCTAAATTTTAAGATGAGATTCTATCATCTGGAATAATTTTGGAGCAAGAAAAGATATAAAAAGTCCAATCTCATATTCTAAACTCACAATCCCATCAAACTTTTTCCTCTAAAACAATGGACACATTAAAGAATTTTGAATTAAACTTTAAACCTTGTTAAGATTGATGATAAACATTGCTATAGCCAGAGAAGCTTTAATTGTCAAATGTTTCAATGAATGCACCCTAAAACAACCCAATAATCAAACTTTAACTCCATTGCACTGCCTATGAGAAGCTAAAACCATTACCATGAAATTATCAGTTAAAAACTGAAAGATCATCCAGCAATTTCAAATGGTAAGATGAGATTCTATCGTCTGGAATAATTTTGGAGCATGAAAAAATATACAAAGTCCAATCTCATATTCTAAACTCGCAATCCCATCAAACTTTTTCCTCTAAAACAATCGACACGTTAAAGAATTTTGAATTGAACTTTAAACCTTGTTAAGATTGAAGATAATTAAATAATATACCTGTTGCACCAGTGAAGATATTTGAAAGGAAATTATAGTCATGAACCAAAAAATAAGGATTTTGAATATTTCATAAATAAATTTTGATGAATGTATGAACACAATAATTCTATCAATTTAATCAAAGTTAGATTCCTTGAATCTAAGTACTATAGGCCGTTAAACTTTTATACCATGTTAGGGTTCCGCGGAGGTCGGAGAGCAGCGCAAAGAATGGAGGGCGGCGCGTGGCTGTCGGCTCGGAGAGGGGTGGGAGCGCTAGTGCTGAGCAGCGATTAGACATTCAATCTGAATTCTCTCCCAAGAAGCACGATTGCAGCCGTTGGTATTGAAGGTAATTTTCTGTGAGAGTATCATGTTTAGAATTCCGAAAACCTAATTTCATAGCAATCTAAGAATTGAGGCGGTGAGAAATGGGCAGATAATTAGGAATCCCAAACCCTAATAATTTCATAGCAGTGGCTGTGGGAAATCGACAGAATATAGATAGGTGTGGCAAGAGAAAGGAAGATGAATATTGTAACGGCAAGCAGGAGGTAAAGATAGGAAGGAAATGGACGGTATGAGATGAATATTGTATAATCCGATGGCTGTGGTTTTTTGGTATGAAGTGAATTTACAATTTAGACCTTAGCTTAGGGATTTTTAGGTGAAAATTACATTTATACCCACAATAGAATATTTTTTGTGAGGATAATGGGAAAAAGGATAAGGGTATAAGAGGCAGAATAGTAAAATATTCTTCCAAGATTTATTATAGTATAGATAGATATCCTTAGTATCATAAAAGCACACCCTGTGAACAAAAATTTCTTCGACTGCAAGTTCCAAGTTGTGGTGTTAATAACTCTCTACTGGAGGGTGAAAACTCAATTAATCAAAACATGAGTAAATACATAAATATAAATTCCAAAATACAATATATAAATTCACCAAAGAAGACTGAATAAGTTAGCAAAAAAATGTGTTTTGTAAAGGGAATTGTGGTGGAGTCTGGTGTGTATCCTTCATTCATGTTTGAAGAGGGGGGGGGGGGGGGGGGGGGGGAAGAAAAATAAGATAAAAGTTCCATTAATCCTCTCAACTCACTTTTTGCAACCTGTACGGATTGTAATAAAGTAGACTATAACACACCTGTGGAAATCAAATCAAAATATTAACTCTCATCTCTTTAATGCTCTCCTGCAAATCTGAATTTACATCTTTGAGTTTATGAGCTTCACCTAAACAAACATCACCAATCAAAATAGCAGCTTTATATCTTCAAGGGTCAAGAAAAGCACCCAACTCCAAGAACATGCGAAACATATTTAAACCTGAGCAAATTAGAAAAGAGTTTGAACATGAAGATAGAACTTAATACAGGTGAAGGCAAGCATCAGATAACAAATCAGAACAATTATAATGGATTGTATTGTGTAGTGTTTAAAAAAGTAACAAAGAAATGATGATATCCTAATAATACCTTACAACATGGTTACTGTTTAGCTAACAAATCATAAAAAATCTCTTCATAGACAATATTATATTATTTGTGATGTTGTAAGTAGACTATAAAGTAGACTATAACACACCTGTGGAAATCAAATCAAAATATTAACTCTCATCTCTTTAATGCTCTCCTGCAAATCTGAATTTACATCTTTGAGTTTATGAGCTTCACCTAAACAAACATCACCAATCAAAATAGCAGCTTTATATCTTCAAGGGTCAAGAAAAGCACCCAACTCCAAGAACATGCGAAACATATTTAAACCTGAGCAAATTAGAAAAGAGTTTGAACATGAAGATAGAACTTAATACAGGTGAAGGCAAGCATCAGATAACAAATCAGAACAATTATAATGGATTGTATTGTGTAGTGTTTAAAAAAGTAACAAAGAAATGATGATATCCTAATAATACCTTACAACATGGTTACTGTTTAGCTAACAAATCATAAAAAATCTCTTCATAGACAATATTATATTTTTTGTGATGTTGTAAGTTCCTCCTTCTGAATTCTCTATAAAGAACGTAAGACCATCAGGCGTAGTAACACGACTTGCAACAACATATAATTGACCATGGCAAAAGACTGGTTAAGGCAAGTACAAACCAACACGCTCAAGCGACTGCCCATGTGCTTTATTAATGGTCATTACAAAGCAAACCTATAGTGGAAACTGCAGTCGAACAAAATTAAACGGCAAATTTGTATCTGTCGGGCAGAGCTCAATCCTAGGGATCAAATATCTTGTTCCAATGTGACTTCCACCAAGTATTTCACAGATCACAGTGTGCTTGTGGCATTTCCTAACAACCATCTGGGTGCCATTACAAAGTCCTATTGTTTGATTTAGGTTTCTCAGCAACATTACAACCACGCCTTCCTTTAAAACTAAGTCATGAGGAGGCATTCCAGGCAACTTAATTGAATTAAGGTATTCAATTGGGAAGGCAGATGTAAGGTTATCATGACAACCCACTGGACATTGAATTGAATCCGCACTGTGATAGGTAAATGATTCTCCGGGTATTCTTTGCAATATAAAGTTATTCAGATGATCAACAACCTGATTTGTTGGAGTTAACACAGCGCGCTCACGTAGGTATCCAAGATCAGTATAACGGTGAGGCAAGTCTGGGAATACAACATCAATAACTTGGTCAACATCAATATTCCCGGATTGAATACAATACTCACTAGTTCCGAAAGTCTCTTCCGGACTAATACTATCCATATATGGGATCTTACCATCACCAATATCGAGAACCCACTTACTAAATTCCGCAATGCGACGTCTTTCAATTTCCGAATTCCCTCCACGGAGTCGCATATTCTCGTGTAAAGTGTATAATTGACATTCAGCCCACAACGGAGATCTAGATATACATGAGTTAACAATATCACTGCTAGATCCTTTAGTAATTACTGGCAAGATTTGATGGAAGTCACCACCTAAAAGTACAGTAATCCCACCAAAAAGTTTATTAAATCTATCTGGACTGACATATCTCATGATATCACGCAGTGACCGATCCAAGCATTCAAAAGCAAATCGGTGTTGCATTGGTGCTTCATCCCAAATAATAAGCCTTGTTTTTTTTTTTAATTTTTTTTATAAGCTCTGCAATGTCTGAATTCTGGGGGATAGAACATGATGAATCTTCATCTAATTTCAAAGGAATTTTAAATCGAGAATGTGCAGTCCGACCTCCAGGTAATAAAGTAGCAACAATACCAGAAGATGCGACGGGGAGAACAATTTTTTTCTCTGATCGAAGTCGACTAATAATAGTATTCCAAAGATATGTTTTCCCACAACCGCCACTTCCGTAAACAAAAAAGAAACCCCCATTATTTTTTTCAATAGAATCAAGGACAATGTCGTGAACTATTTTTTGTTCAGAGTTCAGATTAGGCACCATTCATCTGTATTCTTCAAGCATTTCATTCTCACAGTAGCTTGTCTCTTCTAATATCAACTTGTTCTTGCACCTGTCCAAGTATTTCAGTGGTGGCATCGGAATCATAGGATAATTTTTCAAAGATCTCCCAATTGAATTCAACAAATGTTCTATTTCTACAAAAAAGGAAAAACAAATAGGTAAATAAAAAGTATGCACAAAATACAATGATAAATTAAACACATAATCGTTGTTATATTATAATTTAATATACTTAAATAATATACCATATTTATGCACTTAAATATACCTCCAAGAGTGTAGTTCTGCAACTCTTCATCACTGAGTTCCAAGGTTTGATGCCAGTTATCTTTCTTCGTTTCAATAATACATCTTCTGACATTGCCCTCCAATGAGACAAAAACAATTTGTATGCATCACCGACCTGGAAATTGACAATTATATGGACAAAAAGAGACCTTAACTGGTAAGACATTGCACTATCAATATTCTCTTGAATAGCATTGTGCCATTCATTATCATCATTAAGTAATCCAAGTGCCCCACATGCTTCTTGAAATGTATTGTATGTTACACCTTGAACAGTTCGAAGGTCGTCATAACATGTTGGACCCTTCACTCTACACAATAACATTCAAAGGTACCATAATTCCCCGGTAGAATAGTGAGAAGAATTCAACCTCCCAATACGATTTCCTCTCTTTCTAATACTCCAGGCACATTCTCTCGAATCCCATACAAAACGCTCAGGAATCTCTTGGTAGGTATACGATTTTGCATCGGGGAAATTTCGGCACAATTGGAGAAAAGCCTCTAACTTGCTGTTTTTTTTGTTCGGCTCTTCTACACACATTCAACAAATTATCATTATTGTTGAACGTGACATACTTCTCATTCGGCAAGTGAAACGACAATCTTTCAACGGTTATACTTCGATGATGTATATCAAATCCAAAAATTCGATGAGCAGCTTCAGCACCACAAACATACCTGGAAAGATATTTATTTAGAAAAAATAGATTTACTGGAAAATGTTAGAGAAGATCAAGATATACCTGCCATTCAAATACTGTTTAATCTCGTTCACACCTCTCTTCTTTTCGCCTTCGTCATTGTTAGTGGACTGAATCATTAAAGTAGCACGATCAGGGCCCTTCAAACAATATTTGAATAAATGTTTGATAGATCGACCATGATTGCATACTTCCAAATTGATATGACAATCATATTGATCTAACAAATCCCTATTATGTGGAACAACCCATCGATTATCCAAAACGGCTTTGCAAACATTGACTGTGTGATTGGTTTTCCTTCGTCTGTATACAGGAAAACCAAATCCATCGTACATCGTACTTCCATAGTAATTAAAATATAGAATTTAAGAAAAAACAAAATTAATATATTCCATTTAATAAAATGGGAATATAAGTACTTTAAAATTTAATGAAATAGTCTTACTCTTTAGGAAATCTTCTAATACATTTATTATCTCTCATACATGGTGACTTATTGTATTCAACACCGCAGGGTCCATGAATCATGTATTTCTTGACGGCGGCATAACCATAAGGATCCTTTGCTTCATCCGGAATTTCAGTGAAAACATATTGATCAATATTTTTATTTAATCTCGATTTTGCAATAGGATCCAACCAAATTAACATATGAGCATGTGGCAATCCCCTCTTTTGGTACTCCACGACATACATCACTGTATAATCAACATATTATTTACATTATTTTATCCATAAAATCTATAATTAAATATATAAATATATATAACAAAAAGTATACGAAATCATATTATTGAGATATATATTGGCCTTTAATATTTAAAAACATAAATTGCATACAAAAATAATTAATTAGGATAAAATATTATCGTACCTGAGATACATTTTCCAAATCGATTTCTATTCTTGATGTCATCGTACAATTGGTCCAATTTCAACTTAAAAACTCGAGCTATAATATCTGGACAATCTACTGGACTGCTGCTGGTAGAAGTGACAACATCTGCAAAATCTCATCCCAATAAGGATTGCATGTCATCGTTAAAAAAGATCAGGATAGCCAATCTTACGACAAACGGCTAATGAATCCTGAAAATTTTGTTGCATGTATCACGCCGAGCCAACGAATGACGATGGTAATATAAACCCCTTGCCAACATCAATTGGATCCACAACGTCAGTACTGTAAACTACATCGCATAGATTACGATACAATTCAGCTCGCAATTTTTTTTTTTGATTAGTTCGAATATACCACAGCCTTGATTGTTCCACAGCTGAGAATGCATCAACAATGAATTGTTGGAATAGTCTACCACCAAGTCTGAGAGTTTGTCCTAAGCAAAAGAATTATATAATTAAATATTGTTGAAATAGCATTAATAAGCATAAAATTCATCCAATATAACATACCTTGCTCTAATCTGACCATGGTATGAATAATACTCTCTCATAGTTATATTATCCCTTCTCTTTGGACGGTTACCGAGACTCCTTTGGTATCTTAATTTATCATGATAACCATCTTCACCATACGGGAACAGTAAGGGATACTGAAGTGCCATCGTTAAGGGGTGTAATGTAGATATCCATTGCAATCCCTCAATCTTGTTGCTAACAACAATGTCGCGATCTTGACATTTTGGATCGTCATCTCCAATCATTAGAACTGCAATTTCATCTGAAGGAGTAATATGGTTCTCACGGCCACTTGTAGATCTTGAAACCTTCATTATAATTTTCATATCAACAACATCATCATTCTTGAAACGATCTCTTGCCATCCGAAATGTTTGGACCAGATGATTATTTTCTTCTAGCATCTTGATAAGGCCTTCAAGAATTTCTGGTTCAATATTGGAGGAGTTTTGTAAATTTATAGACTTCATTCTATTCTCCACTTCATTTTCTGTGTCATAGATGTATAACTGGCAAAATTTAGGTGTTTCGCCATTAGTCGGTATCAAACTACCTATCTTATGATGATTAACACCAGTCATCCGAAAATTTTTTGGACCACAACCATTGTTGATGGGATTGTCAATCTTCCCACCTATTGAAGAAAAATTGACCAATGCATTGTAAGACCTAATGCTACGCATAAATTTGGGCCCCATTTCTTTGTCGCGATGCAATTCTAGAAGATATTGTGGGGTTGGTTTAACCCTTGGAAGTTTAATTTCTCCTTTTCCACAACACATAGAAAATAGAGGATTTTTTTTTCTTTCCATTTTATTCACACGCTCCTTGTCCAACATGATGGCTTTACAATGTGGACATGTTGATGTTGGACCACCAAGCGTGCGATACTCTGGACATATGGATGAGCAAAATGGTTCCTATACTGGAACCAAAATTTCCAGTATATGCTGTTCTAGATAATAGCCATTGGATCTACTTTTTATCAAATCAAGGGTGTAGATGTGGGAAGGACATTTATGTAATTTTACTTGCCTTATTAATTTATTTTAACTTTATATCTTTTGACAGCTTTTACGACTTTTTAGAATATACTCTCGATTTTTTATTATTTGCTACGGACCCACAGTGCACGCAGTCCAATGCACATTTTAAACTATTAATAACTCAAGTTCGGTACAAGTAAAAATTCTAAAAGTTCAATCTTTAGAAACTACAAGACGATACAAATCCAACAAGATCCAACTGACTATATTTTAATTTGTATAACTATGGTAAAAGTGATATCAAAGCAATATAATGAATAGTTGCAAAATTTGGATCTAACCGTTATAACTAAACTTAGGAAACATAATGGCTATAAACATTGTCTAACATTCTGTCTTGAAGGATCTAACATTCTGTTTTGTATGAAGTGACATTCTGTCTTAAATTATCTAATATTTTCTTATATTTTAGTCAATGTATTTCAGTCATAATAACATTATGTTATTAACATTATGCGTTGAAATATCTAATATTCTGCCTTAAATTTCTAACATGATTATAAAAGATGTCTTCTACAGATTTAAAATATTTACGAATATAAAAATGAGTAAGATAGTGTTTACTATGCAAACGCTAATACTATTTAAATACGAATGAGGTATAACATAACGTATGATAATTTAACAAAGAATGTAATATTGAATGAAAACATAATTGTTAGATTTATATGACTTTGGTACATAATATTACATAAATAATAAGACATAATGTCATATTGCACAAAACAGAATGCTAGATGTATTAAGAAAGAATGCCAATTTAAGTTAAACATAATGCCTAGATTTTAACACAATAAATGATACCAATGTAACACATGTTAGGTTTCAGCATGTTTTTTTTTTAAAAAAAAATAGAATGACAATTTGAATGAAACATAATGTCAATTTAAATGAAACAAAATGTCATTTTGAATGAAGACATATTTCAAAACAGAATGTTAATATATTGAAAACAGAATGTTTATGTACTCCAAACAGAATGTCTATATATTCCCAACATAATGTAAAAAACTCAGAACAGAATGGTAAAACATATCAAACAGAATGTTGACATATTCCGAAACAGAATGTCAAATAATATACTCTAATATTTTGTCTCGAAATATGTTACATTCTGTATTGTTCATTGGACAACTTTTATTCCAATTTTCATCATAGTTATACAAGTTAAAATATAGTCAAGTGAGATCTTATTAGATTCGTTTCATCTTGTAGTTTTTAAATATCCAAGTTTTAGAATTTTTATTTGTACTAAAATTGAGTTATTAATGATTTAAAATATGAATTGAACAACGTGCACTGTGGGTCCGTAGCAAAAATTTAAAAATGGAGGAAGCATGAGAAAAGAATTATTAAAGTGAAGAAAGTAATCATTAGTATAATTTTATACTATTTAAATTTAAAAGGTACAATGACAAATTTATCCCTGCAATCAATATTAACCATTTATTTAGTTTTGGATCCAATGGTTATAAACCACCCCAGTAGATGCTGTGCCAGCATGGGAGCCATGTCGTATGGATGAGTGTTGCTTACCAGTGGATAATGAGCCAAAAAATTCATTACCATCTACAGGAATGTGAGTTGATGTCGACGGTACGAATGTATTTTCAAGTTGATTTTCAGCATCAGACTCGTCTTCGGAAACATCAGAGAATAGATAATCCACTTCACCATCACTGGATAAATCATCACCTTCTATATCATAAATTCTTTTATTAAATAGCAATTCATCTGCGATAGGAATTTAATGTTAGCTCATATACATGTGCAAATAAAAATTAAAGCAATAAATAAATGAACACATTATAGAGTAATTCCTTTTATACCTGTAAAGACAGATGATTGTGGAGCTATTGGAAGCACCTAATTGTACAACTCTAGTGCCTTTGGTCCGAATTGTAATATACCAAAAAATAATAAAAATTAAAATAATTACAACAACAATTATTACAATGCCGGGAGTTTAAGAAAAAATACATGTATGCATAAATATTATGGGGACTTCTAAGCTATTGAATTATCATCAAACCCTTATTGAAGAAGTAGGATAATCAAAATTATATTTAAAATTGTAATCATAAAGCATGATAGTCATATATTTTTTTTTTTGGGGGAGCCATTGAAGGCCTGGAAAGGGGTGGTGGGAGCCCATGCCACACAATTACAAAGGGAAATTAAAGGGAGGGATAGGGGGCCGGTGGGAATCGAACCTCCAACCTTCCGTTGGAAGTCAAGGGACTTAACCGCTTGGGCTAGGTCCTCATCCCTGATAGTCATATTTATTAATAAAGATGGGGGAATTACATTTAAACCCGAAGTCGAATATTTTTTATAAGGGGAATGCATAGAAATTAGAAAGGAAAGAGCATGTAATCTAAAAAAATGTGGAATCAGCTAATAATAATGTTGTTAAGTTTTTACTCGAGGTCACAAAATTGTTTATAATATTAATGATAAACATCTTAACAAAATTTATTTGTACAATGTCATATATAATTTAGAATATACTTGAAGCAATAAATTAAGAGTTACCTGTGAGATTTATCCTTTTTTCTAATGGTGTGGAATTACTGGGAGCACCTTCATCAACAACTCCATTGCCTTTGGTTTTGAATTGTAAGACACAAAATAAAATAATATTTTTTTGGCAGAAAAAATAAATATAATACTTCCTCCGTTTTTTTTTGTTAGCTACGTTTGACAAAACGTTACTGTTCACTTATATAATTTGACTTCAAGTTTTATCATGGTTATATAAGTTAAAATATAGTCAATTAAGATCTTGTTAGATTCGTCTCGTCTTGTAGTTTTTAAATATCAAACTTTTAGAATTTTTACTTGTACCGAATTTGAGTTATTAATGGTATAAAATATGCATTGGACTGCGTGCTGGGTGGGTCCGTAGCTATCTTTAAAAAACGGAGGAAGTATTAATTACAATGTCACAGATATATTTATGAAAAAATACACATATGCGTAAATCTTACAGAAACAATAGGGTTATAAAATCTATAGTGGTACTTACTGATAGTTATATGTATTATTTAAGATTAAGGGATTGTAAAAAGAAGCACGCGAAAGAGGTGAATATATAAAGTCTATTTACCTATTTAGTGGTTATCAGTAAAAAACCTTATTGACTTGAACCTCGGTCGACTACTTGGACTTAACACAATATTCTCTCGTCGTGGTCGGCCTCTTTTTCTAAGGCTGTTGGTGCTCGGTAGCACTGATAATGGCCAGAAATGACCATTATTTTCAATCCATTTCCGTGTCTTAAACGGGCATTTGATCGCATTCCGGTCTTACATTAAGTAAGAAAGCAGTTGAATTGGACTGATTTATGCATAATTGTAAAAATAATAAGCTGGTGTGAAAAAGGCATAAATATGTAATTTTAGTACATATTTATGTTAGAAAAATCCAAAAACATGAGAAACAGAAATGAAAAGAAAAAAGAATGAAAAAGATGGGAAAAAGAGAGAAAAGCCCACAAAAAGAACATTTTCGGCCCATCTGGCCCAATCCAGCAGGCCCAGGAGCACCCTTGTCGAGGAAGCTCCTTTGTCGCGATGCATGGTTCCGCGACCAAGGAATGTTCCGCGACCAAGCAGACTCAGATGAAGAGGAGACCAGCCAGGATACCTTTGTCGCGATACCTTTGTCGCGATGCCCTGTTCCGCGACAAAGGTCTATTCCGCGACAAAGATGCACTTTTAGAGACACAAGACCCAGTCGAGAAGCTTTGCCACATGCAGTGTGTTCCGCGACCAAACTTGATGCTCCGAGACAAAGCTGTGATGTGTGTGATGTCTTGAAACACAATGGGCTCGAATCAAGGCCCATGGGCTTAGGGTTACACTTCTATAAATATGAGGTGTTTCCCATGAGTGAGAAGGTTGGAATTTTGTTGATTAGAAGTTCTTGAAGGCAAGGCAGTGGGTGCTCACTCTTAGGTAGTTTAGTTTAGTTTTGATATTTTTTGTATTATTTAATTCTTGCCCTTAGATTAGTTTAGTTTTGTGTTCGTTTTAGTGTTTTATTGTTCACAGTAACTAGATAGCCACTTTAATATCATGTTTTGTTTTCTAAACTCTTGTTTTAGGGTTTGTAATACCCAAATCATGGGTATTAACAACACCCACTTAATAAAATGGGAAAACATTCATCATTTGTGTCCCAAATCATGAAATGGGTCTCACACCCCATGGATTTATGCTTTCTTTTTCTTTTTGGGGTCATTTGACCCCCATTATGCTATTTTTATGTTTACTGTTTGCATTTTATGGATGATGTTGTGTGTATGTGTGGTCAAACCCTAGATTAGGATTCTTGCTCTATTTTAAAATTCTGCCCAGCTTTATTCATTTTTGCTCAAGCATGTTCTTCCATATTTTGAATGTTTCTTGTTTGTTTTTAGCTTAGAATAGCTTTTTGATCTGAAATAGGGTGAGATCACGCTGTTTGCATGCCACTGTTCATTTCTGCTTTTTCTGACTTTTGTCCTGAACCACCTTTGTCGCCAACCGCCTTTTGTCGCGGAACCACGTTCCGCGACAAAATGGTTGTTCCGCGACAAAGGTGTCTAAAGACACTTGTCTTCATATTTTAAAACCCTTTGTCGCGAAACACTTTGTCGCGGAACCACGTTCCGCGACACAACCCTGTTTGGCGACAAAGGAGCCAAACTCTTGCATTTTGTCTGCATGGCTTTCTGTCGCGGAACATTCTTGTCGCGGAACCACGTTTCGCGACAAAATCTCATTCTGAGACAGAAAAATTATGCCATGCCCTTATTTCTTTGAAAACCTTTGTCGCGGAACCACGTTCCGCGACAAAATTTTCCATGCATAGCGACAAGGACCAAATGCTTTAAGAATTTTCTGAAAATCCTTTGTCGCGGAACACTCTTGTCGCGGAACCACGTTCCGCGACAAAATCCTGCTTAGCGACAAAGAAGCGTTATGCTGCCAAAAATTCTAAAAACTTGTCGGGATACCCATGTCGCGGACCTCGGTTCGCGACAAAATTTATGATATCGCGACAAAGACTCCCTTCTCTCTATTTAATCTCAAACATTCTTCATTCTCTTCCTATATTATATTGCATCACTCACATCATAACCCCATGGGTTAAGGTGTAACATTCTGGAATTGCAATATAGGGTGTTATGCTGCCCGAATTCTGATTCTCCATTTTCATCGCTTAACTAATTGAACCCTTGAGTCATTAATGATTAAAGATTGAGATTAGCAATAATCAAACATCAATAATCATCATGATTAAAGGACCTTTGTTCAATTGCCATTAAAATACTCCTCTATAAATAAAATCTTGATGACTTAAGCAGATAATCCAGACTGTAATTAATTATGGTAGGAGGGATTATTTAAGATCATCAATTGTGGACCCAATCCACAACCTTGGATGAGAAACCAATGTCTCTCATACAAGGTATCTTCTTTTATTTCTTGTTGATTTTGTCTTTGCGTGTTGTGTGTAACAATTAGTAAAGACTACATCAGACTAATGTTGGCGGGTATTCCCTCATGGATAACTAGCTCGTATTCTGGGTATTAATTACTAAGTGTTATTTTGCATGGTCTGGATGACTGTCAGTGGAAGCCTTAGCGGTTCGCCCATCCGGGGTTATAATAGCTGCTCGGCTGACTCCCATCCAGATACAGTTTATTTTATTATCTTAATTTCCAACCCAAATTCCAATCTGCAATAAAACTCTGCTAATGTCTGTCAACATTAGCTGATAAGTACTGCAGAGAGGAAGCATGTAGGTTTTTATCCGAATTCACAGACAGTGAAGGCCCAACTGGCACTGACACTGCCATTACAGGACCTAAGCTGTCTAAATTCGCTCCATCCGAGTGATTGGGAAATTGGACAGTAGATGTTTACAGTCCACCCGATTATTCTGCCATTTTTTGGTCCTTTGACCACTTCATATCTGTGTTTCATCTTCTGTCTAGACCCGCATCTATATTTTGGGTCAATTAATTTTACACATCTCATATAACCGTATGCATGCTATTATTATGTAAATATTGTGGTCTATATTATTTTGGGATCCTTCCCTTGGACAATAGAAGTCTAGATCTTAAACAGATATTGCTTGTTAAATTTCCAACAAAAACTCCTTTATAAAGTCCGGATCTGAGTAAGGGAAAAATTCCTCAGTTATGACTAATTCATATTCCGTCGAGGGTTGTGTTTTGGGAAATTAGAAGCAGAATCAGCGATTAGGTCTCATCTAGACTGAAAGGGTCTGTGTTTTAACTGAGAGTCTAGTACCTGTATAGGGAATGATTTTCAAATCCATTATTTTCCAAAATTGCTGTTTGTTGGGAATCTAAAACTAAATATTACACCGAGATGGGGTCCACTTGGACTCAAATACGGTGTGATAAATAATTTTAGAGGAACATCATCCAGGCCTTGGTTATTTTCTAAGATAGGGTTGAGTTTTCTTTCAACTGCTATCCTCTTCTACCAAAGCCTATTTTTGAGTCCTGAGTGAGTGCATCCGGAACAAACTAATTTATTAGTTCGTTTCATTAGTTTGTATCTCATAACCACCTGGAAGGAAGTGAACACTGCGAGCATTTCACCGAGAGCCGGGAATTCTTGATCCATACCCAGTCATCTTGACTGGGTGCTGTCTTTTACTACCAGGGTCAGACCTTCAAAACCTCCGAGTGATAGGTTTTAAATGCTTTCTTTACTACTTTCTTTTAACCGCTTTCATTAGAGGTCACTCGGTTGTATTGAGAGTTGCGTAACTGCTACTAGGATCGACAGTTAAGGGATAGTTCAGAGCTTAATTAGAATCTTTGGGTGTGACATGGGGGAATGATAGTAGTACTTGGCATTTCAATAAATGATTTGTCGAGTGTTGCTTTTCCACCGCGGATGAAGTAACATACCCAGGCCAGGGCAGTTACAAATTTGTGGTGTCTTAGAATCTGTGGTCTTATGAACATGTAAACTCATATTGTAAGTACCTGTCTGTTAAAGGGAAAGCATTATTGAGAGCATGAGAATTAGCTATCTGATAGAATTATCCCAAACTAAGATCTGTGTATAAAAATGGAAGTTTAATACTGCCTTATCTAAATCTTGTCCAATTTTTATTCTTTCCTTCCTGTCCCTTCTGTCTACATTGTGATTCAGCTTCATAGCTAGCATGATGTAAATTTTCATTGCTTTTATAGATAGTATCTATCGCATTCTTAGAATAATCTTTACCCGCTTTCTAGAATAGACTTTTTGGCTTTGTAGAATAGATTCAAATGCTTTCGTAATCTAGTTTAAATTCTGTCAGTAGATGATTAACCACTTTTCAAAACCATTGGAGCAATACGAATGGAAAATCTAGTAAAACGACGTGGGCCCTGCTTCTATCGCACATCCTCCAGTGAACGATCCGGTCTTACTATAAATTACTGCAATTTTTGACACCGTGCGCTTTCGGGCCACAGTTTCTTAACACGAGTAATAAAAACATGACAACCTATAAATATATCCCTAATCACAACTCCGCCATCATAAATTGGTTTCATTAAATAAAACCTAAACCAGGATTATAATTTTTCGGAAAATACTCATGTAGTGGAAATCTGTCAAAAGTTTCATGGCAGGGAATCTCATGGCAAGAATTGATGAGAAGTATCATGGCACATATGCCGGGGACCCTCAGTGTGACAGGCTGAAGGTCAATCTATCCCGGCTGTACCATGAGATTTGTCAACAGTTTCATGACAGAGAGGACCACAGCGCTATTTGAAATTAAAGCACCACACTTGAGTAATAAAAAGAATAACAATCTTGATATATCCCTAAACCCCTTCCCGTGAATCATAACTCTTTTCATTTAATAAATTCAAACTTGGGATATTTTCAGAAATACTCGTGTGGGAAATTGTCAAAAGTTTCAAGCACAACATCAGATTGTTCCTTAAGCACAGTTTTATCCTTCCGCGGTGTTACTCTTCCCTGTGGTAATATATTTCCAAAGATGTAGTGGGATGGACCACTACATTCAATGGTATGTTTTCCTTATCTTGGAATGAAGACAGATCCATTGTCTACATAGATGTAAACGAAAGTGGTGTGAAAACATCTGATGTGAAAACCATATTTAGAACCAACAGAATTTAAACGAAGAAATAGAAGACACCTATTTTATGAAGATTAAAACCCAATTCAAATTTATAGTTAGATTCTCATAGTACAATTACAAAAACATGAAGATCGAATGGGTGATTGAATTTATAATATATTTGAAAGACTCAATCAATTCTTAAAATAGGAACATGGAGATATATTTGACGGCAAGAACGAAGAAGAAGTTCATCCTAATTGTGAGCCGTCTATAGGAAAATTCACATAATTACTGGGCATTCTGTCAAATATCTTGTAGGCATATATAGTGAGCAATATCAAATTCATAGCAACATCAACACTAAATTACCTTTTGAAGGCGTGCGATTACGTGGGGGGAGACGAAATTCATCCATGTTCAACTGCAATGAGGACATAAGCAAGATCAGGATATGGGAATTGAAGATTTAGAAGCTATTATCATGGATGATTCCGAAGGTTTAAAATTTTCCTTAACTTGATCATTTAATATTCTAATGGATTCCTTATGCCAGAAATCGATTGTAATGAAAATGGTCTAAATACTTCAATTCGTTTGCAAAAATCACAATGCAAATTGCAGATTGGCAAACACAAATTCTATAAATATTTGGTTCAAGAACATAATGAAAAGCTTTGAGTTTCAACTTTGAGTTTCGAACAGACATCTAATTATCACTTTTACCATTGAGTTTCAGGAACAGAATGAAAAGCTTAACCATTCAACACATGACATTATCTAATTACAAAGCATGATTTATTATCCAGAATAGAACTTTTGTTATTATCCCGAATAGAATATTTTTTATCTAATCACGAATCAAAAATTGGTCATTATCTAATTACAAAAATTGATCAAAACATGAGTAAGTTACATAAATATAAATTCTAAAATACAATGTATAATCATTATCTAATTACAAACCTTTTTAGCTTTTGTTAGATGATTGATCAAAATGTACTGGGAATCATGGATTACACCTTTCACTCCCCATCAACGTCTTGCACCACACTCATGTTAACTTTACCGATTCATTGTACACACAAATCCTCTCAATAGTGATCCTGCTCCAAGCGTGATGAACAATGCCCGTCCAATGGTGTTCCAGGACATAAAGTACAATTTGTATACAATAAAGACGATTTAATATCATTTTTCGTATGCTTAATTCAAAGACAATTTTTTATTATACTGAACCAAAGAAAAGCTATATTTCTATAATGAGTTTTAAAGCCCAAATAAATCAATATTCAATACATTAAACAAAAAAATTAAAACTAATTTAATCATCAGAATACAGATAAATAAACAAAAGATTTGATTGCATATAAAAAGCCAACAGTATATAATTTCATAGAATGAGAAATTATTACTCTCGAAGCTTCTGAGGATGAACAGGGAGCAAAAATAGAAAATCCCTAAATGACCAATCCTGTTGAGAGGTTTAGTTGGCTGCCAATTCTCTCACTGTGAACCAATTTCATGTTCCAACAGGAATAACTCATATTTGTGTACAACTCATTCAGGAAAGAAAAATTCAGCCCGAAATAATAAATCAAAATGAATCTAGAATTCAATTCATGACGATCTTAAAGTATTGTCACACCTAGATCTCCCTTGTCTAATTAATTTTTTTTTAATTTCTTTTATTGGATTCTAAGAACATGGATAAGAAATTCATACAGTCACAAACCAAAAAAGAAGAAAACAACAATGGTCGTTATATTCACAGATAGCAGCAAGATATAACAAATCGATTAATGGAGCAAATATGATCAAGAATAATTGAATCAATCTCACCTTTTAGCATCCGGATTCAATTTCGTTAGTTGATTCCATCAACATTCCCGATTCATATTTGGGTGGAAAGGAAGTCGTGAACCCTATAGCTTCTTGCCCGGATAAACCAAATAATTTTGAGGCAGCACAGGTGATGGACGGCGACACGCGACAGTCGCTGAGAGAGGAAGACGACGGGTAGGCGGTGGCAAGGCGGCGCCGGTCAGTAGCTGAAAATTGAAATTTGGGGGAAATTGCCGGATAGGATGGGGAGAGCGAGAGCGAGGGTGAGAGTGGAGGAAGAAGAATAGGCCTGCAATTGGAAGGAAGGAAATGTACGACAACAGATGAATATTGGTGTAATCGAATGGTTGTGGTTTTTTTTTTTAATGAAGTGAATTTACATTTTAGACCCTCATTTAGAGTTTTGTAAGGCTAAATTACATTTATACCCAGAATAGTAGTATTTTATTAGATAAAAAATAGGCAAGAATAGAAGGGTATAACAGGTAGTTTTGGAAAAAGTTCTTCCAAGATTTATTATACTATAGATAATTGAAATTGGAAGCTAAGAGATTAAATAAGAGAAGTGTCGGATGTTTGGTGGTAAGGATAAATTGGAGGATTCTTGAATAAGTAGGATGAGTGTTAGACATGATAGCTCGTCTTCTTGATGTAGTTGAATTGCGAATTGTTGAGGATTGAGAGGCTAACCGGATAAATGTTGAATATTTGACAAAGTTGGGTGTTGGGAATTCTTGATTGATTGAAGCGCCAATTTTAAGCTATTGAGTGAGTTATTAAATTATTATGTGATAAAGAGTTACAATTTTGCAATCATGAGGTACTTGGTAATGTTGTTGAACAGGATGGTTTTGCTAATGTTTAAGTTGAAGATTATTGATTTAATTGGATATTTGGATATTTATATGTACATGGGTAATTACTTTTAGCTAAGAATTTGTAACCTTATATTATGATGCAAGTCATCGGTTTGTGTAAGTTTGGTGTTGAATGCTGATGTTAATTTATTAGGATTTCCAGAATAAATAAAATATTGAATCGGTAATTGGATGAATCGTTTGGGGATTGTTTAATAAAATATGTTTATTGTGTGATTTCTTGGGAACGATATTAGTTAACTGAAGAAGCTTGAACTATGACAATTCTCTATATGCTTCCTCTGTATTTCATGATGGTGCTCTGAATAATTTTTGGAACTTGGAGATAGCTAATGTATATATATAAAGTGTATTTGTGAAAACGCACTGTATAGAAAGGAAGTGTTGATTCGGTTAAGTAATGAAAGAATTCTATTGCAGAGAGTTGGCAATTTAACTAGTCTAGGATTATATATATATATATATATTTGTAAAATCCTTATTTCCCTCACTTGCCAACGTCACCATGGTCATTAATTCTAGTAAGGATTATTTTAATCAACTCTAATTGATTGATCTAGCTTGTTTACAGTTGCCGTGTTGTAGTTAGGGATGATTCATATTTTTGTATTTATCTATCTAATTGTCTATTGGTAATGGGAACTTATTTAGGGAAAATATGTAGGTAAAGGCATTCAGATAGCTATGTAATTTGTGAGGAAAACATTGTATATTGATTTATCATATAATATTGATTACATTATTCTCCCTTGTATATGTGAATACCCGAGCGGTGTGAGTTGCTGCTATGCTTAATTTATCATATATGGATTGGCTCACAGTGTTTATACATACATGGTTGCATTCTCAGACATAGTAAAATGCTATTTAGGTGCATTGAGCCATATAATAATGAGACTGGGAATTTATGTTTGTATTGAAGAATAAGTATATACCCAGTGGGGTTCCGTGTCAATTATGATTAAAGATGGGTGGATGTTACAGAGTGCCTACATTACACTTTAGTATCTTGCTTAGTGCTGGAGCATGTTGATGACCCAGTGGGGTTGTTGGATAGTTTGGAGGAATTGTTAACCGTGATATTGTTAATTATTCGTTGGTTATTGAGTTGTAACATTAATGCCTTAGCCTAGGGCTATGTATTGAATTCTTACGAGTTGAGATGCATGCGAACCTAGTGATTAGGTGCTTGAACAACATGGTATAATTGTCATATGCATGTTATTGCATTGGAATTGATGGTTATTAACCCGATGGGTTATGATATTTATATTGATCGGGCAACCTTCACATGTGTTGTTGAGTCCCGATGGCCCTGCGGGCTGGATTATTGGTTGTTATGCCTGTTATTGGCTGTGATGTCTGTTGGCCCGGCGGGTTGGATTATTGGCTGTTATGCCTGTTGGCCCAATGGGGCGAGATATGATTTCAGCTGCGGCTGGCGCGATTGCGGATCCCTGCGGGGATGGTGTATGTTACCCTGTAACGGGTTGGAGTTGATGATATCCTCACTCGTGGATTCATACGCCCGGGTTTTTAGGTTGCTGGCTAGGCATATTCATCTGCATTTGCATATAGGGTAGATAGGTGTATGTTAGGCCATGCATCATATGCATCACTTTATTTATCTGTTCTTTTGTATGTTGTGGTTGAAGCACCGGTATGGGACGGTGTGGTGATTTATTTATATGCTCTATGTTTTTTGCTTGTTCTGGTTGCAATACTGGTATGTGATATTGTGATGAGTTACTTTTACGCTTTAATTACTTGTTATATTACTTATTCGCTTCCCCTTATATTCCCCTGTACATAGTTCCCTTGCTCAATACGTTGTACTGACTCCCTTTGTTTGTCTGTTTTGTAGATTCCCTGGAGACGCTATAGCATGACATGGGATTTGGGGATTCTGAGAGATCACCTAGATAGGATTATTTGTTGCATTTAATTACGTCTATGTGAGACTGTGGTACCTGATAGTTATTGATCTATTTATTAGTTGAGGCTTGTGAATCTAGGACTTTAATTTCTGTCGGCCTGTGGCCTTGTTTGTTATTGCTTTGGGCTGGTAGCATGTATTTGGAGTTTTTGGGTATGTTGCTAGGTGGTGTTTATTGTGGGACTTGTATCTTTGTCGCTATTAATGTTATATCCTGTTGGAGGACTAGTTGATGCTCCCTATTTGCCTATGTGTTATTTTCATTTCTAGCTTCCGCTCATAATTGGTTAACTCAGATAATTAATTTAGGTTTTACACTCAGCCATGTACTAGCTACCCTAAGTTAGCTGGCCACTAGTTTAGAGTAGTTCGTACGGCGGTGATGCTCGCGAAAATCAAGTTTGAATTTTCGGGGCGTTACAGAGTGGTATCAGAGCCTGTGTGCTATCATATTTTGTTAAAATTGGTGTAGACATGGGTGGTGAGCTGTGTGGGGATGCATGTAGTGTAGTATTTCATTTAATATACATATGCTTTTGGTATTGTGCGTACAAGGTTAGGTCACAATTCAAGGAAATTCTGAGAAAACCATAATGCTCCAATTGGGATCTTTGTTCATCACGATCATTGAGGGCTGTGAATTCCTTTCATGCATTATTATTGTTCATTTATTCTATGACTTTGATTTTGTATGTTGGGCATTGCTGCTCGCATTATGAGTAGGATACTGGTGGGTATTTCTTAATTACTATTTTGTTGAGTGGCGAAATTGTACCCCTGTTTAGGGAACCATTCTTACTTTGAGGCATGTTGCAATTGTTTGTTTGACTCTGAAACCTCATATTTATTTGTGGTTTTTTGAAATTTATATATGACCATGTTGTAGGACCATTAGTGCTTTATAAAATCAGTATCTCTGCCTCCGGGCAACAAAATTTTGTAATGATCACACGTGGCATGACACAGTGTGGGCATCAAAGGCCGTGAGTTCAGGGTGGACTTGATGGTTTTGGCCTGACAGAATTCGAAGTGATATTGGGCACAAGTTGACTGACTTGTCATTGTGCGGTGATTGATTTTGGTGTTCCACAGATCTCTTTAAGGTCGTTGGGATATGATTGTTCATACGGTTCACACATCTTTTGACCCTTTGTGCTGGCTGTATATGTTATTACTTGGTGTTGTTATGTATAGGGATACCCTATCTATCTATATTTAAGTATGAGATCTGTGAGCAGCTGCTTTGGTTGGCTCTAGTATCTCGGTTGTGTTTGTGTTTGGGGATGTGTTTCCTGGCAAAATTCATTGTCTTCCAGTCGTTCGAAAATTGATACTACAATTGATCAGAACATAATGATTTCACATTGATGTCTATGACTTGATAAATGCTCCAATGATCTACACATACCACATAAGTACAATTTCGTTCCCTGTTTGTATAAGGTACCGTTTGAGGTGCAAAAGAGAACCACTCGTGTGTGTCATAGGTAGTTCTTACTGTGGCGTGGTTCTATTCCACTATATTTCGAGGACGAAATATCTTAAGGTGGAGAGAATGTAATAATAACCCAAACATTCTTAACCCAACTAAAATACCCGACCCACCTACCCCTTAACTTGAGGCCCAAACCCACACCTCATCTCTCTTTTCCTTGACTGATCATGTGTTGGTCTGGGGGAAGAAACACAACAGAGAAACTAGGGTTATGGATACAATCGAAGAAAGGGAAGAAGAAGACAAGAAAACCATTGAAGCTTGGAAGCTCGGATGTTCATCGATTTAAGGCAAGGGTTTATGTTGCATATTGTTTTTCCCCATTTTTTGTAACACCCCGGTTTTTGGTTACCCAGGTCGGGATGTCACCGCCACACCTCCCTAGCAAGACACGGTTTCTCCGGGCTTACTAAAGAGATGCAAGGCTATGGTTTTTCAGAATTTAAAATATTCAAACAGCCCATTCATATATAATTTTAAAATAATACATCAAAGTTGCAGCGGAAAATAATATTTACATAAGAACAATGCAGCGGAATTTAAATATAGCCAACACGGCCAGAATACGGGTTAAACAGGCCCGTTCATGCAGTTTCTAGTCTAACGTAACATTTAAAAATAAATTGTTTCCCCAAACTTCCCATGAATGCATATGATGATGCAGATTCTTCAGCTCTGAAATAAACAGGGAAATAAAAATGGTTTGGTCAGCACTACGTGCTGAGTAAGTTACCACAAACATGATTATGAGGTTTCAAAGCCTTTAATTAAGTTTAAAAGCATGTGCATAATATCCATGATTTAATTTATCCAACTAATAATAATTTAATTGCGTATTTTAAAAGACAAGGGTTTCCATAAGATCATAACTCAACAACATGATAAAATAATCGCAAGACATAATTTAAAGGCATAATTTAAATAAGGAAACTATCTAAGTATTTCAGGATTTCACTATCCCTCTTTTATTCGATATAATCTAGTATAAATTTATTCTTGGGGAATCGAACCCGCAAGAAAACAAACAGTCGCCCTTGGGGAATCGAACCCGCAAGAACTCACACACATCCTAGGGAATCGAACCCGTAGGAATCAACACATATTCTGGGGAATCGAACCCGCAGAAAGACACACCCTGGGGAATCGAACCCGCAAGGTTTGACACGGACATCCTGGGGAATCGAACCCGCAGGAGAACATACAATCGCCCATGGGGAATCGAACCCGCAAGAACTCAAACAAACCCTGGGGAATCGAACCCGCAAGGTTTGACACGGACATCCTGGGGAATCAAACCCGCAGGTCAAACAAGTTTCGCAAATTTCACAAGTTTCATCAAGAGTTCAAGATTTGACTCGGTCAATCACAGTTTAATCTAAAATGCGTCCAAAATCAGATTTAATTTCAAAAATTCCGAAATTTCGCGTCTGACTCCAAAACGTCAAGATCTACAACTTTCGTGTTTTAACTTTTTCAATCCGAGATACCTAAATAGGTCAAAAACACTAATTTTCACAGAAGTATAAATCTGTCCGAATTTCCTAGGTCACAGTTTAGAGATTTCGAATTCTACCATAGCAAATCAACTCCAAAATTAACGAAATTTGACAGAGATCATCTTAAGACATATATCTACAAGTTTTATGTTCAGCAAAAGATCTAATTCATCCTATTTCTATTGTCAAAAACGCCAACAAGTTCGGGCCAAGAATCTGTCAAGATTTCAAGATCCACATCCTAGCAGTTCGGTTTCGGGTGGATTTCATATATCAAATCATCACGAAAAAATTTCTGAAAATTTACGGAGGTGTTCTTAACGCATAGATCTACAACTCTTATGTTCAACGCTAAGCCTAGATCGGTCTAGATCCAAGGTAGAAATCACCAACAAGTTCGAACTAAAGTTCTGTCACCGTTTCAAGATCTAAACTCAAGGCAGGTCTGTTTGTGGTCGTTTTCGGATATCAAAACACGATGAAAAATTATGAAAATTTTACAGTACATAGATCTATGTCTTAGGAACGTTTTTCGTGTTTTACGTTTTTCCGTTTGAAGTCGTTTTAAGGTTCGGAAAAATTAGACAAAACTGTTGCGCCGTTAAAAATCACATATGGACAGATTTACGAAAGATTTGCTCAAGTTTCTAGATTTGAATATTTTTACTACTCCCAAAACCATGTAAGCGTTAACTTACTGATTTACGGATGTCTCGGCTCGATGATTCGGAGGCGTGGCTTCCACGTTCTTCGTTCTCCCTCCGAGATCCTTCGTTTTTCCTCAACGTGTCCGGATCGGGGTTTAGAATAGGAAAGAGATTTAATTAGGATTCGTTTTCGAATCTTGAATGGAAAAGAATGGACAAGAATGGTTCGAATCTTACCCCGATGATCGAAGACTCCTAATTTTCGTCCAAGTCAGTCCCTTGATTTGGTTTTGTGCCTCCGACGACTCCGGAATTAGGGTTTGTGTGTAGAGAGATTTCGTAGGGTTTTGTAAAGATGTTCGGGGCTCCCAAGAGGGTTTATTTATAGATATTTAAGACCTAGGGCGTCCAAGATCTGACCCCAAGCGTCTTGAGTCGAGATATGTTCAACCGAAAGTCGAAAAATCCGCGTTCGGGCGAGAAAATCGCGGAACGGCCGCAACTGCCAAGTGGCGCGCTCTTGGCGCGGTGAACCCCTAAAGACCGCGCGGCGACCGCGCCGTCCTGGCCTGGACTTCGGTCTGGGTCGGGTCGTGCGATCCGTCGGGCGTTTCCTCCTCTCTTTCGGACTTCTATCCCTCTATGTTCCCGGATTCGGATTTCCGGGGTATCTTCGGGCTCCGATTTCCTATCTTAATTTTACTCGGATCTAAATTTATGTTTGGACTCGAGTTATTGAGTCCATCGGTGTTGGGTTTCCGTGTAACCATTTATTCGACTAAATTGTCTTCGGCTTCCCGAGTTCTTGGAATTTTGATTCCTTTTTAATTTAAATTTCATTTCTCATCTTTTATGATTCTTTATCCCTTTATCATGTTTATTATATTTATTTATTTATTTATTTTATTTATTGCGTTTATTTTATGTTGGAAAATTCTCGGGTATTACAGTCTACCCTCCTTAAGAATCAACTTCGTCCTCGAAGTTGTGTTTCGGCTTTTCTCGTGCTAAAGTCTTTTGTTTGTTTTATTATTTTGTGACTGAACTTAGAATTAAACTTCTAAGCTGCCTACGTACCCGGTGAAGGGATCAAGCCATAACGTAGTTCAAAACAATTTGAATATGTTTATTTATTCATTCGGAATACATATCATCAAAAATAAATGTCTATTTTACGGGGTATTACATCCTCTCCCCCTTAGGACTTCAGTTATGTCCCCATAACTGCCTACTTATTATTCTCTTCCTTGATCTCCTTGTTGAGGGTTTACCAATTCTATCCTCTTCTCAATCATCTCCTCACGAACATTACATTCTCTAATCATGTGGTCTTCCCCACCACATCTATAACAAGTCCCACGCCTTGGGCACTCGCGCACCAGATGGGCTTGATGGCATTGTGGGCAACGGGGTACGACTGTACGACGTATGCCATTTCTCCCATTATAGAAAGCCGTATTCTCGTTCCTATCTTGTCCACCGTTATTGCTCCGATTCTTCTTCTCAAATCCTTGCGAGTCCTTGCTCGTCTCCCCATTTTCCTTACGCTTCAGTTGCTGGACTCGATCAATTGCTACAGCTCGATCATAAACCGTCTGCAGGTTCGTGAATTGTCCTACTGCAAGTATCTCCCGGATACTAAGGTTCAGACCCATCTCGAATTTCTGAGCCTTGTCAGAGTCGGTTGGTACTATCCTCGTAGCAAATCGTACTAACTCCTTAAACCGGGTGTAATACTCCTGCACCGTCCGTCCCTCTTGCTTCAGTGATAAAAACTCTTCGTACATTGCCGCATTGGTGCTCATGGGGTAGAATCGGTCCCTTAAATCCTCCTTAAGTTTAGTCCACGAATAAGCTTCTTCAGCTTCCTCTAAATTCCTCTGGAGGTCTTGCCACCACTCATCGGCTTCGCCTCCTAAGTAGTAGGTTGCTACTCGTGTCTTTGCCTCATCAGGACATTTGATAGCATCCAAGAGCTTATCAAATGTACGGATCCACCCCTCTAGTTTGGCGGGATCCTCCTGCCCATCATAACGTGGTGGTTGATAGGGATTCACCAACGCTAGATAGTTGGTTTGAGCTACGGGCGGAGTTACTGCTGCAGATGTCCTATGCACCTCCGCATTTCCTAATGCTACTAGGAATCCCTCTATCGTTTTTAAACGTGCTTCCATATTATTGGGCGCTTGAGGCACTTGCTCTCCTAGGTTCTGAGGACTTTCACTGTTGTTGGGCGTGTTGGAAAGGTTAGCGTCAGTGCCGTTTGGACTCACCTTCCTTGGTTTCCTCCTAGGCGCCATTTTCTGTTATAACGTGTAGAGTTTAGATAGATCGCTCGAACAAGACGTTTCGTAAATTTCAAATTTCAAATTTTCGGATTTGTTGTTTGGAAATCCAAACAAGATTTTTGGAATAAAGAGTGTTTTAATAAAACTTGATTTTCTCGTTGTTCCACATGAGGAAGTTTTCTAATTTGTACAAGGGTAGGAATGGCTAAGGTCGAGGATCGTTATGATTAGGCGAACGCATAGATGAACGCGATCTAGAACTAAGGCAAGATCAGTCTCTAGTTATTGCTTCTAATTCGATGTCATGTCTCAAGATTATATAGGTGTAACAAGAGATCTAAGTTAATTTCGCCAAGATTCTAAGTTCAATTCGCAAAGATTCTAAGTTAGAATTCGCAAAGATTCTAAGTTCAAGTTTCGCCAAGATTCTAAATTCATAACAGAGATGCAACATGCAAATGCAAATGATATTTCCCCCCAATAATAATTTAATGCAATATATATATATATATCTTTTTTTTCCATGGGTTTTAAAATAAAAATTTCTCCATGGAAATAATACTTTAAAATTTAAAATAATAGTCGAAATATTAATAGTAGTTTAAAAATAATAATGGTTTAAAAATAATAGTTTAAAAATAGTCGGGCTCTGATACCAACTTGGTATCAGATATTTTCTTTAAAATAGATAGCTTTAAAATATTTTGGGCTCTGATACCACTCTGGTATCAGATATTTTCTTTAAAATAAATAGCTTTAAAATATTCTGGGCTCTGATACCACTTTGTAACACCCCGGTTTTTGGTCACCCAGGTCGGGATGTCACCGCCACACCTCCCTAGCAAGACACGGTTTCTCCGGGCTTACTAAAGAGATGCAAGGCTATGGTTTTTCAGAATTTAAAATATTCAAACAGCCCATTCATATATAATTTTAAAATAATACATCAAAGTTGCAGCGGAAAATAATATTTACATAAGAACAATGCAGCGGAATTTAAATATAGCCAACACGGCCAGAATACGGGTTAAACAGGCCCGTTCATGCAGTTTCTAGTCTAACGTAACATTTAAAAATAAATTGTTTCCCCAAACTTCCCATGAATGCATATGATGATGCAGATTCTTCAGCTCTGAAATAAACAGGGAAATAAAAATGGTTTGGTCAGCACTACGTGCTGAGTAAGTTACCACAAACATGATTATGAGGTTTCAAAGCCTTTAATTAAATTTAAAAGCATGTGCATAATATCCATGATTTAATTTATCCAACTAATAATAATTTAATTGCGTATTTTAAAAGACAAGGGTTTCCATAAGATCATAACTCAACAACATGATAAAATAATCGCAAGACATAATTTAAAGGCATAATTTAAATAAGGAAACTATCTAAGTATTTCAGGATTTCACTATCCCTCTTTTATTCGATATAATCTAGTATAAATTTATTCTTGGGGAATCGAACCCGCAAGAAAACAGACAGTCGCCCTTGGGGAATCGAACCCGCAAGAACTCACACACATCCTAGGGAATCGAACCCGTAGGAATCAACACATATTCTGGGGAATCGAACCCGCAGAAAGACACACCCTGGGGAATCGAACCCGCAAGTTTTGACACGGACATCCTGGGGAATCGAACCCGCAGGAGAACATACAATCGCCCTTGGGGAATCGAACCCGCAAGAACTCAAACACACCCTGGGGAATCGAACCCGCAAGGTTTGACACGGACATCCTGGGTAATCAAACCCGCAGGTCAAACAAGTTTCGCAAATTTCACAAGTTTCATCAAGAGTTCAAGATTTGACTCGGTCAATCACAGTTTAATCTAAAATGCGTCCAAAATCAGATTTAATTTCAAAAATTCCGAAATTTCGCGTCTGACTCCAAAACGTCAAGATCTACAACTTTCGTGTTTTAACTTTTTCAATCCGAGATACCTAAATAGGTCAAAAACACTAATTTTCACAGAAGTATAAATCTGTCCGAATTTCCTAGGTCACAGTTTAGAGATTTCGAATTCTACCATAGCAAATCAACTCCAAAATTAACGAAATTTGACAGAGATCATCTTAAGACATATATCTACAAGTTTCATGTTCAGCAAAAGATCTAATTCATCCTATTTCTATTGTCAAAAACGCCAACAAGTTCGGGCCAAGAATCTGTCAAGATTTCAAGATCCACATCCTAGCAGTTCGGTTTCGGGTGGATTTCATATATCAAATCATCACGAAAAAATTTCTGAAAATTTACGGAGGTGTTCTTAACGCATAGATCTACAACTCTTATGTTCAACGCTAAGCCTAGATCGGTCTAGATCCAAGGTAGAAATCACCAACAAGTTCGAACTAAAGTTCTGTCACCGTTTCAAGATCTAAACTCAAGGCAGGTCTGTTTGTGGTCGTTTTCGGATATCAAAACACGATGAAAAATTATGAAAATTTTACAGTACATAGATCTATGTCTTAGAAACGTTTTTCATGTTTTACGTTTTTCCGTTTGAAGTCGTTTTAAGGTTCGGAAAAATTAGACAAAACAGTTGCGCCGTTAAAAATCACATATGGACAGATTTACGAAAGATTTGCTCAAGTTTCTAGATTTGAATATTTTTACTACTCCCAAAACCATGTAAGCGTTAACTTACTGATTTACGGATGTCTCGGCTCGATGATTCGGAGGCGTGGCTTCCACGTTCTTCGTTCTCCCTCCGAGATCCTTCGTTTTTCCTCAACGTGTCCGGATCGGGGTTTAGAATAGGAAATAGATTTAATTAGGATTCGTTTTCGAATCTTGAATGGAAAAGAATGGACAAGAATGGTTCGAATCTTACCCCGATGATCGAAGACTCCTAATTTTCGTCCAAGTCAGTCCCTTGATTTGGTTTTGTGCCTCCGACGACTCCGGAATTAGGGTTTTGTGTGTAGAGAGATTTCGTAGGGTTTTGTAAAGATGTTCGGGGCTCCCAAGAGGGTTTATTTATAGATATTTAAGACCTAGGGCGTCCAAGATCTGACCCCAAGCGTCTTGAGTCGAGATATGTTCAACCGAAAGTCGAAAAATCCGCGTTCGGGCGAGAAAATCGCGGAACGGCCGCAACTGCCAAGTGGCGCGCTCTTGGCGCGGTGAACCCCTAAAGACCGCGCGGCGACCGCGCCGTCCTGGCCTGGACTTCGGTCTGGGTCGGGTCGTGCGATCCGTCGGGCGTTTCCTCATCTCTTTCGGACTTCTATCCCTCTATGTTCCCGGATTCGGATTTCCGGGGTATCTTCGGGCTCCGATTTCCTATCTTAATTTTACTCGGATCTAAATTTATGTTTGGACTCGAGTTATTGAGTCCATCGGTGTTGGGTTTCCGTGTAACCATTTATTCGACTAAATTGTCTTCGGCTTCCCGGGTTTTTGGAATTTTGATTCCTTTTTAATTTAAATTTCATTTCTCATCTTTTATGATTCTTTATTCCTTTATCATGTTTATTATATTTATTTATTTATTTATTTTATTTATTGCGTTTATTTTATGTTGGAAAATTCTCGGGTATTACAGTCTACCCTCCTTAAGAATCAACTTCGTCCTCGAAGTTGTGTTTCGGCTTTTCTCGTGCTAAAGTCTTTTGTTTGTTTTATTATTTTGTGACTGAACTTAGAATTAAACTTCTAAGCTGCCTACGTACCCGGTGAAGGGATCAAGCCATAACGTAGTTCAAAACAATTTGAATATGTTTATTTATTCATTCGGAATACATATCATCAAAAATAAATGTCTATTTTACGGGGTATTACATTTTTCTTCCCCATCCATTTTTCCCTTTCTTCTTCTTGGGGACAGAGAGCAGCGGCCGCCGCTGCGCCGACGGACGAAGGTCGGGGCCGTCGGCCCCGGCCATGACAGTAAGAGGTGGCGTCGCACCTCTGTGCGACGTCGGGGAAGGTGCGCTGGCTCCCCCGCAGCAGTGCACTGCTGTGCGGCGGACCAGCGGTGGTTGGGCTGTAATACCCGAGAATTTTGCAATATAAAATAAATAAATAAATAAATAAAATAAATAAAATGAATAAATAAACAAACAATAAATAAAACAATAACAATAAATAAATATAATAAATGGATAAACATAATACATAGACAAGAAAATGAGAAATGGAATTTAATTTAAGAAGGAATTAAATTTCCAATACTCGTAAAGCCAAAGATAAAATTAATCAAATAAATTGTACAAGTATACCCGACACCAATGGACTCGAGAATTCGATGCCAATATTAAATCTAAACCCGAGTAAGAGTTAAGATAGGGGCTCCTAGTTCCTAGTTCCTAAACCCTAAGCCCAAAAATATCCCGAAAATCCGAATCCGAGAACATAGAGGGATAGAAGTCCGAAGGAGAGGAGGAAACGCCCGACGGATCGCACGACCTGCCCGGACCGAAGTCCAGGCGTGGGCCGCGCGGTGGCCGCCCGATCTTTCCACAAACGGCGCGCCGAGACCGCGCCACACGACAGATTCGCCGGTTGCGAGATTCACTCGCCCAAATCTGGATTTTCCGACTTCGGTTGAACTCCTTTCGGCTCAAGACTCACCAAGGCCGACCTTGGATGTCCCTAGGTCGTGCCTATCTATAAATAACACCTCTTGGCAGCCCAAACACTTTTCAAAACATCCATACTCTCTATACGTTCGAAAACCCTAATCCCGGAGTCGTCGGAGGCACGAAACCAAGGCGAGGACTGTTTTGGACGAAAATCGGGAGATAAATAAGGGCTTATAATCCCCAAGAAAAGAAATTGGATATGAGGACAATCAGTGGTTACTTCATTGGTTATCCTGAAAAGTCCAAAGGGTATAGATTTTACTATCCTAACCATAGTACGGGAATAATTGAAACTAGAAATGCTAGGTTCATTGAAAATTGTGAAGTTAGTGGGAGTCAAGAACCACGAAAGATGGACATTCAAGAAGTTAGGATTCAAGTTCCTATTACAACAACTTCTTATAAGGATGTTGTTCCTCCTATTGTTGAACCACCTAACATTGGGCATGAACAACAAACTAATGACACCCACAATGAAGTCACTAAACGTGTAGCAGATGCAGCACCAGAAATAGCAGTACTAAGGTCTGAAAGACAAAGACACCCTGCTATCTCTGATGATTATGTGGTATATTTGCAAGAGCATGATTGTGATTGTGATTTAGGAATTAATGATGATCCAATTTCATTCTCACATGCCATGGAAAGCAATGATTCTAGTAAGTGGATGGATGCTATGAATGATGAGATTAAATCCATGCAACATAATAAAGTTTGGGATCTTGTCGAATTGCCTGAAGGTTGTAAAACAGTTGGGTGTAAATGGGTCTTCAAGACCAAACATGACTCAAAAGGCGATATCGACAGATACAAGGCCCGACTTGTTGCCAAAAGTTTTACTCAGAAAGATGGTATTGATTACAAAGAGACATTTTCACCGATCTCTAGAAAAGACTTCTTTAGAATTATCATGGCATTGGTGGCTCATTATGATCTAGAGTTACACCAAATGGATGTGAAAACGGCCTTTCTGAATGGAAATTTGGAGGAAAAAGTTTATATGGATCAACCTGAAGGTTTTTCTATAGAAAGAAAAAAATGAATGGTGTGTAAACTTAAGAAGCCCCGCGAAATTGGTGTCTTAAGTTCAATGATACCATCACATCCTTTGGATTTAAAGAAAACATTGTAGATCAATGTATATATCTAAAGGTCAGTGGGAGCAAGTTTATTTTTCTGATTCCGTATGTTGATGATATCTTGCTTGCAACGAATGATCTTGGTTTATTGCATGACACTAAGAAATTTCTTTCTGCGAACTTTGAGATGAAAGATATGGGTGAGGCATTCTATGTGATTGGGATAGAAATATTCTGTGATAGATCACAAGGATTATTAGGATTGTCTCAGAAAGCATATATCAACAAAGTTCTAGAAAGATTTAGAATGGAAAAGTGCTCATCAAGTGTTGTTCCAATTCGGAAGGGAGATAAGTTGTCTTATGCAATGTCCCCAGAATGAATTGGAACGTCAACAAATGAATGGAATTACTTATGCATCCATTGTTGGAAGTTTAATGTATACACAGACTTGTACAAGGCCTGATATCAGCTTTGTCGTTGGAATGCTGGGCCGTTATCAAATTAATCCAGGAATTGATCATTAGAAAGCTGCAAAGAAATTGTTGCGGTACTTGCAAGGAACAAAAGACCGCATGCTTACGTATCGACGGTCTGATTCTTTGGAAGTGATTGGTTATTTAGATTCAGATTATGCCGGATGTGTTGATACTAGAAAATCCACATTCGGATATCTGTTCCTATTATGTGGAGGAGCAATATCTTGGAAAAGTGCGAAGCAGAGTATCATTGCTGCATCCACTATGGAGGCTAAATTTGTGGCATGTTATGAGGCCACAATTCAAGGGAATTGGCTACGGAATTTTATTTCAGGGCTTGGAATAGTCGACAACATTGCCAAGCTACTGAAGATTTATTGTGATAACTCTGCAGCAGTATTCTTCTCCAAGAATGACAAGTACTCTAAAGGTGCTAAACATGTGGAGATTAAGTATCTTTCCGTTAAAGAAGAAGTTCGGAAGCATAGAGTGTCAATTGAGTATATTAGCACTGATCTCATGATTGCAGACCCATTGACTAAGGGTCTACCTCCTAAGACTTTCACTGGACATGTCAAAAGGATGGGCATTTTAAATGTAAAGGAATGAATTTTTCCTTTTTTATGTCATGCGTAATTGACACTTGAGCTCATTTATGCATTGTTTCTGAAATAAATTGATATGTTGTTAGCCATTGATGTATACATGATGATTGGCTTGATTGTTACAGGATTTTGTCTGAGTTATTTTGTCTTAGACACTGATGTAGACCATGAATGATATTGTGAAGTCATTTTGAGTAGAACACTAATAATGTGGTACATAGAAGGGACCTTGTCACTCAATGACATAGAACCGCCATGACCCATGTTAGTATATACTTAAATTGATATTGTTGAGGAAGCGGTTATATAAAGAGTGCCGCACACATTATGTTATATTATTTAAATCATTATGAAAAATTCTGTCACTCGGCCAAGTGGGAGAATGTAAGGTATATGTGGCCTAAGTGCCATATATTTAATAGATAATAGTAAATATTTAATATCTATTTTATGGTTTAAATAATAACTAACTAATTATTTATTTAAGATTTAAATAATTTGAATGAGTCAGTTGCACGGTGATAAAAGTGCAATCTGCAGTTTCTCACATAACGTTCTTTTGAGAAACCGCTTTTAGAAACCGGCCTTATAAATCGGTCCCCTCCTTGCCTAGAGAGTTCATCAGATTATTAACTCCATCAGTTACGCTCTGTGTAGAAAGAAGACTAAAGGAGAGAAATCGGTTTATTCACAATCCAATTGTTGAATTGCTGTAAAGAAAAGATTTATGGCTTCAAAAGGTTAGCAATTATGTTTATCGATTATGGTAGAAATCATGAAGTTCTAAGATCCCAATTAAGGTATTTATGTATGTTGATAAATCCATTAAATTTTACACTCCAGTCACCCCCGCCGCTCCAACTCCGGCAGCATCTCCGACACTCCTCTTTGTAGCTCCTATTACAGCCCCATCTCCGGACGTCCAAAGCAACCGCCGACTACCATCATTTCAGTTGCCGCACCACTAACAACTCCAATGGCGCCCACACCGCAGGTCTTCCATCTCCAATTTCCGGCAAGCTCTCCACTTCCGCCTCAAGTCCAGATCCGGTCACCACCACCAGCACCGCAACCCTCATCTCCGATTTGCCTCTCTCCATCGCCCCATCTCCGATGTCCGCCTCTTGCCCCTCACCCTCTCCAACCAAGCTCACTGCCATTGCCGAGGTTCACAGACCCATCGAAAGCCACAGCTCAATTCCTGATCATTGAGTCCCGACACAAGCAGAATTGAAAGAGATGGGCTACATCGTAATAGAACAGCAAAACCGCGTCGCAAAGAGGGAGGAAGCTACGTCCCAATCCAAAGCAAAGCTGCTTTGCGACGTAAGAGCAGAAGAAAGGAAAGCTACGTCGCAATCAACAAGGAAAAGGAGCTGCGTCGTAAACCATTACGACGGAAGCTTGGTATTGCAACGTAATATCCCAATTCCACCAATTTGCATTTCACATGTGCAAAATCACTCGGGAGGTCCTGGGACCTCAAGTCCCATAGAAACAATCAATTTTGGCTTTATCCTTCTGGACTCCAGCTCCCGTCCCCTCCCGCGCAAAATCCCGAAAGAATGCCAGCTTGTGCGTCGTAACCCTCTTTTCTTATATATGCTGCGTCGACGCGAGCACTCCAGTCACGACGCAATATCCTAATGGGCCTAGGGTTTTCCTCCTATAAATATTTGATTTCATTCCTTGAGCTAGCAGCCGAAAAAACACTCTGAAATTTCTATTCTATCTTGGAGGCACTGCTTGTTCAAGCTCTTAGTTAGGTGTAGGTAGTTTATTTTTTTTGATGCAATGTAGAATTAGAATGTAGTATAGTTTTAGTTTTTAATCTGTAACAGCTTAGTGTAGCCATTTTTTAATATTATTTTCAGCTTTCACTCTAGATTTGTGGTTCCAAAAACTCAACCAGTGGTTCTTTTTGAACCATCTTTTATTTCCACTAGAGCATACAAGAAAATGTTAACCAAAAATCTATTATGGAATTTATTCCATGGGTGTTTCACTATTTTATTTTGCATTTTGGTCACTTGACCATATTTTTGATGTTTTAGTTAGTTTTTTTCGAAAAAATATTTTAGTTAGTCTAAATGCTTTGTTTAGATTTTATAAATCATTAAATACTTAATATCCATCCCTTTGAAGATTTATTTGTGTAGGTTTTATTTAAATTTTTGCTCCTAGTTTAGTTTAAATTAATTTTAGCATTATAGTTGTTTTTATTATATTTTAGATGTTCTTTAAATTTTTTGTTTTTCTTATTTTTATTTTTAGGATTAGTACATTAGATCTAAAAAGGGGTGGTATTAAAGTGTTTATGCATAAAAAAAAACCTTACATCGTAATCATCTCCATCGTGACCCTAGGGTCACGACGCAACCACCTCAGCGTCGCAACCCTTACTAGGGTCACGAGCAACTCAGCGTTGCAACCCTAGGTTGCGACGTAAGGGGTCGCAATCCATCACGCCGTAACCCTATGGTTACGACGTAATTTTTTTCGCATTGCGACGTGGGGAGATAAAATTTCCTTTTACCCTCAGCTATCTGCGTCACAACCCTCTTCGTTGTGATCTTAGGATCACGATGCAACTTTTTCATTGAGACGCACATCATCACCCGTGTTGCGACTTAAATTGCATTTTTGATGCCAAATTTTATTTTTCCACCTCACCACTTAATTAATTGAACCTTTATATCAAAGTTTTGATGTCGAAATCCAATAATCTCAACCAAAGATTAAATTGGTATAGAGATTTTTGTTCAATTCCATTAAAGGACTTATCTATAAAAATAAATTAAAAATTAAACTCTTATGCTTTAAATAGATATTCTGGACTGTAATTAATTATGGAATGAAAGATTGTTTAGAGCATAATAAGTAATTATGGAATAACTTTCATACCTTGCATGAGAAACTAATGTCTCTCATACAAGATGATTTTTATTTTATTAAAAAAAATATTTTCTTAAATTTATTTTGGTCTTTCCTCATGTTTGTGTGAAGTGGGTAGTAAGAAATATCGCAAACTATTGATGGCAAAATAATCCCTTCACCGGGATACGACTAGCTCTTCGTTTGTGTATTAATTACTACCTGCTATTTTGTATGGTCTAAACAGTGGCTGGTGGAAACTCCGGCAAAAAGGTCTCTTCACAGGGATAAGACTAGCCACTCAGCAAGCTCCTGCTTAGATACAGTTTTTTTTTCTTTATTTTAATTTCAAACCTGAATTTTGATCTGTAATGAAAGTCAGTTGATATTTGTCAATATTATTTAATAATTATTCCAGAGAGGAAACATGTAGGTTTTTATCCAATTTCATATATAGTAGAGATCCAACTGATAGCAACACTGTCATTTTAGGATTTTTCTACTATCTAAAAATCATCTCACCCAAATGATTAGGAACTGGACCACAGATGACTGCAAATCCAGCTCCTCCTAATTATTTTGCCATCTTTTTAGCCAAAGATAAAATGTTCTTTTGAACTCTTCTCATCTCAAGGCTATTCCATCTTTGTGTAACAACTCTGTCTAATCCTACCATATATTTTGTGGGCAATTTAATTTTATCTTCTTATATTAAATTATGCATGATATTATTATGTAAATATTGTGGTCGAATTATTTTGGGATCCTTCCTTCCTTCCCTTGGACATAGAAGTCTTGATTTAAATTAGATGTTTAACAAAAGTTTCCAACAAAAATTCATTTATAAAATCCGGATCTAAGTAAGGGATAAATTCCACAGTTATGACTAATTCATTTCCGACGGGGGGTTGATTTTGGGAAACTAGAATCAGAGTCAGTGAGTAGGTCTCATATATATAGGCTAAAAGGATCTGTGTGTTTTAATTGAGAGTTTAGTACCTGTCTCATAGGGAATTTCTTTCAAAATCAATTGTTTTCCAAAATTGCTATGTGTTGGAAATCTGGTATTAAATATCTACGTTAACTCAGAGACCACTTGGATTCTGAAAAGATGTGATAAATAATATCAGGGGAATAACATATGGGCCTTGGTTATTTTCTAAGATAGAGTTAAGTATTCTTTTAACTACTATCCTCTTATGCCAAAGCCTATATTAAAGTCTTGAGTGAGTGCATACAGAACAGATTAATTTATTACTCTGTTTCATTTAGTTTGTATCTCATAACCACCCGAATGTCTGTAAGCATTGCGAGAGGCTTGCGGGTGTTCGGGAATTCTGGATCTGCATCCAGTCACCAAGACTGGGGGCTCTTTTACACTAACGGAACGAGACTCTTTTAAAACTTTCGAATGATAGGATTTTAATGCTTTCTTTACCACTTTCTTTTAAATGCTTTTATAGAGGTCACTCATGTGTTAGAGGTTGTCCGCCGCGTATAAGGTTTAAGAGTTATAGAATAGTTCGAGGCTTTGATTGAATCGTTGGGTGTGCTGGAGGAATGATGGGAGTATTTGGTATTTCAGTTAATAATTTGTCAGGTGTTGCTTGTCCACCACAGATAAATATCATACCTCGGCTGGGGCAGTTATGTATTTGTGGTATTTTAGAATTTGTATTCTTAAGAGCATGTAAATTCTGACTGTAAGTACCTGTCTTAAAAGAACATAGTACAGAAAGAATGAAAGTTAGCTAACTGAAAGGATTATCCCAAACGAAGATTTGCGTAACAAAATGGAAGTTTAATTATTGTTTCATCTGTCTTGTCCAATTTTTATTCTATTCTTCATGTCCCTTCTGTCACACTTTAAATCTGCTTTCTAGATTAATGATAGATACTGTAGGATAACTTTTACTGCTTTCCTAGAATAATTGTTAACCGCTTTCTTAGGATTAAATTTAATTAATTTCTTAGAATAAATTTAATTGCTTTCTAGAATAATTGTAATATGCTTTGTAAGATAATTTTAATTTCTTTAATAGCTTAGTTTAAATTATGTCAAGTAGTTGATAGTTCAAACACAAACTTGAATCGAGCAACCAAGTGGAAAATCTTATAAAACGACGTGGGCCCTGCTTCTATCGCACATCCTCCAGTGAACGATCTGGTACTTACTATAAATATTGCAATTTTTGACTCCGTGCACTTTCGGGCCACAATTTCTTCACATGAGTAATAAAAACGTGACAACCTATAAATATATCCTAATCCCAACTCCATCTTTATAAATTGGTTTCATTAAATAAATCAAACCGGGATTACTTTTATTTTATTTTCTTTTTCTTAAAATACTCATGGTGGAAATTGTCAAAATTTTCAAGGCCACGTCACTGTCCTTCTATACTTTCCCAATGAAGTAGTATACTCGTTGTTGGAGAGTTGTCACAACACCCGAGTTTCAGCGAACATCTTCACAACTCAGAAAATTCCCTAACAGATTTAATAAAAAAATGTTTGATAGATAGTAAATAACAATTAGCAGCCTAAAATTTTGCAATCTGGTATCTGTTCACAGTATGCTCCAAAATCTAGCATATTGAAATTTACTATATTTTTTTGCGCAAATTTACTATATTGCTACAAATCTGTTCCACAATATATTACTCCCTCTATCCCAGTAGAAGTTTCATATTTGACTTTTCTATACTGTTAATTGTTCAACTTTGACAAAATATTGTTATAAGTATATACGAGTATTACACCAGCCCGAATGGGCCGGGATATGCTAACGATGAATTAATATAGTTTGAATAATGAATATTGAAATTTAATACTTATTTATTTGTTGATTCATATGATCAATAGATTTAAATTATTTGTTTATTTTTCAACCATAATTAATTCACCAACAACTAAACATGACATATCAATTGTTCAAATTCAGATTATTAAATTTAATAGCTTAACAATAGTGTATTATTTAATTAACACAAAAAATAGTGTATTATTTAATTTTCAATAATATTTTTTTGTTTCAAGACCCATATTGAGAAAAATGGGTTGTGTGAGTCCATGCTATATAAATTACAAATTAACAAAGGAGAGGGATATGAGACAGGTGAAGAATCGAACCATCACATAAAAGAAAGTAATGAAATTTGACCAATTGACCAAGTCTTTAAATTACCAAAAATTATAACATTTCGTAAATTAATTATCGCATACTATCATATATATTTTTTAATCATTTTAAACTATCAGTTCTCTGGAAAGATGTGCATGGTAAGGGCATCCACTTGGTTAGTTGGGATAAGGTTGCAACGCCTAGGCAAGTGGGGGGGCTCGGGTTGCGCAAGAGTAGAGACATGAATTTGGCGATGCTCGGCAAATGTTTTGCGGCTCTCAAATGCATGCAGCCGCTACCATGGGTTTCTATTTTTATCCATAAGTACGGCTGCCATAATGGAGTTCTTTTGCAGCGTCCGGGTGCCTCTCCCTTTTATCGTGCAATGATCCAGGTGGCTCGGGTGTTTGAGGATGGATTTCGGCTTAGGATTGGTAATGGGGAGAGTAATGTGTGGTATTCCTCTTGGTTGCAAGGCGGGGCTATTGCTCCCCGTATTCCGTATGTGCACACTGTTGACACAGAATTGAGGATAAAGGATGTTTTCTCCGATGGCAGGTGGTGCTGGGATCGATTATACACCACTATTACGGCGGATATTCAGGAGGAGGCTCAGGCTTTCGGGCCGCTCGCTATTAATGAGAGGGCTTGTGATAGTTGCGGTTGGATGGGAGCAGTGGCGGGTGTGTACTCAGTCCGATCGGGCTATGCATGGCTTGTGTCGAAGAGGGGTCTTCAAGGCGATCGTATGATTTCATGGGTTTGGAGAGTGCCGGCACCTGATAAGGTGAAGTTCTTGGCATGGCTCGTAGCTCATAAATCATTGCCAACGAATGAACTCAGGTGCAGCCGTGGTATCGCTCCCTCTGCCGCTTGTAGTCTTTGCAATCAGGCTGAGGAGTCCATCATGCACTTGTTCTTTTTATGCCCATGGACAGCTGAGGCCTGGCGTCTATTGGGAGGCTTTCCTCCTGTTCATGCTACGGCCAATCAGGGGAATGGCCGCCTGGTTTTCTTTAAGTGCCACAAGCTGTGGAAGGGTGTCCACTGGGCACTTGTTTGGTGCATCTGGTTGGGGAGGTGTGCTGCGAGTATTAGAGGAGAGACTCCAAATGTTCAAGCCACAGTTCGCAAGGCTCTTTTTCTTGGGGATGTCTTTGATCGAGTGTGTGGTCGGGCCACCCGGAGGCGTGCTTTGCGCCTTGTCATTTGGAATCCTCACTTCCAGCCCGGGCTTATTCTACATGTTGATGGGTGTTCCCTTAGGAATCCAGGCGCAGCAGGGTTCGGTGGTGTGATTCGGGATACTGATGGTCGGTGGATTGAAGGTTTTTCGGGCTCCATTGGTCAGGCAGATAACCTCGTAGCGGAATTACATGGCATTTTCAATGGTTTGAAAAGGCTCCAACAACTGGGTGTGGTGTCGGCTTCTTGCTATTCGGATAGCCAAGAAGCTATACGTCTCATTCAGTGTGGTACTAGCCCTCAACATCGCTTATTTCCTCTTGTGAGAAATATTATGGACATCCTTGCTTTACTCCCTGGTCTTCAATGGTCTCATATCTTTCGGGAGGAAAATTCTGTGGCGGATTCCTTGGCGAAGATTGGAGCGCGTTCAGTGGATTTTTTCACAACCTGAGCCTTCCCCCGGATGTGGCGCGACCTTTGCTTGCGGCGGACATGGCCCGTACATGGTTCCCGCGGTTCTAGTTTATTTTATTTTTGCTTCTGTAACACCCCGGTTTTTGGTCACCCAGGTCGGGGTGTCACCGCCACACCTCTCTAGCAAGACACGGTTTCTCCGAGCTCACTAAAGAGATGCAAGGCTATGGTTTTTCAGAATTTAAAAATATTCAAACAGCCCATTTATATATAATTTAAAAATAATACATCAAAGTTGCAGCGGAAAATAATAATTACATATGTATAATGCAGCGGAATTTAAATATAGCCAACACGGCCAGAATACGGGTTAAACAGGCCCGTTCATGCAAGATCTAGTCTAATACAATAATTCAAAATAGTCTATCTTCCCAAAGTTCCCATGTATGCATATGACGATGCATAACTCTCAACTCTGAAAGAAAAAGGAAAAATATGGTTTGGTCAGCAAAAACTTGCTGAGTAAGTTAACTACTACATAACCGTGGGGTTTCAAAGCCATTATTTAATATTTAATGAAAACATGTGCATAATTTAAATAATTCATGTAATCGCATAAATTAGAAGAGATGGATTCGTAAGATCATAAATTTAGCTTGCTACGTAATTAAATAAGTTGTCATAAATTTAAAACACAAATTATCAAGGATTTAATTGGATTCCCTGATCGATGTCTTGTTTCGTTTCGTTTACCGATCACCACCGCTAGGGCTCTTATGTCCGCCAGCCTTACGCCTGGGCTCTTATGTCCACAGGTATCATGGTCGATCTTTTAATTAGAGTTAATCCGTCCGCTAGCCATACGATCAGTGTTTCGCTAGGGCTCTTACGTCAACCTAGACATACACTTGGGCTCTTATGTCCCAAGCCGCAGAGAACATTGACAGTATCTAGCTTAGTCATAACCCACAATATTTTAATCTTCTTGTTTCGTGTATCGTATTTCAAAGTATTTCTATCCATTTCAACCTCAAAGGTTAATTTCACCGTTTCCACAAGATATCAAGTTTTGACTCGGTCAACCACAGTTTACTCTAAAATTCGTCTAAAATCAGATTTAATTTCAAAAATTCCGAAATTTCACGACTGACTCCAAAACGTCGAGATCTACAACTTTCGTGTTTTAACTTTTTCAATCCGAGATACCGAAATAGATCAAAAACACTAATTTTCACAGAAGTATAAATCTGTCCGAATTTAATGTATCACAGTTTAAAGATTTCGAATTCTACCATAGCAATTCAACTCCAAATTTGATGAAATTTGACAGAGATCATCTTAAGACATTTATCTACAACTTTCATGTTCGGCCAAAGATCTAAAACAGCCTAGATCCTATGTCAAAAACGTGATCAAGATCATTCCTAAGTTCTGTCCAAGATTCCAAGATCTAGATTCAAGCAGTTCGGTTTCGGTGGGTTTTCACATATCAAATCATCTCTAAAAATTCTCAAAAATTTACAGTAGCTAGATCTAAGTCTTAGGAACGTTTTTCGTGTTTTAAGTTTTTCCGTTTGAGTTCGTTTTAAGGTTCGGAAAAATTCATCAAATCTGTTGCGTCGGTAGAAAGTATAAATTGACAGATTTTCGATTTCTTGTTAATCTTTTAGTTTTGAATGTTTTAATTCATCCCAAAACCATGTAAGAGTTAACTTACAGATTTGTAGATGTCCGGGATCGTCTATTTTGAAGGCGTGGCTTCCCGTCCTCCGTTTATCCTCTCCGTTTGTCGGGTTCACAGCGACGGGGGTCTCCAAATTTCGTCCAAGTCAGTTCCTCCTCTCGGTGTTGTGCCTCCGACGGCTCCGGGATTAGGGTTTCGACGTATAGAAAGATTTCGTAGGGTTTCGAATGTATTCGGAGCTCTTAGGAGGTCTTATTTATAGATATCTAAGACCTAGGGCGTCCAAAATCTGACCCCAAGGGTCTTGGGTCGAGAGATGTTCAACCGAAAGTCGAAAAATCCGCGTTCGGGCGAGAAAATCTCGCTTGGTTTGTTGCTGCCAGAGTGGCGCGGTCGTGGCGCGGTCTTAGGCCATCAACCGCGCGGCCAGCGCGCCACTCACGCCTGGACTCCGGTCCGGGCGGGTCGTGCGATCCGTCGCGCTTTTCCTCCTCTCTTTCGGACTTCTATCCCCCTATGTTCCCTGATTCCGATTTCCGGGTATCTTCGGGCTCCGATTTCCTATCTTAATTTTATTCGGACCTAAATTTATATTTGGACTCGAGTTATTGAGTCTATCGGTGTCGGGTCCCCGTGTACCCATTCATTCGATTAAATTGTCTTCGGCTTCTCGGGTTTTCGGAATTTTGTTTTCTTTTTAATTTAAATTTCATTTCTCATCTTCTATGATTCTTTATTCATTTATCATGTTTATTATATTTATTTATTTATTTTATTTATTTATTTTATGTTGCAAAATTCTCGGGTATTACAGCTTCTCTCCTTCACCTTCACCTCCTTCTGTAGCTATTTTTTAGTCTTCTTATTTCACTTTAGCTGCGTACCTTGGTGCGCCTTGTATCCAAAAAAAATTTAAACTATCAATTCACATTATTTTATTTTCAACAATAAATATGTATCATTTCCCATTATATTTTTTTTCCGATGTGCCTTTTTCCATGTAGTATTTTATTAAAATGCATTCTTTTAAATTTAAAAGTACTAAATTATAAATTAAAAAATAATAGTAGAATATAAATTATAATTTCCTTAAAGCCCAATTGAATTTCAAAACTTTAGTTAAACCCAATTATTTTTAAGCTCATTAATGACTCATCACTATTCTTAAGATCAAGAGCTTTTATATAGTATAGATTTGAAAGAAAAAAAAAATCGATCAGTCATATTAGATTTGTCTAATCATATGATTTTAGAATATATATTTTGCAAAATTTTTAATTTTATATATTTTGAGATATTAACAATAAAAAAGTACATTGAAATGTGTGCAGAAATGAAACCGAACATTTTAAGTGGGACAAAGGGAGTATTTACCCAACAATTATATAGACCGGTCAAATATGCTATATAATGCAACAAAACAAAATTTGATTATCGCAATACATTGAGGATTAGATATTTAAATTACAAAAAAATAACTTCTTTCAATTGAGATATGTTATATATGTAGTGACCATAATAATAATTTATTTGTGATTTATAATTTATATATTCTGTTATATAATTGATATTATAATTAAAAATAAAATACCGTGCATCGCAATAAAAATTTCACTTTATTTAGTGATACGTGCAACTATATATATAATTTATTTGTAATTTTATAATTTATATATCTTCTAATATAAGTGATATATTAATTAACAACAATTACTTTTGAATACGGTTTATTTCCACGCTCGTTTGGGAGTATGAGTCCATATTAGCACAAGAGGAAGTCCATTGGTACCAAAGGGCAAAAGATAAATGGGTTCGTTTGGGAGACCGGAATACGGCTTATTTCCACGCACGTGCTAAGGCGAAGGGTCATTGCAAGCGTATACATGAATTATTCCTCAATAGTGGGGAGTGGTGTGATGATGAGGGGCAACTAAGGATCCATGCTAGGGATTATTACCAAGATTTGTATTCTGGTCCAAATCAGTCGTTGGAAGAGAGAATTATAGGACTGGGAGAACTCTATTACATGCCTAAATTTCCTGCCATTTCTGAGGAAGAAGGGGAGAGGCTGAAGTCAGAGGTCACCATGGAGGAAGTTGCTGGAGTGGTTAGTGAGATTAATGGCTATTCGTCTCCGGGCCCGGATGGCTTTCCCGGTCTTTTCTTTAAGCGGTTTTGGCCAAAGGAGGGGAACTCAGTCCTCAAGTTTGTTGGTAATGCATTCCAGGATTGTAGTTTACCGGAGGTTATGGCTAAGGCCTTCATATGTCTCATCCCTAAAGTTGCAACGCCTACATCATTGAAAGAATTTAGGCCAATCACCTTGTGTAATGTCCTCTATAAGATATTGACTAAGGTCCTTGTTAATCGTATTCGGCCACTATTGTTGAATCGGATCTCTCAACACCAAGCTGCTTTTCTCCCTGGAAGAGGGCTCGTAGATAATGCCATAACTTTACAAGAATTATTGTCTCACCTTTTTGGCTCGCAGTCGCGGATCAAGGCCATTATTACTAAAATAGACGTCGCCAAAGCCTATGGTAACGTGCTATGGGACTTTTTAGAGCAATGTTTAAGGGAGATGCAACTGCCAAGTCCGGTCAGGGAGCTCCTCATGGTCTGTGTTAGATCGCCCTCCTTTTCGGTGTCATGGAATGGGAAAGCTCTTGATGAGTTTAAACCGGGTAAAGGTCTTCGACAAGGGGATCCCATCTCCCCATACCTTTTCCTCATTGTGATGGAAAAATTGTCCCTTCAAATTCAGAAATTGGTCAATCAAGGGGTTTGGAAACCGATACGCTTGAATCGAGATGGAGTTAGCATATCCCATTTGATTTTTGCGGACGATCTCATTCTTTGCTCCATGGCGGATAGGGAAAGCGTTGAAAGTATTTCGAAATCCCTGGAGGCTTTCTCTAAGGCTTCTGGTTTGAAGTTAAACCATCAAAAGTCCTCTTTATACATCTCCAAAACGGTCCAGCCTGCTGAGAAGGATTGGATTGCTGGAACTTTGAACATCTCAGTGGTGGAGACACTTGGGACCTATCTTGGTTTTCATGGGCAGGCGACGGTGTCGTGACTACACATTTATTTTGGATAAAATTGAGGCTAAACTAGAGGGCTGGGCTTGCAAGTTGCTCAATAAAGCCGGGAGGATTACTTTATGTCGAGCGGTATTGGCAGCTATACAAACTTATTTTATGCAACTGCATTGGTTGCCTACCTCGATTTGCCTAGCCATTGACAGGAAGATCAATAGATTCATATGGAAAGATGGATCTGGTAAAGGTCTCCATTTAATAAAATGGGAGACGTGTACACTTCCGAAAAGGAATGGGGGACTGGGGATTCACACGGCTCAGAACATGAACACAGCTTTATCGGGAAAGATGGTGTGGAATTTCCTTCACCGCCCTGGTAAGATTTGGGTCCAAATGATAAAGGATTTGTTGTCGGACAAGGAAGAGTTTATGGTGTTAGGGAACTCGCATAAATCAAAGCTGGTTACCCTGCTGCAAAAGCTGATGCATATTTTTAAAGGAGGATATAAGTTTCGAATTGGCAAAGGGGATGCTTCTCTATGGTTCTCGGAATGGTGGGGAAGCTCTCAACTTTGTGCCATTGTCCTTTTTGTGGAAAATCAAGACCTGGACCTCAAAGTAAGGGATGTGGTTGATCAAGGAGTATGGCAGTGGAAGGAATTCAAGACCATAATACCTGACCACATCATTTAGGACATCTGCTCAAGCCCACCGCCGGCTCTACATGATTTGGTGCCGGATGCTTGGGTGTGGAAGGAGACCAAATCAGGGATGTAATATTTTGTTTGAATCCCTGAGGAGACGACTCTACTCATCACTATCTATTTTATTTTCACAAGGTAGAATTATTTATTTTTGTAGCTAGACGACAGCTATCAAATTTTGGCGCTGTTGCCGGGGATTCAAATTGATTTATTATTCTGTGGTTAATTGCTATTATATTATACTTACTAATATTATTTTTTCTGGTTTATGCCTCGATCTACTCGGACAGGGGAATTGATCTACGATCCAGAGATTGAGAGAACTGCCAGACAATTGAGGAGAGAAACCAGGGAGGCAAGACTCGCTGCGCGCCAAAGAGAACAGACTGACCTGGATCTTGCACTTGAAGAAGCTGCTACATCTGGTAGTGAGCTAAGTGGTGACGAAAGTGAAGAGTTTGAACAAGAGATGGCTCAAGAGCAACGCACTCTCCAGGAATTAGTTGCGCCTAACTTGGCGCAACAACCTCTTTGCATTACCTTTCTTGCTTTTCCCGCTAATACTGATTTTGGACTTAAAACGGGTTTAATCCATCTGCTTCCTGTTTTTCATGGACTTTCAGGAGAAGTGCCGCATAGGCACTTGCAAGAATTTGATGTTATCTGCTTGAGCATGAAACCAAGAGGCGTCACTGACGATCAAATCTGCCTTCGTGCCTTTCCTTTTTCCTTGCGGGATGCTGCTAAGGAATGGCTTTACCACTTACCTGCTGGGAGTATTGAAACATGGGCGGACTTGCATAAGAAGTTCCTGTAAAAATATTTCCCTGCCTCCCGAGCTTCTACCTTGCGCAAAGAAATTTGTGGAATCACTCAATCTCAGGGAGAATCTCTTTATGAGTATTGGGAACGATTTAATAAATTAATTACTAAGTGTCCGCATCATCAAATCACTGAGTCATTACTAATCTAATATTTTTATGATGGTCTTACTAACATGGAAAGGAGGCTCCTGGATTCGGCTTGTGGAGGGTCCCTGATGAAGAAGACACCAGCAGAAGCATGGGACATGATTCAAACGTCCGCTGAGTACACCCAACAGTTCAGATCTAGGGAAAAAGTTGTTGGAGTTAAAGAGGCCTCTGAGGTAACTTCTTCTTCCGTTCAACAACAACTTACGGAATTAACTGCTTTTGTTAGACAACTTGCTGTAGGACAAGCTCAAGTTAAAACTTGTGGAATTTGCGGCCACACCGGCCATGCCACCGACGAGTGTCCGACATTGCAGCAAGAAGTTGACGTGAATGCTGCTTGGTTTGTGCCCAGGAAGAACTATGATCCATTTTCTCAAACATTCAACCCAGGGTGGCGTGATCATCCCAACCTTCGCTATGGAAATTCCTCCAATAATTTCCAACCTACTAACCAACAACAAAATCGCCCACCTCCTCAAGGCGAAGCAGGTATGTCTCTACACGATATTGTTAAGTCCATGGCATCTAACACTTTGCAATTTCAACAGGAAGCGCGCACCAGCATTAAGAACCTTGAAGATCAAATGGCTCAACTGACAAATGAGGTGCGCGAGTCCATAGAGCGGGAAAAAGGAAAACTACCAGCGCAGCCTGAAATTAATCCACGCAATGTGAGTGCCATGGTGCTTCGGAATGGAAAGGAGTCGGCCGGACCTGAGGTTGCTGAGAAGAGTAAACAGGATGAAGAGTCGATTGAAAAAGAAATTGAGTAGGATGAAAAAATTTCTTCTAAAGTTTTAGTCGATAATAATTCTCCTGTGCCTGCTACTATAGCTGCTCCTTTTCCTAGCAGGTTAGCCAGACCTCCCAAGAGCGACAAAAATAAGGAACTGATGGAGATATTCAAGAAAGTTGAACTAAGCATTCCTCTCCTGGATGCCATCCAGCAAATTCCGCGCTATGCTAAATTTTTGAAGGAGTTTTGCACTAATAAGAAAAAGCTTCGCGGGGATGAAAAGATCATAGCTGGGGAAGCCGTGTCTGCTATGCTTCAACGCAAACTTCCACCAAAATGTGGTGACCCAGGTATGTTTCTAGTCCCTTGTAAGATTGGAAAGCTGGAAATAAAAAAGGCTATGTTAGATCTTGGAGCTGCCATTAATGTGATGCCATTGTCTGTATTTAAGAATTTGAATGTGGGTCTATTAAAAGAAACAGGTGTAATAATCCAACTAGCAGATAGAACCCATGCTTATCCCGAGGGTATGATTGAGGATGTTCTTGTGCAAGTCAATGAATTAATTTTCCCTGTCGATTTTTATATCTTGGACATGCATGATGATAATTCCCCCAGTCCGTCACCTGTGTTTCTTGGTCATCCCTTCATGTGTACTGCTCAAACTAAAATTGATGTCAAGCAGGGAGCTTTAACCATGGAATTTGATGGTGCGAAAATTCAATTCAACATTTTTTATGCTTTAAAATATCCTGCTTCATCTCATGATTGTTTTAGAGTGGATATAGTTGATGAAAGTGTGCAGAATGTTTTTCTCCAAAGTGGAAGGGATCCCTTAGAAGCAGCACTTCTCAATTACCTGGCAGACCTTGGAGAAGATGGAGCTGGTAAAGAAATACAAGAGATGTTGGATGCTTTGAACTCCCTGGAGCAGAAAAATGCAAGGTATAAATCCATTCAGTCAATTTCAACCGAGTCTAACGAAAAGAAATTGCCATCTGTTTTGCAGGCTCCTGAGTTGGAATTGAAACCATTGCCTTCAAATTTGAAGTATGCTTTCCTGGGAAAAGATGAGACATTGCCTGTTATAATTTCATCCACTCTCACCAGGCTGCAAGAGGAGAAATTGGTGAGAACCTTGGCAGACTGAAACTTTTGACAAGTTTCACTAACACGAGCATATTTTTATAAGAAAAAGAATACCAGGAATAATTTTATTAAAAGGAAAGAGTTATGATTCACGGGGAAGGGTTTAGGGATATATCAAGATTATTAGTCTTTTTATTACTCAAGTGTGGTGCTTGGTTTCAAATGGCGCTGTGGTCCTCCCTGTCATGAAATGTTGACAAATCTCATGGCACAGCCGGGATAGGTTGATCTTCAGCCTGTCACACTGAGGATCCCCGGCAAATATGCCATGATACTTCTCATCAATTCTTGCCATAAGATTTCCTGCCATGAAACTTTTGACAGATTTCCACGACATGAGTATTTTCCGAAAAATCATGATCCTGGTTCAGATTTTATTTAATGAAACCAATTTATGATGGCGGAGTTGTGTTTAGGGATATATTTATAAGTAGTCATGTTTTTATTGCTTGTGTTAAGAAACTGTGCCCCCGAAAGCGCACGGTGTCAAAAATTGCAGTAACTTATAGTAAGACCGGATCGTTCACAGGAGGATGTGCGATAGAAGCAGGTCCCACGTCGTTTACTAAGATTTTCCACTCGGTTACTCGATTCAAGAGTGTGAAATGACTAACAACTACTTGACATAATTTAAACTAAGCTATGAAAGCAACTAAAGTAAAGCAGATAAAATTATTCTAGAAAGCGAATTAAATTTAATCTAAGAAAACAATGAAATTATTCTAGGAAAGCGGTTAAAAATTATCTAAGAAAGCAGATTTAAATTATGACAGAAGGGACAAGAAGAAAAGAATAAAGATTGGACAAGATTCAGATGAAACATAGTTAAACTTCCATTTTGTTACACAGATCTTAGCTTGGGATAATCCGTTCAGTTAGCTAATTCTCATGCTCTCTATACCATGTTCCCTTTAACAGACAGGTACTTACAGTAAGAGTTTACATGTTCTTAAGAAAATAAATTCTAAGATACCACAGACGCATAACCACCCTTGCAATGCATTGCTAATGTATGTTAATTATCTGTGGTGGACAAGCAACACATGACAAATCATTTATTGAAGTGTCAAGTACCGTTATCATTCCCCCATGTCACGCCCAAAGATTCTAATTAAGCCCTGAACTATCCCTTAACTCTCAGTCCTAGTAGCAGTTACACAACTCTCAATACAACCGAGTGACCTCTAAAGAAAGCAGTTAAAAGAAAGCAGTAAAGAAAGTATTTAAAATCCTATCACTCGGAGGTTTCTGAAAGTTTGACCCTGGTAGTAAAAGAAAGCCCCCAGTCAGAATGACCGGATGTGGATCAAGAATTCCCTAATCTTGGTGAACCGCTCGCAGTGTTCACTTCCCGTCGGGTGGTTATGAGATACAAACTAATGAAACGAACTTAATAAATTAGTTCGTTCCGGATGCACTCACTCAGGACTCAAAAATAGGCTTTGGCAGAAGAAGATAGCAGTTGAAAGAATACTCAACCCTACCTTAGAAAATAACCAAGGCCCGAATGTTGTTCCTCTAGTATTATCTGTCACACCTTATCGGAATCCAAGTGGAATCTGACCCAGTGCAATATTTAATACATGATTTCCAACAAACAGCAATTTTGGAAAATAATAAATCTGAAAATCATTCCCTATCAGGTACTAGACTCTCAATTAAAACACAGATCCTTTCAGTCTAGGTGAGACCTAATCGCTGACTCTGCTTCTAATTTCCCAAAATCAACCCCCAGTCGGATATGAATTAGTCATAACTGTCTAATTTATCCCTTACTCAGATCCGGATTTTATAAAGGAATTTTTGTTGGAAATTTATTAGGAAACATCTGATTATACAATCAAGACTTCTATGTCCAAGGGAAGGGTCCCAAAATAATATGACCACGATATCTACATAATAATATCATGCATAAATTTATAGAGAAATGTAAAATAAAATAACCCAAAATATAAGGTGGGTTTAGACAGAATGTGAAACACAGAGATGAAATAGCCAGAGATGAGAAGAATTTATTTGGCTGAAAAGATGACAAAAATAATCAGGATAATCCGGACTGCAAACATCTGCTATCTAGGTCCTGATTATTTCAGGTGGGATGATTTTTAGATGGTGAAATTCCCTAAATGACAGTTGCCACTGTCATCTTAGACTCCACTATCTGTGAATTTGGATAAAAACCCACATGTTCTATTACTGCAATAATTATTAGATGACATTGGCAAATATCATCTAACATTACCACAGTTCCAGATTCGGGTTTGAAATTAAAATAAAGAAAAGAAAACTGTGTCCGGATAGGAGTCAGCTGAGCAGCTATTATAATCCCGGATGGACGAACCGCCAAGGCATCCACCGACCACTATCCAGACCATGCAAAATAACATCTAATAATTAATATACAGACCACGAGCTAGTCATCCGTGTGGGAATACCCGCCAACATTGATCTGATATATTCCCTATTAGTTGTTTCACACAACACGAAAAAGACAAAATAAATAAAAGAAAATATTTTTGGGTCATCTTGCATGAGAGACATTGGTTTCTCATGCAAGGTATGGAAATAAATCCATAATCACTCTTCATGTCTAAATAATCACTCATTCCATAATTAATTAATTACAGTCCGAATCATGTACTTAGATCATTAGAGTTTAATCATTTGTAGAAGAATCTTTTAATGGAAAATTGAACAAAGTTCCTTATATCAAATTTATCATGGGTTGAGATTATTGGATTTCAACCTCAAAATATTAATATAAAGGTTCAATTAATTAATGGAATGAGATGAAGAATAAAAATTTGGCAAGAGTGCCACTTTGTCGCGATGCAGAGTTCGTGTCGCGGAGCGTGGCTCCGCGACAAAGGTTTCGCGACAAAGGGGTGGGAAATAAGAGGAATGGAATTTTGAAAACTTAGGGTTTGTTTTGTCGCTAAGTAAAAATTTTGTCGCGGAACGTGGTTCCGCGACAAGGGGGCATAGCGACAAAGGGGTTGAAAATTGGACAAGGCAACATTCTTGTCGCGGAACAAGAGGTTTTGGCGCGGAACGTGGTTCCGCGACAAGGTAACTCCGCGACAAAGCCCTTCCAGAATAAAATCACAAGTATTTGGGTCCTTGGTCGCTAATCAGGATTTTGGCGCGGAACGTGGTTCCGCGCCAAGGGTTGTTTCGCGACCAAGGGTTTTAAAATAGTGGTTAACAAATGTTCTTTGGCACCTTTGTCGCCAAAGCGTCATTTTGTCGCGGAACGTGGTTCCGCGACAAGAGTTGTTCCGCGACAAAGGTATGTCCAGTACACATGTCAGAAAACTAAAGTGGAACAGTGGCATGCATTATGTGTGATCTCACCCATTTCAGATTCAAAAGCCAAACTAAGCTAAAAATGGACAAAACAGAATTTGAATCTAGCTAGAACATGCTTGAACAATAAAGAAATAAAACAAACTTAAAAACTTAAGAAACCCTAATCTAAGCTTGATCATCCATAAGCATGCAACATCATCCCAAGAAAAAGTCACCAAGCAGTGACATTAAAATGCAAAACAAGGATCAAATGACCCAAGGAAAACGAAAGCAGTAAAATCCATGGGGTGTGAGACCCATTTCATGATTTTGGGACACAAATGGAGAATGTTTTCCCATATTATTAAACGGTGTTGTTCATACCCATGATTTGGGTACCACAAGCCCTTAAACAAAAGTTTAGAACAAGAAATAAGGTGTAAAACTGGCTATCTAACTAAAGTGCAAAAGATTACTTCTAATTAGTGCATAAATTAAATAATACAAGAAAAACCTAACTAAACTACCCTAAACTAAACTAACTACTGAGCTCCCAACTTGTCTTCAAGAAGGTGTATTTTCTCTACAATTCTTCCAACTTTTAGCTCAAAGGAAACACCTCCTATTTATAGAGGGGAAACCCTAAGCTCATGGGCCTTGATTTGAGCCCATTGTGTCTCAAGACATCACACACATCACAACTTTGTCTCGGAGCACCAAGTTTGGTCGCGGAACACACTGCATGTGGCAAAGCTTCTCGACTGGGTCTTGTGTCTCTAAAAATGCATCTTTGTCGCGGAATGGACCTTTGTCGCGGAACAGGGCATCGCGACAAAGGTATCGCGACAGATGGCTCTGGTTGGTTTTCTCCTTCATCTGAGCTGCTTGGTCGCGGAACCCTCCTTTGTCGCGGAACCATGCATCGCGACAGAGGGCTTCCGCGACAAGGGTTTTCCTGGGCCTGTTGGATTGGGCCAGATGGGCCGAAAGTATTCTTTTTGTGGGCTTTTTCTCTCTTTTTCCCATCTTTTTGTTTCCTTTTCTTTTTCTCATGTTTTTTGATTTTTCTAACATAAGTATGTAATAAAATTACATATTTATGCCTTTTTCACACCAGCTTATTATTTTTACAATAATGCATAAATCAGTCCAATTCGACTGCTTTCTTACTTAATGTAAGACCGGAATGCGATCAAATGCCCGTTTAAGACACGGAAATGGATTGAAAATAATGGTCATTTCTGGCCATTATCAACATCCTCACATTTAATACTGATCGTCCCCGAGCAGTCAGAGTCAATGTTCGTAAGAACACGGACTCTACATATTCAATTCATTTACGTGGCTTCATAAATCACATCCTTTTTGGATTGGGATAAGACAATCAAAAACTACAAGTATTAAATTCCCTTGATTGCAGTGTTTAATGAAATGATACTTGCTCACTGTATCGGGCCTACAAATCAAACATTATTATCAATCCTTCATGAATATCATGTTTGAAAGATGCAAAGATTAAGGATGAGAATTAGAGGATGACATGAACATTTCAATGAAACAAAGCCTTACTTATAAGAGAATCGGAAAGATCACTCACTCTCAATCGGGTTTATCATGAACACTCAAAATCAAATTTAATTAAATTGTCCCATATGCTTGCAATCAGACCAGCTCGCCACCGGCTCATTTCCTCAAATCGAGATCACGAGGTCTTATTTAAGGGTTATAACTGGGCGTACGGTTGTAACATTAGGTAGGAAAGGGAAATTATTGGGCTAAGAAGTGGCAAAGATTTATTCTATCATGACTTGGGTTTTTTATTTAAAATTTATGATCATCATTGTTTCTTTCTTTTTGATTTTCTTTTCTATTGCATGACATTAGACTAAGTCTAATTTGCTTTGTCATTTGCCATTTATTTATGTTAAAAGAGTCTCAACTTCTCTCTTCTTTTTTTTTTTTTTGAATTGGTTTATTGAATACCGATTAACATGGATTGATGATCATAAGTTTAATGCCCTTTGATAGAATTTATCCTTGCACACTTGGGTTTAAATCTCTTGGTCTTTTTATAAGGCTAGGAATAATATAGAGGGCTTCAAAGAAAAATTAGGCTTAAGGCTCAAAATGGTTAGTCCTAAAGGGAAAATATTTTTGGGCTTGGATTTCAAAAGAAGGCCAAAAATTTGGGTTTTCTAGGTGCCTCGATCATGTGCTCGGTTTGGGAATATGGCATGGTCTTGAATCGGTCCCAATTGCAAGTTCTAGTTTCCTTTAATCAAAATGATTCACACGAAAATGAATGAGTAAAAGTGACTCATGGCTCAAATCTCACCAGGGTTGGGTTGATTCATGTCATACAATATTCTCAAATTTAATCAAAGCTTAACTCTAACATTTTATTCAATCGAAATCTCTAACATGCAGATTTATTACCCAATAAGCTGATCGCATCATTAAATTTTTATAGCTCAAAACCTTAGGAATTCATTTCATGCATGTCTTCAATTATATTATCCCAATTTAAAAGTTTGAAAATTTAATCACAAGCCTAAATTCAACATGTGAATTTAGAGCAAGTTTATGCATATTTTTGCTGGTCATTTAATTTAAAGCAGTAAAGAGGCACTGCTGACATACAGAGTATGTCCACAGCATATTTTTGGCCTGACAGTCACTTATTCATCTTGGACTGTGCAGACATCTTTTCAAGAATAAAATTGTTTGGACTGCAAAATTCCAAAATTAAAACAGTGAATGATATCAATTACAAGAGATTCCATTGCAATCAGAACGATTTTGCACAAGGGAAATGAAATTCTCTCATATGATATTTACAATTATGCTCGATTGAAATGACAATCACATACTCAATCCGTTTTCTCCCCTGGCTGACTCGATGGTCCTGTTACATCTGATGGAGGTGGAGGTGGCTTGGGGAGTTGACTGATGAGTGCTTGCATCAGTGTTTCCATCATTCTGCGCTGCTTTTCTTCATTCTCCAATCTTTCTCTGTGCATGCGCTCTTCCCTTTCCATCATCATTTTCTTGAATTCCTCCTCTTTCTTTTCCTTCTCCTGCTTCTCCTTTCGCTTCTCTTCCTTTTCTCTCCTACGCTCTTGGCGTTCTTCTTCTCTCTCCCTCCTTCGCTCTTCACGCTCCTCTTCGGCCCTTTTCCGTTGTTCCTCTTGGCTTGCCATAACTACATCAGTCATGGACTTCATTCCCTCGAGCATAGATTGACTCATCCTGCTCACCATCTCAATCGTTTGGGAATCAGCAGGGAACTGAGATACGTTCTGGCTTTGAGGAGACATCTGAGGTTGAGGTTGAGTCGGAGGTGGAATTGGAATCTCTGTCCGTTCTTGGTCCGCAGGAGGCTCTTCTTGGACATTTGAAGGTCCTGCATCAGCACAGGTTTTCTGTGTTCCCTTCTTTGTCTTGGGCTGCCTTTTTCGTTTTCTTGATGTCTGCCCACTTGATATGAAAGAGGATTGAGCGTCTGAATCTCCTCTGCTGAACAGTTGGGGAAGGGAATATTTAATACTCTCACACAGGGGAAGTCTCGGCACACTGATAGGTGGGTTTACTTTCACCACTGTGTCACCCTCAAAAGCGCTCAAATCAACTCCCTGAGCTATGCAGATTCTCCTAATCAGATTTGGATAGCATAGCACCTGTCTATCCTTTATCCGGGTTATCATCACCTCGAATACATGCCTCCCTATATTCAGTTTTGCTCCGCTCCACATTCTTGCAAATCCCATTAGTACATTCCCAGATGTGGTGTGCGGATGCGAATTGGGCCGGATCTTGGACATGTAGAACTCATAAGTTGGCATGAACTGTATTCGCAGCCATTTTGCATTGAATGTGTGTCCTGGGGCAGTCACGCTTGTCATGCTGTTGGCCAAGGTTGCATACCTTGCATATTCGCTCGTCTTGGCTCTCTTTGTCATGATCTCATCAGGGGGGAATTCGCTTTGGATATCTGGAGTCCCGAAGAACTGATTCAGCCAGTCAGGTGCGATGTTTATCACTTGTCCTCGGATCCATGTTGTTCTGGCATCTTTATCGATGTTGCAGAAGAATTCCTTTGTTAGCTCCACGAAGCCATCTTCGTCATGATGCAGCATGAAGTTACCCCACTCTTGATTTCTGTAGAAAGTCTCAACAGTGGGGTGCGACAATGCATCGGGTCTGAACCCTTTATCTGGCACTATCATTTTCTGCAACTTCTTATACTTTTCTGCATTCTCTTTGTTGCCATTGAATTTGATCTGCATCTGTTCTTCACTCAGCTTTTTCTTCTCATATTCCTTTGAAACGCCCATCCTTTGCCTGACAGTATTCTCGGACCAGAACTCGACTGGTCGAATGGATCCGACAGATTCGTCGTCGCTCGTGTGCTAATCTGTTTGATCGTCTCCTTCCTGTGGCTGGTCATCCCTTGGTTCGGCCTCATCTCCCCCCTGACTTGGCTCTCCTTCTCCATGAGCTGTTTCATCTCCGAAATCCTCCTCAACCTGTTTAATTACATTTTTCATTGTATTGAGTTCACAGTTTACAGGCAAAGAAGATGTAGTTACATGAAAATTATGGTTATCAACATCAGTTGATACCTCCTCCTCCCCCCTAATTCTTGCAGCTCGTCCAACTGGACGTTGCAAAATAGGCGTCATCTGGTTCATGAATTCTTGCTCCTCTTGCCGAGCTTCCTCGTGTTCAGTGGCATCCTCTTCCTCTCTAGCCTTTCGCTTTTTCTCAGCTTCTTGCAGTTCAACAACTCTCTCTTTTACCAAATCAGAAAGCGAAATGGGATCTGCTCCCTCCTCGGGTTCAACATTCTCCCCACCTGCAGCTTCATTCACAATTCCTTGAACCTTTTCCTTAAGCGCAGAGGCCATGAGATGGTCGTCTGGCTGTTCTTCCAATGTTTTTGCCAATGCTGCTGGATCAATGGACTCATGCGAGCCTTGGGGTTGTTCAGCTTGATGCGATGATCCTTCTTTAGTGATGACTGCCTCAATTCTGGCCGAGCCAACAAGAGGATCAATGATTCGTGATGCTTCTGTGTGATGACGGATTTGTTCAGGCCCTTCTCCTCTATCAATCCTTGCTTCGATCTGTTCGTTAAGCCTTTTCCTTATATCTCCCCGGATAGTCTCAGCATCATGTGCAGTGGGGCCAGTCCATGCAGGAGGTTGTTCTTCTTTAATTTTCAACCCACGCCCCTGCACTTCTCCAGTGATCTTCAGCTCGAAGTCTTTCTCGTTACCCCGCTCAGCCTCTCCAGATTTCCTGCTTTCCAGATCAGCTTGCATCTTTCTGGCAGTTTCTTCATCCTTCGTCTGCTGGATGTTCTTTCTGATCTGCTCTTCCTCTGCAGCTTTCTTTTCCATTGCCAAGCGTTCTTCCTCCGTCACCTTCTCTACTCCCGAACCACCTGTTACTTGATCCAGCAAACCAGCTAATGCAAATTCATCATTTTGCATCTTTCTGGCTAGCTCAGCATCGAATGCCACTTGATGCTTCTTTTTCGGAGGTGGTGGTGGCATTGGCTTCTTACCCCTGTCCTTGGGATCTGTGGGCTCTGCCACTTTCCTAACAGTTGGTTCAGGTTCCTTGATCTCCACTTTCTTTTCCGGGGCTCTTGCTGGTTTATCTTTGTCAGCGGATTTTATCAACCTTCTCCTCGTTCCCGGTTGAGGTGCTGGCTGACCTTCAGATGCGACAGTAGTACTGGATGTCTGCTCTGGCGGTATGGATACCTTAGTGGTGGCAGGTGCTGGCATTTCAAATTGAGCTGGCTGCGTTGGAGTCCGGGTTGCTTCTTGTTGTACCACTGGCTCGGACGTGGCAACTTCTTGCACGTCAGTCTGCCCTCTTGGCGGCAAAGCCGAAGCTTGTACTGCTGGCTGGGTGGGCTGTGGGTTGGCCTCAGGAGGGGTGGAAAAGTAAGCATCAATCTCAGCATCAGGGTCTTCCGGATCTTCCTGAGCTTCTTGAGTTCCAAACAGTTTGTGTGCAAATCTCAGATAATCATGCACGAATGTCTGACTTGTTACCCGGACCAGTTTAAGTTCCTAAGCCTCCTTAATCCGTGTGCAAAACAGGCTCCTGACTTTGTGATTATAGTGCATGACCTTTGTCTTGTTTCCTTCCTTCCCATACCTCAAGGCTTCTCTATCCATTTCCATGAGGAGTTCAAGATATGAAGTTCTATACTGCTCCATCATGGTGTTGATCATGTCTCTTTCTAGCTCTTCTGTCACATAAGTCATCATCTGTGCTTTGTCAAAGGTCAGATATTCCTTTGCCTCAGCCTCGGTCATTAATCTGAGTTGCACCTTCTTTTTGGTCAATACTGACCAATTGTGGTGCTGCACCTCATAAAGGGCTTTTTCCCTTAGTTCTCTGATGTGCTCGGGAAATCCAGGGTCCACCTGAGTTCCCTTTTCCACTGGTCTTGTCTGGCCAAACCGCTTGTTTATGAAAATTGTCTCAAAATTATCCTCATCTGGCAAGGTCAATCCTTCATCTAATCTCTCTTGTGTTATGAAACCTTTGCCTTGTCCCCACAGAAGTGCCATCTCATGCCATTCCTTCCGAGCTGCATTGATTTCTTCTCTAAACTTGTTTATCATGGTGGAATTTCTTTCTGTGTTAAACTCCTCAATTCTCCTCAGCTTGTGGCGCAGGTTGTAACTCATCTCCCGATGCCTTAGCTTAGCCTGCCTGGCCACCCATCTCTGCTCTTCTCTTCCCATGTTGTCAAATAACCTCGGGTTCCAAATGCAAGGGAAGGCCTCATGCATTGAAATGGCTCCCTTTGACAGTATCAGGCTCACCGGTAAAGGTCTTTCCACGAACTGCAATCGCACTTGTGGGTCTATGGGCTGGTCGGGAATGAGTATATCGTAGTTTGAGATATCGATTCCCACTGTTCCATCTTCTAGGTGACGTTGCCAGACAGCTGTATGTATTTGGAACTTCAGCGTGATTCTTTCCAAATGCACTTCGGGTGTCATTATGGAATCATGCGGAGCATGGTCTGTCATTAGTTCCCAAAACTTCAGCATGTGATGGGAGAAATCCCTTTCTATGTTCGTCAGAGCGGTTGATCTATCTGCAGGGGGGATTTTTACGTCCCATTCGGGTCCCAACGTTAGCTCAGCTTCAGTACCCTGGTCCAATGGAACACTGTACACGCTCATCAGAGCCTCCCTGAGCCTCTTAATCTGAGTCCTGTTTGCAGATGCTTCTACTGCTGCCTGATGCAGAGTGCAATCGGGCAATCCAATAGCTGACTTAATCACTAATTCATTCCTGAAAAATATAGAAAGTATTAATTCCAATCAAGTTTTTATGTATTTTTGAGAATTGAGTTTCAAGCCAAAAACCAACATCCTCACATTTTGAGCTTTGCTCGAAATGTGATTTATTTGATTAATACTCAAAACATTATTATAAGGCGGATGCCATTAATTAATTTAAAAAAGTCTAAGTCATTGGACTTAGAGAATTTTTTAGTAGGCTATTGGGCCCAAAAAGGTTGCTTTTCCAATTTTATTAAACAAGCTCGAGGCACTTGTTGAAAATGGAATGAAACGATGATGACGGAATGGATAGCTCGAAAATGGAATGTGCAGTGGAGGCGTTGCGGGATGGATTTGCTATTTCCGGATTGTTTGGACTGTCATCGGACAGTTAAAACGTTCAAGAAAATGCAAACACTATTTTTAATTTTTGAAAAGGTTGTCTTGATTTTATTTAATGAAAAGTGGGATGTGTGTGGTCCCATTTTTGGATTTTGTAAAGAGGTAGCAGTTGAGGTGGCAAAATACTGCTACTTAACTCACACTTTTTAGTTCCATTGGGAACAAAAACAACTTGTCAACCAAAATTCCTATCACTATTTTTGTCTTTTAGTGGAAAAGTGATTGGCCAAAGGGGCTTTGGTGTGCACAGACTTGCTAAAACAACACAAACACTCACTTTCATGTCTGCAACATACATACACAGTCATGCCAAACAGGGAAAAACATTAAATGTCAAATTGGCATGCAACACTCATGAGCACAGTAAGGCAAAAACATAAGATCATACTCTTATCCTGGCTAAAACATGGAGTCACACTGCCTCATGCTTCATATTCATGAAATCAAACACAGTGACATGCTTCAAACTAACAACATCAAGACATTCAAAAATGCCCAAATGCTCGTTGGTTTTCCAAACTTCACCATTCTAGGAATTTGAGAATTTCAGCAGGTTTCCTCAGATAACTAAATCAAATACTCAAACTAAAGATTTACAAAACCAAGGTAGGATAACTAAGAACCCAGTAGAGCCCTAAAAATTTTAAAACACACAGAACAATGGTGATTCTACCCCCTAACTGCTAATATGCTCTCCAACAGCCCTAAGTTCAAAAATTTCAACAATCAATAACCGAACTCCCTTGTGCATTCATAACACAAAACAACACTTCCCCTTCCTCTAAATCATGCTCGGCCATTACAGTAATAAACAGGGAATCAAAATTCAACATGCCCGAACCACACATTCCCTAAAATCGAACTCGGATAAGCACAAAAGTCCAGAACAACATATACTCAACATTCTCAAGTTCCAGAACACAAAAATCCTCGAAACCACCAAGATGCGAAAACAGGGGCAATGGGTGCACGAGAAACAGTCAAGAAAAACACTTACCAAGGCTCGGCTTTCTTAGGGGACGACGAAGACGAGGGTTCCATTGGGTTTGCGAAAATCGGACAGAGTTTCCCCCGAGTTTGGTGGTGTGAGTGTGCGAAGAACACGGTGGTGTGCTTCGGGAGAGGCGGTTTCGCGCACGAGAGATTTTCCGAAAATTTCTAAGTGTGGGAGCGTGGGGAAGAAGAGGGAGGTGGAGAGGTTTAAATACTAATGGGCCGGTCGCGGAACCCTAGCCCATGGTCGCGGAACAGGATTACGCGACCAGGCTCGGCGACATTAGAGGTGTCGCGGAATATAGGACTTTGTCGCGGAGTCATACACCGCGACAAAGTGTACCGCGACAAAATGGCAAGGAAGAATGGAGTGGTGTGCCCGTGTCGTGGAACAGGGACTTTGTCGCGGAGTCATGCACCGCGACAAAGTGTTCCGCGACAAAGACAAACAGAGTTCAGGGATGAGTGAAATTTTGTCGCGGAATTTGCACATGGGCGCGATGCTGGGCATCGCGACAAAATGGTCACTCCGCGACAAAGACAAACAAGGTTTGATGATGAGGGGATCTTTGTCGCCGAGTTGCACTTGGTCGCGGAACGTTGTTCCGCGACAAAATGGTCATTCCGCGACAAACTTTTTGAATTTTCAAATTTTCAACGGACTGGGCCCGAGTGTGATGCTGGGCCTGCGTCTATTTTATTTGATTTGGACCTAAATGAATTCAGTCCAAGTAAATTCAAAACATTGGGCCATTATTTAAAATAATCTACTTGCATAAAATTAGGTTGGGTCAGTTCCATTTATCTGCGAGATTCATTCCGGATCTTAAATTGCTTTAAATTCCGAAAATAATTTCTCAGATTTGTGGAATTTTCCCAACCAAGAACCTGGTTTTCCTTGCTTTTTTTTCTGCTCCTCCTTTTTGGGTGGTTCCGAATTTCCTGCAAGACAGATAAATACCCATTAGGTTAGGTTTTCTCCTCAGTTCAACATCCTCACATTTAGAGTCTTGGTACTCTAAATGTTCAATTAATCTTGAGGGTACTTTTTCTGTTCTGGATTAAATATATTACATTAAACTAAGCTAATCTATGAGTAATCAGGAATGTAATTCTCTTAATAAACGACGCTGCATCCTCCCCGGCAACGGCGCCATGAAACTTTTGACAAGTTTCACTAACACGAGCATATTTTTATAAGAAAAAGAATACCATGAATAATTTTATTAAAAGGAAAGAGTTATGATTCACGGGGAAGGGTTTAGGGATATATCAAGATTATTAGTCTTTTTATTACTCAAGTGTGGTGCTTGGTTTCAAATGGCGCTGTGGTCCTCCCTGTCATGAAATGTTGACAAATCTCATGGCACAGCCGGGATAGGTTGATCTTCAGCCTGTCACACTGAGGATCCCCGGCAAATATGCCATGATACTTCTCATCAATTCTTGCCATAAGATTTCCTGCCATGAAACTTTTGACAGATTTCCACGACATGAGTATTTTTCGAAAAATCATGATCCTGGTTCAGATTTTATTTAATGAAACCAATTTATGATGGCGGAGTTGTGTTTAGGGATATATTTATAAGTAGTCATGTTTTTATTGCTTGTGTTAAGAAACTGTGCCCCCGAAAGCGCACGGTGTCAAAAATTGCAGTAATTTATAGTAAGACCGGATCGTTCACTGGAGGATGTGCGATAGAAGCAGGTCCCACGTCGTTTACTAAGACTTTCCACTCGTTTACTCGATTCAAGAGTGTGAAATGACTAACAACTACTTGACATAATTTAAACTAAGCTATGAAAGCAACTAAAGTAAAGCAGATAAAATTATTCTAGAAAGCGAATTAAATTTAATCTAAGAAAACAATGAAATTATTCTAGGAAAGCGGTTAAAAATTATCTAAGAAAGCATATTTAAATTATGACAGAAGGGACAGGAAGAAAAGAATAAAGATTGGACAAGATTCAGATGAAACATAGTTAAACTTCCATTTTGTTACACAGATCTTAGCTTGGGATAATCCGTTCAGTTAGCTAATTCTCATGCTCTCTATACCATGTTCCCTTTAACAGACAGGTACTTACAGTAAGAGTTTACATGTTCTTAAGAAAATAAATTCTAAGATACCACAGACGCATAACCACCCTTGCAATGCATTGCTAAGGTATGTTAATTATCTGTGGTGGACAAGCAACACATGACAAATCATTTATTGAAGTGTCAAGTACCGTTATCATTCCCCCATGTCACGCCCAAAGATTCTAATTAAGCCCTGAACTATCCCTTAACTCTCAGTCCTAGTAGCAGTTACACAACTCTCAATACAACCGAGTGACCTCTAAAGAAAGCAGTTAAAAGAAAGCAGTAAAGAAAGCATTTAAAATCCTATCACTCGGAGGTTTCTGAAAGTTTGACCCTGGTAGTAAAAGAAAGCCCCCAGTCAGAATGATCGGATGTGGATCAAGAATTCCCTAATCTTGGTGAACCGCTCGCAGTGTTCACTTCCCGTCGGGTGGTTATGAGATACAAACTAATGAAACGAACTTAATAAATTAGTTCGTTCCGGATGCACTCACTCAGGACTCAAAAATAGGCTTTGGCAGAAGAAGATAGCAGTTGAAAGAATACTCAACCCTACCTTAGAAAATAACCAAGGCCCGAATGTTGTTCCTCTAGTATTATCTGTCACACCTTATCGGAATCCAAGTGGAATCTGACCCAGTGCAATATTTAATACAAGATTTCCAACAAACAACAATTTTGGAAAATAATAAATCTGATAATCATTCCCTATCAGGTACTAGACTCTCAATTAAAACACAAATCCTTTCAGTCTAGGTGAGACCTAATCGCTGACTCTGCTTCTAATTTCCCAAAATCAACCCCCAGTCGGATATGAATTAGTCATAACTGTCTAATTTATCCCTTACTCAGATCCGGATTTTATAAAGGAATTTTTGTTGGAAATTTATTAGGAAACATCTGATTATACAATCAAGACTTCTATGTCCAAGGGAAGGGTCCCAAAATAATATGACCACGATATCTACATAATAATATCATGCATAAATTTATAGAGAAGTGTAAAATAAAATAACCCAAAATATAAGGTGGGTTTAGACAGAATGTGAAACACAGAGATGAAATAGCCAGAGATGAGAAGAATTTATTTGGCTGAAAAGATGACAAAAATAATCAGGATAATCCGGACTGCAAACATCTGCTATCCAGGTCCTGATTATTTCAGGTGGGATGATTTTTAGATGGTGAAATTCCCTAAATGACAGTTGCCACTGTCATCTTAGACTCCACTATCTGTGAATTTGGATAAAAACCCACATGTTCTATTACTGCAATAATTATTAGATGACATTGGCAAATATCATCTAACATTACCACAGTTCCAGATTCGGGTTTGAAATTAAAATAAAGAAAAGAAAACTGTGTCCGGATAGGAGTCAGCTGAGCAGCTATTATAATCCCGGATGGACGAACCGCCAAGGCATCCACCGACCACTATCCAGACCATGCAAAATAACATCTAATAATTAATATACAGACCACGAGCTAGTCATCCGTGTGGGAATACCCGCCAACATTGATCTGATATATTCCCTATTAGCTGTTTCACACAACACGGAAAAGACAAAATAAATAAAAGAAAATATTTTTGGGTCATCTTGCATGAGAGACATTGGTTTCTCATGCAAGGTATGGAAATAAATCCATAATCACTCTTCATGTCTAAATAATCACTCATTCCATAATTAATTAATTACAGTCCGAATCATGTACTTAGATCATTAGAGTTTAATCATTTGTAGAAGAATCTTTTAATGGAAAATTGAACAAAGTTCCTTATATCAAATTTATCATGGGTTGAGATCATTGGATTTCAACCTCAAAATATTAATATAAAGGTTCAATTAATTAATGGAATGAGATGAAGAATAAAAATTTGGCAAGAGTGCCACTTTGTCGCGATGCAGAGTTCGTGTCGCGGAGCGTGGCTCCGCGACAAAGGTTTCGCGACAAAGGGGTGGGAAATAAGAGGAATGGAATTTTGAAAACTTAGGGTTTGCTTTGTCGCTAAGTAAAAATTTTGTCGCGGAACGTGGTTCCGCGACAAGGGGGCATAGCGACAAAGGGGTTGAAAATTGGACAAGGCATAATTCTTGTCGCGGAACAAGAGGTTTTGGCGCGGAACGTGGTTCCGCGACAAGGTAACTCCGCGACAAAGCCCTTCCAGAATAAAATCACAAGTATTTGGGTCCTTGGTCGCTAATCAGGATTTTGGCGCGGAACGTGGTTCCGCGCCAAGGGTTGTTTCGCGACCAAGGGTTTTAAAATAGTGGTTAACAAATGTTCTTTGGCACCTTTGTCGCCAAAGCGTCATTTTGTCGCGGAACGTGGTTCCGCGACAAGAGTTGTTCCGCGACAAAGGTATGTCCAGTACACATGTAAGAAAAGTAAAGTGGAACAGTGGCATGCATTATGTGTGATCTCACCCATTTCAGATTCAAAAGCCAAACTAAGCTAAAAATGGACAAAACAGAATTTGAATCTAGCTAGAACATGCTTGAACAATAAAGAAATAAAACAAACTTAAAAACTTAAGAAACCCTAATCTAAGCTTGATCATCCATAAGCATGCAACATCATCCCAAGAAAAAGTCACCAAGCAGTGACATTAAAATGCAAAACAAGGATCAAATGACCCAAGGAAAACGAAAGCAGTAAAATCCATGGGGTGTGAGACCCATTTCATGATTTTGGGACACAAATGGAGAATGTTTTCCCATATTATTAAACGGTGTTGTTCATACCCATGATTTGGGTACCACAAGCCCTTAAACAAAAGTTTAGAACAAGAAATAAGGTGTAAAACTGGCTATCTAACTAAAGTGCAAAAGATTACTTCTAATTAGTGCATAAATTAAATAATACAAGAAAAACCTAACTAAACTACCCTAAACTAAACTAACTACTGAGCTCCCAACTTGTCTTCAAGAAGGTGTATTTTCTCTACAATTCTTCCAACTTTTAGCTCAAAGGAAACACCTCCTATTTATAGAGGGGAAACCCTAAGCTCATGGGCCTTGATTTGAGCCCATTGTGTCTCAAGACATCACACACATCACAGCTTTGTCTCGGAGCACCAAGTTTGGTCGCGGAACATACTGCATGTGGCAAAGCTTCTCGACTGGGTCTTGTGTCTCTAAAAATGCATCTTTGTCGCGGAATGGACCTTTGTCGCGGAACAGGGCATCGCGACAAAGGTATCGCGACAGATGGCTCTGGTTGGTTTTCTCCTTCATCTGAGCTGCTTGGTCGCGGAACCCTCCTTTGTCGCGGAACCATGCATCGCGACAGAGGGCTTCCGCGACAAGGGTTTTCCTGGGCCTGTTGGATTGGGCCAGATGGGCCGAAAGTATTCTTTTTGTGGGCTTTTTCTCTCTTTTTCCCATCTTTTTGTTTCCTTTTTTTTTCTCATGTTTTTGGATTTTTCTAACATAAGTATGTAATAAAATTACATATTTATGCCTTTTTCACACCAGCTTATTATTTTTACAATTATGCATAAATCAGTCCAATTCGACTGCTTTCTTACTTAATGTAAGACCGGAATGCGATCAAATGCCCGTTTAAGACACGGAAATGGATTGAAAATAATGGTCATTTCTGGCCATTATCACAGACCATAAGGAGGCAATTGGTTGGACCATAGCCGACATAAAAGGGATTAGCCCATTCCTTTGTACACACAAGATTATCCTGGAGGAAGATGCTAAACCTGTTCGGCAAGCCCAAAGGAGATTAAATCCCAGCATGATGGAGGTAGTTAAAAAGGAAATTCTAAAGCTCCTGGATGCTGAAATAATTTATCCAATATCTGATAGTCCTTGGGTAAGTCCAATTCATGTTGTGCCTAAGAAAGCTGGTGTAACCGTGGAAGCTGGAATAGATGGTAAGTTGATCCCTGTTCGTAAACAAACAGGATGGCGTCAATGCATTGATTACCGTAGGTTAAACTTGGTAACAAAAAAAGATCACTTTCCATTACCTTTCATTGATCAAATGGTTGAGCGTCTTGCTGGCAAATCTTACTATTGTTTTCTAGATGGCTTTTCAGGTTACTTCCAAATTGCCATAGCACCCAAAGATCAAGACAAAACAACCTTCACATGTCCATTCGGCACATTTGCATACAAAAGGATGCCATTCGGATTGTGCAATGCGCCTGCTACATTTCAAAGGTGTATGGTTAGTATTTTCTCAGAATATGTTGGTAAGATAATTGAGGTGTTTATGGATGAATTTAGTGTTTATGGTGATGATTTTGATGATTGTTTGGATAATTTGTCTTTAATTTTAAAAGATGTGAAGAAACCAAGCTAGTGCTTAATTGGAAAAAGTGTCAATTCATGGTTGATGAGGGAATTGTTTTGGGCCATGTTGTTTCTGTTAGGGGTATTGAGGTTGATAAGGCAAAAGTGGATATTATTTCATCCTTACCCTACCCCACTTCGGTGAGGGACTTGCGATCTTTTCTTGGCCATGCAGGTTTCTATCGTCGCTTCATTAAGGATTTTTCCAAGGTGGCCATGCCTCTTTTCCATCTCTTGCAAAAAGATGCCCGATTTGCATTTACTGAAGAATGCAAGCAGGCCTTCGATAAAATCCGAGGACTCTTAACAGCACCACCAATCATTCAACCTTCCAACTGGGAGCTCCCTTTTGAATTGATGTGCGACGCGAGTGACACGACTGTAGGAGCTGTCCTGGGGAGAGAAGTGGGAAGGATTTTTGGGCTATTTATTATACATCCAAAGCTTTGAATGGAGCCCAATTAAATTACACCACAACTGAGAAGGAGCTTCTAGCTATTGTTTATGCTTTAGAAAAATTTCGATCTTACCTTCTTGGAACTAAAGTAACTGTATTCTCTGATCATGCAGCTCTACGATTCCTCCTGTCGAAGAAAGAAAGCAAACCAAGATTGATAAGTTGGATCCTGCTTCTACAAGAATTTGATATTGAAATCCGAGACAAAAAGGGAAGTGAAAATCTTGTAGCAGATCACCTTAGCAGGCTACCATCGACAGTGGAGAAATTATGTTTAAGGGAGTATTTTCCTGAAGAGCAATTACTTGCTGTTAAAATTTCTTTGCCTTGGTTTGCTGACATTGCTAATTATTTGCAAACAAATAAATTTCCTTCAGGATGGTCAAAGGCGAAAAATGATAAGCTGAAGAGTGATGCAAAATATTTCATATGGGATGATCCCTACCTTTGGAAGAGAGGAGCTGATCGGGTAATACGCAGATGTGTAGGTGAGGATAAATTTGAGTCTATTCTTAAATTTTGCCATGATCTTGAGTGTGGGGGTCATTTTGGACCTCAACGTACTGCTAGGAAGGTGCTTGACAGTGGGTTCTATTGGACTAGCTTATTTAAAGATGCTCATGCTTATTGTAAATCTTGCGATAAGTGTCAACGTGTAGGAAATATAAGTTCTAGAGATCAAATATCCCAAACCCCATTGATGTTTGTTGAAATTTTTTATGTTTGGGGGATGGATTTTATGGGACCTTTTCCTTCATCACATGGATTTCTTTAAATTATCTTAGCTGTTGACTATGTTTCTAAATGGGTGGAAGCGAAAGCCACCCGGACTAATGATTCTAAAGTGGTTGCAGAATTTCTTAAATCATATATCTTCACTCGATTTGGAAAGCCCAGGGCCATGGTAAGCGATAGAGGTACTCACTTTTGTAATAAGACCATTACTGCTCTCTTTCGAAAATATCGGATTATGCATAAGGTGTCTACTTTATATCATCCCCAAACCAATGAATTGGCCGAGCTTTCCAATAGAGAGGTGAAAAGCATTCTGGAAAAGATGGTGCGACCCGACAGGAAAGATTGGAGTATGAGATTGGAGGATGCTCTTTGGGCTTATAGGACTGCTTACAAAACACCAATCGGGATGTCCCCATTTCGGTTGATCTTTGGAAAGCCATGCCATTTACCAGTGGAGATAGAACATCAAGCATTTTGGGCAGTGAAGCAATGCAACTTGGATCTCATAGGTGCTGGAGAACATACAAAGTTACAACTACAAGAGCTTGAGGAAATCCGGAATGAGGCCTATGATAATGCAATGATCTATAAAGAGAAAACAAAAGCATTTCATGATCAAAGGATTTCTAGGAAAGAGTTCAAGGTTGGCCAGAAGGTGTTATTATACCAATCGCGCTTAAACTCTTCCCAGGTAAGCTTCGTTCAAGATGGATTGGCCCTTTTGTTGTTACTAATGTTTTACCCTATGGCGCAGTGGAAATTAGAAGCTTGACGACAGAGAAAGCTTTCACTGTTTACGGACATCGTCTCAAGCCATACATTGAAGGATTTTGCACTCAAGAGGAAGAAATTGTTACTTTGATGGATTTCATTGAGTAAACAAGAAATTGGTTGTCTAGCCAAAGACGTTAAAGAAAGGCGCTTCTTGGGAGGCAACCCAAGTTTTTGCTATTTTATTTCTTTTGAGTTTTTTTTTTATTTTTAGTTCTGAAATTTTGATGTTTATCATGACATTTCACTTGTTTGCTTGTAGGAAGATGGAAAATCTAAATTCTCTAGCATTAAAATTGCAAATTTGAGAAGCTGGGGCTTAGCTACAGGTCGCGTGGGCACGCACAAGCAATTGGCTAACTAATTTTGTTAAGTGGAAAGGGGCTCTCTACAGGTAGTACGGGCATACACAAGAGCATTGCTAGCCAACACTCTAATTACCTGCTCCATAACCCATTTACCCAATACCCATAATTTTTACCCTATCCCCCTTCCTTCTACGTGATTAGTGTCTAAAAGCTCAATCCGGAGGCAAAATTTTGATACCCAATGTTAAAATTCCCCAAACAAGGCCCTAAATCCCTAAATCCCTAATTGAAGTCCCCAATTGAGTTGTGCCCTAGCCAAATCCCGTCACCTTCCTCCTCCCCTCCTTCTTCAAGTCTGCGCCACCACCACCACCTTCCGCCTCTTCAAGCGCCGCCGCCGCCGCTCCTCCCTTTGCCACCGCGTCGCGCCACCGTTCCCTTATCTCCCTCTCGCTCAATCGTTCTCACCCCTCCCTTTTCCCCTTTCTCTTTTCGCACCCCCAGCCCCCGCCATGGCCAAGACGCGGCGGAGAGCTCGCACGCTGCCGTATCCGTCCGAACCAGCCGCCGCCGCCGCCGCCCTCGCCACTGCAACCTCCTCCTCGCGCCGCCCTCCCAAGCAGAGGAAGGGTTCCGCCGCCGCTGCCGATCCTCCTCCGCCGCGCGAGGCTTCGCCTCCGCCGTCCAGGGCCGCCGCCCGAACCCCTCCACCGCCGTCGCACGCTGCCGCCCCTCCAAGCAGCGGCAACCAGTCCCTGCCCCATCCCCTCCCTCCTCTCCTCCTTCCCAGCATACCGCACCTCAGCCCCCACCGAGCACTTCTCGCCGCCGGCCACCATCTCCTCCATCTCCGGAAGCTGCCACCATCTCCGATCCCTTTGTGGATCCAATTCCTCGCATCCCAGTGCCCCGAAAACGGACTGACAAAGCTTCTTCTTTCCGAGCTCGAGTTGGTGGCGTCACACAGGTGCTTCCCCCGGGGCATCTCAGAGGTAATCTTGATTCATTCACTGCACGCGTACGGGCCAGGTATAACAAATGTTGTTTCAGGCATTTATATTGTGGTAAGTTTATTCATATGCCTACTTTGGAGTTGTTAGGAATTAAGGATGATGTCATTCAGTACTTGAAAAATATTGGATGGTCTAGGTTGTTGCATTTCAACTTGCCTGGTGTGCATGAATTAGTTGTTGAATTCATGTCCACCTTTGTTTGCAAATTGCCTGCTGCGTATGATGTGCATACTCGAAATGTCATTCAATTTAGATTGCTTGGTACTATTTTCAACTTGTCCTTAGCCGAGTTTAACATGCACCTAGGTAAAGTTAGTGAGCCTGAATTAGAATCCGATGTCTTTGTTAAGGCTGTTTGTGATTACTGTGACACTTTTCTATATGAGGCTCCTGATTTGTGGTGTCAGTTTACTCGTCACCCAGGTGAAAAATATGCTCGAAACATTAAAGCTCATAGCCTTCGTGACCCTGCTATTCGATACTTACTTCGAGTTTTGGCATTCACAGTGGCAGGGCGTAAGGACACCACATCTACCGTTACCAAAACTGAGTACTTCTTTTTATGGTGCATGAAAAATTCTGTCAAGGTTAATTTTGGGGTTTGGTTAGCTGATGAGTTTAGTGCTTCTTTGAATCAGAATCGGTCTCTTGTCTGTGCTTCATTTATGACTGCTATTGCCCTGAGTTTAGGTGTTATTGATTCAGTAGATCCTGACTATCTGTCTTCTTTGCACTTGAATGTGGATGCTGAGATGCACCCCCTGGACACACAAGCTCTACTCCGGATGAACATGATCAGGCCGGTGGGGTCCAGCTATGAGTTATGTTTTCCTGAGCCAGTGCCTGTTGTACCAGCCCTTGTTGCACCGGACCCGGTTGCACCAGCACAGTCACCAGCACATGATGCCATTCCCGAGTCACCAACTGCCTCGCCCTCCAGCTCATCCGAGGGTGCTCCTCGCGGCCCTACCTCTGTCTTAGCCGCACACATGTTAGACCGGAGGATTGACTTGCTTCTTCAGCAGCAAGCCGAGTTAGCCAGGCAGCAGGCCGAGTTGTCCAGGCAGTTGACTGCCTTCTTCGAGCATGTTGGTTTCACCCCTCCTCCTCCTCCCGGCCAGTGATTCAGGGATGTCTTCCTATCCGTTCTTTTTATTTTATTTTTGTTCTACCATTTTCCTTCCTCTCTTTGATTTTCTTTTTCCTGCTTCCATTTTTCTGTCCATCCCTTTACTTGGCATTGAGGACACTGCCTAGCTTAGGTGTGGGGGGGGGGGGGGGGGATACTATGATTCCTTGCACTTATCTCTGTAAATGCCCTTGCTTACCTTCTTGTCAAAATTTTGTTGATTGCTTGTTGTTTGAAGTTTTGATCTAGTCCAGGATTTGATTGTCAATGAGTATGCCTGACTTGCTATTTTGTCCCTATGGTGAGATTTGAGCCTTGTTGAGCCTTATTTTCTTCATTATTATGTGCTCATTTTTCTTGATGTGGGAACATGAGAATTGCACCATTCCTGACTTTGCACATAAATCCATGTGAACTCTTCATATTGTAGTATTCTAGCAAAATGATTTGGGCACTAGGATTTTACCCCATTGGCCTTACACACTTGCCTACCCATATTCTATTTCCACTAGTGAACCCCCCTGAGCCTAATAATCCATTTTCTTTATTAAACACTAACCCCCTAGCCATTAGCCTTTTATTTCTCTTGGACCTTATCTGTTTGAACCCGAATTGAGGATTAACTCTTGAGCTTGTTTATCATTAGTGCCATATTGATGAAATGTTGTTGTTAGAGCCATTGTTGATGAAGCAGTTTATTTGTTCGAGAGTGATATATGATGCCCCTCTTCTCTAAAAAAAAAAAGAAAAAAATAAAAAAATAAAAAAAAGAAAAAGAAAAAAATAAAAAAAAAGAAAATAAAAAAAAGGGTAGCAGGCTTTTGCCTTGTTCCTATGACCTGGTGTCAAGAACAAAAGAGTTGAAGTTTCGTCCGCAATGCCGGATATTGAAATTCCTCCTACCAAAAAAAAAAAAGGAAAAAAGAGAAGAGAGAGGGGTAGAGGATTCTTGATTATTGTTGTCTCCTATTCTGATGTTTGATGATATTTGAGAAGCTTATGGATTAGCAGTTGATCATTTTATGAACAAGTTTCTTGAGTTGATTCTCGATTCTTTAGCCTTTGTATCCTTTTTCCTACCCCAACCATGGCCCCGTTATAACCTTGAATAAAGACCCTTTAATTGCTAGTTGCTACTCTATGATTGTAGTTTGATTTGATTGATGTGCAAATTTATGGAATTGGTGTTTTTCTTTCGTGTGCTTTGAGCGTAAACACTTAGCATATACACTTGAGAGTGAGTGAGCACTTTTATATATTCCCCATCCGGTGAGAGCATTGTTGGGCATACTTGTTGTGCAATTGAGTTATTGGCATGATTGAGATGGATCTTGACTTGTGGTGTCATTGTTTTGACTTGATGGCATGCTTGAGGGCAAGCATGGAGTAGGTGTGGGGGGGATTGATATCCATCATTGTGTGCATATAATTTACATGATTCCATGTGGTATATTGATGAGTATTGATCCATTGTGGTGTCTTATTGGAGTGTTTTGCATTTCAGGTATTAAAGTGAGTGGAAATGAAATTTGGCATGGAAAACATCAAATTGGGCTAACTTTGGGGAAGCTTCAGGTCGTATGCCCATACACAAGGGACGTAGTCAACTCTGCTGTACAGGAATCAAGTTGTTTTTCCAACTAGGTTGCTGACCTGTCCAACCGACTTGGAGGTTAAGTTTCAGCGAAATTGGAGCTGAATCCAAGGTATTTTGGGATCTTAGAAAGCACCTTGTGGCTGGGATACTTGTTTCCAAAAAGAGAGATCAAGATTTGACAAAGAAGGAAAGAGATTTGGCAAATAAGGAAACTTGGAGTATTGTTTGATTTCTTACATTTTCTTGGGGGTTGCTGCTTTGGACGATTTGGGATGACTTTGGAGAGATAAAAACCATTCAATTGTGGCTATTTGGAGCAGACTTTGATTGCTGGAAAGTCGAGACTTGGCCTGAGGAGTGAAGACGCTGCTGGAGACTTGATCATCATTGGAGTTTCCTTCTTCCTGCTGCATAGTCTTTGTAATGAACTTTTATTTAGTTTTTGTTGTTTTCATGTTTAGTGAGTAGTTACTTTTATCTAGCTTAGGATTGGACCCCGTGTTGGGATTGGATTGCCGTTGTGAGGCTTGCTATGTTTTGAATGTTTGATTTCCTATGACTATTAAGTATTTTCATGATTTCTATTTTCACGACATGAGTTCTTATGTTGATTGATTATGATGCGCACATAGTTGATTGGCTTAGGAATTTTACCGTTATAACTAGATTGGTGTCCGTGTAATTGCACTTTAATCTAATTTAGTAACAACTAGAGAATTAAAGCTCTAGGGAATCATGGAATCAATTGAGAGAATCAACCGCGTAGTTAGGTTCATCCCTTTGAATTAGGCTTTTCTAGGATTTAATGCAATCGGATAAGTACTTCTATGGTCGTACCTAGGATCTTAATTCGGTTAGGGAAGTGAATAACGATCGTGCCTTATTCACCGATTAAGTAAGGAAAAGTTGGTCACGGAGCGGTTGCCGAGTGACTATAACTAATTTATTTAATAGGCTAAGGGAATAATTGTCAATGATCAACAATAAATCCAATTCCAATCCGGCGAGTTCAAGTCCTAAGCTAGGTATTTTTCTCCATTAGATTTCGTATACTTTCCAGTGTGTCGTGTTCATTGCCTGCTTTATTTAAATTTTATTCTTCTATTTTATTTTACTTTATTTTCTTAGCATTACTTAAAATCAACCCACCCCCCCCCCCCCCATTTTATTATTGTGGTTAACCATAGTTAATATTTCGTTTGAATCCCTGAGGAGACGACTATACTCATCACTATCTATTTTATTTTCACAAGAGTAGAATTATTTATTTTTGTAGCGAGACGACTCTACTCATCACTATCAATTTTATTTTCACAAGAGTAGAATTATTTATTTTTGTAGCTAGACGACAGCTGTCGTCTAGCTACAAAAATAAATAATTCTACTCTTGTGAAAATAAAATTGATAGTGATGAGTAGAGTCGTCTCCTCAGGGATTCAAACGAAATATTAACTATGGTTAACCACAATAATAAAATGGGGGCGGGGGGGGGTTTGATTTTAAGTAATGCTAAGAAAATAAAGTAAAATAAAATAGAAGAATAAAATTTAAATAAAGCAGGCAATGAACACGACACACTGGAAAGTATACGAAATCTAATGGAGAAAAATACCTAGCTTAGGACTTGAACTCGCTGGATTGGAATTGGATTTATTGTTGATCATTGACAATTATTCCCTTAGCCTATTAAATAAATTAGTTATAGTCACTCGGCAACCGCTCCGTGACCAACTTTTCCTTACTTAATCTGTGAATAAGGCACGGCCGTTATTCACTTCCCTAACCGAATTAAGATCCTAGGTACGACCATAGAAGTACTTATCTGATTGCATTAAATCCTAGAAAAGCCTAATTCAAAGGGATGAACCTACCTACGCGGTTGATTCTCTCAATTGATTCCATGATTCCCTAGAGCTTTAATTCTCTAGTTGTTACTAAATTAGATTAAAGTGCAATTACACGGACACCAATCTAATTATAACGGTAAAATTCCTAAGCCAATCAACTATGTGCGCATCATAATTAATCAACATAAGAACTCATGTCGTGAAAATAGAAATCATGAAAATACTTATAGTCAAAGGAAATCAAACATTCAAAACATAGCAAGCCTCACAACGGCAATCCAATCCCAACACGGGGTCCAATCCTAAGCTAGATAAAAGTAACTACTCACTAAACATGAAAACAATAACAAAAACTAAATAAAAGTTCATCACAAATACTATGCAGCAAGAAGAAGGGAACTCCAATGATGATCAAGTCTCCAGCAGCGTCTTCACTCCTCAGGCCAAGTCTCGACTTTCCAGCAATCAAAGTCTGCTCCAAACAGCCACAATTGAATGGTTTTTATCTCTCCAAAGTCATCCCAAATCGTCCAAAGCAGCAGCCCCCAAGAAAATGTAAGAAATCAAACAATACTCCAAGTTTCCTTATTTGCCAAATCTCTTTCCTTCTTTGTCAAATCTTGATCTCTCTTTTTGGAAACAAGTATCCCAGCCACAAGGTGCTTTCTAAGATCCCAAAATACCTTGGATTCAGCTCCAATTTCGCTGAAATTTAACCTCCAAGTTGGTTGGACAGGTCAACAGCCTAGTTGGAAAAACAACAACTTGATTCCTGTACAGCAGAGTTGACCACGTCCCTTGTGTATGGGCATACGACCTGAAGCTTCCCCAAAGTTAGCCCAATTTGATGTTTTCCATGCCAAATTTCATTTCCACTCACTTTAATATCTGAAATGCAAAACACTCCAATAAGACACCACAATGGATCAATACTCATCAATATACCACATGGAATCATGTAAATTATATGCACAAAATGATGGATATCAGGATGTTCTCAGTCAAGTCAGCCTATCATTTTATCGCTCATAGAGAATTGGATTCGGAGGGTTGGGGCAGGTTATGGAATGCAAGTATTCCGGAGAAAATTGGTGTCTTCATATGGTTGATTTGCCATGACTCATTGGCGGTTAACTCCACTAGACATAAAAGGAACCTTACTCCATCTCCTTTGTGTGTCCTATGTGGAGTTTCGGAAGAAGACTGGAGGCACTGTCTATTTACATGCCCTTGGACTGATCAAGTATGGAAGAAGCTTAAAATTCCCATTCCCACGGACTGCACACAGATGGAAAAAGAGGACATCTGGCACTTCCTGGCTGCTCTAAGCCGAACATTTGTTCCTAGGTTGGTGGCGGCTCTTTGGATCATATGGTTGGAACAGAATGCCCGGATTTTCAGGGGTGTTCAAAAAATAGATTGGATACTTCAAAGAGACATTACTCGCCTTTCCCTTGAATTGGAGAAGGCAGAAAGGAGGCGGCAGGATCAGTCTTTTAGGCCTACTCGAACTCATTGGAATCCTGAGGGATATGAAGCTTTTATCCTACATGTGGACGGGAGTGTTTTTTGTGCCACCAGACAAGCCGGATTTGTGTTTGTGGTTCGTAATGGTGCGGGACGATGGTGTGGGGGAGGGAATGGTTTCTTGGGGCATACTTCCATATATCACGCTGAACTGGCCGGCTTGGCAGCAGGCCTTGATTTCCTTCTGCTTAACAGAGTGAAACGGGCGTGTTGCTATACGGACTCAATGGATGTTATCAATTCCCTTTGGACAGACTATCGGATTCATGCTTTGGCGCCCATCATTCAACGGGTTAAGGACAGGAGGTCTTTGCTTGAAAAATGCAGGCTACACCATATAAGAAGGGAAGGGAATAGGGTGGCGGATAAACTTGCAAAACATGGGGCGTTGTCTGAGGAGTTCTACACGACTTGGGCCTTCCCACCGGATTTCACCGTAGGGGATCTTGAGGCGGACAGCAATTGGTTCGAGCCTTCCTATCTTGATGGTCCCTGAGCTCCTTGCTATGTTATCTTAGTTTGCTTTGCCTTTTGTTTTGTTTTTTTTTTTTTTTTTTTTTGCTTTCTTCTCTGGCCGGTATGGCTCTTAAAAAAAAATTACTTTTTGAAAAAATTAACCCACAATCACATGTAATTCAAAGCAAGGTTGTTAAGATCGGGATCCTATGTGGGATCGTTTTTCTCTTTGTAAAATCGAGATCGTAGGATCGAATCGGGATCCTAAGATCTTATGAAATTGTAATAATGGATAAATTCAATTATGCATACTAACAAGTAAAAGCATTATTTCGTGTGTGTTATGAATCTTGCAAGCTAATTAATACAATACAGTACAAAAACATCACAACTAAACATAAAATATTTCCACATACATATATATTATGTTTTTTTACAGATCATACACAAGGAATACAAGTTCTTAAGTTTAAAATTAAATAAAAAAAGTTACTTTGATCCCAAATCATAAAATACTACAAAAGTTTTATGGTTTAAGAGGGTATGATCGTAAGATCGTAGAAGCGTTTGAGAGAATATGACCATAAGATCGTAACATTCTACTATCAGGATCGGGATCTTATTAATTTTAAGATCCTACGAGGATCGGGATCGTTTTAGAGAGGTGTGATCGTAAAATCGTAAGATCTTAAGATCAGGATCGGGATCTTAACAACTATGATTCAAAGATCACTTTAACCAGAATTGCTACACATCCTAGCTACTAGCTAGAATGCCATTGTCTTGGGCTTTTTGCCACCTATACCAAATGAATATGCCTTTATGCTGAGTTGCTGACTCATGCTAAAATGAAAAGAAAAAAAAAAAAAAAGAAAAAGAAGAAGAGAACATATATAGATAAAATAAAGTTAACTAGAAATATGTGGAACTATTTATATAAAATAAGTTCAAACTTCACACCGCAGATATAGATTAAAGAATGAATTAAGTACAAAAATACAAAAAATTGTAGATTTTGGCCCAATGAAACCTTTTGGCAAATGCAAATGTGTTTTCAATCATTTGCAGCAACTCAAATAGACAAATACATATTTGAGTTTGTATAGTTCATAGTGCTAGCCAAGGTTATTAAGATCGGGATCTTATATAAGATCATTTTTGTCTTTGCAAGATCGGAATCGTAAGATCGAATCGGGATCCTAAGATCCTATGAAATTATTATTTATAATTTTAAAAATTAATATTTGTTAATTATCTCACTAAACTGTTGACATGTATAATTGAAAATATATGTTTTAGATCAATTTTTAACAAGAATTTGATAGTTAATTGTATGTTTATTAATGATCCAATAGAAGTTAAACAGTGACATAGAACCCAACAATTTTGAATTCAATATATGCAAAGATACATTAAACAGTATTGACAAAAATAACATCACCATAACCAAAACCACAAAGAGCTAGAGACTAAGTAATTTTGCTCCCAAAAAAAAAAAAAAAACTAGGATTGGATCACTCAGTGATCCTACGACCCTACTCCGATCCCACCCCAATCCTACCACATTTTCGATCCTACGGCGATCCGGATCGTTTTTCATGGGTAGGATCGTAGTATCGTGCGATCCTACGATCATGATCGCGATTTTGATAACTATGGTGATAGCCGCTAAAAGCAAGGTTATTAAGATCGGGATCTTATATAGGATCATTTTTGTCTTTGCAAGATCGGAATCGTAAGATCGAATCGGGATCCTAAGATCCTATGAAATTATTATTTATAATTTTAAAAATTAATATTTGTTAATTATCTCACTAAACTGTTGACATGTATAATTGAAAATATATGTTTTAGATCAATTTTTAACAAGAATTTGATAGTTAATTTTATGTTTATTAATGATCCAATAGAAGTTAAACAGTGACATAGAACCCAACAATTTTGAATTCAATATATGCAAAGATACATTAAACAGTATTGACAAAAATAACATCACCATAACCAAAACCACAAAGAGCTAGAGACTAAGTAATTTTGCTCCCAAAAAAAAAAAAAAAAACTAGGATTGGATCACTCAGTGATCCTACGACCCTACTCCGATCCCACCCCAATCCTACCACATTTTCGATCCTACGGCGATCCGGATCGTTTTTCATGGGTAGGATCGTAGTATCGTGCGATCCTACGATCATGATCGCGATTTTGATAACTATGGTGATAGCCGCTAAAAGTATTTTCTTTTTTTGGATTTGAGGAGTTGAGAAAAGAATATTCTATCGGGTTTGAATTTAATATTTTTAATTGAAAGATAAAATATCGTTTAATATGAATTTTTTGTTTGAATTTAGTGTTTTTGGTTCCAAATGATATTAACTGAAAAGCTGTCACTATGTTCACATATTTTGTCTCCACCTTCTAACATTACAATTTACCAACCTGTCGTATCCCACAATGACATTATTATTCAATGCCAGCAAAAAACAACGCAATATACTCGAATTAATTATTACCAATTTTAAGATAAAAGGACACTCCTTTAAATAAGATAAGATAATTAATCAACAAAAAATAATTGAAACCTCTAGCAAGGCTTGAGGTGATAGACTGATGGTGAGAAAAAATTGTACTTGTAATTAGTCCAATTTGCCAGCCAGAATGGCATGTGACATTGAAAATCTTATCACCTAATGCCAATTATTCTTACACATCCACCATGTTACCCCTAACATGAGTCCCACTCCTAGTTATTCAATTCCTTAATACCCTCCAATAAGCCAACAAAAAACTGTCTCAAACCCCATTTCCATTTCCACCAACAATCTTTTCCATCCAATGGCAAGAAATCTGTTCTGCCTCTCCATCATCTATGGCATGCTGTTGTCCCTTTCATCTGCAGACTGGAACATCATGCATCAGATGAAGAAAGGAAAACACTTAAATGGCCTCCAGATCAAATTGAAGAACTACTGCGAGAGCTGGAGGATGAATGTTGAGCTCCACAACATCAGGGATTTTGAGGTTGTCCCTGATGAGTGTGTGGACTACATTGCCAAGTACATGACCTCAACTCAGTACAAGGCCGATACGGAGAGGACAGTCGATGAATGCACCGTCTACCTCAGCACCGGTTGTGGCCTGAAAAAGGATGGCAAGGATGCTTGGATCTTCGACATTGATGACACCCTTCTCTCCACCCTCCCTTATCACAAGAAAAACGGGTTCGGGTAAGCCTAGTATTCAAATCGAATTCTTTCTACTTTTATTCAACAGATTCTAACTTATGGGATATTCTTTTGTGCCATTTGGTCACGGGAACAACAATCAGGGGAGCGAAGCTGAACACGACGTCCTTGGAAGAATGGATGAAACAAGGAAAAGCTCCAGCTTTGGAGCATTCATTGAAGCTGTTTAATGACCTAAAAGGACTTGGAGTGCAGATAATTTTGGTATCTTCCAGAAGGGAATGTCTTCGATCTGCTACCATTGATAACCTTGTCGATGTTGGCTACCACGGATGGACAAGTCTCATACTAAGGTTTCGACATTCTTTCCTATAGAACATTCCTAAAATGGATGTGTCTAGTTTGACTCAATTACTCGATTTTTGAGTATGGTTGCTTCTAATGCAGGGGAGAAGATAACGAAAAGGAGGATACAAAACAATACAAGGCTGATGTAAGGAAGCAACTGATCAGCAAAGGCTACCGTATTTGGGGGATTTTAGGCGACCAATGGAGCAGCATTGACGGGCTTCCAGCGCCTAAAAGAACCTTCAAGCTTCCAAATCCTGTATACTACGTTGCCTGAAATCTGTAAAGCATTTGTTACTTTGATTTGAGATGTACTTAAACCGATTTCAGCTTCTTGAATGAGAAATAATATATCAGCAACTTGTGTGGATTTAAAAGCAGCTAAGATCCTTGATAAAAGATAATTCATTCATCATATGGACATAGGCCACAATATCCTTATTATCAATCACTATATACTTGCTTCTTTTACACCAATATACGAATCATTCGTAACCTATATCCGGTTACATTGCAAAGCAGTAGTTCTGTCATTTCATATTCTCTGTGGCTCCCCTTTGTTTCTTGGCCAAGTATTCAAACAAGCTGCCATCGAAGAGGCCTCTTATCACCTCTTTCGATAGGAAACCATCGTTATCCCTGCCTAGATAATAGAGAAGCCCCCACTCGAATTTGGTAAAAACCCTGCAAGCCCAGAGTTAAAATGAACGCATATAGAATCAAAGTGTGAGCATAAAAGTAGTATTAGCCTAAAGGCGCGTTCATACCCGCCAATGGGGTCATACGCTAGTCTGTTAGCTTCTGTCATGTTCCAGAGCTCCCTCAGCGTAAGCTTGTCAGGAAAAGTTCGAGCTTGCTTGCTGAATAGGTTCTCAAAATTCATCGGCAGGAACCTGAATCCTCAGAATCCACCTTTCATGTTATATTAGTATATGTTACATCCTTTTTGGGATTTCAGTGATTATGCAGTAAGCATACCTCCCTTCAGTATCGTAGACACCCGAATCACTTCCGTGCTTTCCTCTATGGATGTTTTTCAGATATATAGGGAATAGAGGAGAAGGAATCCAACTCTGTTATATACAACATATACATATTCATCTTCCATATTCCTGATCTAAAGCAATTTAGAATCAATTGAATCCATATTATTTTCCTTTATTTCATTTGTAATTTATCGCGTGGGCCGCCCCTTTCGAGGAAACATACCAAAAATAATGTTGAGAAATCACTTACAGGGAGGGTTGGATAACTGAATCCTAAATGGAAGAACATTGCCAGTAAAGCAGAAGCAATCATGTTGAACCCAAATTGACGTACTCCTACACAAGATGCAAACCAAAACAAGATTTGTTAGAATGAACTTAGGTTGTAATTCGACAAAGCTGTGCAAAAAACATTACCAGCATAACTCTCCCATGGATAAATGACTCCACTACCGTCTTGATCGAAGAAGGCGCAGTGCTGCTGCAGTACACTCTTGTTCTTATGCTTATGCCCTGATGTTCCATCGGGATGCTCCATATCAGGTGCCACCAATCCCCTCGCCATGTCTAAACAAGGATCAACAGTTGTCAGCAATAACCTAAACCTTAAAAAGACAGCAAAAAAACAAATGAAAAATTCACAGCAGGGTTACTAAAGAGGAATTTGAACAACTGACAGGGCTTAGGAATTGAAGTTTCGAGGTCAGTCCGCACTGGGCGTTCAAAGGTCACCGGAGCAAGTGGCGCCACCGGCGACAGTGAGTCCTTTCCCTCTACCTCAGCAGCCACACGTGTCGCCATCTTGGAATGCGAGAACTTGTGAAATGTGATCCGACAACTCTTTGTTATGTAATAACAGTGCAATGAGTTTTTGAGTGAAGGAACACTATATATATACACACACAAGAAGTCCTCAATATTTTATATTGTGTGTAATAAATTCGTAATTAAAATGAATTATGGTAATCCGGATTACCTCTGAAGAAGATTCAATCCTTCACGGAACAGAAATCACACTGATCACAGAAATGCTTTATCATTAATGACTATTTTACATGCATGTGGAATTGTTTGGTCAAATTTTTTTTTTTTTTTTTTTTTTTTTGTGAAACAACATAAGGAGGCGAGCGAAAGAGTGAGTCAAAATTAATTTCATATACAGTAATCTTAATTTAATAATTTAAAGATAATTATGATCATATTATGTCTGTCAAAATTGTACTTTAACTACTTTGGCTCAGAATTCATTCAATTTTCACTAGGAAAGATGATAACTTTTCGTGAAATTAGTATGACTCAATTAATTATTAGTATCTGTTTTCAGACGAAAGTGGGTGCAGAAAGCATTACTAAATTTGTGGGAATTAGGTTGTATATTCAGGTTTGGTAGTATATACCTTGTGAAGAAAAGAATAAAAAGTCCAAGACTCAAAGGTCACTGTGTTTGTTTTCATTCACGGCCGGGCACGGAATTAAGTGATTTGAATAAAAATGCAGAATTTATGAGCGCGAGAATTTGGGAGGAAGCAACAGTTTTTCATTGGATCAAAGATCGAACAAAAGCAGGCGTGTCTCAATGAATAATAATAATGACTTTGGACGCTTTGGAATAATCTAAAAATGGGTCTTTGAAACAGAAATACATTAATACGATAGAAAGAAAAATTGATGGAGCCATTATATATGGACTTCGGTGCATAATATTTGTTGAGATGTTTATGTCACAGAATTATACTACTTGGAAAAAATATTTGGCCTTTTAGTTACTCCCTCCGTCCCACCAAATGTATTTTATTTGACTTTTTGACACTGTTCATTGTTCAACTTTGACTAAGTTTTATAGAAAATATATATTTGAAAAAAATAGTTGAATTGAGTCATTCGTATAATTTTAAGTTGTATATTTTATATAATTTTATGTTGTATATATTTTGAAATATTAGCGGTTAAAAATGTGCATTAGATTGTGTGCAGAAGTCAAACAAGACATATTAGTTGGAACAGAGAGAGTATTTTGTTCATATATAGAATGGCGTATAATGTTGGAGTGCAATCCAACTTTCCACATGAAATATAATTTAAATTATTTTAGTTTTGGGTTAGAGACATTTTTAGATGGAATAAGTTTGAACTAGAGTATAGAGCATAATAGATTTATCGAGGGCATGTTTGTTTTGACTTTTGAAAAAAGGAGAAGTCAGTAGTAAAAAGAGAATGAGATAGAAGAAGAATTTAAAAGCAAAAGCAACTCAAATAATTGTTTGGATTGATATTATTTTTTGGCGCGTTTTGACTTTTGAAAAAAGGAGAAGTCGGTAGTAAAAAAGAGAATGAGATAGAAGAAGAATTTAAAAGCAAAAGCAGCTCAAATAATTGTTTGGATTGATATTATTAAAGTTGTTTTTCAACATAAACATGTTTGGATGAATTGTACATAGAAGGACTTTTGTTATATTAAAATTACTAAAATGGACATAAATATTGTAAGGATATTTACAATATATTTTATTTCCTTTTTAGATGGAGATATTTTTGTATTTTTATTCCAAAGTGATTTCTCCTTTTAAAAAAAGTAACCCCTACCTACTTTGAAAAAAAGTTGAATTTTAACTTTTACTTCTTCTTTTCCTTTTAAAAAAAGTCAAAACAAACAGTTAAAAAAATTCAAATGGACTTTTGGGTGAAGCAAAAGTTAAAAGGATAAACAATAAGCCAATACAAACAGGCTACCTGAGCCTCCAAAATGAAACTGAAAATCGAAAATTTGAAGCTCAAAATGAACCCAAAGCATCCATAAGAAGAAAAAAGGATAAGATCCTTGATAAAAATTATTGCATTCATCATATAGACAGACATAGACCACACTACTATCCTTATTATCCATCACAATATGCAATTGGTTATTGTTCACCAATATAAGCTTAAGTATTGATTCATTCGCAACCTATATCGATTACATTTGAGTACATAAGTACGTAGTTTTCTCATTTTGGATTCTCCACAGAGGCCTCCTTTTGCTTCTTGGCTAGGTATTCAAACAAGCTGCCATCGAAGAGGCTTCTTATCATCTCTTTTGACAGGAAACCGTCCTCGTCCCTACCTAGATAATAGAGAAACCCCCACTCAATTTTGGCGAAATACCTGCAAGCCATAAGGATGTAAAATGAACACGGATAGAATCACATAAATTAAAGCATTCATAGCCTAAAAGCCCCAGCGTTCATGCATACCTGCCAATGGGGTCGTATGCTAGTCTGTTAGCTTCTGTCATGTTCCAGATCTCCCTCAGCGTAAGCTTGTCAGGATACGTTCGAGCATGCTTGCTGAATAGGCTCTCAAAATTCATCGGCAAGAACCTGAATACTCAGAATCCAACCTTTTATGTTATGCACATGTTACATCCTTCCTCAAGCAATGCACTACTAGAAAAAATGTGGATTTGGTAACTAAAACTGTAGTAACTAGCGAATTACAGTCGCTAACCTCTTTACTGAACAAATCTTTTTACCAAATAAAATATTTTCAGTTGCTAAAACAGAAAATTCTTGTAGTGATAGTGTGATTTAGTAATGTCTGCATACCTTCCTTCAGTATCGTAGACTCCCGAATCACTCCCATGCTTTGCTCTGTGGATCCTTAACAGATATATAGGCATTAAGGGAGAAGGAATCCAACACTGTCATGTACAACATACAATATTCATGTTCCATATTCATTATTACATAAAGCAATTGATGAATGTTCAATTGAACGTTCCAAGCCAAGGTATTGAGTTTGACCAAAAGAGAATGATAAGAAATCACTTACTGATTGGGTTGGATAACTGAATACTAAATGGAAGCCAATTGCCAGAAAAACAGAAGCAATCCTTTTGAATCCCATTCGACGAAATCCTTCACAAGTTGAAGCAAAGCAAATCAAGATTTTTTATACTAATCAACTCTGTTCTAATTCCAACGAAGGTGTGCAAAAAAAATTACCATGGTAAGTCTCCCATGGATAAATGACTCCACTACCATCTGGATTGAAGAAGGAGCAGTGCTGCTGCAGAACACTCATGTTGTTATGCCTATGCCCCGATGCTCCGTCGGGATGCTCCATATCTAGTGCCACCAATCCTCTCGCCATGTCTGAAAAAGGATCAACGGTTGTCATTTGTCACCAATAATTGGAACACTATAAATAAAAGCAGTAAAAAAAATTTTGAAAAATTCACAGTAGGAGTGAGTACTAAGGAGGAATTTGAACAACTGACAGGGCTTAGGAATTGAAGTTTCAAGGTCAGTCCGCACTGGGCGCTCAATGGTCACCGGAGCAAGTGGCGCCACCGGCGACAGTGAGTCTTTTCCTTCTACCTCAGCAGCCACATGTGTCGCCATCTTCTACTGCGAAAACTATACACTTGACTGAAATGTGATCCGACAACCCTTTGCTGTGGGCATGTAATAACAGTGCAATGAGTTTTCAGTGAATGAACACTACTATATATACACACAAGAAGTACAATGTTTTAATTACCTCTTGACAAGATTCAATCCATCACGAAACAGAAATAATTACAGCGACCACAAAAAGGCTTTAATTTGCCATTAGTGGATAAAGTTCACACTTCATTCAACACTCTCACTTTAATAATGGAATTAACTATTTTACACACACAAACACACACACACAAATTATAATTTCATATGATTTTTATTTAGTGAATTTAAAAAGTAATTACTTGGGCTCAGAGTTCACTTACTTTTAACTAGGAAAAATGATGGCTTTTCTTCATAATAGTACTAGCTTAGTAATATAATATGATTCAATTAATTGTTATTACTCTGTATATTACTGTATCTGTTTTGGACGGAAGGGCGTTACAGAAAGCATTACTGTATTTGTGGGAATTATATATAGGTTATATAGATATTTGGGATTGGTATATCTTGTCTTGTGATGAAAAAGAATAACAACTCCAAGACTCTAAGCTAACTGTGTAGTTTCATCCGTAATAATCAAGTGATTCGAATAAAAATGCAGAATTTATGAGCGATGGAATTTTGGAGTAAGCAACACCTTTTTCATTGGATCAAAGATCAAAGAAGGCATGTCTCAGTGAACAGTCCAAATGGGTTTTGAAACCAAAATGCATTAATAATACGCACGATAGTAGAAAATTTGATGGAACCAATATGGACTTTGGTGCAGGACACTGCATGTTGACTTGTTGAGATGTTAATGGGACAGAAATACAGAATTTAAAAATAAAATTGGTGTTTTAGTAGTATTTTTTCCTTCCATATATAAATTGGACTGTAAAATCATGCACGTTAGATCGAACGCACCCAAGGAGATTATCAATTACGACATTTCTATATTTAGAGTGGAACCATTTTGGATATTTTATAGTGGTTAAAATCGCTGGTTTGTGGGTTCATATTTGCTGAAAGCTCGTGCATGATTGTTGAATTACTGAACATGATTGCTTAATGCATGTAAAACATTAATATTTGCTAGTATTATTGGTTATTTCACACATAATTTCATACAAAGTAAATCATCGCTCAATGGTTTCATGACATCTTCTACATAATCAAATCATCATAACTATAATTACTCAAACAGTTCATATGTGAACATGCACAATGTATGTTGAAATACTACCATTTATTTTTTTTGGTAAACATGATACTCATGCATCGGCAAAGGTGTTTGGAAGCCCAAACCACACAAAATACTACCATTTAATTTTAACTACTTTCCTATTATTTTGTTCAAAATTAAATTTGTTCCCTCTAACGAATAATACCAAGTAGTCTATCCAACAAATCACTCTAATTAATATGTTGAATAAACCAAAAACTGATCTTTATATATATAGAACTTAGAAGTGAACTTTAGACATGTATACTCACCAACTATTAACAAACTCAGATTGCAAAAGTAGGTATAAAGTGTGAATGTTATTAGTACATGCGTTCTGAAACATCTACAGAGAGATAATTAACTAGAACAACAAGAAAATATAACAAATGCATGCCTCCCAATAATTCAAAATCAACTCCATCATGCAAGAAATCCCAGCCATTCTCCATTCTTCTTGGCTAGCCGAATCAACCCTTGTCGTTGCTTCGAATCTGCTCCTATTGACTTGCAGAACTCATTGATCACCTGATATATATAGTATATTTTACAGAAATAAAATAAGCTTCCAAGTCATCAAGAATTCCCATTGTTAAGGAACATTATGTTTGCATAAAGCTCTAACATTTGAATCTACATGTATGATTATTTGGTTATAAATAAGAATTATGTCCGTCAATTTCCCTAAAAAATGATCTGCCATGTTAAATCCGTAAAAAAGTGTAGCCGCCCCACAAAAGTAAGTAAATAGATCAGAAACTGTGATCGAAGCTATTATTGTGAAAATAGGCGAATTCAACCAAGTGTCATTAAGAATTTCATCAATAGCCTACAACCACGTTTAAATTTCAACAATGACAAAATGAAATTAAACAATATCCTGCCCCTAGGCAAACCCTTGCCCTAAAAGGGCTCTATAGCCAATTTCAGCTAGAAAAAACTTATTTTAAAAGAAAAGTTCAGATGTAAACGAATTCAAAACTTTCTAGTAATTAAATTTCCCAAAACTGGACCAAAAATGCTAGATTATACTAGAAAGCAAATAAATATGCCTTTCAAGCTTCATACATATTCTCTATTCCATCTTGCCAAGTCCTTATCGGTAAGCAACAAGTTAATCGATTTCATTAAAAGTTGATTTCACTTTAGTCCAAAAACTTTCAACCTATTCAATCCAACAAGTGTCATGAAAACTTGCTCAATTAACCAAATCAAGATTTAAAAAGAGCACCAAAGTAGAATGTTTAAAAACACAGGGAAAGTTGTAATAAGGTCAAGAAATGGAAAATACTGAAAAATACCTGGGAGTGAAGAGCAATGGCTTTTCCTCTAATCTGGTTGAACCTCTTCTTCCCAACTATGTTCCTTGTCGCAACCACGATCGGCGCGAATATCCCCTTCCCTTCGTTCACGTTCCCCATCATCGGCCGCGCCCGCACCGCCACAGCCCGCCGCCCCACTCTCACCCCCTTCGGCTGCAGGGCCGCCACGCCGTAATCCTCTCCGCCCCGGCTACCCAGAAAAGCTGAAGCAGAGACTGAAGAAGCAGCTGCAGCAGCCATTGATGAATCCAAAAATATAAAAAATCAAAAATAAACACTACAATATGGGCTTAATTATGTGGTAATTTCTATTGTTCTCTTAGTTCTGTTTTCTTTTTCTTGTTAGAGAGGCAATGGCGATGAGGTGCTCGCTATGGATTTGGAATTTGTGTTGGAGATTATTTGAATTTAAATATAAATATAAATACGTGTGAATACTTGAAACGAAGAAAAGAGAAGTTGATGACAGCCACAGAATATATAATGGGCCCTGAGGCTGAGGCTGAGCCTCGTGGTTTTTGCAAATTTTATAAATTAATTGGGAATTTTGTTGCGTGATTTTATATTGCCACGTATGTAATTGAAATTTATTTGTGAATTCTCTGAAATTTTGTACTACTAGTATATGGGAGAAGTTGTGACCGGTGAGGATATTCAGTGAATGGCTGGTGGGCATTTTGGAGATCTCTAGGTTGTAAGAAACTGGAGTACTTGGTTCATTTTATGCCACCAGGGTTTTCATACACTGCTATACGACGCGTGTTTTATTGAAAAATCTTAGCCGTTAGTTGCCCTTGGTTAACAAGGCCAACTAACCTTGATACTTATTTTTTTTATGAGCCAAAACCAGTTAGTTAGAGAAAAGATAGTGGGAGTACATGCCACACAAATTACAAAGAATAAATGGGAGGGATGGAAGGCTGAATGGAGAATCAAACCCGCAACCATAAAATTAAAAGATATGAATTTAACCGATTGGACAAGTCATCATCTCCAACTAACCAACTAACCTTTGTTAGTTGGCCTTGGTGATTGTTTTGGTGGGTGTGTTTTTTTGCCTTGGCTAATTATACACCATGTCGACATTTATTTTAATTTTAAAGAAGAGCAATCCAAACATACTTCCTCGTCGGTCTCTCTAATTTTTTATATTATGAAATTTATTTTTGTTAAATTTGTTGAGCTATGGATTTCATATTTCAATTATAAAATCAATTGATGATGGAGGAATATTTATATCAATAATTGGGACATCCTTACTTTAATTTATTCAATGTGAGGTCTCAACAAATATATATGTATTTTTTGTGGTTTTTAATACAAAATTTATTTGTTCTTCCTATATTATTGTAATTTTTCTTGGTCATTAATGTTTATAATTAAGAACAATTATTGTAAATTAGCAAGGTCTTCCTTGTATAAATAGCTTAAAAGACAATTACTTTCTTCATATTTTAACACAGTTTAAATCTTACATTGTACTTTATATGATTCAATTTTGACTCAACTTTTTGTTTCAGCTATACATCATTTTTGTGCATAGTCATTTTGAATTATTAATCTATAAATATGTGTACTGGATAGCGCGCAACAATTATTAAGAAAAAATAGAGGAATTAATATTAAATGAAAAAAAAGGTTCCATATATATTGTCCAAAACCTTTCCTATATTGTTGAGATGTTCTCTGATGTTTTGAATCCAAAAAGTAATGTTGTGGTTGATGGTCCAGTGTTATGTTATGAAGTACTGGTAATTAACCCATCGAAACTCGACGGGCATAATTATATATTTTATATAATACTTTCTCTGTCTCATTCAAATTGCTACACTTCCTTCTGATACGCATGCCAATACATAATTTAACGACTAATAACATAAATTGTGTACAAGAAAAAATTATAAAAAAAAGTTGATATTCTAAAATTATAAGATTAGACGAATTTAACAAGATCTCACTTGACTCTATTTTTTCTTACATAACTATGATAAAAATTTGAATCAAAGTTAAACGATAAATAGTGTCAAATAGTGCTCCATAGCAATTATAGTGAGACGGAGGTAGTATATACTTATATTATTTAAAGTAATAAATAAATAAATTGTATTTAGAGCAATAATGAAAAATTTGTAATGATTTTATATATATTCAAAAGTTTATATATGTATATGATAATATAATTTAAATATTTTTAAAACTAATAAAGAAATCTTATTTAACTTTTGTGGCTTGTCCGATACAAACCTAACATATTAATAAAAATAATTATTAAAATAATATTTTTATTTAATTTAAAATTTAAATTTAAATAAAACAAAATTTAATATAATCATTAAGCATAATATGAAAAATTCCCTCACAATTTGCGAAAATCCCATTGAATTGATAGGGCCTATGATAGCACTATCTTTAAAAATGTCTGAATTTGAAGTGTTCCAGTTTATATTTGTATATATATTCTAAAAAAATTGTTGTTATAGGATCACCCATAGAGTTTATAAGAATATCATCCGGAAATGTAACATCTGATTGTACATCTCCAAAATTAATATCAGCTTTACCATCACTTACATCAAGTATCCATTTTGTAAATTTTCATATATAAATTTCATTCTAAGCAACATTTCTTGTGGTATCTTAAGTTAATCATTCTTAATTACATATTAATACTTTGAGCCATATCTTGCTAGTGACACAAAATATTGCAACATAACTATTCTGTAACACCCCCATCTTCGGCGCAGCGGAAAGACGGGGTGCTACTCTAGATGTTGCCGGCTCCAGAGTGAAGGCTGTCCCCACAAACCAACATGAGCTCTTTCCAGTGCGCTTTGGCCTCACTCACGCACACCCTGGGAGACTTCCCAGGAGGTCACCTGTCCTAGAATTATCCCAGGCCAAGCACGCTTAACTTTGGAGTTCTTATAGGATGGTTACCAAGAAAGAAAGATACCTTGTTAATATGAGTAGCTTATTTCACTCCATTTAAGCCATTTTTTTCGGGGTATTACATTCCTCCCCCCATAAGATTGCAACGTCCTCGTTGCACTCGGCCATCCACATCCCATGGACGCCACAACCATCCACATCCCGTGGATCTTTCACCCCGCTAGGCGCCTGAATATCACAGCACGCGGTCGCAGTCTGGCTCTGATACCATCTGTAACACCCCCATCTTCGGCGCAGCGGAAAGACGGGGTGCTACTCTAGATGTTGCCGGCTCCAGAGTGAAGGTTGTCCCCACAAACCAACATGAGTTGTTTCCAGTGCGCTTTGGCCTCACTCACGCACACTCTGGGAGACTTCCCAGGAGGTCACTCATCCTAGAATTACCCCAGGCCAAGCACGCTTAACTTTGGAGTTCTTATTGGAGTTCTTATAGGATGGTTACCAAGAAAGAAATGTACTTTATTGATATGAGTAGCTTATTTCACTCCATTTAAGCCATTTTTTTCGGGGTATTACATATTAATGGCTAAAAACTGATTTTGAAAGATAAAGTCCAACATTATTTAAAGATTGACATTGACTTTTGTTTGTAATAATAGCATAATGAACTGCGAGTGAGATTTTTCTTATCTGAAATCGAATGGTGAGTTTGGTTAAAGATTGACATTGACTTTTTCTCATCAAGAATTTTATATACTTTCATAGTTTCTCGAAAATTAGTTTAACCTCAATTATATGGTTCCGCATCTTGGTTACTATAAAACTACTTCCATGGAATAATTTATTTGATGGATATATATTTCTAAGAAGTATGACTATGCAACACTCATTCAACTATATTTCATGATTTGGTAATTCAGATCTAGAACAATTGATCATGTTTAGATATTCCAGTGAAAATAATTTATTGGCATTATCTATGCTTTCATCCTCTTGACAACTAGTGTTAGAACTTAGAACTGATAATGATACATTTTCATCTGCAGACATATATTTCATGATGTAATCATTGATCGTATCAACAATCTCATTCGTAGGGGTTACTATAGCACTATTTTTAAAAATATCTGAATCTGAAGTGGTACAATTTATATTTGTATAGGTACTCTCAACAAACCCCACTATAGGATCTCCCGTAGAATTTATAAAATTATCATCTGGAAATGTCACACCTAATTGTACATCTCCAAGATCAATACCAGCTTTACCAATTACCATCACCTACATGAAGTATTCATTGTGCAAATTTCTATCATATATAATTTTTATTGTAAACAACATTTTGTGTAGTATCTTGAGTTAATCAATCTTAATTACATATTAATACTTCGAGTATCCTCTTTCTGGTGATACGAGATATTACAACATATCTCTGGCATGGGTAAAAACTGGTTTTTGAAGATAGAGATTAACATTCTTTAAATATTGACATTGACCTTTTTTTGTATTCATAGTAAAACGAACTGCGAGTGAGAAATTTTTCCTCTGAAATCGAGTGGGGAATTTGGTTAATTCAGACGGGCTCATAGTCATTCTACCAACCAAGAATTTTCATCACAAATAATGAGCTTTGTTTTAATTAGAATAGATGTTAAGTAATTTTCCGGGATAAATTTTTTGCAGGTAGAATCTCAATATAGAGGAATACCAAATCTAGAATGTGCAATCCTACGTCTTGGGAGAAGTATGGATACTATTCCATTGGATGCTATAGGCAACATAGTATCACCTCTTCCACGAAGGACTAAACATAATATTTTCCAAATAAATGATCGACAAATATCTTGTCAGTTCCATCACGTAAAGAAAAAAAGAATCAACCATCACCACTATCAATTGCAGACATTATCTTATTATAAACACTAGTATTTCCTCCGGCCAATGGACGGAAATTATGGACAATATGAATAAAATTATCCAATTTAACAAATAAAATTGTTTAATTTTGTTATGTCAATTACATTCCCCAACCTCCTTAAAACTATTTTAAGCATTATATGAGTACATTTACACATTGCATAGAAATCGACCAACATATGTCATTACCAATATTTATATATTACAATTTAGTATTTTATAAAATACTTATACTATAAAAATATAAAAATATTTCTACTCACAACTCTAATGTCATGAGCATTTTCAGAAAGGTCATAATCCTGGTGTTCAATTTTATTCAATGAAACCAATTTATGAAGGCGGAGTTGGGATTAGGGGTATATTTATAGGTTGTCACGTTTTTATTACTCGTGTTAAGAAACTGTGGCCCGAAAGCGCACGGTGTCAAAAATTGCAGTAATTTATAGTAAGACCGGATCGTTCACTGGAGGATGTGCGATAGAAGCAGTGCCCACGTCATTCTACTAGATTTTCCATTCGTATTGCTCCAATAGGTTTGAAAAGTGACTAACAAGTACTAACTGAATTTAAACTAAATTACGAAAGCACTTAAATCTATTCTATAAAGCGTATAAATTCTATTCTAGAAAACGGGTAAAGTTACTCTAAGAATGCAATAGATACTATCCATAAAAGCAATGAAGATTTACACTATGCTAGCTATGAAGCTGATTCACAGTGTGGACAGAAGGGACATGAAGAAAAGAATAAAAATTGGACAAGATTTAGATAAGGCATAATTAAACTTCCATTTTTACACACAGATCTTGGCTTGGGATAATCCTGTCAGATAGCTAATTCTCATGCTCTCAGTACTGCGTTCCCTTTAATAGACAGGTATTACAGTATGAGTTTACATGTTCGTAAGACCGCAAATTCTAAGATACCACAGATGTGTAACTGCCCTGGCCAGGGTACGTTATTTCATCTGTGGTGGATGAGCAACATCTGACAAATCATTTATTGAAATGCCAAGTACTACTATCATTCTCCCATGTCACACCCAAAGATTCTAATCAAGCCTGAACTATCCCTTAACTATCAATCCAAGTAGCAGTTACGCAACTTTCAATACAACCGAGTGACCTCTAATGAAAGCAGTTAAAAGAAAGCGGTAAAGAAAGCATTTAAAATTCTATCACTCGGAGGTTTTGAAGGTCTGACCCTGGTAGTAAAAGACAGCTCCCCGTCAGAATGAAGGGGTATGGATCAAGAATTCCCGGTTCTCGGTGAACTACTCATGTGTTCACTTCCTTCCGGGTGGTTATGAGATACAAACTAATGAAATGAACTAATAAATTAGTTCATTCCGGATGTATTCACTCAGGACTCCAGAATAGGCTTTGGCAGAAGAGGATAGCAGTTGAAAGAAAACTCAACCCTACCTTAAGAAATAACCAAGGCCTGTATGTTGTTCCTCTAAGATTATTTACTACACTGTATTTGAGTCCAAGTTGACCCCATCTCGGTGTGATATTTAATCTTAGATTCCCAACAAACAGCAATTTTGTAAAATAATGAGTTTGAAAACCATTCCCTAAACAGGTACTAGACTCTCAATTAAAACACAGAACCTTTCAGTCTAGATGAGACCTAATCGCTGACTCTGCTTCTAATTTTCCAAAATCAACCCTTGACAGAATATGAACTAGTCATAACTGAGGAATTTATCCCTTACTCAGATCCGGATTTTATAAAGGAGTTTTTATTGGAAATTTAATATGCAATATCTGTTTAGATCTAGACTTCTATTGTCCAAGGGAAGGATCCCAAAATATTATAGACCACAATAGTACATAACATTATCATGCATAAAAATATATGGAAGTGTAAAATTAATTAACCCAAAATATAAAGGTGGGTTTAGACAGGAGGTGGGACAAAATTATGAAGTGGTCAGAGGACCAAAGTAATGGTAGAATAATCGGGTGGACTGTAAACATCTACTGTCCAATTTCCCAATCACTCGGATGAAGTGAATTTAGACAGGTGAAACCCTAAAATGGCAGTGTCGCTACCAGTTGGGCCCCTACTGTCTGTGAATTCAGATAAAAATCTACATGCTTCTTCTCTGCAGTGCTTATCAGCTAATGTTGACAGACATCAGGAGAGTTATACTGCAGATTGGAATTTGGGTTTGGAAATTAAGATAAGCAAAATAAAACTGTATCCGGATGGGAATCAGTTGAGCAGCTATTATAGTCCCGGATGGACGAACCGCCAAAGCTTCCACTGACTGCCATCCAGACCATGCAAAACAACATTTAGCAACTAATACCCAGAATACGAGCTAGTTATCCGTGGGGGAATACCCGCCAACATTAGTCTGATGTATTCTTTACTAATTGTTACACATAATACGCAAAAGACAAACTAAAAATGAAATAAAGAAAAGGACTCGTATGAGAGACATTGGTTTCTCATGCAAAATTATGGAATCAATCCATATGTGATGGCTTAAATAATCCCTCCTACCATAATTGATTACAATCCGGATTATCTGTTTAAGGCATCATGGTTTTGTTTATAGAAAAATGTTTTAATGACAATTGAACAAAGTTCCTTTAATCATAACAATTAATGATCTAATAATTATTAATTACAATCATCAATCATTAATGACCAGAGGGTTCAATTAATTAAATGATGGGAAATGGAGAATCAAAATTTTGGCAGCATAACGCCTTATATTGCAATTCTGGAATATTACAGCTTAATCCGTGGGATTAAGATGTGAGTGTTTGCAATATAATAGGGGTCAAGAAATCAGAATTTTTGAGACAAAATAGAAGAGAGGATTCTGTCGAAATACCATAAATTGTGTCATGAGCCTAAACCCGCGACATGGGCACCTCGACAGGTTTTCAGAAATTTGGGCAGAGTTTCACCTTGTGTCGCTAAGCAGGGGTTGTGTCGCGGACCGTGGGTCCGCGACAGGAGTTTAGCGACACAAGATTTTTCTGAAAATTTCTAAGTGTTTTGGTTCCCAGTCGCTAATCTGGAAACTGTGTCGCAGAGCGTGGCTCCGCGACAGGATGTTTAGTGACTGGGTTTTCAAAATATTACAAGGCATAATTTCCTGTCTCGGAATAAAAGTTGTGTCGCGGACCGTGGGTCCGCGACAGGGGTGTTCCGCGACAGGAGCCATGCAGAGAAAAATAACAAGAGTTTGGGTCCCTGGTCGCTAAGCAGGGTTTGTGTCGCGGACCGTGGGTCCGCGACAGGAATGCCTCGCGACCAAGGGTTTTCGAATTATTAAGACAAGTGTCCTTAAACATCCATTTCGCGGAACAGCCTCCCTGTCGATAAACGTGGCTTAGCGACGGGAGTCGGTTAGCGACATGGATGGTTCAAGACACAAGTCAGTAAAAGCAGAATTGAACAGTGGCATGCAAACAGCGTGATCTCTCCCTATTTCAGATTAAAAAGCATTTCTAAACTAAAATAACCAAACAGAATTCAAAACCTACAAGAACATGCTAAAACAGAAGTAAACTAAACTAGAACAGTATTTAAAAAAAACACTATCCTAATCTAAGGTTTGACCACGCACATACATAACATCATCCAAAAATAAAGAAGCAATGAACCATAGAGGTCAAATGACCCCAAATAAAATGAAAACAATAAAAATCCATGGGTTAATAGCACCCATTTCATGTTTTTGGGACTCATTTCCAGATTAACTTCCCATTTTATAAAATGGGTTTGATAATACCCATGATTTGGGGTATTTCAAAACCCTCAAAATGAAGTTTAGAACATAAAGCAATGATATGAAACTGGCTACCTAGCTGAAAAACAAAACAAAACTGAAATTTAAGCTAAGCTAGGCTAACTAGGGCAGAAATTAAATAATACATAAAAATAAAATTAAACTAAGCTAAACTACCTAGAGAAAATCCTCTGAATTGTCTTCAAGAATGAATGTCTAATTCTCCACACTGAGCTCATGGGGGTCACCTCATATTTATAGAAGTGGAATCCTAGGCCCATGGGCTTGATCTGAGGCCCACCGTATCTCAAGACATCACACACATCACACTGTGTCGCGGAACTGGAAGTCTGTCGCGGAACATCACTGCATGTGGTAAGGCTTCTCGACTGGGTCTTGGGTCTCTATTGGTGCGTCTGTGTCGCTAATCAGGCCTGTGTCGCTAAACCATGGTCCGCGACTCGGGCCTAGCGACACAGCCTATCTGGACTGGTCTTTTCTTCATGTTGCATGTTGTGTCGCTAAACCCTTCTGTGTCGCTAAGCCATGGACCGCGACACAGGAGCTTCCGCGACCGGGTGCTCCATGACTGGGCTGAATGGGCCAGATGGGCCAAAATTATTCTTTTGTGGGCTTTTTCTGTCCTTTCCCATCTTTTTGTGTTCCTTTTTCTTTTCTTTCTTTTTCTCATGTTTTTGGATTTTTCTAACATAAATGTGTAATAAAATTACATATTTATGCATTTTTAATACCAGCTCAATATTTTTACAATTATGCATAAATCAGTCCAATTCAACTGCTTTCTCATTTATTATAAGACCGGAATGCGACCAAATGCCCGTTTTAGACACGGAAATGGATTGAAAATAATGGTCATTTCTGGCCATTATCAACTGGGTGTATCATCATAATTGCGCTAGTTTTGATGGATGGAAGGTTAGGGATGTTTGGTGGGGGCAAGAGTGTAAGGCAGTTAACATTGGAGATAATGAGGACGTGGGTTGGGAGGGCACTAATTTGGTCTTCTCTGGATGGACTCACATTTTTTTGATAACTTTTTCCCTCCCCCATTTCTCTTTGCAGGTGCTGAAGGCATCAAAGGAAGCGCTGGTGCACGAGTGGGCAGAATAAATCTAGCAATGCAGAAGAAGCAATGTTGGGAGGTTGATGGTAAAGCATTAAGGCCTTTAAACGGTCGATGAAACCGGACAACAGCTTTTTTGAGGTCGGACGTTGATGACGAAATGATAATTCTACTTGGAAGTCGGATGATAATGTTGATGTTGGGACATTTGGATGTTAGAGAAATCTAAGGATTGGATGTCACAGATTGATCATGAGACAACTCTGCAAGAGAATAACGATGCCAGCAGAAAGTCTATTAAGGCTTGAGAAAAGAAACAAGTTTGCTCGGATGCGCACAAAGGTGATGTTAAATTTGACGATCTTTAATTTGTTGTGTTATGCATGTTGAGCCTGCCATGTTCTTAACGGTGCGTCGAATATGATAAGGGTATTTGGAAACTTCTCTGCCTCTGCTTTGGCTATTAACTCTCTTACTCTACCTCCTACCTAGCCTATCAAATTATCCTATTGGTTTGTCTCTATTTTTGGACTTATGCTTCATGATCTTTCTGTTGGTATGCTGTCACTTGTGTTCATCAAACCCTTTTACATCGCATTATCCACCTAGACCTGTATAGCCCTAGGGAGATATATGATATATCTATGCATTACTTCTCAAATCCTTTTGTGGTGCGGCGAAGGGGCAAACATCAACTATTTTGGGTGTTGGGGATTCACATTGAGGGGTAATGATAAACAATATTCTGATTAATTTTGTACCTCATCTCGGTAGATGGGATATTCATTGTTGGTGATTCAGAGAGAATAAGGAAGAATAAGGAGAGAAAAAAGGGAAAAAAAATAAATAAATAAAAAAGAAAAAAAAAAGATATAAAAGAAGAAAAAAGAGAAAAAAGAAGAAGACATTTTTTATAATGCAGGGTAAGCAGAATAAGGATTGATGCGGGTTGTAATTTTTTGTACTGGGAAGGGATATAGCAGAGGGGTGGTTCCATTGGAAAATGTAGTTTGTAAATTTTTGTGGGGATTTGGGATGAGTGCTTCGCTGTATGCTACAAATGAAGACTGCTCTGGAGTTCAAATGGGAGCTCACCTTGTAATGGTAAGGTAGATGGATCAGGCCCTGGAGTCTATTGGGTGCAGTGCATAGATGGTCCTTATTTTCCCTCCATGTTACTGCCTAAACCTTTATTCTGTCTGCATTGTGTTTCTATTACCTTTCCCATCATTCGTTGCTTGCATAAATGGTCCTCCTCTTCCCACTGATTTTTGCCTTAACCAATATCCTGTCAGCAGTTGTTCACTATTTGAGTCCCTTTGATTCGTTGCACCTGTGTTTCGACTTTGTTGGCAGGGGAGATGTGCCATCACAGTAAATTTAGATTGCCTTTTTGACATCATCTGCATGCGCTATTGTCTACTTACTCCGAATGTACTAGAACCATGTTTCAATGCTTTTGACAGTCATGAGTTAAGACAGGTAGGGATGTTGTTCAATTGGGCCTCGCATAGCGGATTGAATAGCACTTCATTCAGGACGACGCCATACGAGAACAGCAGTATCAAGATGGAGATATGAAAGGCCTGGAGGGTGTGCTCTGTAGGTTGCTAATCTTTGCTATGGAGGTTTTGGTCACTCTTTATTTTCGGTTTTGTGGTGTTGTGATTCTGTAAAACCACATTTGGTTTTATTGGAAATAAAATGCTATTTCTTCTCAAAAAAAAAGTAATGTTAAGTAGTTGACTCATATATAATGAACAATAAAATTATTTTCATTTAATTTAATTGATATTAAGTCTATTTTATGGAGTAATTTTTAATAATATTTTACAAAAAAATATATAAAATTATTCATTTATATAATATCAAATTAATATTATATGATTTGAAATAAAATTCAACTAACAAACATCTTACAATAATATAGATATTCATAGAGAACTTAAAAAACTAAAAACTTCTCTTGGCCCGCGGGCTGGCCCACCCCCGCCGCGGGCCAGCCCAAGTGATGGCGCGTTAGGCGGGCTGGGCCCATTTAGGCCCGCTTCTAAACGGCCATGTATTTATTCAGCCCAACCCACCTTTTTGAGAGGCGGGGGCGGGCTGGCCCAACGGGCCAAGCCCATTTTGACAGCTCTATGCAATATACCTTTTAAGTTTTAATTACATCATTACTACACCCAAAAAATATAACCAAAATTGAGACAAAAAAATCTACACAAAATTATCGGCATTACAATATGATCACCATATTGAAACATAAACACAGTAATTCTTAGGTGTCAGTGCAGAACCTTGTCATAATAATCATATAGTGCAAATTGAAAATGCCTATTCATGTCATAATAATGGTATGATATAAAAACTGAAAATTTATAAATAAATCATAAACGCATCAATAAAATCTAAAATAATACAAAATAAAAAATTCAAAATAATAGTAAAATCTAAAATAGATAAAATAAAAAAAACAAAATAATAAAATACAATATAGATAATATAAATATATAAATTTTCAAATTTCAAATGTTTCAAATATTCCAAAATTGAAATTCCACATATTTCAAAAATTAAAAATCTATACTGAATAAATAAATAAATAATAAATGCAAAAATTTAAAATTAATAAATTAAAAAGCACAAAAATCTATAAAAAAAATTGAAAGTTTTAAATGGTGGCACCACATTAAATGTAGGATGTGTTGTTCACTAATGGTTTAATATATGTAGATAAGAGAATTCCTAATAGTATTATATAAAATGGCACTTCCTTTACTAAACAAATCTAAATAAAGTTTTTTTTTTAAAAAAAACATTTACGTGTCGACAAAAGTGTGTGGAAGCCCAAACCAACCACAAAATTTACAAATGGGATAAAAGGGAGGGATAGGGGGCATTGTGAGAATCGAACCCCAACATATGATTGGAAGGCGGGAAGATGACCACCGTGGTCAAGTATCATTCCTTATACAAATCTAAATAATTGAAATTTTATTTAATTATACTAAAATTAAGATTCATGCTTCACATGAAAACCTGAACTATCAATCAATGTACATATTTATATAAAAAAAAAAAAAAGAAAAAGAAAAGAAAAGAAGAAGAAGAAGCAATCCCTCAATTGCAAGCTCGTACACTATATCACATTAAAAATTAAAGCCATCACATTAAACCTATTCATACACGGACCCACCTAGCAATAACAAACCTGTTCTTAGGCAGACCCGCAAATGACATAACAATAACCCGTTGGTGTGAAATTACAAGTTGTCTTTACATAAATACTTCCCCCCCCCCCCTTTTTTTTTTTTTTTTTTTTCCTCTTGCACCATTGAGTGTTTTGTCACTATTCAAATCTACACTTTAACTTTTAGATTTTTTACTTGTAGATTTTAATAAATATGTTCCCAATATATCTCCGGAAAAAAAAAGTGTTCTCAGTATGCTACTTATCTGACAAGCATATAAATAGATCAAATATACTTTATACTCTCAGGGTATGTTCTGCACGCACAGCTGTAGCTGTAAGCTGGAGCTGTAAGAATCTGTGAGAGCTGTAGCTGTCAGTTCTATTTAAGTGTTTTTGTACAACTAGCAATATACTTTCAAGTTACAACCAAACAACCCTATATATTATGAAAATATTCCATGCATGTTTGTATACCCTGACATATTACATGTTTGTATAATAGTAATATGACTGAGTATGCTCAAGGACGAAGTGAAGGGGGTTGGCGGGCCGGCTGTTGCCCCCCAAAATTTATTTGAGTGATAGGTTTCAATAAAAAGAAATTATGAATGCCAATTTCCAACCCATGAGAAATTCTTCTGGCCAAAATAAGAGGGAAATTTACCAGCGAGAACCAAGATGAAGCTATAGATTATGGAAAAATTAACAAATTGGTCCTTTAAGTTTCAAAATTCGTCAAAATAGTCCTCTTTGTTTCAATTGGAAAAATTAGTCCTCTAGGTTTGATTTTTTCTCCAATTTAATCCTTTTGACATAATAAATTTAATTAATATGTAATAAAGGATGATTAAGCCACTAATATGAGTCCCACAATCCTTAATTAAATGGGCCAACTCATAACCCTTAATTTTGTTTGAATAAAATGAATTTCTGATAAATGATTATTTTGTTTGAATAAAATTAGTTTTAATAAAAGGCAATTTTATATAAATAAAATAGTACTACCTCCGTTTTTGTGAATTTGAAACATTTGCCTTTTTGACACTTCACATTTAAACAATAGTTATAGAAGAAAAAACATAGTCAAGTGAGATCTTGTTAGAATCGTCTCATCTTGTAGCTTTATATTATAAAATTTTTATAATTTTTACTTATACCCAACGTGAGTTATTAACTGTTAAAAATGTGTATTGAATTGCGTGCGCTGGGTGAGTATTGCATTTTCATGAGAACGGGGAAGTATTTTTTAAGAAAATGAGTTTTGATAAATGTGTTGGTGGGTTGATCCATTTAATTAAGGATTATAGAACCAATATTAATGACTTAATTATTTTCATTAGATATTAATTTGGTTTATTATGCCCAAAGGACCAAATTGAAGAAAACATCAAACTTAGGGACCAATTTTTCCAATTCAAACGAAGAGGACTATTTTAGTAAATTTTAAAACTTAAAGAACTAAAATGTTAATTTTCCCTATAGATTATACAGATGATGTAGAGACTGCTGTATTTGCCGATTTGATCCCAAAAAATAAAAATAAAATTTAAAAAAAAAAACAAAAATAAACGAAAATAACGCTAAAATACTAAGTTGACTTGACTTTCTACCGTTGACTAACCTGATTCAGCCCGAAACCCAAACCTCACCCTCATCGAACCAAAGCAGAAAAGTTCCAACTCCCACCCAGAATTCACGATCGATCTAAATTTTATACTATATTTTCTGCACCTAATCTAATCTAACCTACATTACCCATAGTTTCAATCCAAATCCTCCATTTTCTCCAGGGTTTTTCAGTTTTAGAGGGGCTGCTCTGACTTCGTCTTTCAATCAATACTGCAATTTACGATAACTATTCATCATCTGCAAATTTCGCTAATGGCTATGGTAATTTCTGTTGTTTATTCTGTTTTTAATCATTCATTCATAGACTTGCAACAAATTCTGGTTTTTTATTTTGTGCCACCAAGAAAGAGATTTCATTTTATCGATTTCTTGCAAAACCCCTAAAAAAGTTTTCAATATTCATCACTAGTTCCGTCAAATCGGTTCCACGATTGTGCCCTAATCATGAAAATCCGATCCCCAATTTGTTTCACTCCGCTAAAGAATCACGAACATTAATTATTCTTGCTGAAACGAATCAATTTGCAGACCGCAGCGCCCCAAAAGGTTACAATGGATGGTCAGAGTAATGACGATGATGAATCACGGGCACTGTTGCAATCGAAGGAAGATGGGTTGTCTGGAAAGCGTGTGAAGCCTGTTAGGAAGGTTCAATGGATGGATAGGAATGGGGATAATAAGCTTGTTGAGATCTTGGAGTTTCAGCCAAGGTAAGAAAAAAATCCTTATGTTGTTTATATTTGTTGGTCTTGTTTGAATTTGAATTGGTTATGACGTTTGGTTGAGTTCTTGGATATGTTTCCTTGATCTTTATGTTTTCATGATCCTTTTGTTGTTGAATTCATTTTGTGGATTGTTGTGGAGATTATTGCCTTGTGCGTAAGTAGTATGTAATCTGGTTAGTTGAAATTATGAATGATCATTGCATTTGTGGAGACATTGGCTTAAATGAGAGTATTTTCCGAATTTGGTAATTTTGGTTGGCTGTTGGGAGATGGCTGTGTCATATGTTTTGGGCATTTGTATTGTATGCCAGATGTCTTGTATCGTACATAAACTTATTTCTGGTTGGATTTGAAAAGCACTTTCGTGGTGTTCTCAAACTGTTGTAGGAACTTGATACAGAAATTTCCGGTTTTCTGTTTTGTGGACCAGTTACGTTGTTGTCTCGATCCATGCATTATAATTAGCAAATACGCATTAGCCAAAGTTAACAATTATTATCATCATACTTGAGACAATTCGAGTGCGTGTTTCGTTAGCTAATCATAATGCTTTGTTGGCTCAGACCTTTCTTTGCTACAATCTCCTCCATCGAAATTCCAGCCTACAAAACTAAGTTATTGCTTAATCAAAAGTATCATTCAACATGAAGCTTTAGTGAAATAGGAAACAACAGTAAAAGTTAATAGTGTTGTCAAAGAATTCTTGAGTGTTTAGCTCTCCTTTCACCTCGTTGAGTTGTTTTGCTACTGTCTTCTCACAAGTACCCTCTGTTTTGGCTTGCAGTGAGGCGGGCGACTCTGATGAGGACGATTCAGATTCTTGCAACTGTAGAATAATGTAGACCTTACTAATACTATTACCCTTACATTTTTGTTGGATTGGTGGGAGTTTATCATCCTCTCAACATCTTTACACGATGTGCTGCTCCTTGAAATCCTCACATTCTATCATTACCTTGAAGTAGCCTTCACTTAAGGCCTTGAGCTATTAGAGAGATTTGGTTATATTTGTACATAAGTGTTTCGACATTTGTAATTCTTATACTGCAGTTAGATGATTGGCGGTTCTTGTAGATAGTCCTGCTAATGTGAAACCAGTATCATAGTTTTGCCCTGTGCTTTGACATTGTATGTGGAATAGAGGATTTCTTGCAATTGATTATGGGGGTGTGAATCTGGAATACTATTTATTACCCTGACAATCCACTTGTCCGGTATCATTTGTGGGTATGCGCACAAATTTGTAGCTGTTTTGTACGACAGAATAATATGCTTTTGTTTTGCAGATTATATTTCCAAAAATAAGGTGCTACTCGATGTTTCTAAGAAGGCACACGATTCACTCAACTTGATCAAAAAGAATTACAATGTATGAACTCAAATCTCAAACGCGACACAAACACAAACGCACACACACTTTCTGTGGTACATACTGCAATGAACTGTGAAGGTCAGTTTATTTATTTGTATCTGCAACCTCAAATGTCTGAATATTTGCATATATCATGCTTTTGTCTTCTGTTTTTGGTAAACAACCATTGTGTCTTGACAGATCACAGCCAATTCGAGAGGCTAACATTGACTGCTATGGAACCCTCTGCAGGCCGGCGTCCCATTTCCTTGAATGCCAAAAGATCTTCAGAATTAGACTCTGTCCTCGACAGGTTTTTCCCTCGCCCCTCTTGCTCGACCGCTGAATTCTCCTTCTGGTCAGCCAATTTTCGCTCTGCTGCTTTACTCTTAATTAATTTCCACTGACTCAGATTCTCGACTGGGTTCAGCACATTAAACACATACTTCCCTCTATCTCGTGGACGAGTGTTTGATTTCAATGCCTCGGGACTTGTATTCAAATCATCAGATATTTGAACATTGTTGATCTCCTTAGGTGAATTCACAACCACGGGATTTAAATCTTCGTCTGCATAGACATCGTAATTCTCTTCTTTACTATCATCAATTTCATCAAAATAGTAGCCATCCTCATCAAATTCTAAATCCTCATCATCGTCCTCTTCTTCTTCCTCGTATCTGCAGTTTTGGTACCTGTTTGCAGGGCTTGACTGAGGTGTTGCACGTGGCCCCATCAAATCCTCTTTGTACCGTGTGCCAGGCAGCAGGCATCCAGGTTCTGTACTAATTTCCCATGCTGTCTCTTCTTCAACTTCAGATTTGTTATAAAGATCAATGCCCTCATCTTCATCTCCAATTGGCTCATAAACCTTCACATCTAAATCAAATCGTACCCTCTTCTTGATTTTCGACAACAATGGCGCCTTCGGCTTCTCCCTAAAAATTCAAACATGGGAACACTGTCAGAGTTCTCTTGCATTGTAATAACAGCCCTGGAACTAAATACTTAATTTAGTTTCACTAACTTGAGGCGATCACAAGAATCTGAAGAGATGTGGTTTTCTTCGATTTCAGGTTCCACGAAGGAGACATTGGAATCAAGAGGTACGTACCGACCCTGAAAAAAGTACAATTCAAAAAACATAATAATAATAAGCATGAAAACAGAAGATTATCAAAATTGAAGAACACTATCAAGACACGAACTTGAAAATCTTACAACAGGAATGCTTCTCTTGCCATTAATCCCAGACTTGCTTCTTTTTCTGCTCTTTTCAAATCCAAAGCAGCCAAGAAAACAGCCCATTTGAGTCTCACCTGGAAACACAGTAGTGCTGATCTTTTTGGTTTTGTCTGAGACGTTTTTGAATGCGTCTGTGTCTGAAAAGTGGACAGACATTAATATTGACTTTTATTTGAAAAAATAATAACGTTGAGGAAAGCAACAGAAGTGTAATGATGAAGGAGTTGGAGGTGGGCACACCATATGAGTTTATTTATTACAGAGGTTGTAATAATGGATTGGGAATAAAAACATTAATTATCTCCAGAATTATACATTAATTCCAAATCCGTGTTTGGGATTCTTCAATTAGAGTATTGTGGATGGTTAGGATTAGAGGAGGATGTATTTAAGATATACTTCTTCCGTATCATAAAGTTTATTACATGCTCACATTTTACGCAAATCTATGCATATTTTTAACCATTAATAACTAAAGTTTTGTAAAGTAAAAATTCTAAAAGTTTAATATTTAAAAACTACACGAGAAGACGAATCCAATAATATTTCAATTGGCTATATTTTAACTTATATAACTATAATAAAATTTTAAGTGAAAATCTGTGTGTGAATAGTGTCAACTATTCCAATGCCAAAAACATACAAATACGGAGGTAGTACTTATATTGTGGTTATTATGGAATATTATTTGTTCATGTCAAGAATATACTTCTATTAAATTAATAAATGGTAATCGCGGTTAATAAACCGTAATAAAAGTTTGTAAGAAATTCCCCAATCAATTATCCAATATAACTAATAGATGTAATGATCACAAAATATATTTATTTATAATTATATTTACGTACAATTGGAAAATAATTAGAGTTTAAAGTTTAAAATTTAAATTTAATTGTGAAAATAGTTTTAAAGTAGAATAATTTTGAACAATAGTGTTTGACAATAGAGTTTAGAGTTTGACTAGTAGAATAAAAAATATTTATTATTTATAGTAATATTTAAATTTCAAACACTAAATTTTAGCATATTTTACAAATGCATTAGGAGTTTCATAATTAGGTTCGAAACCAGATCCCTTTAATTGGGATTGGGATTGTTGCAAGTTATAAAGATTCTACATTTATTGGGTTGTTTATTTTAGGATTCTCCGGTGTTTAATGTTTATCAATTCCTTTTGATTGGTAATTTGGACATGGATTTGCTGCAAATTTCACACCATCCCAAATGTCAAACGTGATGTTTTTTTAAGTATTCTAGTGAATAGTGATGCACATTAATAGAGCATATTTTGAGTCACAGGATCCCACCACATTTTTATCCTATGAAAATCCAAATCCTTCTAGTTTAACATAAGAAAATGACAAAGAATTTAATGTAAGGAACAAAAGTGTTTTATTGGAAGTCTTTCACCTTTAAACATATTCTATATATGGTAATGTAACATTTATTATGAAATACTCAAAAAAGAAAGTGTTATACTTTAAAAAAAAATCCAGAAGTATTTTATAAGTTTATATGTCATCCCAAATGAATAGTTGCAGACCTACTAAATAAGTACTCCCTCCGTCCCGCGAAGATTGAAGCCTTTCTTTTGGGCACGGTAATTTAGTTAGTGGAGTTTAGTAGTTAAAGTGGTGTGGGTATTTGTGTTTAAGATTATAATAAATTTTGATATTGTTTATTGTTTAACTTTGACTTAATATTATCGTAGTGATGTAATTTGAGAAAAATATTCAAGTGTGGTCTTGTTAGAATCGTCTAATCGTGTAGTTTTAGAATATATATTTTATACAATTTTTATTTGTATCAATTTTGTAATATTAAGAGTTAAAGAAATATAAGGGACTTTGTGTAGGAAAGTAATAATGTATTGGAATTTGTGCAGAATAGTAAAAGTAAGTATTTTTAATGGGATTTGACAATAATTAAGATTCTAATCAAACTTATATTAATTTAATTTTTCTAAAAACGGAAAGGGTTCAAACTTCGTGGGACACCCCAAAAAGGAATAGGGTTCAAACTTCGTGGGACGTGGGACGGAGTGAGTATAACCAAAGAATCAAAAGATAAGGAAGCTTAGTTGGCAAAAAAAGAGGAGTCTGAGGCTTAAAAAAAATAATTATCCACTTAATTCAAAGGTAAGCTGTTTATTAAGAGCCTTTTTATTTTGTCTTATTTTGTCTTCTTTTGACTTTTACTTTACTGAAAAGTTCTTTTGAATTTTTTAGCCGTTTGTTTTGACTTTTCTAAGAAATAAAATGAAAAGCAAAAGCTAAAATTCTTCTTTTTTTTCAAAGTAGGTAGGGGGTTATTTTTAAAAAAAGAATGAGTCACTTTACACTACAAGAAAAACAGTCTTTACCGACCGCATAATGCGGTCGGTAACCACGAAAAGCGGGTCGTCCACGTGGTTACCGACCGCACGCCCGACCGCAACGTCGGTCGGGAATCCCTTGGTAGGTGATTCTCGGCCGACCAAAAAAGCGGCGGTCGGCAACAGTACCGACCAAGATGGCGACCGCAGGTTGGTCGGCATTTTTGCCGACCAACTTACCGACCAAAATTTTGGGTCGGTACCCAACTCAGGGGACCTCGTGGTCCACCACTTACCGACCGCGCCTGCGGTCGGGCCTGCGGTCGGTAACTTACCGACCAAGTTGCGGTTTGGGGTGCGGTCGGTACCCAAACTGTAGTGCACCAGAAATGGCTGTTTTCACAGCCATCCCTGCTGCAGCAATATCAACAAATAATCCACAATATGTTTCCAACACTTTCAGCACAATAAGGCAATCCCTTTCATTAACATCAACAATTAAACACATGTACAATCACAAATCTACAATGCATTTCACATTCCAAATTCAATAGATGTTGAAAACGATGATGACAATCCCAAAATGCAATTTGAAATGTGAAAGTCTGAAACGGAAAACATTAACATATTCTTGAAAATCTATACAAAGTAGAAACATCTATACGTCTCATAAATAAATAGTAAAGACACTAACCAAGTGTCATCCCTCATCACTCAATGTGCACCCAAGCCTCCTCCACCCAGGCCGCCTCCAAAGTCATCTCCATCTCCGTGTCCAGGGGATCGAGGGGCCCTGACTCCTAGCAATCTCTCCACCTGATCGGCCATAGACTCTTGTCTCTGTGACACCCGCTGAATAGTCTCTGTGAGCTGCTGAAACTGCTCCTGTGTCACATAAGTGGAATCAGATGGGGGAGCGGTGGTGGAATAATTGCCTCCGGGCCTAAACGACTTCGCCAACGATCCTAAGCCGTATACAGCGTGGCGTCTATCGTGACCACCGGCTACATCGTAGAAGACATCGTCAGGATCGAAGTCAGGCCCAATCTCAGGGTTCTGGCTCAATGTCTGTGTAACTACATTGAACTCCTCCTATATTCAACATGTGAAATACGTAAAGAACATAATATAGTGACCCAAATTAGTAGAAATAGGTAAATGTGATTTTATGTAGAATTTCTTACATTCACCCGCGCCGACCTATCACGAATCCAAATGTTACTTGAATATGTTGTCATCGTATATTCACCTTTAAACTAACTCAATTTTATCGTTAAAAACAAGTGGACATTTTGATATTAATCCAATCAATCAACATAGATTCGGTTCATCCTATACTAAACATTCTTCAATTCAACATCTCCACAATCATTCCGAATATACAATGCATCTATATAGCCTAATTTAAATACTAAGTTCATCCTATATCATAAACAAACACTTGCACAATATGCAAACTATAAAATCAACATAAATATTTCAACAAGCCATAAGTTACTCATACGACATCCAAATTAGGCATATCATATATGCAAATTCATCTACTCGACGAGAGCTTTCCAATTATGTGATTATAATTTCTAGAATCTAAACATTTAGTGCGCAAATTATGAAAACAGGGGGCTGCCCGGAATTCGAACACATGCATTCTCGATTTTTTTCTCCTATTTTGCGAATATGCTAACAATAACATCAAACATAATGCCCAACACTCAATTCCTTCTATAATCTCATAATCCAACATCAATTAAAAATAAAAAAGTGAAATCAACCTTCAAGCTAATAAAACGAAACACAACAAAACTTTGCCCAAAATTTTGACCAATCGAATATCTAAAATGAGAGGGTGAAGCCAATCGAATACCTTGGGTGATTGCACGAATGTAATCGAAATACTTTCAACGAGAAGAACCCTCCATTGCTCCTTCTCGAGTGGACTTGCGGGGGTGGCTCGAAAGTGTTCCACGAAAGAGGGAGGACGACGGAGGCGCGACGGACGGCGGCGGGTCGGCGGCGCGGGCGGCGGCGGTCGGAGACGTGGTCGGAATCGACGACGAACGAGTGAAGAGACTGTTTTCGCGAGAGAGAGGGGAAAGAGAGACGCTGAGTTCGCGTCTGATTCTGTGTCGATTTGGGGATTTTAATCCCTAGGTTACCGACCGCATATGCGGTCGGTAACGCGGTCGGTATCACCGACCAACTATAGAGTTGGTCGGTGATTTGGTTGTCTTTTAAGCCGGGACCCCACAACGGCTAACTTTTACCGACCACCCCTTGCGGTCGGCCCTGCGGTCGGTAAATCCGACCCGCAAGACGGTGGTCGGTAATTGCAATCGGTAAAGACTGTTTTTCTTGTAGTGTTAGGAATAAAAATACAAAAATATCCGTATCTAAAAATAAAACAAAATAAATTGTAAATATTGTTAAAAGATTTATGTCCTTTTTAGTAATTTTAATATATAAAAAGTTCTTTCACATACAATTCATCCAAATATGTTTCCGTTGAAAAACAACTTTAATAATATCAATCTAAATAATTATTTAGGCTGTTTTCACTATTGAATTCTCATTCTCACTCATTCTCCTTTTTCTACCAACTACTTTTTTTTAAAAAAAACAAAAATCAAAACAAACAGGACATCTTTGAGTGAATGAACAGAGATTATTGGCTTAAAAACTACAGTATAAAATACCACATGACTACAATGTACAACATGCTAAATACCAAGAATTGTGAACCCCATTCTACTTTACATCAAATCTTCATCTCTGAAAACAAAAAGGTAAATGGACTTAAAATTTTGAATTTTGGGGGTTAGAATTGTACATACATGTGTGCTTGGAGTTTTTTATATCATTTATTGCTTCAATAAATAAAAGACCCTCTATTTTGTTGGGCACGTTTTTAATCCATCTACAAAATTTACATTTTTTTTGTACTTCTATTTAATTTCATTTTTTTCCATATATTTTTGTTATATTTTATTTATATTTTTTTATATCATTTCTCGCTTCAATAAATGAAAAGGGCCGAGGTTTCCTCCATTTCATTTTCTTCCTCGTTTTCTCGTTTGGGGAAAATTAAATGCCTAGTTTTGAGTGATTTGATTGGGATTCAATTCTTTTGCTTTTGGATTTGGATTAATTTTATTAGAGTAGGTTAGTTGGTTATGGTTCAATTATGATGTGATTGAAAAATCCGCAGCACATCAAGGCGAAAATCTGGAAGGTTGATTTCAAATCGAAGGGTTGTAAATGGAAAAAAGGTAAAGTTGTCCAACAAAATATATAACTGAATATGTAACCCTATATTTAGTATGTTATCAATCCAATATTTGGTAAATCAAATCAAATATTTGGTAATCTATGTCTATGATCAAGAATATTTATTAAATAATATAACAAATTTATTACGTATAGCATTTCAACGATGTTACAAAAAATAATTTTGTGATGCTATAAAAAAATGTTCCAGCGATTCAACATTGAAGAATTCAGCGACACTACCTTGAATAATTCAGCAATGCCACCACATAAAATTCAGCGATATTACCAAATAATTCAGTGATGCTACCAAAAATATTTCAGTGAGCCTACTTAAAAGAATTCAGTGACACTAACAAGAACAATTTAGCGATGCTACCATATACAATTCAGCGATGCCATCAAAAACAATTCAACGATGTTTTCATGAACAATTCAGCGATGATACCAGAAACAATTCAAAAATCTGTTCATGAACAATTCAGCGACGTTTTCATCAACAATTCAGCGACGCAGCTATGAACATTTTAGGTACGTTTTCATGAACAGTTCAAAGATAGTATATTGTAGCATAATTAAGTAAATTGGAGTTTATGTAAGATCGATTGATGATATTGAAATGCGTAGAGAAAAAGTAGAGTAAAAGTAGACTGAAGAGACGATCAATTGTTTGTTAACAAAATTAAATCTAACAAATTTACTATTTTAACTTTCAAGTTAATCTCAACCATTAATTTGCAGATTGAATCAACGAACTTGATGCACCGTAGTACATCAAGTCAAAATGGACAATCGCACCCTAACTAAAGTGTAGTTCGTTATGTGCATATGTGAACTTCCCTAGGTTTCATTGTCGTGTCGCCTGATTTTATTTGCATATTCAATCCTCAGCCCCTTTCAAGGGGCTAGGCTCAATCCAGGATTCCAGTTCCATTAATCAATTGCCCATTGTTTACACTTCACATGTACTATTAATAAAATAAAATAAAATAAAATAACCTAGATAAACCAGAATATTAAAATAGCACTTTCTCTTGCGAAAGATGGTTGTTTCATTTCTTATTTATAAATTTTTAAAAATAATAATACCGGATAAGTAAGTGAAATGCATTGTCATTAAAGGGACAAAACTTGAAAGAAAGCCATTCAAATACCAGATGCTAGCTAGTATAATGGTTTCTGAAAGAAAGCCATTCAAAAAGCATATTCCTGAAATGATTTCTTTTGTTCGTCTGTCATTCTATTTGCATACTTATCTTAATTCTTAGGAGGATATTTTCTTGCCACTTTAATTCTACCTAATGTGGTGAAGACTGTATGAAGGTTAATGAATCGAGCGGAGTAGTCGAGCCAAATTTTAATTGTTATAATTCGGTTCATTTAGCTCTTGAATAAGACTTGTATTCGTTTGTTACGTACGGTTGGTTTCCAACGATCAAGCTCGGTTTATTAAGTGATTTTAATATTTGAACTCGTATTTGTGTTTAGGAATGTTAGAATTACGGAGCAAATTTTATTTATAATTTTATAGAAATTATTTTATTTTATGGAGTATAATTTATATAAATCTAAATAAAATGACAAATAATGCATATTATAAACATAAATTGTGTAGAGAATAGAAAAGAAACCTCCAAGAAACCTCCAAGATTCACCACCAGCGGCTAATCCATGAGTGACTCCGAGATGGAGGATCACGGTGGCGTGCCACCGGATCCCATGGATACTCGAGTCACTAAGAGGCAGAGGGCCTTATACAGTGAAGCAGCACGACGTGGAGCTGGTTTCATACACATTCCTACGGAAGAAATCTCTATCGACAGTCTTGGAGAACCGGATGATATTATTCAGACGACGGTGAATGGCATTCCCCGGTTTCAGTGTTCGAAAGCTTTCAAAGAATCCCTCTTGCGTCCTTGGAAGTATGCTGTTGTCCTAAAGGTTATCGGACGCAATGTCTCCTATCGAGTCCTAAAGGCACGTCTGGAACACCTATGGCCGGCGACGGCTTCCACGTCCGTCCCTTTGATTGATGTTGATAACGGCTACTTCATCGTGAGATTCTTGAAACAAGAGGATGCGCTTCATGCACTAACGGGTGGACCATGGAGGGTGGCAGTCTGCATGTTCAAGCATGGGATGAGTCATTTAAGCCCTCCAAGAACGAAGTGAAATCCATGGTGGTTTGGGTGCGTCTCCCTGGGGTTCCAGTCTACCTCTACAACAGACAATATCTCCTCCGTGTTTTTGAACCCATTGGGCAAGTCTTGAGTATTGATTTCAGCACAGATGACAATTCCCGTGGTAGGTATGCCCGGTTGGCCGTTCAGATTGATTTAGACAAACCTCTTACTCCACAATTGATTCTTGAAGATGATACCGTCAATGTTGAATATGAAAATATCACGCATATTTGTTTCCAATGTGGAAGATATGGTCATGCCCAGAATTCTTGCCCGTCTCGAGCTGCCAATAACACCCCAACGGAAGATCAACACAAGGCGGCCCAACCTAAAGAACCTGAATCGACTGACCATTCTGGATTCGGTCCCTGGATGATAGTTCAACCTAGACGTAGGCGTCATCACAGGATGGAGACTGGATCTTTATCTAACATTTCCAACAGGAATCACTTTGACATTCTAATGGAAGATCAAGAAATGGTGGATGACACACCATCCAACCCAATGCCTCCTGCACAGAGACTTGCCAAAGCTGCGGCTCCCAACTTTCAGCCTAACTTGCTGCGTCCGGACCATGCTCGTAGGTCTCCATCACCCCCGAGATTGCAACTAAGTCTCCGGCCACGGAGCCACATTCGACACAACAAGTACCCTCCCTCCCAGCCATCCATCACCGGTCTTCCCAAAACAAATCCTCACCCTCTTCGAAGAATGCAACGTCTCTTCCATCTCATCTTCCCTCTCCTTCTCCCCGTAGCCCCACACCGGACGGACCCCAATGCCTCTGAGCTCTCTCCCCCTGGATCCGTCAACCATCAGGTGCTTGGGCACAAAAGCTTCCATCTTCACTCCCCCAGGGACATCATACTGTCGTGAGAGTTGTTGACCCGTCCACCCACGCAAGCAAACGAAGTAAGAAAGCAGGCGGCACTCGTGGTAGGCCACCGGACCCCTATCCTCGCCTGACGGATACTTGACAGAGGAGCTTAGGGAAAGAGCTTCCAGTTTGCCGCCCTGAGTAGCGGGTGCTCGCGATGTCAATACTGTGCATGGTTTTGAGTGGCTGGAACCTCCCAGGATTTGCAAGTAGAGGGCATTGTGTTGCCTCTTCCCGGTGTCTTGCGCAGAACAGAGACTCAATTGATTTAGGATTCTAGGGTTCACGTTTATTTTGTCTGTTTTTGGGCTTGTTCCCTTTGTTGCATTTGGGCTTTGTTGGGTGTGTTTGGAGCTTTTGCTGGACCCTCCCTCCTGGTTTTGGGTTTTTTTTTTTTTGGCCTTCTCCTCTTTAGATTGTGCTAGACTGCTTTGTATTTTTGCGTCATTTTCACTGATATAATACCGGCTTCGGCCCTCCCTTCCACCGAAAAAAAAAAAATAAAATGACAAATAAATCTAAATCTAAATTATATAATATTTATATAATTTATATATATTTTTTTTAAATTTAACGAACATTAGCAAATAACATTTGAGCTCATTTATTAACAATGCTTAGTTATATTATTCAACTCAATATAGTATTTGTTTCCGAATAAGCTTTAAGGCAAAACCAAATTGAGTTTACCCACGAAATGGTTGATATAAGGCAAAGGCAATAACATTCATAGTCCAGTTCCTTGGCATTTTCTAAAACAGTCGGTCCTCTCCTCTGATGTCCCTTTTTTCTCTTTCAAGAAATACTTGAAAAGGAATCCAACATGTAACGAAGTTACAAAGTAGTCCTATGCCTCCAGCAGCAGCTGTTATCCATATCTAGCAGCTTGTGTGCCATTTTCTTTTGTCAATATTGGCGACGCTCATCACACAAGTTGTTGCATATATTATTATACTATATGGTACTCCTACATTACCCTACAGAGCTACTATATATATATATATGGACATGTTTGAACTTTATTACAACACACAGAACACACTTATATGTGATATAGTCCTACAGCCATGGCAAACACCACCCATTATCCGATCTACATATTTTTTGTTCTCACCCTATACCTTTGTTCCTTGGCATTTTCAGAAAGGTGCCACCCGGATGACAAAAAAGCCCTCCTTCAAATCAAGAAAGACTTCAAAAGCCACAACTACTTCATCACATGGGATCCCAAAATCGACTGCTGCCAATGGCACAGAATTGAATGCCACCAGAAAACCAACCGCGTCACTGCATTGTATGCCGTGGGCACCGATTTGAATCTTCCACTCTCGCCGGCCGTCGGAGACCTCCCGGCCCTGGAAAATCTCGACTTCCCCTATACCAACCTCATTGGTCAAATCCCACATTCTATTTCCAAGCTTTCCAACCTCAGGTCCCTTGAACTCGCCGGGAATCACCTGACGGGCCCTATCCCTGAATTTCTATCCCAATTGAAACAACTCGATTACATCAACCTCTCCTACAATAAACTCTCAGGTTCAATCCCTGCCTCCCTTTCCAACCTCCCAAATCTCACTGGCCTCCTCCTCGTCGGAAATAGGCTCACCGGAAACCTACCGGAATCCTTCGCGGATTTCCAGTCCGAGGGCGTTGGCCTCCAGCTGTCGCGCAATCAGCTTACCGGCAAGATTCCGCCAAAATGGGGGAATACAAATACCTTTGGGGAAATCGACTTGTCGAGGAACTCAATTGAAGGCGACATATCGTTCCTGTTTGGGAAAAACAAGAGCCGGCTGTTTGCCGTGGATTTCTCCCGGAACAGGCTGGAATTCGATATATCGAAGGTGGAGTTTGGACAGAGGCTGGAGGTCGTGAACTTGAGCCATAACAGGATAACGGGGAGGCTTCCGGAGGGATTGGCTGAATTGGATAATATACGGGTGAATGTGAGCTACAACCGTCTGTGCGGGCGGATTCCGGTGGGCGGGAATTTGCAGAACCTTGATTATACTGCGTATTTCCATAACAAGTGCTTGTGCGGTGCGCCTTTGCCCGAATGTAAATGAAACTAAAAGGATGTTTCCATTAAGGGTATGTTTGGGAAATAATTAGAGTTTAGCGTCTGGAGTTTAGAGATTAGAGTCTGGAGTTTGAAATTAATGGTAATAAATGGTTTCAAATTTGAATAATGGTGTTTGGTAATGTAATTTTAAATTAGAGTTTAGAGTCTGGAGTTTGAAAAGTTAAAAGCTGGGGATAGGAGTGTTCTGAGTTTAGAGATTAGATATTAAAATTTGGCGGTTACTCTAATTAATGTTTACTATAAATAGAATTTTAGGCTATTTTCAGTATGTATTTTAAAAGCTAAACGTTAATCCCTAACGTCTTTTCCCAAACGCAGCCTAAGTCTGTTTGTGTAGTATTATTTAGATATCAACCTAAATAATATAGAAAGTAATGAAAATGTGGCTTTCTTGCATTTTCATTTCGGTGCTACAAGTATATTACGTTTAATAAAAAAAATATTTTATCATATTATCCCTTTAATTTACAAATTAGGGATATAACTATTTAACAGTTTGACTGTTTGATTTTTTTTATTTTTATTTTTATTTTTTAAATATGGATTTTTAGGATTGTAATAGGAAACATTAACATTTTGCTCCATTAACTTTAAAATTAATCAAAATCGTCATTTTCATTGTAATTGCAAAAATTGATCCACTAAGTTTGATAATTTTAATTAAATGGGTCAACACCCAACCAACAACCCATTTGTCAAAAACCCACAACCCGTTTCGTTCCATTATTTCCGTTTCTTTCCCTCAAATAGGTCAAGCATCCCATCTTGATTTTCTTTTCTTCCCCGTCTTCCTCATTAGAATTTGCCCTAATTGCTTCCTTGTCTTCAGATTGTGCACATCGGACGGATCTGATTGACAGTGCAATGATTTCTTCAACGAGAACCAACTCCTATATGCGTGTCCTTCTCCTCTATTTTCAATTTCCCCCCAAAATCTCAAATCTTTCTCACATAAAATTGTAATTGAAAATTTCCACAAATTGAAACCCTAGCTCATGGAAAATACGAAAATTGAAACCCAATTCATAGGCCAATGTTAACACATTTCTAATGCCTTCTATTGATACCTCACATCGGTTGTGATCTTTCCCTCTTGCAATCTTATATGGTCGGAAGCAACTACATCTATCACTAATTGGTTTTAGCTGTGGGTCTCCCCATCCATGAATTTCTATATGATATCAAAACCATGGTGCCCTGTTTGGATATTTCATCATGAATTTGGGATTTGATTTCAAAATGGATATCATCTCGACGGAATGGTGTTTGATATCTCACAACGGTTGTGATGTTTCCCTCGTACTACCTTATATGGTTGGGAGCAACTCCATCTATCACCAATTGGTTTTAGGTGTGAGCCTTTCATCCATAAATTTCTACATGGTATCAGAGTCATGGTGCCCGCGTTGGGTATATTGGATCCTGAATTTGGGATTTGATTTCAAGATGTATATCATTTCGAAGGGAGAGTGTTGATATCCCACATTGGTTGTGACCTCTTACTACCTTATATGGTTGGGAGTAACTCCATCTATCACCAACTGGTTTTAGCTGTGAACCTCTCATCCATGAATTTCTATATTGTATCAGAGCCATGGTGTCCGGGTTGGGTATATTGATCCTGAATTTGGGATTTGATTTCGAAATGGATATCATCTCGAGGGAAGGGTGTTGATATCTCATATCGGTTGTGACTTCTTACTACTTTATATGGTGGGGAGCACCTCCATCTATCACCAATTCATTAAATTTTAGGTATAAGCCTCCAACCCATAAATATATGGTGCTCACTTGAAAAGAAGTAAAGAACTATAAAAGAGCTTTAACTTTTTAAATATCCCAATATTCTTTTTTTTTTTTTTTGGATTTTTGCAATACATGTGCAAAAAGGAATCGGGAAACAGAGAGGTTGTTGATTCACCTATTCGATGTCTGTAATGAGAACGAAAGGGAATGGTAGTGCAGTCGTGGACGCAGATGGACACAAGAAAAGCATAAAAAAGGAAACAAATCTTAAGAAAATGGATTGTGGGTGTTTAATCCATTTAATTTAGAGTTGTGGAAACCATATATTATACGTATATTTTAAATCATTAACACTAATGTGTAGGCAAAAATGTGTGAGCAAAACCCACACAAATTGCTAAAAACCATATAATTTTTAATCATGTTACATTAACTTCATTTAATTGTTAATAAGGTTTATTATGACATAGAGATCAAATTTGGAGAAATTTCTAAACTTAATGGATCAATTTTTTCAATTGAAAAAGATAGTACTATTTTAGTAAATTTTAAAAGTTAACGTACCAAAATGATAACTTTTCCGGATAATGCAATATACAACTTTAAAAAAAATTAAAATTATATGAAAATGTAACTATTATTTAAAAAATATTACTTCCTCCGCCTCGATGTTTTTGTTACATTCCTCTTCAAAACGTATGCCGATGTGCATTTTTTTAGGTGAATACACTCATACCTCATTGGACCCAATACTAATCCTTCGAGGATTGGGTGCGTATTGAAGAGTTTTCTCTCTCAAATCAGAATTATGAATACACAAAAGCTCGAACCCAAGACATTTGCTTAAGCTGCCACAGTTAATAACTTAAATTGTGTACAATGAAAAATTATAAAAAGTTGATATCTCAAAACTACTTCAAGATTAGACCAATCTTAAAAGATCTTACCTTTTTTTCTTGCATAAATATGATAAATAAAAAAAATATGTAGATAATATACTTTAAAAAAATAAAATTGATAATATATCCAAACAATTAAAAAATTTATCTTGGCGGAAAAGGGTATGAATAAAAAAATATTATAAATTTTATAAAAAAACAATTAAAAATAAAAATTATTTGATTATTCATACCCATACCTTTTATAGTAGTTTTCACAATTTGAAAACCACAAAGCCAAACACTTATTAATTGATTATCTGATTATTGCGATTTGGAATAATATAAGCTCATCCGAACACTTAATTTTTTACAACACGTTTTGTTACAATAATTATCTGATTATCCATTTGCTAAACCCTGCAACACTTTTTAAAACGTACATCCAAACATCCTCTAACATTTAAAATCTGGATTTTGAATATGTAGAAGTAATAGAGACAAGTAGATGCCATGATGGGACCTAAGCTTAATTCAATTCTCACTAGTCATTGTCCCAAACAAACAATTTAAAACTTTTCTGTCCAGTTTTGATTACATTTAAAAACACTAGTATTTTCACCCGCGGTACCCGCGGATTTTATTAGGTATTCGTGTTACCTAACAAAACATTTGTTACATTTGTTACATAACTATTAAATTGAATCGATTACTTTCTGAATTATAAGGTGTTTTACATTACTACAACTAAATTTAATTTCAACCAAATCGAGATAATCAGCACTACAAAAATAAGCTGAATGTTCTCAAATCCAATCACATGCAAATACTTTGCATTTGGCATTCACAACGTAAATTTATATATTTTCTAACATTTATTTGTACACAACACTAATGGTGGAATTTTTAATATATATATATAAGCTTTATAATTAGAAGTGGGCCTAAATTGGTCAATCCGCGGGCTACCCGCCCGCGGACTGACCAATTTAGGTCCAATTCAATTGAATATTTATTTTATTAATAGGTATTATTGGGAATACAAAATGCACAATATTTACTCGACTTTGAGCTGACACAATAAAATACTCCCAATAGGCATGCACGATTTTTCAAGAGTATAAAAACCATTAGAAATAATTATAAAGCAGAGAACATGGAATAGGAAAAATAAAGGGGAAAATATTTTGGTGGTGATTTTTCGTCAGACTCTCTATATACGGATTACAATAATTTATATATATAATTAAAAATTACATTATTTTTCATATATAATTATTATTTTTAATTCTTGTAAAATAAATATTTAAAACTAAAAAATTTTGAAGAATTGAAATAGAGATTACGAAAAAAATAATTTTATAATAAATATTTTTTTATACAGAAATACTAATACCCAACACATTCTTTCTTTGTAGCATTCCAAATGAAAATTTTTTAATAATTATAATGATTATGTAGTCATAACTAATTGTGTTAGTATAGCATTTAATGTGTTTAGGTTAAATGCAAAAATCACAATTTTAAATTTTGAAATAATATATAGGCTATCTATTTATTATCTTCAAATGATTAGTATTTCAAATATATATATTTATATATTCTATAAAAATTACTTTCAAAATTGATACTATTATAAATGGAATGTGATTCTTTTCAAATTTTTAGGGCTAAAATGAGATATTTGAAAAATTAGTTTCGGGTACTTTATGTGTATTTTTTGTCAAAATTATAACAATAAAAAAATTATAACCATCAATAATGTCTACAATTAATGGTTACTTTAATGTATTGATATGGTAGGAATAATGTCTAAAATGTCTACAAAAAAATCGTGATATTTAAATAGGATCTACAATTAGGGTATGAATGATTATATCTAAATATTATAATAATGATACCATCCAAAATCTTAATAAATCTTCAAAAGATATCAAAGACTTAAAGTAATACTCCATCAATTCATTTTTAGTTGTCTTTCTAGCAAATATTACACAAACCAATAAACATAATTATTACCACACAATCATCAATTTCTATCACTCTCACTTACCAAGAAATGTACTTGGGGTGGAGAGAGAATGAACATAATTGGGGGAATAAAGGGGTAATATTGGAAAACTTTTATAGAAATACCGACAATGACAACAATTGTGGAACACTTTTTCATCTCTAAAAATACTACTATTTTGGACGAAGGAGTAGTAATACTGAATTCTACCAACAAAATGACCATTCATATAAAATGCAGGGTTGTATTTGCCATAAAAGAATAGCACAGTTCTCGAAAAATGTTAATTTTGTATAAAATAATGAATTATAAGTCAAACCATAAAAATAAATAAATAAAAGCCAAATGAAATTCTTTTATTTTCTAACAAATAAATTGAAGTATAGCAGGAGCTCCATGGACCCTAAAGGTTTAGCCATTAAAATAAATTAACTAATTAAAGGTTAATAACATCAGACAAATGCTAATTTGCATGGAATTTCATTTTATTTAAAATAACATTATACAATGTCCTAAAGAAAATAAAAAGAATAGTAAATGGTGAACATAAACACACTACACTTAAGTCATCATTAAGTTAGAATAACTTAATTTGAATCCACTATTCAATTAAATAATAACTTTATATAATAAGTTAAAATTATAACTTAATTTGAATCCACTATTTAATTTATACGATTTTTTTATAACTAACAATATTTATCATTCATCTAACTAATATTATTTACTATTTATCCTCAGTTTAAGCTTTTTATATGATACTTAAATGACCTTCTACTATGACCGTTGCTAAATATTTTTTTTCTTTTTTTTAAAAAAAATATTTAAGTAGAATACATATTTTTAGTTTAAATAATTTCCAATATGAAGTGTTTTTTTGTTTAACAAACAGTAAGAATGTTACTTATGTGAGTAGACTAATAAGTATTAGGATTTAATTGAGTTATTAATATTTTATTCATATAAATAAGAGATCCATATTTTGAATCTAAGTATGATTTATTTATGGATATTGAATTAGAAATCGTATAAATGATTAACCAATGTGAAGTAATGAGATATATTTTTTTTCATGATTTTTTCTGATCTTTTAAACTTTTGATTTACTGAATAACAATGTAAAGGGGCATGGGTTTCGAATGTAATGGTAGTAATATAATATTGTCCACCTGTCTTGGGAAACGAATACTGAATAAATTATTTATATCATAAATGTATATATAGTTTGGATAGGTTACCAAGACAATTCAAAAATTTGAAGTTCCCAAAGACAATCATTACTTTTGAAAATATAATATTTTTTAATTTAGATATTATCAAGATGATTATGGAGTTATAACTTATTGTGTTGGTATTGCATTTAATGTGTTTAGGTTAAATACAAAAATTATAATTTTAAATTTTGAAATAATACATAGGCTATCTATTTATATATTATCTTCAAATGATTAATATTTCAAATATATATATTTATATATCTATAAAAATTACTTTCAAAATTGATACTATTATAAATGAAATGTGATTCTTTTCAAATTTTTAGGGCTAAATTGAGATATTTGAAAAATTAGTTTAGGGATACTTTCTGTATTTTTTGTCAAAATTGTAACAATCAAAAAAAAAATTATAACCATCAATAATGTCTACAATTAATGGTACTTTAATGTATTGGTATGGTAGGAATAATGTCTAAAATGTCTAAAAAAAAATTGTGATATTTAAATAGGATCTATAATGAGGGTAGGAATGATTATGTCTAAATATTATAATGATGATACCATGCAAAATCTTAATAAATCTGCAAAAGATATCAAAGACTTAAAGTAATAGGGTAGTAATGATTACCTAGTTTTAATAGGGTAGTAATATCTTAAATAAGGTTAATATGGTAGTAATGATTACCTAGACAATTCAAATATACTTTGGATTGTTTACCAAGACAATTCAAATATTTGAGATTCTCAAATCAATCAATCAGATTCAATTTTTATTATTAAATCAAGATATGTTGAGTATATAATTTGGATAGCTTACCAAGACTATTTAGATATTTGGGGTTCCCAAAGACAATTCAAATATTTGGATAGCTTACCAACACAATTCAAATATCCTGGAGTTCCCAAAGGTTGAAAGAATAATATATTTAATATTAAATATTTATTTTTTATAGGAGTGCATTTTACCATTTTTAAATTTAATATACATTTTTTTTTTGTAGATGTATGAGGTGCTAAAGATAATAAAGAGAAGAGAAATGCTTGAGTAGTGATGAAACTTAAAATAAATAAATACGGTTTCAATAATTTTATACTAAAAAAGTATGTTTACTTAATAATGCAATTCCATACTGTATAATGTTAAAAACCCGTATTAAGTGTCATTTGAATTGAAAAATCAAAAAAATATTTACTTGTGATTTTTAAGAGCAATCGTAAACCAATAATGGAAATCTATTAATAATTTCTTGCAACCAAGTAATAATATTCATATCCAAAGTAATAAAAAAAAATACTACTGTAATATATAATAGGATGGTTTGATTTATAAGACAATTTAAATTTTTGATATTTCCAAGATAATTTAAATATTTGAAATTCCCAAAGCCAATTTATTGTCTTTCCACCATAACAGAAGCCAAACAAATCTTTTGAGACACGGGGTTCAATGCTAATAAATTTCTTTGTTGCTGTTGAATAATAATGTCAGGAAAGATGTGCAGGCAGAAACAGCACTGCCGATGTGATTTTGAATTTTTTAGTTCTCATATCTAATCATTATTTGTGGGTTAAATTTCTATTACCGGTTAAAGTAACATTATAAATAAATATAAGGAGATACAGTATGTTCACTTACCTTGATTTAATACATCCACTTTATTGGAAGTATAGGTCATTATTACTTGGCAGATGTAATCAATTTCAACCATTATTATAACTAATTGCAATATCGAAAATATAATACATAATTTTTATTTAGAATATAAGTAATCAATTCTTACATTAGTATAATATAAATAAACGAAAAAAAAAATGAACACAGTTGCATAATACTATTATCCAATATTATATGGACATTATATATATAATATATTTTTCTATATTCAAATATATACGATAAATGTAAAAATTACAACATATATAATGCATACACTGATAATCATTATATATATACTTCATATACTTATTCACTACAATAAATTCATTGCATAGACAACAACAGGAAAACAAAGTTAAGTCTGCACATAATTCTAGGCAAGCTTCTTTGCTAATGTACACTCTCAGAGGAAAATCCATGTCAATCAATTGACTGTGGCATGCAACTACAAATCTCTAAACACTATCCAGATTATCAATACAAATGGGAATGAACAAAATGTTTTTATCACTATACTCTTGGCGACTTCTTCCAGATGGAGATGATGACTGAAGTGGGTTTTAAGGAAACGAATCGAGATTCTCTTTTCACAATATAGTCCTTGAAAAATATGGATAAATCGAATCCGTCTGACATAGCAACAATGTGAAATGCATTCAAATATGAAAGTCTCAAAGATGCTTCACTATTTCAGTTCCAACATCCATGTGTTAATATCAAGCATCATGGAAAACTGTTAATATGATAGAACGAACAAATCAATAAAACAAATGCAAAAAATAATTAGATATAGTTAACCGAAAGTGCATGTGAAAGAGGAGGAAGTTAATTACCTAAGAACGAAAGAACATTAGAGGAACCTGCAAAACAAACGAAAAAAACAACAAATGAGATCAGATATTATGGTGGAAGATGGATGAATGATGAAGAACAAATAATAGAACATGGGGTGAATATATGAATTGAAACATAATTAAAAATAAAATATCCTTCACCCATCCACATCACCGTACAGTCAAAAACAATAAAAGTTCAACCATAATTAATTCTACAGAATGGTAAAGCACAAAGCATGATTTTAATTAAAAATAAAATATCCTTCACCAATCCACATCGCCGTTACTCCAAAACACTATCTGATCAAATCAATGCAAAACAACATTGAAATGAATTGAAACAGCATATCAAGAGAACCAGACGCCACTGTTTCTCAACTCCATTACAGTTCAAATTTCTCCCAAATCAACAAACATCCAAATCCCCATATAAGAAACCAGATTCCATCCAACAAAAAATCAGACTTAAAATAAAATACTCAAATCTGCCACACTATAGCAACAAAAATAAAAAATAACAAAAAAAATGAAAAAGGTCCTGACATCTAGACGATCTAACCCGAACCACTAAAATGAGATAAACATCAACCGAAAATGGCAAGAACAGGAGTCAAGTATATAAACGTGCATAGTACCTGCGATGCGTGGATTATAAATTGTATAGACCGCAGTTCGCCTTTCAAAACGGCAAGAGGAATCTACAGAAAGCCATACCCATAGTAAGAAATTGAAGTTAAGGGTTAGGGTTTACCAGAAAAACGACAACAACAAGGATATCCACGCAAGACACGACCGCACCACACATTCGATGCACGCTACGGCAGAGATCTCCGGCGAACGAATCTGCAAAATTTGAACACAGAATTATTTTTTTTCGGAAGAGCGAGATCGGTAGGGAAGAGGTTGAATTTCTACCTTGGGGAGAGGGAGGAACAGGGATGGAGGTGATAGAAATTAGGGGTATTAAATAGAATGGGTAAAAGAGATTTGGACCTCTTCATGGTTTGGAAGCATATATTTATAGTTGGGAGGATAATTTCCATGTCATTGTACATTTTTTTTATGTTGAAAGTGGATATTTTAGTGGGTGAAAGAGAAAGTAATAAAAAATTGTTTGGGTGGGGAAAATAAAAGAGGCGGGAAAGTGTGTGTAGAATGTTATTACTTTATATGTTATAAAGGATTTGGAGCAATTTTGGCATAAAATTAGAAACTTTTGAGGCACGTTCTCAATCCATATTTTACTCTCTAACTCTTGAGTCTATTGCAGATTTCTGCACTCATTTTCTGTCTTTGGTCGTCTTCATTCGTATTTTTTGAGTTTTTTGGCAGGGTTAAGGTCAAGTTTTTGGTTAATGTTTATGATTCTCAAGTTTTGACATCTCTTGAGCCCATTATATAGTAGGTTTCATTTTTCCCTTTTTAATCTTCTGCAGATGTCTAGATTCATTTCCATCTAAAGGTTGTTCTGCATTTTTAGCTTAAATGTTGCATCATCAATTTGTTGGTTAATGATCAAACAACACCATGGTCCCCATAGTTAAATGGAACGAGATTCGATTCGAAAAGGGAAACGAGAATGGGAACACGAAACGCTAGTATAGGTGAATCGGGAACGATGTACTATATGAATTTTTTAAATATTAATGTATATTTAATTAATAGAAAGTTTTAACTAAAAATTATTGGAAAAAAAATATAAGGAAAATTTCAAAACATCAAAATCATAAATTCAAATGAAACATCAAAAAGTATTAACATACCACCGAATTGATGGCTCCAGCTAGGGGTGTAAATGAGACTGATAGGCTCGAAAAATATTCGGGCTCGACTCGATCAAAGCTCGGCCACAGCTCGACTCGAAAAGGCTCGGCTCGAATTCGAGATCGGCTCGAATATTAATGAGCTCAAGCCGAGCTAACTAATACTCGGCTCGAAAGCTCGATAATAGGCTCGAATATATTATATATATATATTATTTATTTCTTAAAAATATAGTATATTTTCTTTCTTAACAAATGTGAGGAAGAGGAAGTCCAACAGTAAATTCACTCCTCCTTTTATTTAATAATATAGTACATTATATTTTATTATGGTTAACACTAAATCAAAAAAATTAAATCCCAATCTCCTTCCAAATTGAGACTATTATAAAGAATTATGAATAGTTTAATATATTTCTACAAAACTCCATCTTTCAAGTTTTTAACCTCATTATTGAATAATTTAAAATTTTTTAGTCTTGAGTTCAATGTGGTCTAGGGATACCCGGTTAAAAAAAAAAAACTAAAATTTATGTCGAGCTTTTTTGGCCCTTCGAGCCGAGCTCGAGCTTCAATATATTGGGTCGAGCTCGACCCGAGCTCAATTTTTAAAGCTCGTCGAGCTTCGAGCTCGAGCCGAGCCGAACCTATACATAACCGAGCCGAGCTCGAGCCTGGTAAGGCTCGAATTCGGCTCGGCTCGTTTACACCCCTAGCTCCAGCGACTAGGGTTTCTTCGAGGAAGGCTACTGCGACTGCGTCTTCGGCTTCTCGTTCGACTCCGCATGATCCTGGCGGAAAGATTGCAACTTTCGTCCTTCCCCATGCGTCTTCGGTGCCATGCCCTCCCCGGGAAGGGTCCACGACTGCTTCCCCGATGTTGTTCCGCGACGTGGTGACGACGTCTTCGTCTGACTCTCCTGAGCCTTTGCAGCTTGAGGCAAGGGACTGGTTGAAGGAGAATCTCGCATCTGTTGATTGCTCCGGACCACATCATAGGTGTCCAAAGATCCGTTTTGATAAGTCGGTGCTTGAGGAGTTACATGAACCCTGGAAGGATACTCTTGTGCTTAAGGTGCTTGGGCTTTCGGTAGGGTATATTGCGTTGAAAGAGCGGCTAACCCGAGCATGGAAGTTAACTGGTAGTTTTGATCTGTTGGATATTGGTCATGGGTGCTTTCTCGCCAAATTTGTCAGGCCTGATGACCGTGAGAAAGTTATTACGGGGGGGCCGTGGATGATTTTCGATCACTGCCTTGCGATTCGCAGGTGGTCTGCGGATTTTAATCCGAGGAAATCTCAAGTCAACACGGTTCAAACCTGGGTCCGATTCTCCGAGCAACAGCAAACGTTCTACAATGAGAATGCTTTAAGGGTTATTGCTTCGGCGTTGGGAACCCTCATTAAGGTGGATAAGAACACGATGGCGGTTTCGCGGGGCCGCTATGCTAGAGCCTGTGTTGAACTCAACCTTGACAAACCTCTCCTTGGGAGGTTGGATGTTGAAGGGGAAATTATTCAAGTGGCGTATGAAGGGCTTCATATGATGTGTATGAAGTGTGCCCGATTTGGTCACTTACAGGACCGCTGCCCGAGGCCGGCAAATAAATCATGTGCGAATGAGAGGACGGGTGTTGAGGTTCCTGATGCTGTGCCGGATGACTCAAGCTCTCCAGATGGAGAGGGTCGGATGCCAGGGGGCCAAGATACGGAGCATGTGCCACAAGAGGTGCTCAAGGACAGTCCTGTGGAGTTAGGGGTGGGTGATTGGATGGTTGTTAAGAGACGGAAGCCGCGCCAAACACGATCTGGGCAACCGAAGCCTTCGGCCAGGGATGAAGCCAAGTCTCGGGATAAGATTGAGGATCGTGTGGATGGGCGGGTGATTGTTCCAGTGACTGATGCGCTACACGCGAGGGCTGATCTTCCTATCCCTACATCTGTTGTGCAATCTGATGGTTCTCAGGATGGTCCGAATATTGGAGTTGCGGAAGATAATGTTGTTCTTAATAAGGTTGGTGTTGCTAACAAAAATCAGGAGCGTGTTAAGCAGCTTTTGCATGGTGTAAAAAAGCCGAGAGAAGATAAAAAGGCATCTCGTGGGAGTGAGGGGCCGAAGAAGCATTCTCTTGATGTGGAGAAGGCCTTTCCGGAAAAGTATCGCCATCTATTGCATGGGGGAACTTGCGATGATGTGGTTACCTACCCTGGATTATGGACCCAGATCATTGCTCAACCGGCTCAGTCAGACAATGTTGCTATGGTTTCGAATGGGACGAGTGAGGTCGTTCCTTCTAATCTCGATTTGGCCTTGGTGCCACAATGAATGTCAACAATGATTTTTCTGTTCTTGCATGGAATGTACGTGGCATCATGCAAGATACTACTCAACGCCACCTCTCGGATCTTTTACGTATGTTCAAGCCTTCTCTGTTGATTCTATTGGAACCTCAGGGACCGTTTGCCAGACTATGGGTCAAGCTATATCGTCTTGGATATGAGGCTATTCATGTGATTTAGTGTGTTGGTCGTGCTGGAGGGAATTGGGTCCTCCGCCGTATCGGAGTTCCTTATGATATTTCTGTTGCACACATGCATGATCGGTTGGTTACTTGCCGGATTAGTAAAGATAATTGTGTGTGGCACTGTACGACGGTTTATGCTAACCCTACGGCCCGTGATAGACTTCTTGATTTGAGGGATATGCGCTCCTTGGCAGCCACCATTCCGGGGCCATGGCTAGCAATGGGGGATTGGAATGATGTTTTGTCCCCGGCGGAAACCCTAGGTATTTCTGCTCCTTCCAGTCAGTGTCATCAGTTTCTCCAGATGTTGGCAGATTGTGGGTTGGAGACGCTTACTACCACCGGGAACCTTTATACTTGGCAGCGTAACACCACTGGTGGCCCTTTGGCCCGTAAGAGACTTGATCGAGCTACAGCGAATGCAGATTGGATTTCCTTGTTTCCTCATTATTCTGTGGAAGTGCATGGGCGAAGGTCGTCTGATCATAATCCGCTTTTCCTTCGATGCTTGCCTGGGCGGCAAAGGGTGGTTGGGAAACCGTTTAGGTGGGAAGGAATGTGGGCTACTCACCCTCAGTATGGGCATGTCGTTGATTCTTCTTGGAGTGCGACGGACTTGCCTTTGCCCGTGCGGTTAGATGGGATCAAGAATGCGTCTATCAATTTCAATAAGACCATCTTTGGCAATCTCAAGCGCCGCAAAAGGAAAATTTTAAGTAGGCTGGAGGGCGTTCGAAGATGTCTTCTTCGAGTGGACTCGTCGACATATACTAGGCTGGAAAGTCAGCTTGTGGAGGAGCTCGATATTCTAATACGTCAGGAAGAACTCTTGTGGTATCAAAAGTCCAGGGATAAGTGGATCTTGTATGGGGATAAAAACACAAAATACTTTCACAATGTTACTCGCATTCGGAGGCAACAATCCACCATCAAAGGGTTGAATATTGATGGTGTATGGAACGGAGGACGCACTGCTGCGAACTCATGTTCGGAATCATTTTATCCAGCTTTTCGGCCACTCGAGTCCACCTTCGGGGCCCTTGCTTGATCTGACTCCGCTTCCTCCATTGAGCCCCGGTCATTGTTTGGATATGGTGGTAAGTTCCGAAGAAGTTGCAGCCGCGGTCAAGGGTAGCAAGGGCTTTGCGGCGCCTGGGCCGGATGGCTTCCCGTCGGAATTTTTTAAAACATACTGGGATTGTGTGGGTGGCACGGTGTGTGATTTTGTTGGCCGAGCTTTTCGTGATGGATCTTTTGCTCAAGAGGTTTCGGCTACCTTTATATGTCTCATCCCCAAGGTGACTGTTCCCAGTGAAATTCGGGATTTCCGGCCTATTTCATTGTGTAATGTTTGCTATAAATTTATCACTAAAGTTATAGTGAACCGATTCCGGCCTCTCCTTCAAGAGTATATCGGTCCTTGTCAGTCCGCTTTCCTTCCGGGCCGGAGCACTGCCTCCATGCCATCGTACTACAAGAGGTTATTACTTCTTTCCGGAATAAAAATAGGCGGTCCTTGGAGTTCCTATTGAAGATAGATTTGGAAAAAGGCCTATGATAACGTCGCTTGGGATTTTTTGGAGCAGTGCCTTGGTGAAATGGGTGTCCCGGTACGACTTATTACCTTGATTATGTTTTGTGTGCGGTCACCTGTTTATTCACTACTATGGAATGGGTCTGTATTGGATCCTTTCTCTCCGGCAAAGGGATTGCGGAAGGGGGATCCGTTATCCCCTTATTTATTTATTGTGGTGATGGAAAAGTTGTCAAGAACAATTATTCAAGTTGTTAGTCATGGCCAGCGGCTTCCTATCACTGTTGCTCGGGGCGGCCCATCTCTCTCTCATTTGATGTTCGCTGATGACTTGCTATTATTTGCACAAGCTACTCCTGATTATGCTCGGAGTATTGATTGTATTCTGGCTAGTTTTGCTGGCCACTCGGGTCTTCGTATCAATGCTCGGAAGTCGCTGGCTTTTGCCTCTGCGGCTATCCCCCAACATACCATCATTGAGCTCTAGGGATGGCAATGGGTCGGGTCTGGGTCGGGTCCAGCCGGACCCAAGACCCGACCCGAGGAGAATTCCAGGACCCAAGAACCGACCCAGACCCGAGGTATTACTCATTGGACCCGAGCAGACCCGAACCGACAGGACCCGGACCCAGACCCGTGGACCCGTGGACCCGAAGAATTAATAAAAATTACTAAGCAATAGGTTGGACCCGACCGGACCCGACCCAGGACCCGATAAAAATAATACTCCCTCCGTCCCACTAATTTCATCTCATTTTTCTTATTGTTCCGTCCCATTACAATTATCATATTTCCCGTTTAGGAAATAATTACATACCCCCTCCGTTTTTTAAAAATATTAACGTTTACATAGTAAACACTATTAATTGAGTATCTTTGATTCGATATTTTAACACAACTACCATTATATCACATTAATAAATATTAACTATATTAAAATTTCAATCACACAACTATCACATCATACATAAAATAAATCAATTAAAAATTTAAATACAGTACAATCACATAAATTCCTAATTTACCTCCACTTTAACACTAATCTACCCCTACATTAAATGCTAACTATCCCATATAAAATACCGTGCCAAAAAGAAATGAGACACTATTAGTGGGACGGATGGAGTAAAAAAAACATCAGCAACTATGAAACATGAAAAGAGCAACACTACGGCAGTAGCAACATGGAGATAATGTGATTAGTTTGTGCAACCATTCGACCACATGAAGATGAGTTTTTGAGTGACCTATAATATATCAGCCATGTATTTCAGAATCAACAATATGCATACCGGACACTGGGAAAATAACATTGTAGAACAATGGGTGAGCAACCAAATATTGCAGGCTAGAGGCTGCTCTCACATATCTAGTGTTCCCACACACCAAATCAACTCGGGTCGGGTCGGGTCGGGTCTACCCCTGGACCCAAGAACCGACCCAGACCCGGAAAAACTAAATTGGACCCGACCCAAGAACCGACCCAGACCCGAAAAGAAGGACCCGAACCGAGCTAAACGGGTTGGGTCTGGGTCGGTTCTCGGGTCCACCGGGTCCAATTGCCATCCCTATTGAGCTCCATTCAATCCTTAACATCAACTTCACCACGGATCTTGGTCGTTATCTTGGCTTTCCGGTAATTCATGGCCGTATTAGGCATTCATATTTTGATAGCCTGATTGAGCGTATGCACTCCCACTTAAGCTCCTGGAAGAGATCTCTATTGAGCAAGGCAGGTCGCTTGACGTTGGCCAGATCGGTTTTATCGGCTATACCTACTTATGTTATGCAATTGTTTTGGCTACCCTCATCTACCTGTGATCAGTTAGATAAGATTATTCGCACGTTTCTGTGGAAGGATGTTGGTGGTCGTGGGCTTCATTTAATTAGTTGGAACCGGGTGGCGCGGCCGCGGTCAATGGGCGGAGCTGGTATCCGGAACTCACGCGACATGAATATCTCCCTCCTTGGGAAAATTTATGCTGACATTGCGTGTGCGCCATGGAAATTGTCTTCACAGGTCTTGTTGGCTAAATATAGGTGTGGCATTCGCAATTTTCCAGTGAAGCCAGGAACTTCTCCTTTGTATCGAGCTTTGACACATGTTGATCCCCTACTCAACAAGGGTTTTCGCATACGAATAGGGTCGGGGGATTGTAGCTTGTGGTTCTCGCCTTGGCTTAGGGCGGGTCCGATTGGCCCCAGGTTGCCTTCTCTTCATCCGCGAGACGTAGATTTACGTGTGAAAGATGTTGTGCTCAATGGGAATTGGTGTTGGTCGAATATCTCTTCCATGGTTCCAAGGGCTATTCAAGATGAAGTGTTGGCGTATGGCCCCCCGCTTCTTCATGATACTGCTGCGGATGTCATTATTTGGGAAGACAGCTCTTCGGGCAGATACACTGTGAAGTCCGGTTATGCATGGGTGTTAGGGTGCCGTGGTATTCAGCAAGCGTATGATAAGGCCTGGGTGTGGAAGATTCCAGCTGCGGAGAAAGTGCGGTATTTAATGTGGCTAATTGTCAATGATGCTCTTCCTACCAATCAATTGTGTGCTAGGCGTCACTTGGCTTCCTCGGCTCTTTGCCCTGTTTATGGTGATCGGGAGGAATCCATCGAGCATTTATTCTTCAATTGTGAGTGGGTCAACACGGCTTGGACTTGCATGGCTGGTCGGGAGTTGCTGCCTCCGCTGCAGGATGGTGTTAGGGGGCTGTTATGGCGAGCTCTCACCCGGAGTTGGTCTGGGACGGCCTGGGCGCTACTGTGGAACATTTGGTGTGCCCGAAATGCCAAGTGCTTCCGTAATGAGAGTCCTAACCGTGCCTTGGTTGTTGAACGCGCTTCCAGGACGGGCGAGGGGTTCGATAGGGTGTTTCGTCGGATGCCTCGGCAGGTTCCTATACGTTTGGTGTGTTGGCACCCTCGCCAACATGGAGGAATTGTTTTGCATGTGGATGGCAGTGTTATAGGTAATCCTGGCAGGGCAGGATTTGGTGGTGCTGTTCGGAATGGTTTTGGTCATTGGCATGTGGGGTTTTCGGGCTTTGTTGGGAGTTCCACTATCCTTGTTGCCGAGCTTCATGGTATTCTTAATGGGATGAGGCTGTTAATCGTCCGGGGTGTTCGGGAAGCATGTTGCTACTCTGACTCTCTTGAGGCTATTCGGATCATCCATTCTGTTGTATATCGGGATCATCCTCTTTTCCCTTTGGTGCGTCTTATCCGTGATCTTCGACAGCAAAATCCTGGCTACATTTGGTTTCATATCCTTAGAGAAGGGAATTTTGTTGCTGATTGTTTGGCTAAGAAAGGTTCCCGGGAGATTGAGTTCTTCACAACATGGGCCTATCCACCTGATGACGCTCGGCCTCTGCTTGCTGCGGACTTTATGGGCGTTTGGCGGCCCCGACTTTAATTGTTGATTCCTTTTGTTTGCTTCATTTTCTTTTTCTGTAGTTTTTTTAGCTTTTCTTAGCTGACGCGGTTAGCGTCCCCTTCATCCAAAAAAAATGAAACATCAAAATTATTTAATCAAGTCCCCCTTCTCTCAGCCATAGGTTGGGGGTTCGGTCTCCACCCGGCCCTCTCTCCCTCCCCTTTATCCCCCTTTGTAATTTGTGTGGTTTAGGCTCCCACACACCTTTGCCGACACATGAGTGTCACCATTTACAAAAAAAAAAAGGTTCAAAACATCACACTTGCACAAAGAAATTAGGTAGTAAATGCATAAAGCAAAAATACAACATTAAAACAATATTTTCCTCTTGGATGAAGTAGCAGCAGCATCACATATTTGGCTCATGTCAATCAATCGCACACTTGAATCCTCAATTAGAGAACTTTCAGGATCAACATCCCACTTCCTATGGGGCCCTTCCTTATAGCTTGATGTGAATCGTGATAACAATCTTATATTTGAATGAATAAAGGCAAGCTTGTCAGCACGGACGGAATTGAGACGGTTTCTTTTTATGTTGTGAATATAGGAATATGTGCTCCAAACCATTTCTGCAGAATAACTACTAATTGGTTGTGATAACACCTTTATTGCAATTTCTGCGAGCTCCGGTGTTTCAGATCCATGAGTAGACCACCATGATATTGGTGACATTGTTGCAGCATCAACTTTAGCTGTTGTTGTCCCAAATATTCCTTCCTTGCCTTGAAATTTTGCTAACCGCCAGTGCAATGTAGACCTCTCATACTCATCTTCTCCAATATTATTGAAGGCCTTAAGAACCCCCTGCATAACATCCACATCTTTATTTGGTGCACGTCTAGCTACACCACCCTGTGTAACAGAACTCAAGTACACGGAGTCATAAAAAAATGGGTTACGTGCAAAACCCAAAGAATGCATGGGAATATTCATTTTCCCCATCTATTGACTAATATTGCCAAAATAGTTTCTTTATCTTCAACATGAGAATTTTTCTTCATAGTTTCCATGATTTCTTCAACCATACAATCCATCCTTTTATAAACTTCACCCATTTTTTCTCCTTCTCCATCAGCAAACTTTATTATGAAATAAATGGGCTTTGTAATTGCCAAAATATTTTCAACCTCTTCCCAAAAAGTTTCATCGGTAATGGTTGAAGCAACTTCAATAGCCAACATTCTAGAACGCTCATCCCCACTTTTTGCCCAATCTTTCCAAGCATTGAGGACAACTGTTGTGGCAAGAGCTTCTCTGCAATCTGCGAATCTCCTCAACAATACATAATGCGATGCAAATCTAGTCTTTGCTATCTTTAATAATTCAAGCCCAGATTGAATTCTAAAGATTGCATGAGGCATGGATGTGATTCAAGAAAAATTTGACTATGCCTTTTCTTTTCTTATATGTGTCAGACATCCATGAAAAAGATGCAGCAAAATCTTTGAAGATAAGATTTAAAGTATGCACCACAAAAGGAGACCAAAATATATGTTTGTGCACCTTTTCAATTTCTTTCCCGGCTGCCTTGCAATTTGCTGCATTGTCCATGACTACTTGAAGCACATTTGTTGGCCCAACTTCATCTATCACTTTGAGTAAATAATCTGCAATAGCTTTCCCGGTTTTCTCTACTGCTGAAAAATCTTGGGTACACATAAACATCGAGCCTCGGCTGTTAGAAGCCACGATATTAATCAAAGCCTCATGCTTCACATTAGTCCATCCATCCGTACGATAGAAACTTCATTTGTGCTCCAAGTATCCATAACAGGAGCCAAATCTTTCTCCACCTCTCTCTTTAACTCATCCGTTAAAGATGTTTTTGCTCGATCAAATGAGGGCGCCTTGTAGCCTTTTGGAGCATTATTTATTGCTTTCACCATCTCATCAAAATCTGGATTTCGGAGCACATTGTAAGGAATTCCATTTGTAGCCAGAGCACGAACAATTGCAAGATCTACTTTATGACGCTCCTTTGTTGCAAAAGAAGTAGCTATTGGGTTGTTGTTAATCGGTGATTTCCCTAGGGCGTTCTTCACATTGGACTTTGTTAATGACGGTGATACGCCATTCTTCTCCGCTTCTTCAATCCTCATCCTCAACTTGCGAAGTTTTTCTCTTCCAATGCCTGTACAACGAGCAATCTCCGCCTTTTTACAAGCTACTTGACCAAAAAAATGTTGTTGAATCCTAGTATATGAACTGCTGTAATGTTTCTTACAGTGTTTGCATTGCCACCTCCTTGAACCACCGGGATTCTTTCCACAAACTACATTTGTTATCATATTTACTTCATCAGGAGTGGTTTCTCATTTTTTTTGGTGGGTGTTGCATCCGTTGTTTGTTGATTATCTTCTTCTACATGATCTTCATCTAGATTTTTTTCTTCTGCCGGATATTCACACTCTTTTTGTTGTTTTTCTGCTTTCAAACGCCTTTGTTCTCCTTGTTCTCCTTTTTTGCCAAAAGCCATCAATGATTGATGGTAAGAAAGAAGAAAGAAATTTGTGGTGAAGATTTGGTATTGGATTTGAAACTATTATATTTGAAAAAAAAAATGGATCTTGAAAATAAATCTGGAGATGAACCGCCACATTAACAAGGAGAGTGCCGATTTTTTATTTTTTATTTTTGGAAAGGATTTTTTATTTTTTGAAAAAAGGAGAGTGCCGATTAGATATTATCATTCTTTTTATTTTTTTTCCCTTTTTTAAAAAAATATTTCTATATTTATGTTTTTCATTTCTTTTTTTTAGAAAAAAAACATGTTACAAATTCTAAATGACATGTGAAAATTAAAATTAGTAATTTTGCTAAATATTGTTAAACCGGCAATGGATAATGTTTAATTAGTTATTAACTATAGATTATCACATACTTATAATTACTTGAAATATATTTTTGATACACTAGTTTTGTTTGTAATTAAAAAAAATACATAAAGGGCAAATTATTTAAGTTTTGTTTGTAATTTAAAAATTGATCAATGAAGATATGTATTTACAAGTATAGATTTTAGATAATATTTATTCTTTTGCATAAGCATGGCCATCAATTTATATTTATATTATATAATGTATTTGATATAATCATGGTTACACATATAATATGATACTTCTATATACATATATATGATCATAGTGTCATACTATATTATTAAATTTAGACCTTAACTATATATAAAATGGATTATTTTTTATATCTCAAAAATTTCAAATTATAAGTAACTACTAAACCATTATATATATATTTCTTAAAACCTTAAATAGTTCTTATGATTTTAATAGTTTATATCAATTATGTTAGTACAATTATTTCTAAAATATCTTAAACTATACACAAACAATATTTTTATAAAATATAATATAATAGTATATGATTTATAAAATATAATATCATATAATATAAAATATTGCCTAAGCTAACTTGTGAATTTAACTCAATATATAATATTATATAAAATATTGCCTAACTTGTGAATTTAACTCAAACAATATTATTTTTATAATATAAAAAGCACATATTGGTTAGTGTTTTTCACACATCAAATTATTTTAAAGTTCCATTGGACAAAATACTAAAATATTAGTCCTAATCTATTTCATTATATTATTTTTTTAATGAAAGGAGGGTCGAAGCCATATTATACCAAAATTTGTATGTTTACAACGTTTTCATGTACATCATTATCCAATATGCGTGCTGCACGACTAGGAGGCATAATGAATTTGATCGTTTGTCCCGAATAAAGATTTGTCTTGACTAAATAGTCCGTTGGTTGGTTTGCTTCCCATGAATATGCTTAGTCCTAATCAATTACTTATATTTGAAATTATTATTCCATAGGTTAAAGAATTACGGTTAAAGAATTAAGTTGAATATTATAACACAAAATTAATTTAATTTATTAAACACTATCAGTTCGATAATTGTCAAAATATCGATAGAGCGAAGAATTTAATAATTTATTTGTTTAATTAAATTATTTTTTTAATATTAATATATTATCTATATAGATTGCTTAAAATGTGTACAATAATAATAATAATAAAATAATCTATTTATTAATATATAGTATTATATGTCATTTATAAAAATGTAAATATTAGTCATAATACATAAGAACTATTTAGTTAATCTTTTTTGGATGAGCCATTGAAGGCCTGGGAAAGGGGTGGTGGGAGCCCATACCACACAATTACAAAGGGGAATAAATGGGAGGGATATGAGGCCGGCGAGAATCGAACCTCCAACATTCCGTTAGAAGTTAAGGAACTTAACCACTTGGGCTAAGTCCTCATCCCAAGTGGACAAAATAAGAACTATTTAGTTAACTGTCTGACTTAAATGAATTCAATACAAACAATAACTTTTAGGGGAAATTATTTGTTAGTACCATTTTGAAGTTTGTAATTTGTTAAGTAGTGTCAAGTTAAAAAAAAATTAGTATCTAGTACCATTAGGTTAAAAAAATTCTATTTTTAGTAAATTTATATGATTTTACCATTTTTTACCATTGGATCAATTATACTTATATCTTATTCACGGAAAAAAAAATTTATTTATATCTTGAACTTTTTTTTTTGGAAAAGTCGAAGCCAGAAAATAATATTTATGCTTAACAATTTATTTATATCTTGAACTTTTTAAAATTTTTAAGTTTTTCTTAACATTTTAATTTTTTTCCTTTAATCTTTTTTTCTTTTTCTTTTGAACCTCTTGTATCAATTATATTTTCATCATCGAGTTTGAGCCTTTGTGTATGCAGAATTCTGCTTTGGGAGAGGTAAACCTTCAATGCCCACCAGATTCTCGAATGATTAGTTTTGGATCCAATATGGTCTGGGATACCCGGTACACAGAAAAAAAAATTATATTTTTCGTCATCGGATTCGAGTATTTGTGTATGTAGAATTATGCTTTGGAAGAGAAAACTATTCAATGCCTACCAGATATTCGAGGGATTAATCTTAGCCCAATGTGACCTTAGTATAAAAATTAGTTAGTGTTTTTCTTACTCAGATAGTCAGATTATTTTGAAGCGCATTTGGACAAAATACAACAATGTCAATTCTAAAATGTATTCTATTATTATATTTAAATTAATAATACAACACAAAATTAAATAAATAATTATTAAATATAAGTAGTTTGAAAATAATCTAAATACCCAAGATGATTTTAAAAAATAGTGGAATAAGGGTAAATTAGAAGAAAAATTGTGAAACAAATACAGTTTGAAATCATATCAATTTTTTTTTTCGGTGGAATATCCAATTAAAACACCAAAATTATATATAATTTTATGAAATCTCAATCTACCCAATTATATACTGTCCTTTACGAAAAGCTTGTCCTTTACTAATTCAAAGTAATTCTAACTCATTTATTCTGCAACATATATAATTACCTTAATTAATTTTATTATAAATTAAAGGTGTAAATTATTTTTTCATCTTAGGTTTTTTCTAATTATAATAAAACATAAGAAATTAATAGTACTACCTCTGTTCTCATTTAAGTGCTCCATTTTCATAGTAGTAACTATTCATTGAGTAACTTTGATAAATTTTTTTAACATAGTTCTATAAGATAAAATATAGTCAAGTGAGATCTTGTTAGATTCGTCTAATCACGTAGTTTTATAATATCAAATTTTTATAATTCTTACTTATATACAATTTGAGTTATAAATATTTAAAAATGTGTATTGAACTGCGTGAAAAGCAGAAGTGAAGCACTTATATGAGAATAATATTATATTTAAGTCAGTTAAATGAAAAGGCAAAAGTGATTTTTTTTATGATCCTGATTTCCTTGGATATAGCAATTAAATATTAAATATTTATAAAAAAAAAACTTTACAGGTACATCTAATCTTATTGTTTTTTATTCTTAATTGATATCAATACTTAAAATACTACCGTTTCCTCACCAAAAAAAAAGAGATACCGCCTTTAAGATTACAGCTAAATTTTTGGTAACCAAGATACAACTATTTTTTTTTTTTAAAGATACAACTAAACGTCATTTTTTGGTAAGTGGATACAGCTAATTGAATATTAATGCTATTTTCCAATTGAAATTAATGCTTTTACAATTACACTCATTACCTACCCTCCTCATTACTGCCGCCTCTTCCCAAAATTACCTTTTCATAAAATACCTCTCCCCAAAATTCATCTTCTTCCCAAATTTCATCTTCTCCCGCAGTCCCGCCTCCAAAATTCATCTGCACAAAATTCATCTTCAAAACGTTAATTTGTGACCTTCTTCACCACTTGAATCTGCGCAAAACCCATCTTCGCCACCGCCGCCGCATCTCCTCTTCGATGTTCGCCGCTCCGCCGCTGTTCGACTGCTCCCTCGCCGGATCATTGACTGTCCGATCTGGTGCGCGTTCCCCGGCGTTTTGGAGCGCGATCGTCCCCTGATCCGGAACAAACATTCAGGTCCGGTGAACGGCCAGACGTTCCCCGTTCCTGGTATCTATGGTCCCCCGCTAGGACCTTCTTGTGATCCAAAACTTGAACCATAAAGCAGCTATGACCAACATCTAGAAGGTTGAAAATTATCCTTGGGTTCTCCAAGCGTGAATATATAAGCCGTGAATATATAAGCCTATCCCTCATGCCTATGAAACAAACCTTAATAATTCCAAGAACTTTTTTACAACAAGAGTGTCGCGCCATGGCGCAGAGAACTCATCAAGGATAGATAGTTTGATCTAACCGAATTCTAGGGCATCCATCGCCTGTTGCATCCCCTCTCGGTCAATTGAGGCAGGTTTGTTTTAATTACTCCCTCCGTTCCTTTTTAGTTGTCTTTTTAGAAACAAAAAAGTGTTCCAAAATAGTTGTCACTTTCCATTTATATATCACATTTTTCCAATATTACCATTTTACTTTCATAAATATTATTGATTCTCTCTCCACTCCAACTCACTTTTAATTGATTTGTGTGTAAATAAATGAGGGCAAAATTGGAAAACTGGATGATAATGATTACTTTTCTTGGTATTTGTAATTTGTGGTAAAACGTCCACTAAATAGGAACAGAGGGAGTAAATCCTTATCGGACTCGACCCCTATCCTTTCACTTTGTTCCATTTATAAGCTGTGTGGCAAAGTTCCCACCACTCCCAGGCCTTTAATAGCTACTCTAAAAAAAAAAAAAAACTTGGACTCAATCTCTAGCATCACATCATTGCGGAACGAGGAGGCAGATGGTTGTTAGGCTAGGGGGCTCCGTTGGAGATGTTATCGGCGTAGAGTATTGGGGGTTTCGAGAGAAACCATCATTTTGTTCATATCCATGAGAGATAAATTTCATGTAATCTATATCTATATAGTAATATATAAAAACATCCCTTATGAAGAGTAACCTACTCTTATGAACAGTAACCTATCAATTTTCTCTCACAAAAATCCCTTATGAACAGTAACCTAACTATTTCCTTAACATTAACTTTCTATACGCAATCCAATACACATTTCTAATGATCAATAACTTATCAATAACCCAAAATGTGTATACGAAAAAATTGTAACAATTGATATTTGAAAACTACATAATGAGACGAATTTAACGAGATCTCACTTGACTATTTTTTCCTTATATAGATGTTTTATAAGCATTAGTCAAAGTTGAATAATAAACAGTAGCAAAAGTCGATTCATTCTCACTATAAAAATGATGGAATTATTTTAAAAAAAAAGCAAAGTGCACTTTCAGAATAAAGAATACTAACGAATAAAAGATGTAATAAAAACTTTATTGGTTGATAGTTGAATAATAAAAAGTAGCAAAAATCAATCCATTTTCACTATAAAAATGAAGAATTATAAAAACAAAAATTATAATGCACTTTCAAAATATTGGAGAATCAAATTCGAGCAAAATTCACATTAGATAATTTAATTTCATTAATTATTATAGATAAAGTATACTACCAAATAAAGGATGTAACAAAAATCTTATGGGTTGATAGTATATTTATTTTTTCAATATAATTTCAATAATTGTTATTATTCTTAACCAATACTCTATTAATTGAAATTATAGCTAAAGAATATATTGTAAATTATTAATAAGTACTTTATAAATTGATATTATATTCATTAATGAATAGAAAATATTTGTATTAGATAAATTAGCTAAATTAGATAAATTGCAATACGATAAAAAGTTGATAAAACTATAGTCATTTTAATTTGTCAATGGGTTCATTTACAAGAATATTTCTTATATTTTTCTAATTTAATTTGGAAATATCTACATCTTTATGAAATTTCTAATATCTCAACGCTTTAGGGTGAATAATATCAATAATCAATTCTAATACAATATGATTTCACGTACTGTCTTTTGTCAATGTATAGTATGACATTAGAGTCGTGATTAGAAAGGTTTTTATTATTGTTTTTTCATTTTTTTTGTCCTTTTAAGTATTGTTTGTAGTATAAATATTTCTTTAGATACTAAATTGTAATATATAAATATTGGTAATGACATATGTTGTTTGATTTGTATGCAATGTATAGATGTACGCATGTAATTCTTAAAATAGTTTAAGAAGGTTGGGAAATGTAATCGACATAATAAAATCGAACAATTTTGTAACACCCCGGATTTGGTAACCCAGGCCGGGATGCCACCGCCACACCTCCCTAGCAAGACACGGTTTCTCCGAGCTCACTAAAGAGATGCAAGGCTATGGTTTTTCAGAATTTAAAATATTCAAGTAGCCCATTCATAGATAATTTAAAAATACTACATCAGAGTTGCAGCGAGAATATATAAAGTACGCAGCGGAAGTAAAGTGTATGCAGCGGAATTTGAAATATAGGGCCGACATGGCCAAACCACGGGTTAAACAGACCCGTTCATGCAAGTCATGTAAAATAAATAATTAAGTATCCAAATGATCCCCCAATGAGTGATCATGCTCCGTACTCTGTAACAGAAAAAAAAATGAACAACGGTCTTTATCAGTATTATAAAATACTGAGTAAGTCAATCCTTACATAGCAATAAAGGGGTTAGATTTTTAGTAATTAAGATAAATCTTTTTGCCATGCATAAAAACATTTAAAAAAAATGCGAAGATAATGCATACTTTAAAGACACATTTAAATTTCATAATTTAAAACTTAGGCATGGGCAATTATTTAAGACATGATTTAAAAACATGATTAATGCCGTAAGTAAGTAAAAATTTGAGCTTTTAAAATTCTCCCCGATACGCCACCATCAAAACGATATTTAAATTTAGCCGGCAATCCGGCGGCCGCAGCCAATTTCATAAAATCGGAGCTTTTTAATATATTTCTCGTTACGCCATCATCTCAACAATAGATAGCCGGTGATCCGGCGGCCTCAGCCAATTTCATAAGTATCATGTCAAGTTAGCCGGTGATCCGGCGGCCGCAGCCGATACGCCATACCCAGTACCACTCCGTCGAGCCTCGAGTAACCCATACGGATACACTCGAGAGGGTAGGCCGTTGGTCTCTTGTGACCAAATACGCCATATCCAGTACCGCTCCGTCGAGCCTCGAGTAACCCATACGGATACACTCGAGAGGATAGGCCCAAAATAATAACAGCCAATATCAATAGTAACAGTTAGCCGGTGATCCGGCGGCCTCAGCCAATTTCATAAGTAACATGTCATTTTAGCCGGTAATCCGGCGGCCGCAGCCGATACGCCATACCCAGTACCACTCCGTCGAGCCTCGAGTAACCCATACGGATACACTCGAGAGAGTAGGCAGTTGGTCTCTTGTGACCAAATACGCCATATCCAGTACCGCTCCGTCGAGCCTCGAGTAACCCATACGGATACACTCGAGAGGATAGGCCCAAGATATAAGATGCTGTTTTGTCGATCTTTCGCGCGTAATAATCATTGCCATTTTGGCACAAAATGAACAGTTAGGAGGGCACCCTGCAGAGCACTCACCCCCTGATTTTATGTAACCGATATTGTTTCAACTTTAGTGTAACGGGATTTTCAAAGATTTAGCTTTATCGTATCACAAGATTTCGATCGTTGTTTAAAAGTTCCAAAAATTCACAAGTTAAAAACCGATCGATGTCACAGTTTACGCCTTTTCAGTTTAAAAATCCATTTCTTAGGCGATTGATCTGAAATTTTCACAGTAGCTCAAAAACATCCCAATGAACAACTTTCATGTTTTGAGTTTTTCGGAAAAATGATAGGAAGCATGTCAAAAATCGAGTTTTCTACAGGAACGAAAAGCTGTCAGGATTCAGGTTTGACACCTTTAAAAGATTTGACTTTTTATCATTCCAAATGGACTCCAAAAATTCTGAAATTTTACAGGCACATACTAGACTTGATTTCCATCAACTTTTCTTTAGAACTCAAAGATTGGTTCGGACTAGAAATGATAGGAATAAGCTCCTCAAGATCGGTTATGAAATCTGTCATCATTTGACAATTCCTAAAAACGCAGAATATGTCCGACATGATTTGGGGTATCAAAACTCGATGAAAAATTATGCAATTTTTACACGATATAGCTTATGATTTTTGGATCAAAATCTTAGTTTTGAGTTTTCAGATTTGAACACTCGAAGTATTAGAAATATGCTCATCAAGTTCGGTTAAGAAATCTGTCAAGGTTTCTTGACATCGGTACTAATGCAGATCGGATCGGCTCGAGTTTGGAGGTTCAAATCTCAATTAAAAATTCTAAAAACTTACAGTAATATTCCAAACTCATAGATCTACAATTCTTATGTTCAACTCCAATCCTAGATTGGTCTAGATCTAAGGTAAAAATAACCAACAAGTTCGAACGGAAATTCTGTCAAGGATTCTAAGATCCAGATTTGATACTCTTCGGTTTTGGGTCGGTTTCAGGTTTCAAAACAACATGAAAAATTATGAAATTTTTACAGAAGCTAGACCAAAGTCTTAGGAACACTTTTCATGTTTTGAGTTTTGTTGTTTGAGCAGCTTTAGAGGTTCGAAAAATTCATACGAAAACGCTGCGTTGAGGGTTTCTCTTGTTGACAGATTTTTAGAGTTTTCTTGAGTTGGATCTCTATGTTTGGTTGCATTTTAAGTCACCCAAAACCATAGTAAGGTTAACTTACAGTGGGGATGATGTCTAGGAAGTCACGGGGTCGTCCGGAATCCACGGGATGTCACGAACGAATCTCTTCCACCCGATTTATTCTTCCCTTGGCTCCGATTTGTGTTTGAATACGAAGATTCGTAAGTTAGGATGATGTTTATGATCTTAAAATCATAAGGAAACTTGAATAACTTCTTACCAACAATCCAAAGCCTGCAATCCTTGATCTACACACTTCCTTGATTGGATTTGGTTGCCGGAAACTCGTCGGAAAGTCGCCGGAAGTTCGTCGGAAGAGTGTTTGGCTTTTGGGAGAGTTTTTGGAGAGTTTGGGGTGAATGATTGATGAAAATGGCTGACAAATGAGATGGGATTGATTACATAACGTCCAAAAAGATGCTACACCCGTGATAGATCGAGATTCCTCACTTGGGCCCCGAAAATTGGCGAGAAAGTCGCCAAAACGCGACAAACGCAGCTGCTGCTGCAATGGCGCGCTGGCGGCGCGCTTTTCATGGAAAACCCGCGCGGGGTGCGCGCCGGCCCCGGCTGGGCTGCGGTCCGTGCCGGGCCGTGCGATCCGTCGGGCCTTTTCTCCTCTCTTTCGGACTTCTATCCTCCTACGTTTTCGGGCTTGATTTTTCGGGTCATAAATTCTTATCTTAAATTTATCTCGGCTCAAAGTCCGTCGGTCTCGGTTTCGTCGGCTTTCAATTCGTCGTCTTTTGATTCCCGTGCAATAACCTGTTTTATTAAATTTCTTCCGACATCACGGGTTCTTGGAATTAAAATTCTTTTCCTTATTGAATTTAATTCCAATTATTTTGACTCAATTCATGGAATGTCTTCGGGCTTCCTTTCCCTCTTTTATTCCATTTTGAATTTAAATCTATCGGCGTTTCATATCCGAGCGATAATTTATTGTGATAAATTATTTTCTTCTTCTCGGAAATATTTCGACATTGATCGGAATAAATTTTATTCCTTTGGGCGTTGATAAAAAATCTGGGGTATTACACTCCACCCCCCTTAAGAATCAACTTCGTCCTCGAAGTTGGGCGTTAGCTCCTTGCGAGCTCGGACATTGTTTGGTTGCGTGATTGTATTAATGTGTGTTGTTGTTTGTTATTATTTGAGATACATAATATTCGGGTTTCAAAAATAAATGCTTATGCATTCTAACGGGGTATTACATCCTCCCCCCCTTAAGATTACAGTTATGTCCCCATAACTGCCTATGTATTATTCACAACCATGTTCGGGTATCATCGCATATGATCCTTCCTCAGTATTCTTCTAGGTGTCATTCTAGAAGCACGCGAAGATGAGTTTCTAAGTGATCAAGATCTAGGACTAAGGCAAAGTTAGTCTTTAGCAAGCACTCCTAAGTCAAGATCATGTCGAGTTCTAAGATAGGAGTGTTTCTTATTACCGATAATTCACATAAAAAGAGTTAGTGTCAATATTTATGTATGCATATGCATATGTGTCCCCCCAAAAAAAAATTTTTATGCATGCATTTATTTATCCATGGGTTTTAAAAATAAATTCATTCCATGGATAGATTAAAATAAGGATAAAAGGTTTGGGCCACTATATTGGGCCGAAAGAAATAAATTATTTGGGCTTTAAATAAAAACAAGGCTATTGGGCCAAAATAATTTCTTGGGCTTCAAAAAAAAATTTTGGGCTAAAAATTTGGGCTTTAACTTCAAAATAATAATTGGGCTCTTTGAAATATACTACTAGTTTAGAAATGATAACTTTAAAAATAATAATACTTGAAAATAATAGTTTAAAAATATTACGGGCTCTTTAAAATAGTAGTTTTAAAATATTCCGGGCTCTGATACCACATTGTAACACCCCGGATTTGGTAACCCAGGCCGGGATGCCACCGCCACACCTCCCTAGCAAGACACGGTTTCTCCGAGCTCACTAAAGAGATGCAAGGCTATGGTTTTTCAGAATTTAAAATATTCAAGTAGCCCATTCATAGATAATTTAAAAATACTACATCAGAGTTGCAGCGAGAATATATAAAGTACGCAGCGGAAGTAAAGTGTATGCAGCGGAATTTGAAATATAGGGCCGACATGGCCAAACCACGGGTTAAACAGACCCGTTCATGCAAGTCATGTAAAATAAATAATTAAGTATCCAAATGATCCCCCAATGAGTGATCATGCTCCGTACTCTGTAACAGAAAAAAAAATGAACAACGGTCTTTATCAGTATTATAAAATACTGAGTAAGTCAATCCTTACATAGCAATAAAGGGGTTAGATTTTTAGTAATTAAGATAAATCTTTTTGCCATGCATAAAAACATTTAAAAAAAATGCGAAGATAATGCATACTTTAAAGACACATTTAAATTTCATAATTTAAAACTTAGGCATGGGCAATTATTTAAGACATGATTTAAAAACATGATTAATGCCGTAAGTAAGTAAAAATTTGAGCTTTTAAAATTCTCCCCGATACGCCACCATCAAAACGATATTTAAATTTAGCCGGCAATCCGGCGGCCGCAGCCAATTTCATAAAATCGGAGCTTTTTAATATATTTCCCGTTACGCCATCATCTCAACAATAGATAGCCGGTGATCCGGCGGCCTCAGCCAATTTCATAAGTATCATGTCAAGTTAGCCGGTGATCCGGCGGCCGCAGCCGATACGCCATACCCAGTACCACTCCGTCGAGCCTCGAGTAACCCATACGGATACACTCGAGAGGGTAGGCCGTTGGTCTCTTGTGACCAAATACGCCATATCCAGTACCGCTCCGTCGAGCCTCGAGTAACCCATACGGATACACTCGAGAGGATAGGCCCAAAATAATAACAGCCAATATCAATAGTAACAGTTAGCCGGTGATCCGGCGGCCTCAGCCAATTTCATAAGTATCATGTCAAGTTAGCCGGTGATCCGGCAGCCGCAGCCGATACGCCATACCCAGTACCACTCCGTCGAGCCTCGAGTAACCCATACGGATACACTCTAGAGGGTAGGCCGTTGGTCTCTTGTGACCAAATACGCCATATCCAGTACCGCTCCGTCGAGCCTCGAGTAACCCATACGGATACACTCGAGAGGATAGGCCCAAAATAATAACAGCCAATATCAATAGTAACAGTTAGCCGGTGATCCGGCGGCCTCAGCCAATTTCATAAGTAACATGTCATTTTAGCCGGTAATCCGGCGGCCGCAGCCGATACGCCATACCCAGTACCACTCCGTCGAGCCTCGAGTAACCCATACGGATACACTCGAGAGAGTAGGCAGTTGGTCTCTTGTGACCAAATACGCCATATCCAGTACCGCTCCGTCGAGCCTCGAGTAACCCATACGGATACACTCGAGAGGATAGGCCCAAGATATAAGATGCTGTTTTGTCGATCTTTCGCGCGTAATAATCATTGCCATTTTGGCACAAAATGAACAATTAGGAGGGCACCCTGCAGAGCACTCACCCCCTGATTTTATGTAACCGATATTGTTTCAACTTTAGTGTAACGGGATTTTCAAAGATTTAGCTTTATCGTATCACAAGATTTTGATCGTTGTTTAAAAGTTCCAAAAATTCACAAGTTAAAAACCGATCGATGTCACAGTTTGCGCCTTTTTGGTTTAAAAATCCATTTCTTAGGCGATTGATTTGAAATTTGTACAGCATCTCAAAAACATCCCAATGAACAATTTTCGTGTTTTAAGTTTTTCGGAAAAACGATGGGAAGCATGTCAAAAATCGAGTTTTCTACAGGAACGAAAAGCTGTCAGGATTCAGGTTTGACACCTTTAAAAGATTTGACTTTTTATCATTCCAAATGGACTCCAAAAATTCTGAAATTTTACAGGCACATACTAGACTTGATTTCCATCAACGTTTCTTTAGAACTCAAAGATTGGTTCGGACTAGAAATGATAGGAATAAGCTCCTCAAGATCGGTTATGAAATCTGTCATCCTTTGACAATTCCTAAAAACGCAGAATATGTCCGACATGATTTGGGGTATCAAAACTCGACGAAAAATTATGAAATTTTTACACGATATAGCTTATGATCTTTGGATCAAAATCTTAGTTTTGAGTTTTCAGATTTGAACACTCGAAGTATTAGAAATATGCTCATCAAGTTCGGTTAAGAAATCTGTCAAGGTTTCTTGACATCGGTACTAACGCAGATCGGATCGGCTCGAGTTTGGAGGTTCAAATCTCAATTAAAAATTCTAAAAACTTACAGTAATATTCCAAACTCATAGATCTACAATTCTTATGTTCAACTCCAATCCTAGATTGGTCTAGATCTAAGGTAAAAATAACCTACAAGTTCGAACGGAAATTCTGTCAAGGATTCTAAGATCCAGATTTGATACTCTTCGGTTTTGGGTCGGTTTCAGGTTTCAAAACAACATGAAAAATTATGAAATTTTTACAGAAGCTAGACCAAAGTCTTAGGAACACTTTTCATGTTTTGAGTTTTGTTGTTTGAGCAGCTTTAGAGGTTCGAAAAATTCATACGAAAACGCTGCGTTGAGGGTTTCTCTTGTTGACAGATTTTTAGAGTTTTCTTGAGTTGGATCTCTATGTTTGGTTGCATTTTAAGTCACCCAAAACCATAGTAAGGTTAACTTACAGTGGGGATGATGTCTAGGAAGTCACGGGGTCGTCCGGAATCCACGGGATGTCACGAACGAATCTCTTCCACCCGATTTATTCTTCCCTTGGCTCCGATTTGTGTTTGAATACGAAGATTCGTAAGTTAGGATGATGTTTATGATCTTAAAATCATAAGGAAACTTGAATAACTTCTTACCAACAATCCAAAGCCTGCAATCCTTGATCTACACACTTCCTTGATTGGATTTGGTTGCCGGAAACTCGTCGGAAAGTCGCCGGAAGTTCGTCGGAAGAGTGTTTGGCTTTTGGGAGAGTTTTTGGAGAGTTTGGGGTGAATGATTGATGAAAATGGCTGACAAATGAGATGGGATTGATTACATAACGTCCAAAAAGATGCTACACCCGTGATAGATCGAGATTCCTCACTTGGGCCCCGAAAATTGGCGAGAAAGTCGCCAAAACGCGACAAACGCAGCTGCTGCTGCAATGGCGCGCTGGCGGCGCGCTTTTCATGGAAAACCCGCGCGGGGTGCGCGCCGGCCCCGGCTGGGCTGCGGTCCGTGCCGGGCCGTGCGATCCGTCGGGCCTTTTCTCCTCTCTTTCGGACTTCTATCCTCCTACGTTTTCGGGCTTGATTTTTCGGGTCATAAATTCTTATCTTAAGTCCGTCGGTCTCGGTTTCGTCGGCTTTCAATTCGTCGTCTTTTGATTCCCGTGCAATAACCTGTTTTATTAAATTTCTTCCGACATCACGGGTTCTTGGAATTAAAATTCTTTTCCTTATTGAATTTAATTCCAATTATTTTGACTCAATTCATGGAATGTCTTCGGGCTTCCTTTCCCTCTTTTATTCCATTTTGAATTTAAATCTATCGGCGTTTCATATCCGAGCGATAATTTATTGTGATAAATTATTTTCTTCTTCTCGGAAATATTTCGACATTGATCGGAATAAATTTTATTCCTTTGGGCGTTGATAAAAAATCTGGGGTATTACACTCCACCCCCCTTAAGAATCAACTTCGTCCTCGAAGTTGGGCGTTAGCTCCTTGCGAGCTCGGACATTGTTTGGTTGCGTGATTGTATTAATGTGTGTTGTTGTTTGTTATTATTTGAGATACATAATATTCGGGTTTCAAAAATAAATGCTTATGCTAACTTACGGATCTTTACTTGTAAAACACGTTCGTAGCCAAATGAGAAGAAGAACGTGTTGCGTAGATCCGTTCGTGGCGATTTTGGACAAATCGATCAACCTTAGAACGTTCAAGGAACTCACTCACTGTAAGTTAATAACTTACATATCAATATGGGTGGTTTAAAGACATCCGAAACATTGGATCTTAAACGAAACGTTAAAATCAAACCTAAAAACCCCAATCTACGTATTTTCTGAAATCCGAGCAAAACTCTTACTTCGAGCGTTCAAACCTGAAAACTCAAAACTAAGATTTTGATCCTAAGATCTTAAGCTATATTGTGTAAAAATTTCAGAATTTTTCATCAAGTTTTGATACCCCAAATCAAGTCGGACATATTCTGCATTTTTAAGAATTTTCAAAAATTGACAGATTTCATAACCGAACTTGATGAACTTATTTCTATCATTTCTAGTCCGAACCTGTAACACCCCGATTTAATTAACTCATAATTAATTTAATTTAGTTATGGTTAATTAACAAAAGACTTGGTGTGTGGATTATTTTGTAGGGAATGAAGATTTAAGTGGGGAATAAGTGAGTTTAACTCACAAGATAATAAGAGTCAAGTGCTCAAACGGGTGCAATGTGGTCAAGACAAGTGGTGTAACTCTTTTAACCCACATTCCGAACCGACCCGAGACCCGTGACCCGACCCGGATCCATTTTAACCCTTCAAAAATCAGATTGGGCATTGGAAAAACCCCATTTCATCATCATCATCCCTCATTCCCGTCACCTCTCTTGAAGGAGATAAGGTTCTTCATTTTGGCTTGGAATTTGTGTTTTCTTCTTCAAATCAAGTTAGGGGATTGCTTATATAAGCTTTGGTAAGTATTTTCCTAGTTTCTACACTTGATTTTGATAATGTTTGAGTGAGTTTTGGGGTGATGAAAGTTGATGACGAAAATTGGGTGTTTGTAGAAATTCTTGCTTTTGGTGTTGAATTGAAGCTTGGATTCTTGTTTGGAAGCTGAATTAGTGTTGAAGGAAGCTAAGGTTAGTACTTGAGACCATTTTGGTGTTGATGATTTCAGTTTTAGAGCTTCAAATGGTTTCATGATGATGAAATCATGTTCTTGAATGAATTTTGATGTTTGGAGCTTGATTTCTTGTTGTGTAGCTTGGTATAGGTGTTTGGAGGTGTTGGGGAGCTGTATTGGAAGAGTTTGGAACATCTCAATACCAGGCAAGGGTAGAGATAGGCCTAAATGGGGGCATAATCGGTGGAATGGCCGGAAATCGCCATTTCCATCAATTCTGATGTGTCGGCGCGCTCTTGGCGCGCCCTTTAGCCAAAAAGCGCGTGGGCAGCGCGTGAGAAGAACGTCAACGACGTCCTTGTCAGGACGGCGCGCAGTTGGCGCGCCTTTTCCCCGAAAACCGCGCGGGCAGCGCGCGGAGACACGAACGACGCGACCTGCGTCTTTGGCGCGGGGCCGGCGCGCCCTCCTTGGGAAAACCGCGCCGGGTGCGCGCGGGCTCCCCTGCCCGCGCGATTCGTTCGCTCGTTTTCCGATTCTTCGTCCTTCGTGTTTCCTTAGTTCTTCTTATGCTTCTAGCATGCCATAACTATCATTATGCTCACAATCTATGAACCTAGTTGCGATTAGCGGTGATCTACTATGCCTTAGTTGAGATCGAGTCTTGATTCGCTTCTATGTTGATGTGAGAGTTGGTGCCGATATGTGGGACTTGGCACACCCTTGACACTTAACTCGCGATGAGTTGTTTATTTTGTCATGGCACGTAATTTACGTATTGACATGTGTGGAATTGAATCTGAATATATGTTGATGCCGATATGTGGGACTTGGCATACCCCGGATTATACTTAACTCGAGACGAGTTGTTTATTATGTCCTGATACGTTGGTTTACGCATGGACATGTGATTGAATTGAATCTTGATATCTGTGATGATATCTGAATATCTGTGATGATATCTGAATATCTGTGATGATATGTGAATATCTGTGATGATATGTGGAAATCTGTGATGAATCTTGATATCTGTGATGATATCTGAATATCTGTGATGATATCTGAATATCTGTGATGATATGTGAATATCTGTGATGATATGTGGAAATCTGTGATGAATCTTGATATCTGTGATGATATCTGAATATCTGTGATGATATGTGAATATCTGTGATGATATGAAATGCCACGACGGTAGGATACGCTATGCTTACGAATCGGTATCCGATGAGGGGCATAGTGGGATCGCTACCCAGAAGCATTGAGACTGAAAAGGATTTATATCCTAGTCTGAATTTGGCTGGAAAGGGCTCATGACCCTTAGCCTGACCCGCTTGCCGTAAGCCACGATCTCAGCTGTTAGTGTCCGCGGCGGGGGCACTGTGGGTATGTCTCTCGACCATTAAGGGGTGTGGACCCTTATATGGGAGGGAATACCGACCATGGTACCTAGGTGCGCGCTAGACATGCTTATGTGTTGCATTTAGGGTAGATAGACATTTTAGGTCATAACATTTCATCTCGTCATCCATCATTCATCTTATTTGCAGTGGTTGAAGCACCGGTATGGGACGGTGTGATGTTTACTTATTTGCACTGTTTAATTTTTATGTTATGCCTAACAAATGTTTAAAAACGGAATATATCTCCACCTATATGTATAAATATACTTTAGGGAATCAAGTTAATTCTTGTTTCCCCTTATGCCGATTCTTCTATTCTTGCTCAGTACCTTGTACTGACCCTTGCTATGTTTTTATGTATAGATATTCCCGGGGAGGACGCAGAGCCTGAGCACGATGTGGGGTTTGGGGATGAGTGATCTACCTAGAGATGCATTAGCATGTTGTGGACTTATGTGTTGTCTTGGATAATATGCTATGACTATTTCATCTTGTCTCGTACTGCTTGTGGTACCAATCGGTACACTATATTATGTCTTGAGTTTTACTTGACATCTCTGACAGGTTGAGATGAGACAGTTATGTCGACTGTTATGTCGCATGAATAAGGCTTGTAAGCCGGACGTCTGTTATGATGTGAGGTTTCCTTTCTGAATTTGTATTATGATTCATTGGCTTCCTGTTTACTTGGCTATGTGTTATTGATCTTAAATTGATTGGCCAACAGTTTAAGAGAGGTAACACGGCAGTGACGTCACAGAAATTTGGTTTTAAATTTTTGGGGCGTTACATTTGGTATCAGAGCCATGTCTGCTCGTATGTGCTTAGAATTCTAACACAAGCATGTGGTGAGATGTGTGGGGGAAAGCATATAGTGTAGGAATTGCATCTGGTTCTGCTTATATTCTTATAGATTGCATTGTTTTTGGTTATCTGCGTGCCCTATAGGAGTGGATTGTGGTTTGTGAATCAAACCAGGATCAATCCTTGGGGACATTCCGGGAATTCTATACATAATAATTGTTGTTCGGTAAGAAATTATTCTTATTTTCAGAGTGTTACTGAATATCTCGTTACGTTATGAATATAGGATGCCGCCGCGCAGGGGTGGAGAGCCCGGGAGGAGGGGAAGGCCTCGTAGGAATCAGGGGCCAGTTATTGGGGGTCGTGGACAGTACCATGAGGATGGTGGATTTGGCTATGATCATGGGGGAAATGTTCCAATTGAGGAACCGGTAGAGGTGGAGGATGACCTGAACCATGAGGACGAACCAGTGCCACCACCACCACCGCCACCTGTGCAGATGCCCATTGACCCTCAGTTTATGCAAAATATGTTTAATGCTATGCATGGGATGTATCAGGGGCAGGCGAATCAACCTGCGCAACCACCACCCAGACCCGTGGATTACGTGCATTTAGCAAGGCATTATCAACCGCCGGTCTTTAGTGGAGGAGTAGACCCGGTTGCTCTGACCGATTGGATTTATCATATGGAGGAGATCTTCGAGAATATAGACTGCCCAGAGGATTGGAAGGTCAGAGTGGGACGGCAGTATCTTACTGGACCAGCTCTCCATTGGTGGAGGTCGTGTAAGAATGAGCTTATGGCGAGACCCAACTTTTCATGGGAAGTTTTCTGTCATGCCTTGAGATCCCACTTTTTCACTACACAGATGATGAATGTTAAAAAGAGGGAATTTCTCAACCTAGAGCAAGCAGGAAATATGACAGTGTCTGAGTATTATGGTCGTTTTGTGGAACTCATGTCATACGTACCAATGCTAGTTGCTGATGAGGAAGATAAGGTTTTGAGGTTTGTGGATGGATTGAAGGCTGAGATCCGGACTGGGTTTAGCAACCAACATGCCTGCTTAGCTTCAGCATATGATCAGGCTTTATTCATTGAGAGAGCTCGCACTGATGTGCAGCGCGTGTGGGCCGCTCGTCGCAGAGATTCGGGGGGACCGAGTAGACCCCAGCATAGGCAGATGAGGCCGAGAAGCGGTGGAAGGACCTCTAGGCCTCAGACTTATGCACAGCCACCGTATAGAAGCGGACCCCATTGCTGGAATTGCGGACAGCAAGGACATTTGAGGTCACATTGCCCACAGTTGGTAGGTCAAGTAGGAGGATCTACTTCAGGTGCGTCTGGTGGGAATGCGTCGCGTGGACGAGGTGCAGACAGAGGTCGTGGACCACAGAGGGGCCGTGGGGGCCGCCTCAATGTGATTGAGCGGGCTGAGCTAGATGGGCGAGACGATGTCATGACCGGTAAGTTGTTTATTGTTCAACTTCAATCTTGATCGACTTAACCATCTGTAACAAATGCCCAAGTAGTGCCTTATGTTATTAAATGCGTAGGTACTATACTAGTTGATAATGTGCCTGCTTACGCCTTATATGATTCGGGTGCATCATGCTCGTTTATATCATCGGAATTCGTAAACAATAATGATATGGGACCACTGGAGGCTTATCAACTCCCTGTTACGCTACCTTCGGGAGACCTCATGCGAAGCCAGTGGATTAAACCCGATGCACAGATAATCATCAAAGAGCGAGAGTTCAGAGCGAATCTAGTGGTGCTAGATTTGGCCGATTTTGACGTGATTTTGGGAATGGATTGGCTATTTAAGTACCGAGCCAGATTAGACTGCGGGATACCAAGGATTTCCTTCACCGATGAAGAAGGTGAGCAAGTGATTTATTACCCTCCTAACATTCGAGTAGTATCTTCTGTCACTTTTGCAGCTTTAATTAGAAAAGGGTATCCGGTATACTTTTGTTCTGTGCGTGAGATGACGTCAGCACCCTCGAGTTCGACAATTACTCAGATTCCTATTGTCTCGGAGTTTCCAGATGTGTTCCCTGATGAGATACCCGGATTTCCGCCTGTTCGGGGAATAGACTTTGTCATTGACTTGGTACCGGGAGCGGCACCAGTTGCCAAGGCCCCTTACCGAATGGCTCCTGCCGAGTTGAGGGAGTTGAAGGAACAGCTTAAGGATCTACTTGATAAAGGATACATTCAACCTAGCAGTTCGCCTTGGGGAGCACCGGTAATCTTTGTCAAAAAGAAGGACGGAAGCTTACGGATGTGTATTGATTATCGGGGGCTCAATCAGATCACAGTTAAGAACCGTTACCCACTGCCGAGGATTGATGACCTATTTGACCAGCTGAAGGGTGCATCCACTTTCTCTAAGATCGACTTGAGATCAGGATACCATCAGATTCGAGTGGCAGAGGGAGATCGTGAAAAGACAGCTTTCCGAACGCGGTATGGTCATTTCGAGTTCACAGTGATGCCGTTTGGGCTAACTAATGCCCCAGCAGTTTTTATGGACTTGATGCATCGCGTCTTTCGACCTTGGTTAGACGTTTGTGTGGTTGTCTTTATTGATGACATTTTGGTATACTCTTCCAGTGTAAAGACACACAAAGAACATCTCAGGACAGTGTTGCAGGTGCTTAGGGAGCACAAGTTATATGCCAAACTTTCAAAGTGTGAGTTTTGGTTGGATAAGGTGGCTTTCCTTGGGCATATTGTGTCAGGCGAAGGAATTTCAGTAGACCCCGCGAAGGTCGAAGCGGTGTTGGAGTGGAATCCTCCAACTAATGTCAGTGAGGTGCGTAGTTTCCTTGGATTGGTGGGATACTACAGGAGGTTCATTGAAGGGTTCGCTAGCATTGCTCGACCCTTGACTCAGTTATTGAGAAAGGATGTATTATTTCATTGGAGTGAGGACTGTCAGCGAGCTTTTGATCTATTGAAGAAGAAGGTGACAGAGGCTCCGGTCCTAGTGTTACCTGATGAATCGGGGGAATATGAGGTATACACAGATGCATCTTATCGAGGACTTGGGTGTGTGCTTATGCAGTATGGCAAGGTGATTGCATATGCCTCTAGGCAATTAAAGCCTCACGAGTTGAATTACCCGACTCATGACCTGGAGATGGCAGCGGTCGTACATGCATTAAAAATTTGGAGGCATTATCTTTACGGCGCCAAGTGTCAAATCTATTCGGATCATAAGAACCTTAAATGTCTCTACACTGCAGACAAGATGAGCGGTAGGCAAAGAAGGTGGTTAGAGTTTTTGCAGGACTACGACACGAGTATTCAGTACATAGAAGGGAAAGCCAACCGGGTGGCTGATGCACTAAGTAGGAAAGGACATGTACTGAATTCAATTACTCTCCCTTGGAAGTTAAGGCAAGAGTTGGACAAGGAAGGTATTGTGGTTGTTCCTTACGACACGATAGCGAGGTTGAATGCTATGACGGTGGTGCCATCATTACTCGAGGAACTCAGACTAAGTCAAGCTGTAAGTCAAGAGATGATGCATTTGAAAGCTCAGATTCGTAAGGGTAAAGCGGAAGGCTTTGTGATTGATAGCAAGAATATGATCAAGTTTGGGGACCGTTGGTGTGTGCCTCCGAAAGAGCAGGCACTGAAAAGAAAAATTATGGAGGAAGCACATTGCACACCTTACTCCGTACATCCGGGAGCAGTAAAGATGTACAAGGATTTGAGGCAAAACTATTGGTGGAAAGGCATGAAGAAGGAAGTGGCAGAATTTGTGTCTAGGTGTTCCACTTGCCAGAAGGTGAAAGCCGAGCACATGAGACCTTCAGGCTTATTACAACCTTTGGATGTTCCTACTTGGAAATGGGAGTCCATTGCTATGGACTTCGTCACCGGGCTACCCAGGACACGGAACAGTTTTGATACTATTTGGGTAGTTGTGGATCGACTCACCAAGAGTGCTGTGTTTATACCAATGAGATTGAATTGGAGCATGCAGCAGTTGACTGGCGCTTACATCCAACATGTGGTTAGACGTTTTGGTATTCCTCGAGAAATCATTTCCGATAGAGATTCCAGATTCCTGTCAAGGTTCTGGAAGGAAGTGCAGACAGCCTTTGGGACACTGATCAGTATGAGTACTGCGTGGCACCCTCAGACTGATGGACAGACCGAAAGGACCATTAGAACCTTGGAGGATATGTTGAGGGCGTGTGTGATGGATTTTCAAGGATCGTGGGAGAAACATCTACATTTGGTGGAGTTCTCCTACAACAATAGCTATCACGCGAGTATTCGTATGGCGCCTTTCGAGGCCTTATACGGAAGAAAGTGCAGGACGCCCTTGTGTTGGAGTGATCCTTCAGAGCGAGTGGTGATGGGTCCTGAACTTATTGAACAGACCACGGAAGTGGTACGAGTGATCAGAGACAGAATGAAGGAAGCTCAGGATCGTCAGAAGAGTTATGCTGATTTGTCCAGGAGAGACATTGAATTCGAGATTGGAGATTGGGTACTCTTGAGAGTGTCACCCATGAGGGGCGTGAGACGATTTGGGAAGAAGGGGAAACTGAGTCCCAGATTTATAGGCCCCTATGAGATTACTAAAAAGATTGGGAAGGTCGCTTACCGGTTAGAATTGCCAACTGAGGTGGGAAATGTGCACAACGTTTTCCACGTCTCTCAGTTGAGGAAGTTTATCTCGGATCCTAACAAAATTATACAACCGGAGGAGGTGGAGTTGGATGACAGCCTAGAATACGAAGAATACCCCGTGGCGATTCTAGACACTAAAGATAAGATACTTCGCAATAAGGTGATCAAAATGGTGAAAGTACTTTGGTCGAGACATGGCGTAGAGGATGCTACTTGGGAGACAGAGGAAAGCATGGCGAGGCGTTATCCCGAATTGGACTTAATTCCAATTCAGTGAGGTAATGACCCTAATCCATACTTTTTCATTCGAGGACGAATGATCCTAAGGGGGAGAGATTGTAACACCCCGATTTAATTAACTCATAATTAATTTAATTTAGTTATGGTTAATTAACAAAAGACTTGGTGTGTGGATTATTTTGTAGGGAATGAAGATTTAAGTGGGGAATAAGTGAGTTTAACTCACAAGATAATAAGAGTCAAGTGCTCAAACGGGTGCAATGTGGTCAAGACAAGTGGTGTAACTCTTTTAACCCACATTCCGAACCGACCCGAGACCCGTGACCCGACCCGGATCCATTTTAACCCTTCAAAAATCAGATTGGGCATTGGAAAAACCCCATTTCATCATCATCATCCCTCATTCCCGTCACCTCTCTTGAAGGAGATAAGGTTCTTCATTTTGGCTTGGAATTTGTGTTTTCTTCTTCAAATCAAGTTAGGGGATTGCTTATATAAGCTTTGGTAAGTATTTTCCTAGTTTCTACACTTGATTTTGATAATGTTTGAGTGAGTTTTGGGGTGATGAAAGTTGATGACGAAAATTGGGTGTTTGTAGAAATTCTTGCTTTTGGTGTTGAATTGAAGCTTGGATTCTTGTTTGGAAGCTGAATTAGTGTTGAAGGAAGCTAAGGTTAGTACTTGAGACCATTTTGGTGTTGATGATTTCAGTTTTAGAGCTTCAAATGGTTTCATGATGATGAAATCATGTTCTTGAATGAATTTTGATGTTTGGAGCTTGATTTCTTGTTGTGTAGCTTGGTATAGGTGTTTGGAGGTGTTGGGGAGCTGTATTGGAAGAGTTTGGAACATCTCAATACCAGGCAAGGGTAGAGATAGGCCTAAATGGGGGCATAATCGGTGGAATGGCCGGAAATCGCCATTTCCATCAATTCTGATGTGTCGGCGCGCTCTTGGCGCGCCCTTTAGCCAAAAAGCGCGTGGGCAGCGCGTGAGAAGAACGTCAACGACGTCCTTGTCAGGACGGCGCGCAGTTGGCGCGCCTTTTCCCCGAAAACCGCGCGGGCAGCGCGCGGAGACACGAACGACGCGACCTGCGTCTTTGGCGCGGGGCCGGCGCGCCCTCCTTGGGAAAACCGCGCCGGGTGCGCGCGGGCTCCCCTGCCCGCGCGATTCGTTCGCTCGTTTTCCGATTCTTCGTCCTTCGTGTTTCCTTAGTTCTTCTTATGCTTCTAGCATGCCATAACTATCATTATGCTCACAATCTATGAACCTAGTTGCGATTAGCGGTGATCTACTATGCCTTAGTTGAGATCGAGTCTTGATTCGCTTCTATGTTGATGTGAGAGTTGGTGCCGATATGTGGGACTTGGCACACCCTTGACACTTAACTCGCGATGAGTTGTTTATTTTGTCATGGCACGTAATTTACGTATTGACATGTGTGGAATTGAATCTGAATATATGTTGATGCCGATATGTGGGACTTGGCATACCCCGGATTATACTTAACTCGAGACGAGTTGTTTATTATGTCCTGATACGTTGGTTTACGCATGGACATGTGATTGAATTGAATCTTGATATCTGTGATGATATCTGAATATCTGTGATGATATCTGAATATCTGTGATGATATGTGAATATCTGTGATGATATGTGGAAATCTGTGATGAATCTTGATATCTGTGATGATATCTGAATATCTGTGATGATATCTGAATATCTGTGATGATATGTGAATATCTGTGATGATATGTGGAAATCTGTGATGAATCTTGATATCTGTGATGATATCTGAATATCTGTGATGATATGTGAATATCTGTGATGATATGAAATGCCACGACGGTAGGATACGCTATGCTTACGAATCGGTATCCGATGAGGGGCATAGTGGGATCGCTACCCAGAAGCATTGAGACTGAAAAGGATTTATATCCTAGTCTGAATTTGGCTGGAAAGGGTTCATGACCCTTAGCCTGACCCGCTTGCCGTAAGCCACGATCTCAGCTGTTAGTGTCCGCGGCGGGGGCACTGTGGGTATGTCTCTCGACCATTAAGGGGTGTGGACCCTTATATGGGAGGGAATACCGACCATGGTACCTAGGTGCGCGCTAGACATGCTTATGTGTTGCATTTAGGGTAGATAGACATTTTAGGTCATAACATTTCATCTCATCATCCATCATTCATCTTATTTGCAGTGGTTGAAGCACCGGTATGGGACGGTGTGATGTTTACTTATTTGCACTGTTTAATTTTTATGTTATGCCTAACAAATGTTTAAAAACGGAATATATCTCCACCTATATGTATAAATATACTTTAGGGAATCAAGTTAATTCTTGTTTCCCCTTATGCCGATTCTTCTATTCTTGCTCAGTACCTTGTACTGACCCTTGCTATGTTTTTATGTATAGATATTCCCGGGGAGGACGCAGAGCCTGAGCACGATGTGGGGTTTGGGGATGAGTGATCTACCTAGAGATGCATTAGCATGTTGTGGACTTATGTGTTGTCTTGGATAATATGCTATGACTCTTTCATCTTGTCTCGTACTGCTTGTGGTACCAATCGGTACACTATATTATGTCTTGAGTTTTACTTGACATCTCTGACAGGTTGAGATGAGACAGTTATGTCGACTGTTATGTCGCATGAATAAGGCTTGTAAGCCGGACGTCTGTTATGATGTGAGGTTTCCTTTCTGAATTTGTATTATGATTCATTGGCTTCCTGTTTACTTGGCTATGTGTTATTGATCTTAAATTGATTGGCCAACAGTTTAAGAGAGGTAACACGGCAGTAACGTCACAGAAATTTGGTTTTAAATTTTTGGGGCGTTACAGAACCAATCTTCATGTCCTAAACAAAAGTTGCATATAATCATGTCTAGTATATGCATATGAAATTTCAGAATTTTTGGAGATCATTTGATATGATAAAAAGTCAAATCTTTGAAAGTTGTCAAACCTGAATCCTAACAGCATACTATTTGAGTAGAAAACTTGATTTTTGACATGCTTCCTATCATTTTTCCGTAAAACTCAAAACATGAAAGTTGTTCATTGGGATGTTTTTGAGCTACTGTGAAAATTTCAGATCAATCGCCTAAGAAATGGATTTTTAAACTGAAAAGGCGTAAACTGTGACATCGATCGGTTTTTAACTTGTGAATTTTTGGAACTTTTAAACAACGATCGAAATCTTGTGATACGATAAAGCTAAATCTTTGAAAATCCCGTTACACTAAAGTTGAAACAATATCGGTTACATAAAATCAGGGGGTGAGTGCTCTGCAGGGTGCCCTCCTAATTGTTCATTTTGTGCCAAAATGGCAATGATTATTACGCGCGAAAGATCGACAAAACAGCATCTTATATCTTGGGCCTATCCTCTCGAGTGTATCCGTATGGGTTACTCGAGGCTCGACGGAGCGGTACTGGATATGGCGTATTTGGTCACAAGAGACCAACTGCCTACTCTCTCGAGTGTATCCGTATGGGTTACACGACCCCGCCCGGACCGAAGTCCAGGCGAGAGTGGCGCGCACCCGGCGCGGGGTTTAGCCAAAAGGCGCGTCAACCCCGCGCCATTGCCGCGGCGACGTTTGTCGCGTTTTGGGTGGCGCGCACCCGGCGCGGCTTTTGGCCGATTCGCGCGCCAACCCCGCGCCAAAGTCCTGACAGCAGCCATTGTCGCGTTTTGGCGACTTTCTTGCCATATTCCTTGACCCCAACGCGAGAATCTTGCTTGATCACGGGGGAGGCATCTTTTGGACGTCATTAGTTGTCCATAACACTCCATTTTCAGTCATTAACACCCCAAGTTCCTCCAAAACTCTCCCAAAAACTCTCCCAAAAGCCAAACACCTTCCGGCGAACTTCCGGCGAACTTTCCGGCAATCAAATCCTACCAAGGTAGTGTGGAGATCAAGGATTTGCAGACATTGGATTGTTGGTAAGGTGTCAATCAAGTTTCCTTATTGCTCTAAGATCATAATCAACCTTCTAACTTACGGATCTTTACTTGTAAAACACGTTCGTAGCCAAAGGAGAAGAAGAACGTGTTGCGTAGATCCGTTCGTGGCGATTTTGGACAAATCGATCAACCTTAGAACGTTCAAGGAACTCACTCACTGTAAGTTAATAACTTACATATCAATATGGGTGGTTTAAAGACATCCGAAACATTGGATCTTAAACGAAACGTTAAAATCAAACCTAAAAACCCCAATCTACGTATTTTCTGAAATCCGAGCAAAACTCTTACTTCGAGCGTTCAAACCTGAAAACTCAAAACTAAGATTTTGATCCTAAGATCTTAAGCTATATTGTGTAAAAATTTCAGAATCTTTCATCAAGTTTTCATACCCCAAATCAAGTCGGACATATTCTGCGTTTTTAAGAATTTTCAAAAATTGACAGATTTCATAACCGAACTTGATGAACTTATTTCTATCATTTCTAGTCCGAACCAATCTTCATGTCCTAAACAAAAGTTGCATATAATCATGTCTAGTATATGCATATGAAATTTCAGAATTTTTGGAGATCATTTGATATGATAAAAAGTCAAATCTTTGAAAGTTGTCAAACCTGAATCCTAACAGCATACTATTTGAGTAGAAAACTTGATTTTTGACATGCTTCCTATCATTTTTCCGAAAAACTCAAAACATGAAAGTTGTTCATTGGGATGTTTTTGAGCTACTGTGAAAATTTCGGATCAATCGCCTAAGAAATGGATTTTTAAACTGAAAAGGCGTAAACTGTGACATCGATCGGTTTTTAACTTGTGAATTTTTGGAACTTTTAAACAACGATCGAAATCTTGTGATACGATAAAGCTAAATCTTTGAAAATCCCGTTACACTAAAGTTGAAACAATATCGGTTACATAAAATCAGGGGGTGAGTGCTCTGCAGGGTGCCCTCCTAATTGTTCATTTTGTGCCAAAATGGCAATGATTATTACGCGCGAAAGATCGACAAAACAGCATCTTATATCTTGGGCCTATCCTCTCGAGTGTATCCGTATGGGTTACTCGAGGCTCGACGGAGCGGTACTGGATATGGCGTATTTGGTCACAAGAGACCAACTGCCTACTCTCTCGAGTGTATCCGTATGGGTTACTCGAGGCTCGACGGAGTGGTACTGGGTATGGCGTATCGGCTGCGGCCGCCGGATTACCGGCTAAAATGACATGTTACTTATGAAATTGGCTGAGGCCGCCGGATCACCGGCTAACTGTTACTATTGATATTGGCTGTTATTATTTTGGGCCTATCCTCTCGAGTGTATCCGTATGGGTTACTCGAGGCTCGACGGAGCGGTACTGGATATGGCGTATTTGGTCACAAGAGACCAACGGCCTACCCTCTCGAGTGTATCCGTATGGGTTACTCGAGGCTCGACGGAGTGGTACTGGGTATGGCGTATCGGCTGCGGCCGCCGGATCACCGGCTAACTTGACATGATACTTATGAAATTGGCTGAGGCCGCCGGATCACCGGCTATCTATTGTTGAGATGATGGCGTAACGGGAAATATATTAAAAAGCTCCGATTTTATGAAATTGGCTGCGGCCGCCGGATTGCCGGCTAAATTTAAATATCGTTTTGATGGTGGCGTATCGGGGAGAATTTTAAAAGCTCAAATTTTTACTTACTTACGGCATTAATCATGTTTTTAAATCATGTCTTAAATAATTGCCCATGCCTAAGTTTTAAATTATGAAATTTAAATGTGTCTTTAAAGTATGCATTATCTTCGCATTTTTTTTAAATGTTTTTATGCATGGCAAAAAGATTTATCTTAATTACTAAAAATCTAACCCCTTTATTGCTATGTAAGGATTGACTTACTCAGTATTTTATAATACTGATAAAGACCGTTGTTCATTTTTTTTTCTGTTACAGAGTACGGAGCATGATCACTCATTGGGGGATCATTTGGATACTTAATTATTTATTTTACATGACTTGCATGAACGGGTCTGTTTAACCCGTGGTTTGGCCATGTCGGCCCTATATTTCAAATTCCGCTGCATACACTTTACTTCCGCTGCGTACTTTATATATTCTCGCTGCAACTCTGATGTAGTATTTTTAAATTATCTATGAATGGGCTACTTGAATATTTTAAATTCTGAAAAACCATAGCCTTGCATCTCTTTAGTGAGCTCGGAGAAACCGTGTCTTGCTAGGGAGGTGTGGCGGTGGCATCCCGGCCTGGGTTACCAAATCCGGGGTGTTACAATGTGGTATCAGAGCCCAGACTATTTTAAAGCTATTTATTTTAAAGAAAATATCTGATACCAATGTGGTATCAGAGCCCGGAATATTTTAAAACTACTATTTTAAAGAGCCCGGAATATTTTTAAACTATTATTTTCAAGTATTATTATTTTTAAAGTTATCATTTTTAAACTAGTAATATATTTTAAAAGATCCCAATTATTATTTTGAAGTTAAGGCCCAAATTTTTAGCCCAAAATTTTTTTTGAAGCCCAAGAAATTATTTTGGCCCAATAACCTTGTTTTTATTAAAAGCCCAAATAATTTATTTCTTTCGGCCCAATATAGCGGCCCAAACCTTTTATCCTTATTTTAGTCTATCCATGGGATAAATTTACTTTTAAAACCCATGGATAAATAAATGTACGCATAAAATTTTTTTTTCGGGGGGGATCATCACTACATGTGCATATTGCATTTCTATACCTTAGAGAACCTAGAAGCGTTATGTTGTAACCTAGATCTTTTCTTGCGCTAGATGGCTAACCAAGACATGATGAACTTAATGATCAAAATGATGAACGCTCACTTTGATTCCCAACAAACCATACAACAAATGGAACATCGTATGGCCCAATTGGAGGCAAATCTGCACCATATGGGAAACTTAAGAGAGGCGGACCACCACCGCATAAACCAGCTCGAAGACCAAATCCAAACCCTTACTACACAAAATCTATGTTTAAAAGAGCTTGTTGATGCTCATGGGGATGACTTGAACCGCATTTTCGATGACCTACTACCGTCAAGTCCAGTGGAGGAAGATCCGGCAGAGGATCCTACCACTGTGCCGGAGGACGCCTAGAAACGATAGGAGGATCCTATTTTGGTATATCCTATCACTTGTACTAGAAATTCCTTTTAAGGAAATAAAATGCAAGATTTATCTATTTAGATAAATTTAAATCCGAAATTATAAAAAAAAAAAAAAAATAATAATAATAAAAACACACGATGCATCAAACTATGCAGTACAAATAGAGACACGCACGGAATCGGAGTAACGTCACAATACCACATCTTAAGAGAAATACCAAACCAAGTCTAACTGAAAAACGCAAATGGGAAATACTAAAACAACCGCTGCTAACACGAGTCTAGATAAAACATAAACGGGAAACATAAAGTCACTGATCAGGAGGAGGGAACCGGCGACGCATGTAGTCATCCATCTGACGCATGTAGGCGTACATGTCCGTCAAGGTGGCCTGCTGCTCCGCCTGTCTCACAGTGAGCGTGTCCATACGATCCTGATAGAGATCCATCCTAGCATCCAAGGCGTCAAAGCGATCCTGATAGTGATCCATCCTAACACCCAAAGCGTCATAGCGAGCCTGCCCAGCTGCAAACCCGGCATCCATACTGATGCGCATCTCCTGCATCATCTGGAGCATCTGCGTCATGTCCTGACCCCGCGGTGGAACCACACCCTGCTGTGGAACCACAGGAGGAGGAAGTGGTCGCTCAGGAGGAACAACTAAGATCAAACCACCATCCTCAGGCTGCGGGTGCAGTATAGCCCGAGGCGCTCCACGACGCAAGGTGCTGCGCCGGGCGGCATAAGACGGAACACGGTAGTGCTCACCTGGAGCTAAGGGATAGGGGTCCGTCTCGGGAGACGTGCGGATCCCCTGGGCAGCGCATAAGCCACAAATGAGGTGTGCGTGAGTGATCACCCTACTCCCTCGCCCCCGTCGTAGACCCCTCAGGTTGTCCGCAATGCAAGCGCCCACATTTACCCGGCCGCCCCGTGCGATAAAGCAGATAGTCTCAAAGACATGATCTATGACGATATGACTACGGGTGATCGGCCGGATGCGTCCTAACCAAAGCTGAGCAAGCACACGCCAATGAGCATCCAAGGATGTCAGTCGCAACTCGTGGGGTTCCCCAGTCCGCGGGGGTACCTCGGTACACAAGACACCCCAGGCAGGGGCATAAACCCGACCCTCTGGCTGCGGTCGGAACGCGCCATCATCTGGAAGGCCGAAGTAGGTGTTAATCGCTCGAGCACTGAAGTCTAAGTAGCGACCACGAACCCAGACTCGAGAGAGGTCGTCGTCTACCCCTAGACCACTGATGTTGGCGATAACCTCCATGGCTAGATAGCCAGAGGCAACGCCCTCGGGATGACGTGCAAGACCGGTCCACTGGAGATGCCCCAACACTGCACTGATCCGGTCGTCGCCCATATGATCGGGGAACAAGCCTCGCTCGGGAACGTAAGCCCTCTTCCGACGAAGCTCGTCGAAATAGAAGTCCTGGGAGGCCATCGTATGGAAACGGAACCGATCATGCCGGCGAGGACGCACCTCGTAAGGGAGACCCCTGAGCCTCGGCTCTCGCTCCTCGTCCTCCTCGGACTCACTGTCGTCATCGCCGTCGCTATCATCACTATCCGGCATCACCAGAGCGGCAGTACTAGGGCCAGCCGCATCATGTCGAGAAGCCCGTCTCTTGGCCCCCGGAAGGACCATAAGGAACGCCAAGATGAACCACAGAAAAAGAAACATCCTGCGAACACCCAATATCAAGGGTAAGACTAATTTTCAACACATCAATTCACAAGCAAAAATACATAAAGACATCATAAATATAAAGTTCCAACGGGGAAAATCTAGAAGGAATTTAGACCCAATAGTTTGCCAATACATATTGGGAGAGAATCAAACCAAGGAATGTGCCCAAACAAATTCAAAAACCCATTGTGGCATTCTGTCGAACACCTTGTGCGCGCAATAAATTAAGTTCAAAAATATGTTGTAAACACATGGCAATTAACCACAAAACCAAACAATTGCTTGAACAACAAATCATAATCACAAGTGTCAACAAACAACACCAACGAAACCACTTTTACACCAATAACACCAACAAAATTGAAAATTTCATAGTTCCCCTAAAAATCCAAGTTCTAGCAAGAAATTCCACAACTTAAGCACATATATACATACCAATATTTCCTAAACAATAGAAATGGCACCAAAGTACTACATACAACCATTAATTCGCGAGAATTAAGCCGAAAATGTCAAAACCCCAATTTACATGCCAAAACCCTAATTCCTCAATTCAATCAAATTCTAACAAATCAAGGCATAAAACTTGAAATTGACAAGTGAAAATAGAGGATACATACCTTACAAAGAGAAATCGAAGTCGGAACTAGAAGAATCCGAGCACGAGGGGACGAATTTGAGAGGAAGTTGGGAGGAATTTCGGAAGGGGAAAGGGGTGAATGGCTCGCGCCCCGCGCGAGCCCTATATTCTGCCCCTGGGGGCGCCGCGCGGACCCGGCGCGGTAAACCCCCAAAACCCGCGCGGACCCCGCGCGGGTCAAAAAAAAAAAAAATAATAAATAAATAAATAAATAAATAAATAAATAAATAAATAAAAAATAATAATTTATTTACTCCTCCTCTGCTCTACAAAATACGTGTGCACCTAAACGTGTGAAACGGCAAGACATAGAATTTCAAGTCGTAGATAAGGTCATATTAAAGATATCACCGATGAAGGGGGTGATGCATTTTGGCAAACGAGGAAAGCTAAGTCCTCGGGATATAGGACCTTGTGAAATTCTAGTAAAGGTCGGGAATCTAGCATATCGTCTAGTCTTACTGCCACAATTGGCTAGAGTTCACAATGTGTTCCACATATCACAATCGAAGAAGTATGTGCACGATCCGACCTATGTACTCCAACCGGGAGGAATTAAATTGGATGATGACGTGAGCTATGAGGAAACTCCGGTACAATTACTCGATGTTAAGGAGAGAATAACAAGGAACAAAACCGTGAGAATGGTCAAGGTTCTTTGGTCGAACCATGAAAGTGAAACAGCAACATGGGAACTAGGAGCCGACATGAAGGAGCGTCATCCGACCCTATTCCAAGATGGTGCAACCACAGTTATGGAGACATAACTGTAATTTTAAGGGGGGGAGGATGTAATACCCCGTAAGGATGCATAAGCATTTATTTTTGAAACCCGAATAGTTTGTATCCCAAGTAAACCAAAAGAACCCTAACTCTTCGCGCGAGAAAAGCCGAAGCACAACTTCGAGGACGAAGTTGATTCTTAAGGGGGGGAGGATGTAACACCCCGAATTTTTATCAACGTCCAAGGGAATAAAAAAAAAATTATTCCTATCAATGTCGAAATATATCCGAGAAGAAGAAAATAATTTATCACAATAAATTATTGCTCGGAAATGAAACGCCGATAGATTTAAATTTAAAATGGAATAAAAGAGGGAAAGGAAGCCCGAAGACATTCCATGAATTGAGTAAAAATAATTGGAGTTAAGTTCATGAAGGAAAAGAATTTTAATTCCAAGAACCCGTGAAGTCGAAAGAAATTTAATGATACACGTTATTGCACGGGAATCAAAAGACGACGAATTGAAAGCCGACGAAACCAAGACCGACGGACTTTGAGCCGAGATAAATTTAAGATAAGAATTTATGACCCGAAAAATCAAGCCCGAAACCGTAGGAGGATAGAAGTCCGAAAGAGAGGAGGAAAAGCACGACGGATCGCACGACCCCGCCCGGACCGAAGTCCAGGCGAGAGTGGCGCGCACCCGGCGCGGGGTTTAGCCAAAAGGCGCGTCAACCCCGCGCCATTGCCGCGGCGACGTTTGTCGCGTTTTGGGTGGCGCGCACCCGGCGCGGCTTTTGGCCGATTCGCGCGCCAACCCCGCGCCAAAGTCCTGACAGCAGCCATTGTCGCGTTTCGGCGACTTTCTTGCCATATTCCTTGACCCCAACGCGAGAATCTTGCTTGATCACGGGGGAGGCATCTTTTGGACGTCATTAGTTGTCCATAACACTCCATTTTCAGTCATTAACACCCCAAGTTCCTCCAAAACTCTCCCAAAAGCCAAACACCTTCCGGCGAACTTCCGGCGAACTTTCCGGCAATCAAATCCTACCAAGGTAGTGTGGAGATCAAGGATTTGCAGACATTGGATTGTTGGTAAGGTGTCAATCAAGTTTCCTTATTGCTCTAAGATCATAATCAACCTTCTAACTTACGGATCTTTACTTGTAAAACACGTTCGTAGCCAAAGGAGAAGAAGAACGTGTTGCGTAGATCCGTTCGTGGCGATTTTGGACAAATCGATCAACCTTAGAACGTTCAAGGAACTCACTCACTGTAAGTTAATAACTTACATATCAATATGGGTGGTTTAAAGACATCCGAAACATTGGATCTTAAACGAAACGTTAAAATCAAACCTAAAAACCCCAATCTACGTATTTTCTGAAATCCGAGCAAAACTCTTACTTCGAGCGTTCAAACCTGAAAACTCAAAACTAAGATTTTGATTCTAAGATCTTAAGCTATATTGTGTAAAAATTTCAGAATCTTTCATCAAGTTTTGTTACCCCAAATCAAGTCGGACATATTCTGCGTTTTTAAGAATTTTCAAAAATTGACAGATTTCATAACCGAACTTGATGAACTTATTTCTATCATTTCTAGTCCGAACCAATCTTCATGTCCTAAACAAAAGTTGCATATAATCATGTCTAGTATATGCATATGAAATTTCAGAATTTTTGGAGATCATTTGATATGATAAAAAGTCAAATCTTTGAAAGTTGTCAAACCTGAATCCTAACAGCATACTATTTGAGTAGAAAACTTGATTTTTGACATGCTTCCTATCATTTTTCCGAAAAACTCAAAACATGAAAGTTGTTCATTGGGATGTTTTTGAGCTACTGTGAAAATTTCAGATCAATCGCCTAAGAAATGGATTTTTAAACTGAAAAGGCGTAAACTGTGACATCGATCGGTTTTTAACTTGTGAATTTTTGGAACTTTTAAACAACGATCGAAATCTTGTGATACGATAAAGCTAAATCTTTGAAAATCCCGTTACACTAAAGTTGAAACAATATCGGTTACATAAAATCAGGGGGTGAGTGCTCTGCAGGGTGCCCTCCTAATTGTTCATTTTGTGCCAAAATGGCAATGATTATTACGCGCGAAAGATCGACAAAACAGCATCTTATATCTTGGGCCTATCCTCTCGAGTGTATCCGTATGGGTTACTCGAGGCTCGACGGAGCGGTACTGGATATGGCGTATTTGGTCACAAGAGACCAACTGCCTACTCTCTCGAGTGTATCCGTATGGGTTACTCGAGGCTCGACGGAGTGGTACTGGGTATGGCGTATCGGCTGCGGCCGCCGGATTACCGGCTAAAATGACATGTTACTTATGAAATTGGCTGAGGCCGCCGGATCACCGGCTAACTGTTACTATTGATATTGGCTGTTATTATTTTGGGCCTATCCTCTCGAGTGTATCCGTATGGGTTACTCGAGGCTCGACGGAGCGGTACTGGATATGGCGTATTTGGTCACAAGAGACCAACGGCCTACCCTCTCGAGTGTATCCGTATGGGTTACTCGAGGCTCGACGGAGTGGTACTGGGTATGGCGTATCGGCTGCGGCCGCCGGATCACCGGCTAACTTGACATGATACTTATGAAATTGGCTGAGGCCGCCGGATCACCGGCTATCTATTGTTGAGATGATGGCGTAACGGGAAATATATTAAAAAGCTCCGATTTTATGAAATTGGCTGCGGCCGCCGGATTGCCGGCTAAATTTAAATATCGTTTTGATGGTGGCGTATCGGGGAGAATTTTAAAAGCTCAAATTTTTACTTACTTACGGCATTAATCATGTTTTTAAATCATGTCTTAAATAATTGCCCATGCCTAAGTTTTAAATTATGAAATTTAAATGTGTCTTTAAAGTATGCATTATCTTCGCATTTTTTTTAAAATGTTTTTATGCATGGCAAAAAGATTTATCTTAATTACTAAAAATCTAACCCCTTTATTGCTATGTAAGGATTGACTTACTCAGTATTTTATAATACTGATAAAGACCGTTGTTCATTTTTTTTTCTGTTACAGAGTACGGAGCATGATCACTCATTGGGGGATCATTTGGATACTTAATTATTTATTTTACATGACTTGCATGAACGGGTCTGTTTAACCCGTGGTTTGGCCATGTCGGCCCTATATTTCAAATTCCGCTGCATACACTTTACTTCCGCTGCGTACTTTATATATTCTCGCTGCAACTCTGATGTAGTATTTTTAAATTATCTATGAATGGGCTACTTGAATATTTTAAATTCTGAAAAACCATAGCCTTGCATCTCTTTAGTGAGCTCGGAGAAACCGTGTCTTGCTAGGGAGGTGTGGCGGTGGCATCACTCTGTAACACCCCGGTTTTGGTAACCCAGGCCGGGATGCCACCGCCACACCTCCCTAGCAAGACACGGTTTCTCCGAGCTCACTAAAGAGATGCAAGGCTATGGTTTTTCAGAATTTAAAATATTCAAACAGCCCATTCATAAATAATAATACATCAGAGTTGCAGCGGAAGTTTTAATTTGTGCAGCGGAAATAAAGTATAAGGCCAACATGGCCAAAACACGGGTTAAACAGTCCCGTTCATGCAAGTCGTAATTAAATGCAGGGATTTAAAATAGAGATTTCCCCAAATGTTCCCATGTATGCATATGACGATGCATATTCTTCGTACTCTGTAAGAAAAAGGGGATATATGGTTTGGGTCAGCAAAAACGCGCTGAGTAAGTTAACACATAGCATGGGTTAGGGGTTTCAAAGCCTTTAATTAAATTTAATAAAAAGATTTCTTGTAGTAAAATGATTTGCAAGGCATAACTAAATAAATACTTAAAAATATTAGATATTTTGTTCTCCCGTTACATAACCATTTCAACAATAGATAATTTAGCCGGCAATCCGGCGGCCGCAGCCAATTTCAAAAGTATCATTTAGCCGGTGATCCGGCGGCCTCAGCCAATATCAATAGTATCATTTCTCAAAATATTTTCGTTTCTTTTATAGTTCACCATTCACCAGGGCTCTTGTGACCGCAATCCTCATAACCAATATTTCCGCAGGAAATCATACAATCGCCCTTGGGGAATCTAACCCGCAAGAACTCAATACATCCTGGGGAATCTAACCCGCAGGAAAACATACAATCGCCCTTGGGGAATCTAACCCGCAAGAACTCAAATACATCATTGGGAATCAAACCCGCATGAATCATATTGATAACGTCAAATTTGGTCACAAGTCCCCAATGTTTCAAAAGAATTCTTTTAAGAAAATATTTTTATTTGGTGTAACGGGATTTTTCAAAAGTATAGCTTTATCGTAATTCCAACGTCTCGATCGTTGTTTAAAAGATTTCAAAAAAAATCGATCGATGTCACAGTTTGCGCCTTTTTGGTTTAAAAATCCATTTCTTAGGCGATTGATTTGAAATTTGTACAGCATCTCAAAAACATCCCAATGAACAACTTTCGTGTTTTAAGTTTTTCGGAAAAACGATGGGAAGCATGTCAAAAATCGAGTTTTCTACAGGAACGAAAAGCTGTCAGGATTCAGGTTTGACACCTTTAAAAGATTTGACTTTTTATCATTCCAAATGGACTCCAAAAATTCTGAAATTTTACAGGCACATACTAGACTTGATTTCCATCAACCTTTCTTTAGAACTCAAAGATTGGTTCGGACTAGAAATGATAGGAATAAGCTCCTCAAGATCGGTTATGAAATCTGTCATCCTTTGACAATTCCTAAAAACGCAGAATATGTCCGACATGATTTGGGGTATCAAAACTCGATGAAAAATTATGAAATTTTTACACGATATAGCTTATGATCTTTGGATCAAAATCTTAGTTTTGAGTTTTCAGATTTGAACACTCGAAGTATTAGAAATATGCTCATCAAGTTCGGTTAAGAAATCTGTCAAGGTTTCTTGACATCGGTACTAACGCAGATCGGATCGGCTCGAGTTTGGAGGTTCAAATCTCAATTAAAAATTCTAAAAACTTACAGTAATATTCCAAACTCATAGATCTACAATTCTTATGTTCAACTCCAATCCTAGATTGGTCTAGATCTAAGGTAAAAATAACCAACAAGTTCGAACGGAAATTCTGTCAAGGATTCTAAGATCCAGATTTGATACTCTTCGGTTTTGGGTCGGTTTCAGGTTTCAAAACAACATGAAAAATTATGAAATTTTTACAGAAGCTAGACCAAAGTCTTAGGAACACTTTTCATGTTTTGAGTTTTGTTGTTTGAGCAGCTTTAGAGGTTCGAAAAATTCATACGAAAACGCTGCGTTGAGGGTTTCTCTTGTTGACAGATTTTTAGAGTTTTCTTGAGTTGGATCTCTATGTTTGGTTGCATTTTAAGTCACCCAAAACCATAGTAAGGTTAACTTACAGTGGGGATGATGTCTAGGAAGTCACGGGGTCGTCCGGAATCCACGGGATGTCACGAACGAATCTCTTCCACCCGATTTATTCTTCCCTTGGCTCCGATTTGTGTTTGAATACGAAGATTCGTAAGTTAGGATGATGTTTATGATCTTAAAATCATAAGGAAACTTGAATAACTTCTTACCAACAATCCAAAGCCTGCAATCCTTGATCTACACACTTCCTTGATTGGATTTGGTTGCCGGAAACTCGTCGGAAAGTCGCCGGAAGTTCGTCGGAAGAGTGTTTGGCTTTTGGGAGAGTTTTTGGAGAGTTTGGGGTGAATGATTGATGAAAATGGCTGACAAATGAGATGGGATTGATTACATAACGTCCAAAAAGATGCTACACCCGTGATAGATCGAGATTCCTCACTTGGGCCCCGAAAATTGGCGAGAAAGTCGCCAAAACGCGACAAACGCAGCTGCTGCTGCAATGGCGCGCTGGCGGCGCGCTTTTCATGGAAAACCCGCGCGGGGTGCGCGCCGGCCCCGGCTGGGCTGCGGTCCGTGCCGGGCCGTGCGATCCGTCGGGCCTTTTCTCCTCTCTTTCGGACTTCTATCCTCCTACGTTTTCGGGCTTGATTTTTCGGGTCATAAATTCTTATCTTAAATTTATCTCGGCTCAAAGTCCGTCGGTCTCGGTTTCGTCGGCTTTCAATTCGTCGTCTTTTGATTCCCGTGCAATAACCTGTTTTATTAAATTTCTTCCGACATCACGGGTTCTTGGAATTAAAATTCTTTTCCTTATTGAATTTAATTCCAATTATTTTGACTCAATTCATGGAATGTCTTCGGGCTTCCTTTCCCTCTTTTATTCCATTTTGAATTTAAATCTATCGGCGTTTCATATCCGAGCGATAATTTATTGTGATAAATTATTTTCTTCTTCTCGGAAATATTTCGACATTGATCGGAATAAATTTTATTCCTTTGGGCGTTGATAAAAAATCTGGGGTATTACACTCCACCCCCCTTAAGAATCAACTTCGTCCTCGAAGTTGGGCGTTAGCTCCTTGCGAGCTCGGACATTGTTTGGTTGCGTGATTGTATTAATGTGTGTTGTTGTTTGTTATTATTTGAGATACATAATATTCGGGTTTCAAAAATAAATGCTTATGCATTCTTACGGGGTATTACATCCTCCCCCCCTTAAGATTACAGTTATGTCCCCATAACTGCCTATGTATTATTCACAACCATGTTCGGGTATCATCGCATATGATCCTTCCTCAGTATTCTTCTAGGTGTCATTCTAGAAGCACGCGAAGATGAGTTTCTAAGTGATCAAGATCTAGGACTAAGGCAAAGTTAGTCTTTAGCAAGCACTCCTAAGTCAAGATCATGTCGAGTTCTAAGATAGGAGTGTTTCTTATTACCGATAATTCACATAAAAAGAGTTAGTGTCAATATTTATGTATGCATATGCATATGTGTCCCCCCAAAAAAAAATTTTTATGCATGCATTTATTTATCCATGGGTTTTAAAAATAAATTCATTCCATGTGCACGATCCGACCTATGTACTCCAACCGGGAGGAATTAAATTGGATGATGACGTGAGCTATGAGGAAATTCCGGTACAATTACTCGATGTTAAGGAGAGAATAACAAGGAACAAAACCGTGAGAATGGTCAAGGTTCTTTGGTCGAACCATGAAAGTGAAACAGCAACATGGGAACTAGGAGCCGACATGAAGGAGCGTCATCCGACCCTATTCCAAGATGGTGCAACCACAGTTATGGAGACATAACTGTAATTTTAAGGGGGGGAGGATGTAATACCCCGTAAGGATGCATAAGCATTTATTTTTGAAACCCGAATAGTTTGTATCCCAAGTAAACCAAAAGAACCCTAACTCTTCGCGCGAGAAAAGCCGAAGCACAACTTCGAGGACGAAGTTGATTCTTAAGGGGGGGAGGATGTAACACCCCGAATTTTTATCAACGTCCAAGGGAATAAAAAATTATTCCTATCAATGTCGAAATATATCCGAGAAGAAGAAAATAATTTATCACAATAAATTATTGCTCGGAAATGAAACGCCGATAGATTTAAATTTAAAATGGAATAAAAGAGGGAAAGGAAGCCCGAAGACATTCCATGAATTGAGTAAAAATAATTGGAGTTAAGTTCATGAAGGAAAAGAATTTTAATTCCAAGAACCCGTGAAGTCGAAAGAAATTTAATGATACACGTTATTGCACGGGAATCAAAAGACGACGAATTGAAAGCCGACGAAACCGAGACCGACGGACTTTGAGCCGAGATAAATTTAAGATAAGAATTTATGACCCGAAAAAAAATCAAGCCCGAAACCGTAGGAGGATAGAAGTCCGAAAGAGAGGAGGAAAAGCACGACGGATCGCACGACCCCGCCCGGACCGAAGTCCAGGCGAGAGTGGCGCGCACCCGGCGCGGGGTTTAGCCAAAAGGCGCGTCAACCCCGCGCCATTGCCGCGGCGACGTTTGTCGCGTTTTGGGTGGCGCGCACCCGGCGCGGCTTTTGGCCGATTCGTGCGCCAACCCCGCGCCAAAGTCCTGACAGCAGCCATTGTCGCGTTTTGGCGACTTTCTTGCCATATTCCTTGACCCCAACGCGAGAATCTTGCTTGATCACGGGGGAGGCATCTTTTGGACGTCATTAGTTGTCCATAACACTCCATTTTCAGTCATTAACACCCCAAGTTCCTCCAAAACTCTCCCAAAAACTCTCCCAAAAGCCAAACACCTTCCGGCGAACTTCCGGCGAACTTTCCGGCAATCAAATCCTACCAAGGTAGTGTGGAGATCAAGGATTTGCAGACATTGGATTGTTGGTAAGGTGTCAATCAAGTTTCCTTATTGCTCTAAGATCATAATCAACCTTCTAACTTACGGATCTTTACTTGTAAAACACGTTCGTAGCCAAAGGAGAAGAAGAACGTGTTGCGTAGATCCGTTCGTGGCGATTTTGGACAAATCGATCAACCTTAGAACGTTCAAGGAACTCACTCACTGTAAGTTAATAACTTACATATCAATATGGGTGGTTTAAAGACATCCGAAACATTGGATCTTAAACGAAACGTTAAAATCAAACCTAAAAACCCCAATCTACGTATTTTCTGAAATCCGAGCAAAACTCTTACTTCGAGCGTTCAAACCTGAAAACTCAAAACTAAGATTTTGATCCTAAGATCTTAAGCTATATTTGTAAAAATTTCAGAATCTTTCATCAAGTTTTGATACCCCAAATCAAGTCGGACATATTCTGCGTTTTTGAGAATTTTCAAAAATTGACAGATTTCATAACCGAACTTGATGAACTTATTTCTATCATTTCTAGTCCGAACCAATCTTCATGTCCTAAACAAAAGTTGCATATAATCATGTCTAGTATATGCATATGAAATTTCAGAATTTTTGGAGATCATTTGATATGATAAAAAGTCAAATCTTTGAAAGTTGTCAAACCTGAATCCTAACAGCATACTATTTGAGTAGAAAACTTGATTTTTGACATGCTTCCTATCATTTTTCCGAAAAACTCAAAACATGAAAGTTGTTCATTGGGATGTTTTTGAGCTACTGTGAAAATTTCAGATCAATCGCCTAAGAAATGGATTTTTAAACTGAAAAGGCGTAAACTGTGACATCGATCGGTTTTTAACTTGTGAATTTTTGGAACTTTTAAACAACGATCGAAATCTTGTGATACGATAAAGCTAAATCTTTGAAAATCCCGTTACACTAAAGTTGAAACAATATCGGTTACATAAAATCAGGGGGTGAGTGCTCTGCAGGGTGCCCTCCTAATTGTTCATTTTGTGCCAAAATGGCAATGATTATTACGCGCGAAAGATCGACAAAACAGCATCTTATATCTTGGGCCTATCCTCTCGAGTGTATCCGTATGGGTTACTCGAGGCTCGACGGAGCGGTACTGGATATGGCGTATTTGGTCACAAGAGACCAACTGCCTACTCTCTCGAGTGTATCCGTATGGGTTACTCGAGGCTCGACGGAGTGGTACTGGGTATGGCGTATCGGCTGCGGCCGCCGGATTACCGGCTAAAATGACATGTTACTTATGAAATTGGCTGAGGCCGCCGGATCACCGGCTAACTGTTACTATTGATATTGGCTGTTATTATTTTGGGCCTATCCTCTCGAGTGTATCCGTATGGGTTACTCGAGGCTCGACGGAGCGGTACTGGATATGGCGTATTTGGTCACAAGAGACCAACGGCCTACCCTCTCGAGTGTATCCGTATGGGTTACTCGAGGCTCGACGGAGTGGTACTGGGTATGGCGTATCGGCTGCGGCCGCCGGATCACCGGCTAACTTGACATGATACTTATGAAATTGGCTGAGGCCGCCGGATCACCGGCTATCTATTGTTGAGATGATGGCGTAACGGGAAATATATTAAAAAGCTCCGATTTTATGAAATTGGCTGCGGCCGCCGGATTGCCGGCTAAATTTAAATATCGTTTTGATGGTGGCGTATCGGGGAGAATTTTAAAAGCTCAAATTTTTACTTACTTACGGCATTAATCATGTTTTTAAATCATGTCTTAAATAATTGCCCATGCCTAAGTTTTAAATTATGAAATTTAAATGTGTCTTTAAAGTATGCATTATCTTCGCATTTTTTTTTAAATGTTTTTATGCATGGCAAAAAGATTTATCTTAATTACTAAAAATCTAACCCCTTTATTGCTATGTAAGGATTGACTTACTCAGTATTTTATAATACTGATAAAGACCGTTGTTCATTTTTTTTTCTGTTACAGAGTACGGAGCATGATCACTCATTGGGGGATCATTTGGATACTTAATTATTTATTTTACATGACTTGCATGAACGGGTCTGTTTAACCCGTGGTTTGGCCATGTCGGCCCTATATTTCAAATTCCGCTGCATACACTTTACTTCCGCTGCGTACTTTATCTCGGATATGAAACGCCGATAGATTTAAATTCAAAATGGAATAAAAGAGGGAAAGGAAGCCCGAAGACATTCCATGAATTGAGTCAAAATAATTGGAATTAAATTCAATAAGGAAAAGAATTTTAATTCCAAGAACCCGTGATGTCGGAAGAAATTTAATAAAACAGGTTATTGCACGGGAATCAAAAGACGACGAATTGAAAGCCGACGAAACCGAGACCGACGGACTTTGAGCCGAGATAAATTTAAGATAAGAATTTATGACCCGAAAAATCAAGCCCGAAAACGTAGGAGGATAGAAGTCCGAAAGAGAGGAGAAAAGGCCCGACGGATCGCACGGCCCGGCACGGACCGCAGCCCAGCCGGGGCCGGCGCGCACCCCGCGCGGGTTTTCCATGAAAAGCGCGCCGCCAGCGCGCCATTGCAGCAGCAGCTGCGTTTGTCACGTTTTGGCGACTTTCTCGCCAATTTTCGGGGCCCAAGTGAGGAATCTCGATCTATCACGGGTGTAGCATCTTTTTGGACGTTATATAATCAATCCCATCTCATTTGTCAGCCATTTTCATCAATCATTCACCCCAAACTCTCCAAAAACTCTCCCAAAAGCCAAACACTCTTCCGACGAACTTCCGGCGACTTTCCGACGAGTTTCCGGCAACCAAATCCAATCAAGGAAGTGTGTAGATCAAGGATTGCAGGCTTTGGATTGTTGGTAAGAAGTTATTCAAGTTTCCTTATGATTTTAAGATCATAAACATCATCCTAACTTACGAATCTTCGTATTCAAACACAAATCGGAGCCAAGGGAAGAATAAATCGGGTGGAAGAGATTCGTTCGTGACATCCCGTGGATTCCGGACGACCCCGTGACTTCCTAGACATCATCCCCACTGTAAGTTAACCTTACTATGGTTTTGGGTGACTTAAAATGCAACCAAACATAGAGATCCAACTCAAGAAAACTCTAAAAATCTGTCAACAAGAGAAACCCTCAACGCAGCGTTTTCGTATGAATTTTTCGGGTCATAAATTCTTATCTTAAATTTATCTCGGCTCAAAGTCCGTCGGTCTCGGTTTCGTCGGCTTTCAATTCGTCGTCTTTTGATTCCCGTGCAATAACCTGTTTTATTAAATTTCTTCCGACATCACGGGTTCTTGGAATTAAAATTCTTTTCCTTATTGAATTTAATTCCAATTATTTTGACTCAATTCATGGAATGTCTTCGGGCTTCCTTTCCCTCTTTTATTCCATTTTGAATTTAAATCTATCGGCGTTTCATATCCGAGATAAAGTACGCAGCGGAAGTAAAGTGTATGCAGCGGAATTTGAAATATAGGGCCGACATGGCCAAACCACGGGTTAAACAGACCCGTTCATGCAAGTCATGTAAAATAAATAATTAAGTATCCAAATGATCCCCCAATGAGTGATCATGCTCCGTACTCTGTAACAGAAAAAAAAATGAACAACGGTCTTTATCAGTATTATAAAATACTAAGTAAGTCAATCCTTACATAGCAATAAAGGGGTTAGATTTTTAGTAATTAAGATAAATCTTTTTGCCATGCATAAAAACATTTAAAAAAAAATGCGAAGATAATGCATACTTTAAAGACACATTTAAATTTCATAATTTAAAACTTAGGCATGGGCAATTATTTAAGACATGATTTAAAAACATGATTAATGCCGTAAGTAAGTAAAAATTTGAGCTTTTAAAATTCTCCCCGATACGCCACCATCAAAACGATATTTAAATTTAGCCTGCAATCCGGCGGCCGCAGCCAATTTCATAAAATCGGAGCTTTTTAATATATTTCCCGTTACGCCATCATCTCAACAATAGATAGCCGGTGATCCGGCGGCCTCAGCCAATTTCATAAGTATCATGTCAAGTTAGCCGGTGATCCGGCGGCCGCAGCCGATACGCCATACCCAGTACCACTCCGTCGAGCCTCGAGTAACCCATACGGATACACTCGAGAGGGTAGGCCGTTGGTCTCTTGTGACCAAATACGCCATATCCAGTACCGCTCCGTCGAGCCTCGAGTAACCCATACGGATACACTCGAGAGGATAGGCCCAAAATAATAACAGCCAATATCAATAGTAACAGTTAGCCGATGATCCGGCGGCCTCAGCCAATTTCATAAGTAACATGTCATTTTAGCCGGTAATCCGGCGGCCGCAGCCGATACGCCATACCCAGTACCACTCCGTCGAGCCTCGAGTAACCCATACGGATACACTCGAGAGAGTAGGCAGTTGGTCTCTTGTGACCAAATACGCCATATCCAGTACCGCTCCGTCGAGCCTCGAGTAACCCATACGGATACACTCGAGAGGATAGGCCCAAGATATAAGATGCTGTTTTGTCGATCTTTCGCGCGTAATAATCATTGCCATTTTGGCACAAAATGAACAATTAGGAGGGCACCCTGCAGAGCACTCACCCCCTGATTTTATGTAACCGATATTGTTTCAACTTTAGTGTAACGGGATTTTCAAAGATTTAGCTTTATCGTATCACAAGATTTCGATCGTTGTTTAAAAGTTCCAAAAATTCACAAGTTAAAAACCGATCGATGTCACAGTTTACGCCTTTTCAGTTTAAAAATCCATTTCTTAGGCGATTGATCTGAAATTTTCACAGTAGCTCAAAAACATCCCAATGAACAACTTTCATGTTTTGAGTTTTTCGGAAAAATGATAGGAAGCATGTCAAAAATCAAGTTTTCTACTCAAATAGTATGCTGTTAGGATTCAGGTTTGACAACTTTCAAAGATTTGACTTTTTATCATATCAAATGATCTCCAAAAATTCTGAAATTTCATATGCATATACTAGACATGATTATATGCAACATTTGTTTAGGACATGAAGATTGGTTCGGACTAGAAATGATAGAAATAAGTTCATCAAGTTCGGTTATGAAATCTGTCAATTTTTGAAAATTCTTAAAAACGCAGAATATGTCCGACTTGATTTGGGGTATCAAAACTTGATGAAAAATTCTGAAATTTTTACACAATATAGCTTAAGATCTTAGGATCAAAATCTTAGTTTTCAGTTTTCAGGTTTGAACGCTCGAAGTAAGAGTTTTGCTCGGATTTCAGAAAATACGTAGATTGGGGTTTTTAGGTTTGATTTTAACGTTTCGTTTAAGATCCAATGTTTCGGAAGTCTTTAAACCACCCATATTGATATGTAAGTTATTAACTTACAGTGAGTGAGTTCCTTGAACGTTCTAAGGTTGATCGATTTGTCCAAAATCGCCACGAACGGATCTACGCAACACGTTCTTCTTCTCCTTTGGCTACGAACGTGTTTTACAAGTAAAGATCCGTAAGTTAGAAGGTTGATTATGATCTTAGAGCAATAAGGAAACTTGATTGACACCTTACCAACAATCCAATGTCTGCAAATCCTTGATCTCCACACTACCTTGGTAGGATTTGATTGCCGGAAAGTTCGCCGGAAGTTCGCCGGAAGGTGTTTGGCTTTTGGGAGAGTTTTTGGGAGAGTTTTGGAGGAACTTGGGGTGTTAATGATACACGTTATTGCACGGGAATCAAAAGACGACGAATTGAAAGCCGACGAAACCGAGACCGACGGACTTTGAGCCGAGATAAATTTAAGATAAGAATTTATGACCCGAAAAATCAAGCCCGAAACCGTAGGAGGATAGAAGTCCGAAAGAGAGGAGGAAAAGCACGACGGATCGCACGACCCCGCCCGGACCGAAGTCCAGGCGAGAGTGGCGCGCACCCGGCGCGGGGTTTAGCCAAAAGGCGCGTCAACCCCGCGCCATTGCCGCGGCGACGTTTGTTGCGTTTTGGGTGGCGCGCACCCGGCGCGGCTTTTGGCCGATTCGCGCGCCAACCCCGCGCCAAAGTCCTGACAGCAGCCATTGTCGCGTTTTGGCGACTTTCTTGCCATATTCCTTGACCCCAACGCGAGAATCTTGCTTGATCACGGGGGAGGCATCTTTTGGACGTCATTAGTTGTCCATAACACTCCATTTTCAGTCATTAACACCCCAAGTTCCTCCAAAACTCTCCCAAAAACTCTCCCAAAAGCCAAACACCTTCCGGCGAACTTCCGGCGAACTTTCCGGCAATCAAATCCTACCAAGGTAGTGTGGAGATCAAGGATTTGCAGACATTGGATTGTTGGTAAGGTGTCAATCAAGTTTCCTTATTGCTCTAAGATCATAATCAACCTTCTAACTTACGGATCTTTACTTGTAAAACACGTTCGTAGCCAAAGGAGAAGAAGAACGTGTTGCGTAGATCCGTTCGTGGCGATTTTGGACAAATCGATCAACCTTAGAACGTTCAAGGAACTCACTCACTGTAAGTTAATAACTTACATATCAATATGGGTGGTTTAAAGACATCCGAAACATTGGATCTTAAACGAAACGTTAAAATCAAACCTAAAAACCCCAATCTACGTATTTTCTGAAATCCGAGCAAAACTCTTACTTCGAGCGTTCAAACCTGAAAACTCAAAACTAAGATTTTGATCCTAAGATCTTAAGCTATATTGTGTAAAAATTTCAGAATCTTTCATCAAGTTTTGATACCCCAAATCAAGTCGGACATATTCTGCGTTTTTAAGAATTTTCAAAAATTGACAGATTTCATAACCGAACTTGATGAACTTATTTCTATCATTTCTAGTCCGAACCAATCTTCATGATCTAAACAAAAGTTGCATATAATCATGTCTAGTATATGCATATGAAATTTCAGAATTTTTGGAGATCATTTGATATGATAAAAAGTCAAATCTTTGAAAGTTGTCAAACCTGAATCCTAACAGCATACTATTTGAGTAGAAAACTTGATTTTTGACATGCTTCCTATCATTTTTCCGAAAAACTCAAAACATGAAAGTTGTTCATTGGGATGTTTTTGAGCTACTGTGAAAATTTCAGATCAATCGCCTAAGAAATGGATTTTTAAACTGAAAAGGCGTAAACTGTGACATCGATCGGTTTTTAACTTGTGAATTTTTGAAACTTTTAAACAACGATCGAAATCTTGTGATACGATAAAGCTAAATCTTTGAAAATCCCGTTACACTAAAGTTGAAACAATATCGGTTACATAAAATCAGGGGGTGAGTGCTCTGCAGGGTGCCCTCCTAATTGTTCATTTTGTGCCAAAATGGCAATGATTATTACGCGCGAAAGATCGACAAAACGGCATCTTATATCTTGGGCCTATCCTCTCGGGTGTATCCGTATGGGTTACTCGAGGCTCGACGGAGCGGTACTGGATATGGCGTATTTGGTCACAAGAGACCAACTGCCTACCCTCTCGAGTGTATCCGTATGGGTTACTCGAGGCTCGACGGAGTGGTACTGGGTATGGCGTATCGGCTGCGGCCGCCGGATCACCGGCTAAAATGACATGTTACTTATGAAATTGGCTGAGGCCGCCGGATCACCGGCTAACTGTTACTATTGATATTGGCTGTTATTATTTTGGGCCTATCCTCTCGAGTGTATCCGTATGGGTTACTCGAGGCTCGACGGAGCGGTACTGGATATGGCGTATTTGGTCACAAGAGACCAACGGCCTACCCTCTCGAGTGTATCCGTATGGGTTACTCGAGGCTCGACGGAGTGGTACTGGGTATGGCGTATCGGCTGCGGCCGCCGGATCACCGGCTAACTTGACATGATACTTATGAAATTGGCTGAGGCCGCCGGATCACCGGCTATCTATTGTTGAGATGATGGCGTAACGGGAAATATATTAAAAAGCTCCGATTTTATGAAATTGGCTGCGGCCGCCGGATTGCCGGCTAAATTTAAATATCGTTTTGATGGTGGCGTATCGGGGAGAATTTTAAAAGCTCAAATTTTTACTTACTTACGGCATTAATCATGTTTTTAAATCATGTCTTAAATAATTGCCCATGCTTAAGTTTTAAATTATGAAATTTAAATGTGTCTTTAAAGTATGCATTATCTTCGCATTTTTTTTAAAATGTTTTTATGCATGGCAAAAAGATTTATCTTAATTACTAAAAATCTAACCCCTTTATTGCTATGTAAGGATTGACTTACTCAGTATTTTATAATACTGATTTGCAAGGCATAACTAAATAAATACTTAAAAATATTAGATATTTTGTTCTCCCGTTACATAACCATTTCAACAATAGATAATTTAGCCGGCAATCCGGCGGCCGCAGCCAATTTCAAAAGTATCATTTAGCCGGTGATCCGGCGGCCTCAGCCAATATCAATAGTATCATTTCTCAAAATATTTTCGTTTCTTTTATAGTTCACCATTCACCAGGGCTCTTGTGACCGCAATCCTCATAACCAATATTTCCGCAGGAAATCATACAATCGCCCTTGGGGAATCTAACCCGCAAGAACTCAATACATCCTGGGGAATCTAACCCGCAGGAAAACATACAATCGCCCTTGGGGAATCTAACCCGCAAGAACTCAAATACATCATTGGGAATCAAACCCGCATGAATCATATTGATAACGTCAAATTTGGTCACAAGTCCCCAATGTTTCAAAAGAATTCTTTTAAGAAAATATTTTTATTTGGTGTAACGGGATTTTTCAAAAGTATAGCTTTATCGTAATTCCAACGTCTCGATCGTTGTTTAAAAGATTTCAAAAAAAATCGATCGATGTCACAGTTTGCGCCTTTTCAGTTTAAAAATCCATTTCTTAGGCGATTGATCTGAAATTTTCACAGTATCTCAAAAACATCCCAATGAACAACTTTCATGTTTTGAGTTTTTCGGAAAAATGATAGGAAGCATGTCAAAAATCGAGTTTTCTACAGGAACGAAAAGCTGTCAGGATTCAGGTTTGACACCTTTAAAAGATTTGACTTTTTATCATTCCAAATGGACTCCAAAAATTCTGAAATTTTACAGGCACATACTAGACTTGATTTCCATCAACTTTTCTTTAGAACTCAAAGATTGGTTCGGACTAGAAATGATAGGAATAAGCTCCTCAAGATCGGTTATGAAATCTGTCATCCTTTGACAATTCCTAAAAACGCAGAATATGTCCGACATGATTTGGGGTATCAAAACTCGATGAAAAATTATGAAATTTTTACACGATATAGCTTATGATCTTTGGATCAAAATCTTAGTTTTGAGTTTTCAGATTTGAACACTCGAAGTATTAGAAATATGCTCATCAAGTTCGGTTAAGAAATCTGTCAAGGTTTCTTGACATCGGTACTAACGCAGATCGGATCGGCTCGAGTTTGGAGGTTCAAATCTCAATTAAAAATTCTAAAAACTTACAGTAATATTCCAAACTCATAGATCTACAATTCTTATGTTCAACTCCAATCCTAGATTGGTCTAGATCTAAGGTAAAAATAACCAACAAGTTCGAACGGAAATTCTGTCAAGGATTCTAAGATCCAGATTTGATACTCTTCGGTTTTGGGTCGGTTTCAGGTTTCAAAACAACATGAAAAATTATGAAATTTTTACAGAAGCTAGACCAAAGTCTTAGGAACACTTTTCATGTTTTGAGTTTTGTTGTTTGAGCAGCTTTAGAGGTTCGAAAAATTCATACGAAAACGCTGCGTTGAGGGTTTCTCTTGTTGACAGATTTTTAGAGTTTTCTTGAGTTGGATCTCTATGTTTGGTTGCATTTTAAGTCACCCAAAACCATAGTAAGGTTAACTTACAGTGGGGATGATGTCTAGGAAGTCACGGGGTCGTCCGGAATCCACGGGATGTCACGAACGAATCTCTTCCACCCGATTTATTCTTCCCTTGGCTCCGATTTGTGTTTGAATACGAAGATTCGTAAGTTAGGATGATGTTTATGATCTTAAAATCATAAGGAAACTTGAATAACTTCTTACCAACAATCCAAAGCCTGCAATCCTTGATCTACACACTTCCTTGATTGGATTTGGTTGCCGGAAACTCGTCGGAAAGTCGCCGGAAGTTCGTCGGAAGAGTGTTTGGCTTTTGGGAGAGTTTTTGGAGAGTTTGGGGTGAATGATTAATGAAAATGGCTGACAAATGAGATGGGATTGATTACATAACGTCCAAAAAGATGCTACACCCGTGATAGATCGAGATTCCTCACTTGGGCCCCGAAAATTGGCGAGAAAGTCGCCAAAACGCGACAAACGCAGCTGCTGCTGCAATGGCGCGCTGGCGGCGCGCTTTTCATGGAAAACCCGCGCGGGGTGCGCGCCGGCCCCGGCTGGGCTGCGGTCCGTGCCGGGCCGTGCGATCCGTCGGGCCTTTTCTCCTCTCTTTCGGACTTCTATCCTCCTACGTTTTCGGGCTTGATTTTTCGGGTCATAAATTCTTATCTTAAATTTATCTCGGCTCAAAGTCCGTCGGTCTCGGTTTCGTCGGCTTTCAATTCGTCGTCTTTTGATTCCCGTGCAATAACCTGTTTTATTAAATTTCTTCCGACATCACGGGTTCTTGGAATTAAAATTCTTTTCCTTATTGAATTTAATTCCAATTATTTTGACTCAATTCATGGAATGTCTTCGGGCTTCCTTTCCCTCTTTTATTCCATTTTGAATTTAAATCTATCGGCGTTTCATATCCGAGCGATAATTTATTGTGATAAATTATTTTCTTCTTCTCGGAAATATTTCGACATTGATCGGAATAAATTTTATTCCTTTGGGCGTTGATAAAAAATCTGGGGTATTACACTCCACCCCCCTTAAGAATCAACTTCGTCCTCGAAGTTGGGCGTTAGCTCCTTGCGAGCTCGGACATTGTTTGGTTGCGTGATTGTATTAATGTGTGTTGTTGTTTGTTATTATTTGAGATACATAATATTCGGGTTTCAAAAATAAATGCTTATGCATTCTTACGGGGTATTACATCCTCCCCCCCTTAAGATTACAGTTATGTCCCCATAACTGCCTATGTATTATTCACAACCATGTTCGGGTATCATCGCATATGATCCTTCCTCAGTATTCTTCTAGGTGTCATTCTAGAAGCACGCGAAGATGAGTTTCTAAGTGATCAAGATCTAGGACTAAGGCAAAGTTAGTCTTTAGCAAGCACTCCTAAGTCAAGATCATGTCGAGTTCTAAGATAGGAGTGTTTCTTATTACCGATAATTCACATAAAAAGAGTTAGTGTCAATATTTATGTATGCATATGCATATGTGTCCCCCCAAAAAAAAATTTTTATGCATGCATTTATTTATCCATGGGTTTTAAAAATAAATTCATTCCATGTGCACGATCCGACCTATGTACTCCAACCGGGAGGAATTAAATTGGATGATGACGTGAGCTATGAGGAAATTCCGGTACAATTACTCGATGTTAAGGAGAGAATAACAAGGAACAAAACCGTGAGAATGGTCAAGGTTCTTTGGTCGAACCATGAAAGTGAAACAGCAACATGGGAACTAGGAGCCGACATGAAGGAGCGTCATCCGACCCTATTCCAAGATGGTGCAACCACAGTTATGGAGACATAACTGTAATTTTAAGGGGGGGAGGATGTAATACCCCGTAAGGATGCATAAGCATTTATTTTTGAAACCCGAATAGTTTGTATCCCAAGTAAACCAAAAGAACCCTAACTCTTCGCGCGAGAAAAGCCGAAGCACAACTTCGAGGACGAAGTTGATTCTTAAGGGGGGGAGGATGTAACACCCCGAATTTTTATCAACGTCCAAGGGAATAAAAAATTATTCCTATCAATGTCGAAATATATCCGAGAAGAAGAAAATAATTTATCACAATAAATTATTGCTCGGAAATGAAACGCCGATAGATTTAAATTTAAAATGGAATAAAAGAGGGAAAGGAAGCCCGAAGACATTCCATGAATTGAGTAAAAATAATTGGAGTTAAGTTCATGAAGGAAAAGAATTTTAATTCCAAGAACCCGTGAAGTCGAAAGAAATTTAATGATACACGTTATTGCACGGGAATCAAAAGACGACGAATTGAAAGCCGACGAAACCGAGACCGACGGACTTTGAGCCGAGATAAATTTAAGATAAGAATTTATGACCCGAAAAAAAATCAAGCCCGAAACCGTAGGAGGATAGAAGTCCGAAAGAGAGGAGGAAAAGCACGACGGATCGCACGACCCCGCCCGGACCGAAGTCCAGGCGAGAGTGGCGCGCACCCGGCGCGGGGTTTAGCCAAAAGGCGCGTCAACCCCGCGCCATTGCCGCGGCGACGTTTGTCGCGTTTTGGGTGGCGCGCACCCGGCGCGGCTTTTGGCCGATTCGTGCGCCAACCCCGCGCCAAAGTCCTGACAGCAGCCATTGTCGCGTTTTGGCGACTTTCTTGCCATATTCCTTGACCCCAACGCGAGAATCTTGCTTGATCACGGGGGAGGCATCTTTTGGACGTCATTAGTTGTCCATAACACTCCATTTTCAGTCATTAACACCCCAAGTTCCTCCAAAACTCTCCCAAAAACTCTCCCAAAAGCCAAACACCTTCCGGCGAACTTCCGGCGAACTTTCCGGCAATCAAATCCTACCAAGGTAGTGTGGAGATCAAGGATTTGCAGACATTGGATTGTTGGTAAGGTGTCAATCAAGTTTCCTTATTGCTCTAAGATCATAATCAACCTTCTAACTTACGGATCTTTACTTGTAAAACACGTTCGTAGCCAAAGGAGAAGAAGAACGTGTTGCGTAGATCCGTTCGTGGCGATTTTGGACAAATCGATCAACCTTAGAACGTTCAAGGAACTCACTCACTGTAAGTTAATAACTTACATATCAATATGGGTGGTTTAAAGACATCCGAAACATTGGATCTTAAACGAAACGTTAAAATCAAACCTAAAAACCCCAATCTACGTATTTTCTGAAATCCGAGCAAAACTCTTACTTCGAGCGTTCAAACCTGAAAACTCAAAACTAAGATTTTGATCCTAAGATCTTAAGCTATATTTGTAAAAATTTCAGAATCTTTCATCAAGTTTTGATACCCCAAATCAAGTCGGACATATTCTGCGTTTTTAAGAATTTTCAAAAATTGACAGATTTCATAACCGAACTTGATGAACTTATTTCTATCATTTCTAGTCCGAACCAATCTTCATGTCCTAAACAAAAGTTGCATATAATCATGTCTAGTATATGCATATGAAATTTCAGAATTTTTGGAGATCATTTGATATGATAAAAAGTCAAATCTTTGAAAGTTGTCAAACCTGAATCCTAACAGCATACTATTTGAGTAGAAAACTTGATTTTTGACATGCTTCCTATCATTTTTCCGAAAAACTCAAAACATGAAAGTTGTTCATTGGGATGTTTTTGAGCTACTGTGAAAATTTCAGATCAATCGCCTAAGAAATGGATTTTTAAACTGAAAAGGCGTAAACTGTGACATCGATCGGTTTTTAACTTGTGAATTTTTGGAACTTTTAAACAACGATCGAAATCTTGTGATACGATAAAGCTAAATCTTTGAAAATCCCGTTACACTAAAGTTGAAACAATATCGGTTACATAAAATCAGGGGGTGAGTGCTCTGCAGGGTGCCCTCCTAATTGTTCATTTTGTGCCAAAATGGCAATGATTATTACGCGCGAAAGATCGACAAAACAGCATCTTATATCTTGGGCCTATCCTCTCGAGTGTATCCATATGGGTTACTCGAGGCTCGACGGAGCGGTACTGGATATGGCGTATTTGGTCACAAGAGACCAACTGCCTACTCTCTCGAGTGTATCCGTATGGGTTACTCGAGGCTCGACGGAGTGGTACTGGGTATGGCGTATCGGCTGCGGCCGCCGGATTACCGGCTAAAATGACATGTTACTTATGAAATTGGCTGAGGCCGCCGGATCACCGGCTAACTGTTACTATTGATATTGGCTGTTATTATTTTGGGCCTATCCTCTCGAGTGTATCCGTATGGGTTACTCGAGGCTCGACGGAGCGGTACTGGATATGGCGTATTTGGTCACAAGAGACCAACGGCCTACCCTCTCGAGTGTATCCGTATGGGTTACTCGAGGCTCGACGGAGTGGTACTGGGTATGGCGTATCGGCTGCGGCCGCCGGATCACCGGCTAACTTGACATGATACTTATGAAATTGGCTGAGGCCGCCGGATCACCGGCTATCTATTGTTGAGATGATGGCGTAACGGGAAATATATTAAAAAGCTCCGATTTTATGAAATTGGCTGCGGCCGCCGGATTGCCGGCTAAATTTAAATATCGTTTTGATGGTGGCGTATCGGGGAGAATTTTAAAAGCTCAAATTTTTACTTACTTACGGCATTAATCATGTTTTTAAATCATGTCTTAAATAATTGCCCATGCCTAAGTTTTAAATTATGAAATTTAAATGTGTCTTTAAAGTATGCATTATCTTCGCATTTTTTTTTAAATGTTTTTATGCATGGCAAAAAGATTTATCTTAATTACTAAAAATCTAACCCCTTTATTGCTATGTAAGGATTGACTTACTCAGTATTTTATAATACTGATAAAGACCGTTGTTCATTTTTTTTTCTGTTACAGAGTACGGAGCATGATCACTCATTGGGGGATCATTTGGATACTTAATTATTTATTTTACATGACTTGCATGAACGGGTCTGTTTAACCCGTGGTTTGGCCATGTCGGCCCTATATTTCAAATTCCGCTGCATACACTTTACTTCCGCTGCGTACTTTATCTCGGATATGAAACGCCGATAGATTTAAATTCAAAATGGAATAAAAGAGGGAAAGGAAGCCCGAAGACATTCCATGAATTGAGTCAAAATAATTGGAATTAAATTCAATAAGGAAAAGAATTTTAATTCCAAGAACCCGTGATGTCGGAAGAAATTTAATAAAACAGGTTATTGCACGGGAATCAAAAGACGACGAATTGAAAGCCGACGAAACCGAGACCGACGGACTTTGAGCCGAGATAAATTTAAGATAAGAATTTATGACCCGAAAAATCAAGCCCGAAAACGTAGGAGGATAGAAGTCCGAAAGAGAGGAGAAAAGGCCCGACGGATCGCACGGCCCGGCACGGACCGCAGCCCAGCCGGGGCCGGCGCGCACCCCGCGCGGGTTTTCCATGAAAAGCGCGCCGCCAGCGCGCCATTGCAGCAGCAGCTGCGTTTGTCACGTTTTGGCGACTTTCTCGCCAATTTTCGGGGCCCAAGTGAGGAATCTCGATCTATCACGGGTGTAGCATCTTTTTGGACGTTATATAATCAATCCCATCTCATTTGTCAGCCATTTTCATCAATCATTCACCCCAAACTCTCCAAAAACTCTCCCAAAAGCCAAACACTCTTCCAACGAACTTCCGGCGACTTTCCGACGAGTTTCCGGCAACCAAATCCAATCAAGGAAGTGTGTAGATCAAGGATTGCAGGCTTTGGATTGTTGGTAAGAAGTTATTCAAGTTTCCTTATGATTTTAAGATCATAAACATCATCCTAACTTACGAATCTTCGTATTCAAACACAAATCGGAGCCAAGGGAAGAATAAATCGGGTGGAAGAGATTCGTTCGTGACATCCCGTGGATTCCGGACGACCCCGTGACTTCCTAGACATCATCCCCACTGTAAGTTAACCTTACTATGGTTTTGGGTGACTTAAAATGCAACCAAACATAGAGATCCAACTCAAGAAAACTCTAAAAATCTGTCAACAAGAGAAACCCTCAACGCAGCGTTTTCGTATGAATTTTTCGGGTCATAAATTCTTATCTTAAATTTATCTCGGCTCAAAGTCCGTCGGTCTCGGTTTCGTCGGCTTTCAATTCGTCGTCTTTTGATTCCCGTGCAATAACCTGTTTTATTAAATTTCTTCCGACATCACGGGTTCTTGGAATTAAAATTCTTTTCCTTATTGAATTTAATTCCAATTATTTTGACTCAATTCATGGAATGTCTTCGGGCTTCCTTTCCCTCTTTTATTCCATTTTGAATTTAAATCTATCGGCGTTTCATATCCGAGATAAAGTACGCAGCGGAAGTAAAGTGTATGCAGCGGAATTTGAAATATAGGGCCGACATGGCCAAACCACGGGTTAAACAGACCCGTTCATGCAAGTCATGTAAAATAAATAATTAAGTATCCAAATGATCCCCCAATGAGTGATCATGCTCCGTACTCTGTAACAGAAAAAAAAATGAACAACGGTCTTTATCAGTATTATAAAATACTAAGTAAGTCAATCCTTACATAGCAATAAAGGGGTTAGATTTTTAGTAATTAAGATAAATCTTTTTGCCATGCATAAAAACATTTAAAAAAAAATGCGAAGATAATGCATACTTTAAAGACACATTTAAATTTCATAATTTAAAACTTAGGCATGGGCAATTATTTAAGACATGATTTAAAAACATGATTAATGCCGTAAGTAAGTAAAAATTTGAGCTTTTAAAATTCTCCCCGATACGCCACCATCAAAACGATATTTAAATTTAGCCTGCAATCCGGCGGCCGCAGCCAATTTCATAAAATCGGAGCTTTTTAATATATTTCCCGTTACGCCATCATCTCAACAATAGATAGCCGGTGATCCGGCGGCCTCAGCCAATTTCATAAGTATCATGTCAAGTTAGCCGGTGATCCGGCGGCCGCAGCCGATACGCCATACCCAGTACCACTCCGTCGAGCCTCGAGTAACCCATACGGATACACTCGAGAGGGTAGGCCGTTGGTCTCTTGTGACCAAATACGCCATATCCAGTACCGCTCCGTCGAGCCTCGAGTAACCCATACGGATACACTCGAGAGGATAGGCCCAAAATAATAACAGCCAATATCAATAGTAACAGTTAGCCGATGATCCGGCGGCCTCAGCCAATTTCATAAGTAACATGTCATTTTAGCCGGTAATCCGGCGGCCGCAGCCGATACGCCATACCCAGTACCACTCCGTCGAGCCTCGAGTAACCCATACGGATACACTCGAGAGAGTAGGCAGTTGGTCTCTTGTGACCAAATACGCCATATCCAGTACCGCTCCGTCGAGCCTCGAGTAACCCATACGGATACACTCGAGAGGATAGGCCCAAGATATAAGATGCTGTTTTGTCGATCTTTCGCGCGTAATAATCATTGCCATTTTGGCACAAAATGAACAATTAGGAGGGCACCCTGCAGAGCACTCACCCCCTGATTTTATGTAACCGATATTGTTTCAACTTTAGTGTAACGGGATTTTCAAAGATTTAGCTTTATCGTATCACAAGATTTCGATCGTTGTTTAAAAGTTCCAAAAATTCACAAGTTAAAAACCGATCGATGTCACAGTTTACGCCTTTTCAGTTTAAAAATCCATTTCTTAGGCGATTGATCTGAAATTTTCACAGTAGCTCAAAAACATCCCAATGAACAACTTTCATGTTTTGAGTTTTTCGGAAAAATGATAGGAAGCATGTCAAAAATCAAGTTTTCTACTCAAATAGTATGCTGTTAGGATTCAGGTTTGACAACTTTCAAAGATTTGACTTTTTATCATATCAAATGATCTCCAAAAATTCTGAAATTTCATATGCATATACTAGACATGATTATATGCAACATTTGTTTAGGACATGAAGATTGGTTCGGACTAGAAATGATAGAAATAAGTTCATCAAGTTCGGTTATGAAATCTGTCAATTTTTGAAAATTCTTAAAAACGCAGAATATGTCCGACTTGATTTGGGGTATCAAAACTTGATGAAAAATTCTGAAATTTTTACACAATATAGCTTAAGATCTTAGGATCAAAATCTTAGTTTTCAGTTTTCAGGTTTGAACGCTCGAAGTAAGAGTTTTGCTCGGATTTCAGAAAATACGTAGATTGGGGTTTTTAGGTTTGATTTTAACGTTTCGTTTAAGATCCAATGTTTCGGAAGTCTTTAAACCACCCATATTGATATGTAAGTTATTAACTTACAGTGAGTGAGTTCCTTGAACGTTCTAAGGTTGATCGATTTGTCCAAAATCGCCACGAACGGATCTACGCAACACGTTCTTCTTCTCCTTTGGCTACGAACGTGTTTTACAAGTAAAGATCCGTAAGTTAGAAGGTTGATTATGATCTTAGAGCAATAAGGAAACTTGATTGACACCTTACCAACAATCCAATGTCTGCAAATCCTTGATCTCCACACTACCTTGGTAGGATTTGATTGCCGGAAAGTTCGCCGGAAGTTCGCCGGAAGGTGTTTGGCTTTTGGGAGAGTTTTTGGGAGAGTTTTGGAGGAACTTGGGGTGTTAATGATACACGTTATTGCACGGGAATCAAAAGACGACGAATTGAAAGCCGACGAAACCGAGACCGACGGACTTTGAGCCGAGATAAATTTAAGATAAGAATTTATGACCCGAAAAATCAAGCCCGAAACCGTAGGAGGATAGAAGTCCGAAAGAGAGGAGGAAAAGCACGACGGATCGCACGACCCCGCCCGGACCGAAGTCCAGGCGAGAGTGGCGCGCACCCGGCGCGGGGTTTAGCCAAAAGGCGCGTCAACCCCGCGCCATTGCCGCGGCGACGTTTGTTGCGTTTTGGGTGGCGCGCACCCGGCGCGGCTTTTGGCCGATTCGCGCGCCAACCCCGCGCCAAAGTCCTGACAGCAGCCATTGTCGCGTTTTGGCGACTTTCTTGCCATATTCCTTGACCCCAACGCGAGAATCTTGCTTGATCACGGGGGAGGCATCTTTTGGACGTCATTAGTTGTCCATAACACTCCATTTTCAGTCATTAACACCCCAAGTTCCTCCAAAACTCTCCCAAAAACTCTCCCAAAAGCCAAACACCTTCCGGCGAACTTCCGGCGAACTTTCCGGCAATCAAATCCTACCAAGGTAGTGTGGAGATCAAGGATTTGCAGACATTGGATTGTTGGTAAGGTGTCAATCAAGTTTCCTTATTGCTCTAAGATCATAATCAACCTTCTAACTTACGGATCTTTACTTGTAAAACACGTTCGTAGCCAAAGGAGAAGAAGAACGTGTTGCGTAGATCCGTTCGTGGCGATTTTGGACAAATCGATCAACCTTAGAACGTTCAAGGAACTCACTCACTGTAAGTTAATAACTTACATATCAATATGGGTGGTTTAAAGACATCCGAAACATTGGATCTTAAACGAAACGTTAAAATCAAACCTAAAAACCCCAATCTACGTATTTTCTGAAATCCGAGCAAAACTCTTACTTCGAGCGTTCAAACCTGAAAACTCAAAACTAAGATTTTGATCCTAAGATCTTAAGCTATATTGTGTAAAAATTTCAGAATCTTTCATCAAGTTTTGATACCCCAAATCAAGTCGGACATATTCTGCGTTTTTAAGAATTTTCAAAAATTGACAGATTTCATAACCGAACTTGATGAACTTATTTCTATCATTTCTAGTCCGAACCAATCTTCATGATCTAAACAAAAGTTGCATATAATCATGTCTAGTATATGCATATGAAATTTCAGAATTTTTGGAGATCATTTGATATGATAAAAAGTCAAATCTTTGAAAGTTGTCAAACCTGAATCCTAACAGCATACTATTTGAGTAGAAAACTTGATTTTTGACATGCTTCCTATCATTTTTCCGAAAAACTCAAAACATGAAAGTTGTTCATTGGGATGTTTTTGAGCTACTGTGAAAATTTCAGATCAATCGCCTAAGAAATGGATTTTTAAACTGAAAAGGCGTAAACTGTGACATCGATCGGTTTTTAACTTGTGAATTTTTGAAACTTTTAAACAACGATCGAAATCTTGTGATACGATAAAGCTAAATCTTTGAAAATCCCGTTACACTAAAGTTGAAACAATATCGGTTACATAAAATCAGGGGGTGAGTGCTCTGCAGGGTGCCCTCCTAATTGTTCATTTTGTGCCAAAATGGCAATGATTATTACGCGCGAAAGATCGACAAAACGGCATCTTATATCTTGGGCCTATCCTCTCGGGTGTATCCGTATGGGTTACTCGAGGCTCGACGGAGCGGTACTGGATATGGCGTATTTGGTCACAAGAGACCAACTGCCTACCCTCTCGAGTGTATCCGTATGGGTTACTCGAGGCTCGACGGAGTGGTACTGGGTATGGCGTATCGGCTGCGGCCGCCGGATCACCGGCTAAAATGACATGTTACTTATGAAATTGGCTGAGGCCGCCGGATCACCGGCTAACTGTTACTATTGATATTGGCTGTTATTATTTTGGGCCTATCCTCTCGAGTGTATCCGTATGGGTTACTCGAGGCTCGACGGAGCGGTACTGGATATGGCGTATTTGGTCACAAGAGACCAACGGCCTACCCTCTCGAGTGTATCCGTATGGGTTACTCGAGGCTCGACGGAGTGGTACTGGGTATGGCGTATCGGCTGCGGCCGCCGGATCACCGGCTAACTTGACATGATACTTATGAAATTGGCTGAGGCCGCCGGATCACCGGCTATCTATTGTTGAGATGATGGCGTAACGGGAAATATATTAAAAAGCTCCGATTTTATGAAATTGGCTGCGGCCGCCGGATTGCCGGCTAAATTTAAATATCGTTTTGATGGTGGCGTATCGGGGAGAATTTTAAAAGCTCAAATTTTTACTTACTTACGGCATTAATCATGTTTTTAAATCATGTCTTAAATAATTGCCCATGCTTAAGTTTTAAATTATGAAATTTAAATGTGTCTTTAAAGTATGCATTATCTTCGCATTTTTTTTAAAATGTTTTTATGCATGGCAAAAAGATTTATCTTAATTACTAAAAATCTAACCCCTTTATTGCTATGTAAGGATTGACTTACTCAGTATTTTATAATACTGATTTGCAAGGCATAACTAAATAAATACTTAAAAATATTAGATATTTTGTTCTCCCGTTACATAACCATTTCAACAATAGATAATTTAGCCGGCAATCCGGCGGCCGCAGCCAATTTCAAAAGTATCATTTAGCCGGTGATCCGGCGGCCTCAGCCAATATCAATAGTATCATTTCTCAAAATATTTTCGTTTCTTTTATAGTTCACCATTCACCAGGGCTCTTGTGACCGCAATCCTCATAACCAATATTTCCGCAGGAAATCATACAATCGCCCTTGGGGAATCTAACCCGCAAGAACTCAATACATCCTGGGGAATCTAACCCGCAGGAAAACATACAATCGCCCTTGGGGAATCTAACCCGCAAGAACTCAAATACATCATTGGGAATCAAACCCGCATGAATCATATTGATAACGTCAAATTTGGTCACAAGTCCCCAATGTTTCAAAAGAATTCTTTTAAGAAAATATTTTTATTTGGTGTAACGGGATTTTTCAAAAGTATAGCTTTATCGTAATTCCAACGTCTCGATCGTTGTTTAAAAGATTTCAAAAAAAATCGATCGATGTCACAGTTTGCGCCTTTTCAGTTTAAAAATCCATTTCTTAGGCGATTGATCTGAAATTTTCACAGTATCTCAAAAACATCCCAATGAACAACTTTCATGTTTTGAGTTTTTCGGAAAAATGATAGGAAGCATGTCAAAAATCGAGTTTTCTACAGGAACGAAAAGCTGTCAGGATTCAGGTTTGACACCTTTAAAAGATTTGACTTTTTATCATTCCAAATGGACTCCAAAAATTCTGAAATTTTACAGGCACATACTAGACTTGATTTCCATCAACTTTTCTTTAGAACTCAAAGATTGGTTCGGACTAGAAATGATAGGAATAAGCTCCTCAAGATCGGTTATGAAATCTGTCATCCTTTGACAATTCCTAAAAACGCAGAATATGTCCGACATGATTTGGGGTATCAAAACTCGATGAAAAATTATGAAATTTTTACACGATATAGCTTATGATCTTTGGATCAAAATCTTAGTTTTGAGTTTTCAGATTTGAACACTCGAAGTATTAGAAATATGCTCATCAAGTTCGGTTAAGAAATCTGTCAAGGTTTCTTGACATCGGTACTAACGCAGATCGGATCGGCTCGAGTTTGGAGGTTCAAATCTCAATTAAAAATTCTAAAAACTTACAGTAATATTCCAAACTCATAGATCTACAATTCTTATGTTCAACTCCAATCCTAGATTGGTCTAGATCTAAGGTAAAAATAACCAACAAGTTCGAACGGAAATTCTGTCAAGGATTCTAAGATCCAGATTTGATACTCTTCGGTTTTGGGTCGGTTTCAGGTTTCAAAACAACATGAAAAATTATGAAATTTTTACAGAAGCTAGACCAAAGTCTTAGGAACACTTTTCATGTTTTGAGTTTTGTTGTTTGAGCAGCTTTAGAGGTTCGAAAAATTCATACGAAAACGCTGCGTTGAGGGTTTCTCTTGTTGACAGATTTTTAGAGTTTTCTTGAGTTGGATCTCTATGTTTGGTTGCATTTTAAGTCACCCAAAACCATAGTAAGGTTAACTTACAGTGGGGATGATGTCTAGGAAGTCACGGGGTCGTCCGGAATCCACGGGATGTCACGAACGAATCTCTTCCACCCGATTTATTCTTCCCTTGGCTCCGATTTGTGTTTGAATACGAAGATTCGTAAGTTAGGATGATGTTTATGATCTTAAAATCATAAGGAAACTTGAATAACTTCTTACCAACAATCCAAAGCCTGCAATCCTTGATCTACACACTTCCTTGATTGGATTTGGTTGCCGGAAACTCGTCGGAAAGTCGCCGGAAGTTCGTCGGAAGAGTGTTTGGCTTTTGGGAGAGTTTTTGGAGAGTTTGGGGTGAATGATTGATGAAAATGGCTGACAAATGAGATGGGATTGATTACATAACGTCCAAAAAGATGCTACACCCGTGATAGATCGAGATTCCTCACTTGGGCCCCGAAAATTGGCGAGAAAGTCGCCAAAACGCGACAAACGCAGCTGCTGCTGCAATGGCGCGCTGGCGGCGCGCTTTTCATGGAAAACCCGCGCGGGGTGCGCGCCGGCCCCGGCTGGGCTGCGGTCCGTGCCGGGCCGTGCGATCCGTCGGGCCTTTTCTCCTCTCTTTCGGACTTCTATCCTCCTACGTTTTCGGGCTTGATTTTTCGGGTCATAAATTCTTATCTTAAATTTATCTCGGCTCAAAGTCCGTCGGTCTCGGTTTCGTCGGCTTTCAATTCGTCGTCTTTTGATTCCCGTGCAATAACCTATTTTATTAAATTTCTTCCGACATCACGGGTTCTTGGAATTAAAATTCTTTTCCTTATTGAATTTAATTCCAATTATTTTGACTCAATTCATGGAATGTCTTCGGGCTTCCTTTCCCTCTTTTATTCCATTTTGAATTTAAATCTATCGGCGTTTCATATCCGAGCGATAATTTATTGTGATAAATTATTTTCTTCTTCTCGGAAATATTTCGACATTGATCGGAATAAATTTTATTCCTTTGGGCGTTGATAAAAAATCTGGGGTATTACAAATTTATTTGTTAAATTGAATAATTTTATTTATATTGTCCATAATTTCCGCCCATGGGGAAATACTAGTTGCTACTAATTTCAATACACACATAAATGGAGTAATCTAGTTCTAGTGCTACATTTAAAAGTAAGATTTCATGATTTTTATTATAAATTTCTTGATTTTTATTATAAATAAATAAATATGTATAAATTAAATAAAAATTTAGGATACTATTATCCACTTATCCATTGGAGTGCACTATGCAATTAATGTGTGAATTGAAGAAAATGGTCCCTAGCTAGAGTAACCCTCCCCAAATGACGTACGTACATACATACTCCCTCCGTTTGGAAAAGATAGCTACATTGGTAAAATTGACAATATTCACCTAAACATTTTGATTTGAAGTTTTAACATAGATATACAAGTTAAAATATAGTTAAGTGAGATGTTGTTAGATTCGTCTCATCTTGTAGTTTTTAAATACCGAAGTTTTAGAATTTTTACTTCTACCGAATTTGAGTTATTAATGGTTTAAATTGTGCATTGGACTGCGTGCTGGGTTGGTTAGTAGCTATCTTTAAAAAACGGAGGAAGTATATCATATACTACTATTTTATAATGGAAATTTCATATCTCATCCCAAATGAATACTTGAATGACCGGTGCTGCTGAAAAGAAACTCCACATTTATTGGAGTGTTGAATTAACACTTAAAAAAAAATGTTGAATTCTCAAAAAGATGCTGAATCTATATTTTCAACATTATTTGGTTTATATTAAAAATATTCATTCAATATTTTTGAATAAACATTATTTGTGTCCCCTGATTCTATTTGCATATCCAATCCCCCGTCCCCTTTCAAGGGGCTACGCTCAATCCACTTCATTAATCTATTGCGGTATTGCCCATTGTTGTTGCATCTGGCTTTTGACCATTTTCTTTTTGTCAATATTGGCGACGCTCATCACACAAGTTGTTGCATATATTATACTATATAGTACTCCTACATTACCCTATAGAGCTATATATATATATGGACCATGTTAGAAATTATTACAACACACAGAACACACACATACGGCCATGGCAACCACCACCCATTATTATCTCTACATATTTGTTCTCACTACTCTTTCCCTTTCTTCCTTGGCATTTTCAGAAAGGTGCCACCCCGATGACAAAAAAGCCCTCCTTCAAATCAAGAAAGACTTCAAAAACCACAAATTCTTCATCTCATGGGATCCCAAAACCGACTGCTGCCAATGGCAAAAAATTGTTTGCGACGAGAAAACCAACCGCGTCACTACATTGTTTGCCTTGGGCGCCGACTTGAATCTTCCACTGTCGCCGGCCGTCGGAGATCTCCCCGCCCTGGAAACTCTCATCTTCTCCAATACCAACCTCATTGGCCAAATCCCACATTCCATTTCCAGGCTTTCCAACCTCTTCTTCCTTGAACTCACCTCGAATCACCTGACGGGCCCTATCCCTGAATCTCTATCAAAATTGAAAAAACTCGATTACGTTGGCCTCGCCTTCAATAAACTCACGGGTTCAATCCCGGCCTCTCTTTCCAACCTCCCTAAGCTAACTGGCCTCGTCCTCGTCGGAAACAGGCTCACCGGAACCCTACCGGAATCCTTCGCGGATTTCCAGGCCGAGGGCGTTGGCCTCCTCCTGTCGAACAATCGGCTTACCGGAAAGGTCCCGCCAAAATGGGGGAATTCAAATTCCTTCGGGGAAATCGACTTGTCGAGGAATTTAATTGAAGGCGATATATCGTTCCTGTTTGGGAAAAACAAGAGCCGGCTGTTTAAAGCGGATTTCTCCCGGAACAGGCTGGAATTCGATATATCGAAAGTGGAGTTTGGACAGAAGCTGAGTGTCCTGGACTTGAGCCATAACAGGATAACGGGGAGGCTGCCGGAGGGATTGGCTGAATTGAATACTTTGACTTATTTGAATGTGAGCTATAACCGGCTGTGCGGGCGGATTCCGGTGGGCGGGAATTTGCAGAGCCACGATTATACTGCGTATTTCCATAACAGGTGCTTATGCGGTGCGCCATTGCCCGAATGCAAATGAAATTAACATTTCAAATTGGTGTGTGGATCCTACATTATCAGTTATCACAGAATGTCGTTAAAATAAGTTAGATATTACTGAGAATACTGTTGAAAATAAAAATATACTTCATATGTAATTTTCTAGAAGTATTGTGTAGTGTGTCTGATCTGATGACTTTATTATTGCAAGGCTCTATGAGTGATTCTAGAATATGCCTAATTAAATTAAGTGTTGGAGTGCTCTAGAAGCTAGTTGGGGAAATTAGGCATTAAATACCTAGCCTTTATAATGTAATGTACTACTCAATGTTGATGATAAGAAAAATCATTCAATCCAAAAATGTTGTCTGCATCTCAAATTCTAACAAGTACGAGATTATCAAAAATTTTACTACGTATTTGGCATTTTAGGATGTTTGGGTTTGGTTTAGATGGAAATATTAGATTTCAATTTCAAATTATTTTTCAACAATGATCTTACTTTTAAATTATAAACTATTATAAATATGACATTTTACTAAATAATACTAGAAAATGTTTTTTCGTTTTTTGGAGCCTATGCAAATACCCCATGAGAGGTAATATTCTTATTAAGAGGAGGCTGAAGCTTAAAAAAAATAATTATCCTCTTAATTCAAAGGTAATATGCTTATTATAAGATATTTTAAAGCCTAGAGTGGAATGGATCAGAGATTGGCTTGAAAACTATGCAAACACCACATGATGAGAACAATGCACAACATGCTAAATACCAAGAATTGTGAAGCCCATTCTACTTTATACATCAAAGCTTCATTTCTGAAAAATAAAAAGGTAAATGGATTTAAATTTGAATTTTGGGGTTAGAATTGAACATACATATTGTGCTTGGAATTTGTTATATCATTTCTTGCTTCAATAAGTAAATAAAAGACTCTCTATTTTGTTGAGCACGGTTTTTAATCCATCTACGAAATTTACATTTTTTTTAAATTTTTTATATAGTTAATTGCCTTTTCCATATATTTTTGTTATATTATTTTCTTTTATTTCTTTATATCATTTCTCACTTCAATAAATTAATTGGACTTTTGGCACACCAAAAAAAAAAGGAGAAGAAAAAAAAAAAAGAAAAGGACTGGGGTTTCCTTCATTTTTTTCTCTTCCTCGTTTACTCTGTTGGGCAAAACTTAAGTGCCTAATTTTGAGTGACTTAGCTTCAAGTTTATTGAATTGCAAGATTTGCTTGTAATTCTATTGTTTTGCTTTTTGATTTGGAATAATTTTATTAGGTTAGTTGGTTATGTGCATATGTGAACTTCCCTTGGTTATTTTATTTTATAGTTGTATAATTTTCATAAATATATGTAAAATTACAATTATACTCCCTCCGTGTTTAAAAGATTGTAACATTTGGAAATTTGGTATTGTTCACACACGCACTTTGACTTAAAGTTTTATCATATAGTTATACAAGTTAAAATATAGTCAAGTGGGATCTTGTCAGATTCGTCTCGTCGAGTAGTTTTTAAATATCGAACTTCTAGAATTTTTACTCATACCGAACTTGAGTTATTAATGATTTAAAATATGCATTAGACCGCACGCATTATGGGGCCGTTTCAATTTTTAGAAAACGGATGGAGTATTTTTTTTAAACGAATGTTACAAACAAAATGTGAGCTCATTCATTAACGAGCTTTTAAGCCGAACCAAGCTAGGGGTGATATTGAGTCGAGTATCGAGCTTGAACAGTGTAATTCCAGTTTGTACAGTAAAAAAATTTAAAGTTCTAGCTCGAATTTAACTAGGCTAGATAGTATATAATTTGAATTTGAATTGGTAGTTTATTTATTATGCTGCAAAATATAAGTTTTTTAGGCTTGAAAAGCTTAAATTGTGTCTAATAATTTTTTTATTTTCATATTTTTAAAATTTAATAATTTAATCGAGTTTTGATTGAGTATCGAGTCGAGTTTTTCTCACCCCTAAACCAAGCTGTGTTTATCCACGACTTAGTTGATACTTCCTCTTTTTTTAAAAATTGCTATGGACCCACCAGACAAGCAGTCCAATGTACATTTTAAATTATTAATAACTCAATTTCGACACTTTTAAAAATTCTAAAAGTTCGGTATTTAAAAACTACAAGACGAGACGAATCTAACAAGATCCAACTTGGCTATATTTTAACTTGTATAATCATAATAAAACTTTAAATCAAAATATCTGAATGAATATTAGCCATTTTTTAACTTAGCTAATAAAGAAAAAGGGAGTAAGTATAAGTCAAAGTGACCTCATAATGTACTCCCTGTTCACTAACGAAACTCCTCGCCCAAATATCTCATACTCCAATGTTCCCTTTTTCTCTTTCAAGAAATAATTGTGAAAAAAGAGGAATCCAACATGTAACAAAGTAGTGCCCGTGCCTCCAGCAGCAACTGTCATCCATCTACCTTGTGACCATTTCTCTTGTCAATATGTGGCGGCGTTCATCACACAACTTGTTCTGCATATTTTTCTACATGTCCCATTTAATTTGTCTTGTTTTATTTTTGCACATAATTCAATATACTATTTTAACCGTTAATATCTCAAAATATATACAATAAAAAATTATAGAAAATATATATTATAAAACTATATGATTATACAATTCTAACAATTACTTTGTTTCAAATATATACTTTCAATAAAATAGACCAAACTCAATTACTTTGTTTCAAATATATACTTTCAATAAAATTGTGTCAAAGTTAAATAATAAATAGTGTCAAAAAATCAAACAGGACGGAGTGAAAAATATATAGTATGTACTGCATTACCCTACACAGCTACTGTATATATGGACAAGTTAGAACTTATTACAACACACAGAAAAACACATACTACAGCCATGGCAACCACCACCCATTATCATCTCTACATATTTGTTCTCACCCTATCCTTCTCTTCCATGGCATTTTCAGAAAGGTGCCACCCCGATGACAAAAAAGCCCTCCTCCAAATCAAGAAAGACCTCAAAACCCCCAACAACTTCATCTCATGGGATCCCAACATCGACTGCTGCAAATGGTACAAAGTTAGATGCCACCAGAAAACCAACCGCGTCATTACTTTGGTTGCCTTGATCGCCGACTTCAATCTTCCACTCCCGCCGGCCGTCGGAGACCTCCCGGCCCTGGAAACTCTCAGCTTCCACAAAACCAACCTCACTGGCCAAATCCCACATTTCATTTCCAGGCTTTCCAACCTCAGGACCCTTGACCTCACCTGGAATCACCTGACGGGCCCTATCCCTGAATTTCTGTCCCAAATGAAACAACTCGATTACATTGGCCTCTCCTTCAATAAACTCACAGGTTCAATCCCTGCCTCCCTTTCCGACCTCCCAAATCTCTCTGGCCTCCTCCTCGACCGAAATAGGCTCACCGGAACCCTACCGGAATCCTTCGCTGATTTCCAGGCCGAGGTCGTTTTCCTCTACCTGTCGCACAATCAGCTTACCGGCACGGTTCCACGAAAATGGGGAAATTCAAATTCCTTTGCGCTCATCGACTTTTCAAGGAATTTAATTGAAGGCGATATATCATTCCTGTTTGGGAAAAACAAGAGCCAGCTGGTTTCCGTGGATTTCTCCCGGAATAGGCTGGAATTCGATATGTCGAAGGTGGAGTTTGGGCAGAGGCTGAATGTCCTGGACTTGAACCATAACAGGATAACGGGGAGGCTGCCGGAGGGATTGGTTGAATTGAATGTACAGCTGAATGTGAGCTATAACCGGCTGTGCGGCCGGATTCCGGTGGGCGGGAATTTGCAGAGCTACGATTATACTGCGTATTTCCATAACAAGTGCTTGTGCGGAGCGCCATTGCCCGAATGCAAATGAAATTAACATTTCAAATCTGGATTCTGAATATGTATGTTGAAGTGATCAAGACAAGTTGATTTTGTGCGAGCTAAGCTTAATTCGATTCTTATTTCTTACTAGTCGTTGTCACAAACAGACAATTTAAAAAGAATAAACATTTAAAAAAGATAAGGATAGCTTAGTTAAATAAGTACATAACCAAAGAATCAAAAGATAAGGATAGCTTAGTTGGCGGCGGCGGGAACAACAATAAATAAATACTCCATCCGTCCCATTTAAGATGTCTTGATTTCTGCACACAATCCAATGCATTTTTAAATCGATCATATCTCAAAATATATATAAGTAAAAATTATGTGAAATACATATTCTAAAACTACACGATTAGACGAATCTAACAAGACCGAACTCGACTATTTTTTTAAAAATATTTACTTACAATACGATTGAGTCAAAGCTAAACAATGAACAGTGTCAAAAAGTCAAACAAGACGTCTGAAATTGGACGGAGGGAGTAAATAAGAGGAGACCGAGTCCTAAAAAGAATAATGATCCACTTAATTCAAAAGTAGTGTTTCAATTAAGTGCATGTACTCCATACTACTGTGAAAGTATTACAAGTATACTACTACATTTGTCCATGTATTCGGAGATTAGTGTATGTTCTGCATTCAGAGCTGTAGCTGTGAGCTGTAGCTGCAAGCTGGAGCTGGAGCTGTAAGGAGCTGTGGGAGCTGTAGCTGTCAGTTCTATTTAAGTGTTTTGTACAACTAGTTGTAGCTGTGAAAAAATGTATGAAATGACATAAAAGGACAAATATTTATGTAAACTATTGGGTAGTGGGTTGGTTATTGGGTTAAAATTGTGATTGCTAAAAAATAAGCTCCTAGCTTATTTTTTAACGCTACTATGGGTCTGTTCTGCACGCAGCTTTTGGGAGCTTTTGGGAGCTTTTGGTAGCTTTAGCTTTTATTTTAAAACAAAAGCCCCGTTCTGTACACTAGCTTTTAGGAGCTTATGGGAGCTTTTGGAAGCTACTTTTTAGAAGCTACTTGTAGTAGCTTTAAAAAATAAGCTCCTAGCTTATTGTTGAGCAATTACAATTTTATCCCAATAACCAACTCACTACCCAATAGTCTATATAAATGTTTGTCCTTTTATGTCATTTCATACATTTTTTGGCAGCTACAGCTTGTTGTACAGAACACTTAAATAAAACTGATAGCCACAGCTCCCACAACTCCCTACAGCTTCAGCTCCCTACAGCTCCAGCTCGCAGCTACAGCTCACAGCTACAGCTCTGCGTGCAGAACAGACCCTATAGGTAGCTTCTAAAAAGAAGCTTCCAAAAGCTCCCAAAAGCTACCAAAAGCTAGTGTGCAGAACGAGGCTTTTGTTTTGAAATAAAAGCTAAAGCTACCAAAAGCTCCCAAAAGCTCCCAAAAGCTAAGTGATAACTAATCGTATCTATTGTACCTATAAAAGGGATTTAATTCTTTATACTACATCCGGTCTCTTGAAACTGCAACATTCACCACATCCACACAATCTAATGCAAATTTTTAATGATTAATAATTTAAATTGTGTACACAAAAAATTATATGAAACTTTAAAATAAGACGAATTCAACAAGATTCTACCTAACTATGTTTTTTCTTGTATAATTATGATAAAAAATTGAATCAAAGTTAAACGATGAACAGTAGCCAAAAGTGAAAAATGTTTCACTTTCAAAGAAACAGAGGAAGTATATACATTCGGACATTGTAAATGGAAAGACCTCTCATTCTCACTCACTTTATTAGGGCCCGTTTGGATTGGCTTTTAAAAAAAGTAGAAGCAAAAAACAGAAGCAGAAGTAAAAGCCAAAAGCAGAAGCAGGTAACTTTTGTGTTTGGATGGAATGTTTGAAAAGCAGCTTTTTTTCAAAAGTGTGTTTGGATATGTAAAAGTGAAAAGTGCTTTTGAAATGTGTAAATTACCAAAAAGGATATGCTATTTATATATAATATTATATATTTATAGTGTAATTAAAATAAATTAATAGGGGCATTTATGACTCTGCACGCATTACTAGGTGCTTTTGGCTTCTGCTTTTCGAAGAAGCACCCCTGGGCTGCTTCTCCCATAAGCACTTTTGCATCTTTTCGAGGTGCTTTTGCTTTTTCCCAAAAGCCAAAACAAACACTCATTTTCCTTCAAAAGTGCTTTTGGCAGAAGCAAAAGCCAAAAGCACTTCAAAATAAGCCATTCCAGACGGCCCCTTATAATCGTCGTTTTAATTATTCATCACCCTATTTTTCTCATCTACTACTCTCAACATGAGTACTCTCCGTTTCTATATACTCCCTCCGTACCAATATAAGTGGCCCCTTTCTTTTGGGCACGAGAATTTAGGTAGTGGAATTTAGTAGTTAAAGTGATGTGAGTAAATTTGACTAATTTATCCATCTAATTTATAATGGTTACATTTGACTTTTAACCATATTTATTATTTAACTTTGACTTAATGTTATCGTAATGATGTAGAAAGACAAAAATAGTCAAGTGTGATCATGTTGGAATCGTCTAATCGTATAGTTTTAGAATATATATTTTATATAATTTTTATTTATACCCATTTCGAGATATTAATGGTTAAACATATATAGGGACTTTGTGCAGAAAGTACAATTGTCATTATTGTGGGGTTTTTAATCATGTTTATGTTAATCTAATTTACTTAAAAGGGAAAGTGGCAACTTTTAATGGGGCACCCCAAAAAAGAATAGTGGCCACTTTTAATGGGACGGAGGGAGTATTTATTATTATACATACTACTCCCTCCGTTTTTTTAAGTTCACCATTAGCATAGTAGATACTATTCATTGAGTAACTTTAATTTAACTTTTTCATGTAGTTATATAAGATAAAACATAGTCAAGTGAGATCTTGTTGGATTCGTCTAATCAAGTAGTTTTAGAATATCAAACTTTTATAATTTTTACTTATATATAATATGAGATATTGATGATTGAAAATGTGCATTGGATTGCGTGCAGTGCAGGATGGGTGAAGTTAAAAAAAAACGGAGGGAGTATAAGCTTATAGGCCTAGTACATATAGTATGACTTTAAGGGGGCGTTTGGCTTGTGGGCATTCAAAATTCCCAGTGGAAATTTTGGTAGGGAATATTATATGCCTGAGTTTTGTTTGCTGTCATCTTTTACGTAGAAATGTCACATTCCCACCGAGGTGAGAATATTGAGGGTTTTAGGTGGGAATCACTTATTAGATTACCAACTCAAATGCTTCTACTTTTATACTAATGTGTTATTTATATCCTTACATTTTATACTTCTTTTATTTTATAAATTAAGATATTCGTATTCTAAAAAATGATAAATATGTGAAATTTAATTTTAAAATTAATTGAAAATTTTAAAAATTATTTAAACATATTTTTTAAATAAATATTCTCATATTTGCTTAAAATTTATTAATCTTCTATATAAAAATTAAAAATAATAAGCATTTATGACATGAAATTACTAATTATCATACAATAAATTATATATAATGATTTTTTATATTTTTAAAATAAATAGGTTTAAATATTATCACTATTTTGTAGCAAAATAACATATTTATAAATTTGGTCAATTAAAATTCAAGGACATTATAGTAAATTGATTAGAAATGGAAATCTGAGATTCCCAATCTAACCAAATGCAATAATGTTAAAATACCAAAAACTAAGATTCTCTGTAATCTCATATTACTAATAATCTTACATTCTCAGTAATCACATTCCCACTGGTAATTTAAGATTCCTCCAAGCCGACCTAAGAATGAATCAGTAATAATGTGCTTGTTAAGACATCTAAAGCCTAGAGTGGAATGGATCAGGCAATGGCTTGAAAACAATTAGTATGCAAATACCACATGACTACAATGTAGAACATGTTAAATACCAACAACTGTCACTACAAGAAAATGTCAAAATAGCAACCCATAAATGGGGTCGCAGGAAGCCTGAATGGGGTAGCTATTAGGGTCTGCGACCGCATTTGCGACCCATATTGGACGTCGCTATACAGCTGGTTACAAATTGGCCAGCGACCGGTCTGCGACCGCATCTGCGACCTACGTGGTCGATCGCTAAAGAAAAACCAGATTTTTAAATATTATTTTATTTTTTGTATCAGCGACCGCGTTAGCGACCCCAATTTGGGGTCGCTAAAAAACATAGAATAAAAAAATTTAGGGAGCCCCCAGACTCGAACCCACAACCTCCCCACTAACTACCACACAACATCTCCCTTCCCAAATTTTATTGCTAAGGAGATTCGAACCCAGGTAAGCATAGAGAAAGTATGTCTTTGTGCCGTTGTGCTAACTAATATTTCATGATATATGTTATAATGACTTCTATATATTATAGTAAACTGTAAAAAATTATTACATTAATTAATTTTTTGATTTAATTTAATCTAGTGTTGATTTATTTAATAAATTATTTTAATTTATATTTCATAAAGTTTAATTATTAACTAATTTAATTTAATATTTTCTGGCTTCGGCTCCGCAAAAAAAGAAAAATTTAATTTTATTAAATATTTTATAAATTTATTTAAATAATTTTTACTTAATAAATTAAAATAAATTATTAATTTAATAAAATAAATTTTAGTGAAATAAATTTAAAAATAAATGAAAAATAAAATAAATATAGAATATAAGAGTAAATAAAATAAATATTTCAATAAAATAAATCAAAATCAATAAAAAATCAAAATAAAAGAAATATTATTTAATAATTATAAAATAATTTAAATTATTCATTATAATAATTACTTATATAAAAATTAATTAATTATGTTATAATAATTATTTATATCAAAATAAAAATAATATAAATTTCATTATATGATTATTATTATTTAATAATTAAATTATAAAATTACATTAAATAATAACTTATAAATTAACTAAATATAATTAAGTTAAATTGTTAATTGGATTAAATGGAGTATTTAAATAGTAAGATACAATAAAATATAATAATTAAAAAACTTAAAGAAAAATATTAATAAACTAAATTTAAAAACTTAATTTAAAAATTAAAAAAGGATATATATATATATTTAAAATTAATAAAAAAATTAAAAATGTTAAAAAAAACTTAGCGACCGCATGTTGCCGTCGCTAGAGTATTTATTTTTTAAAATAATTTTTAAGAAAAAGAAAAATGAGAAAAATTTGCGATTGCAAATGAGCGGTCGCTGTTGCGGTCGCTAATTGATGTCGTTTTCTTTCTGGGTCGCAAAATTGGTCGCAGATTAGCGACCGCAAAATGCAGTCGCTATTGCGGTTGTAGATCAGCGACCGCAAAATACGGTCGCTATTGCGGTCGCAAATTAGCGACCTATTTCGCGCAGTCGCAAATTGAGGTCGCTAAATTGATTTTTTCTTGTTGTGTGTGAAGCCCGTTATAGTAAGGTTCATTTGTAAAAATAAAAAGGTAAATGGACTTAAAATTTGAATTTTGGGGTTATTAGAATTTTGAGTACATACATGTGTGCTCGGAATTTCTTATATCATTTCTTGCTTCAATAACTAAAAGGCCCTCTGTTTTGTTGAGCGCGTTTTTTAATCCATCTACGAAATTTACATATTAATTCGTTTTTTATTTTGTATCTTTAGTTAATTGCACTTTTTCCATTTTTTTTTGTTAGATTTTTCTTGTTTTATTTTTACTTTTTCTTTATATAAGATTTATCGCTTTAATTTAGTGGATTAGGGCAATGTCTCTATTTGGGAGAGACGCCCTTCATTGTCCTTAAAGATCATTGATAGATTAGTCTTGCATCTAACGTGGTTGGAGATACCCGATTTTTACCAGAAATAATGTAAAGGGCCGACCGGCCGAGGTTCCCTTAACTTTCTCTCTTCTTCGTTTATCCTTTTGGGGAAAATTAAATACCTAATGTTGAGTTATTTCAAGTTTATTGACATGCAAGTTTTGCTTGTGATTCTATTGCTTTGCTTTGGATTTGGATTGATTTTATTAGGTTATCTCTTTATCTTGTAATTTAAGATAGATATGAGGTTCCAACACAAAGGGAATTTGTGATAGGTGGAGCGGCTAAAAACTATATAAACTATTGAATATCCTAATATACAAGCGTTATAAAATACTCCCTCCGCTCTTTTTTAATAATCTTTTTAGAGATTAAAAAGTATTACATAATAGTTGTCATTTTTAGGTATTTACGCTATATTTTTCTTATATTTCAATTTACTTCACATAAATGCTATGCTTTGACATTTATTACGAAAACACTTGGTCGAAGGCTAAAAATAAAAATTTATGAGTTAATTAGTGTAAATTTTGGTTATTTAAATTAAGCTAAAAAAACAACTATTTAAGAACGGGTGGAGTACTTAACAGTAACACCCCTCAAGCTGATATTTGTCTGGGAAGCAAAGAGATATTCAAATGAATACCCATGACTCTAATACCCTTTTATAAAGAGATTGATATGAGGTTACTCCCAAAACCAATTGGTGATGGGTAAAATGGCCCAAATTTATATAAACTACCGATTATCCAACATATAAATGATGTGGATACTTGACAACGAGGTTTCATTATTGTGTCCCCTGATTGTATTTGCATATCCAATACCTCGTCCCCTTTCATGGGGCTACGCTTAATCTATTGCCCATTGTTTAAATACACTTCATATATATTAATATAATAGAATAATATAAACCAGAATATTGAAATAGCACTTTCTCTTGTGAATGATGGTTGTTTCATTTCTTATTTATAAATTAAAAAACAAAATTGCAGTTTCTCTTGTGAAGAGGGTGATGAAAAGCATATTCCTGGCAAGTGAATGCACTGTCATTTAATGGACAAAACTTGAGAGAAAGCCATTCCAATACCAAATGCTGGTGGTCTTTCATACTTTATTCTATTGAAATGATTTCTTTTAATTTGTTTGTCTGTCATTCTATTTGCATACTTATCTTAAATTCTTAAGAGGATATTTTCTTGCAACTTTAATTCTACCTACTGTGGTGAAGACAGTATAACGGTTAATGAGTTGAGCCGAGCCAAATTTTGATTTTTTTTTTAATTCGGTTCATTTAGCTCGTGAATAAGACTCGTATTTCTTTGTTAAGATTAGTTTCCAACGTTTAAGCTCGGTTTATTAAAGTAATTTTAATGTAACCCGTATTTGTGTTCAGAACATTAAAGCGCGTTTGAGTGCATTTGAGCTAGTTAGTCTAGTTAAAATTAGGAATTTTAGAATTAGAGTGCAATTTCTTTTTGTAATTTCATATACATTATTTTCTTTTATGGAGTATAAATTATACTATAAATCTATATAAAATGACAAATGTGATTTTTTAACAAACACTAGCAAATAAAATTTGAGCTCATTTATTAACATTGCTTAGTTATACTATTATTCGGCTCAATATACATTGTTTCCGAACGAGCTTTAAGCCAAACCAAATTATTTTTACCCACCAATTGGTTGATGTAGGGCAAAGGTAATGGCCCCCATAATCCACTTCCTGAATCAATTTCGCCAGTATATCTGCTCACTCTGTACTCTATGTCCCCTTTTCTCTCTTTCAAGAAATAATTGTGAAAAAGGAATCCTAACAAAGTTACAAAGGATGAACATTTTCTTTTGTCAATATTGGCGACGCTCATTACACGAGTTGTTGCATATTATATATGTAGTACAACATTACACTAGAGCTTATTATTACAACACATACAGCCATGACAACTACCACCCATTATCTCTACATATTTGTTCTCACTGCTCTTTCCCTTTCTTCCTTGGCATTTTCAGAAAGGTGCCACCCCAATGACAAAAAAGCCCTCCTGCAAATCAAGAAAGACTTCAAAAACCATGACAACTTCATCTCCTGGGATCCGAAAATCGACTGCTGCGAATGGTACAAAATTGAATGCCACGAGAAAACCAACCGCGTCATTACATTGGTTGCCTTGGTCGCCGACTTCAATCTTCCACTCCCGCCGGCCGTCGGAGACCTCCCGGCCCTGGAAACTCTCATCTTCCACAAGACCAACCTCACTGGCCAAATCCCACATTTCATTTCCAGGCTTTCCAACCTCAGGACCCTTGACCTCACCTGGAATCACCTGACCGGCCCTATCCCTGAATTTCTGTCCCAATTGAAACAACTCGATTCCATCCGCCTCTCCTTCAATAAACTCACAGGTTCAATCCCTGCCTCCCTTTCCAACCTCCCAAATCTCATTGGCCTCCTCCTCGACCGAAATAGGCTCACCGGAACCCTACCGGAATCCTTCGCCGATTTTCAGGCCGAGGGCGTTTACCTCCAGCTGTCGCACAATCAGCTTACCGGCAAGGTTCCGCCCAAATGGGGAAATAAAAATTCTTTTGGGGGATTCGACTTGTCGAGGAATTTAATTGAAGGCGATATATCGTTCCTGTTCGGGGAAAACAAGAGCCGGCTGTCTTCCGTGGATTTCTCCCGGAACAGGCTGGAATTCGATATGTCGAAGGTGGAGTTTGGACAGAGGCTGAATGTCCTGGACTTGAACCATAACAGGATAACGGGGAGGCTGCCGGAGGGATTGGTTGAATTGAATGTACAGCTGAATGTGAGCTATAACCGGCTGTGCGGGCGGATTCCGGTGGGCGGGAATTTGCAGAGCCACGATTATACTGCGTATTTCCATAACAGGTGCTTGTGCGGTGCGCCATTGCCCGAATGCAAATGAAATTAACATTTCAAATCTGGATATATCTGAATATGTTAGAAGTGATGAAGACAAGTTGATTTTGTGCGAGCTAATTAAGCTCAATTCTCTTCTGTATCTCTGCTGGTTATTTTTCTTTTCACTTTCAGTTTGAACGCTTAGTTATAGTGTAGGTTTCATTTTCTTTTAATCATCTGCAATGTTGCTGTCTGGATTCATTATCATCTGAAGTTTGTTCTGCAATATTTTTAGCTTAAATGTTGCATCAATTTCAGATCAGTCGCAAATTGAATTGTGATGTTGGACACTAAGGGAAAGAGCTATTGGTCAGTGGCAAGTGGCAACCCCATTCCCAATCAATCTCAAGGCTTCCTGAGAATCAGTAGAACAACTCGCAAGCACAGTACCATGAAAAATGAGCCTTTTGATGCCATTCCATATACCATGAAGTTCCGCTACAAGATTCGCCGCAATCCCAATGGAACCCGCAATGCCCTCACTCCATTAACCGGTCCCCTCACGAATCACACATCCAAAAACTGCAAGACCGGGTTCCCAAGTGAATTACCATCCAAATGGGAGCACAACCCCATGGTGATTTCTAGGATTCCAATATACCAATCGAATTTCACCCCTGCGGTTGGCCTTGGTGAGACAACGACCAAAGGAAGTACCCATGCCACGCCATGCTGAATAATTATTATGTTTTGGTGAATTAACGGGTATCCCAGGTCAAATTGGGCCCAAAGCAGTTTTTTGTATACACAAGTCTCGAACCCGAGACTTTGCTTAAGCGACTAAAGCTCAATCCACTCATGTCAACTGCTATTGGTTATTATTATGTTGACTTATTATTTAATTTAAGTGAATAAATTTGAAAACAAAAGTTCTAAATAACCATTGAAATATTGGGCAACCCAATTTATAATTTTAAATGAAAGGACTCATAAAATTGAGTATAAGCCTTTTTATATAAACTTTTGACATATAAATAATTCTGCAATTAAAATGTTATAAAAGATAATTTAATATAAAACACATGGAAAGATTTCGATAATTTTTTCTTCCTCATTTACTCTTTTGGGCAAAACTGTATGCCTAGTTTTGGGTGATTTCAGGTTTTGTTTTTTAAGAACCGAACCCAGGAAAATGTGGTGTGAATCCATACCACACAAATTACAAATGAATAAAGGAGGTAAGGGGACGTGGGGAACCGAACCTCCAACCGTACTATTGGAAGGCATGGAATTGGACGCTTGGGCATGTTTATTGTATTGCGAGATTTGATGGTAATTCTATTGTTTCGATTTTGGATTTGGATTAATTGTATTAGGTTAGTTTGCGCATTATGTGGTTAGGGATAGGCAAAATATTCGAAACGCTTAACCGAATCGGATTTTCGATTAATCGAGGAACCCAGTTTAAATATAAATATCATATTTGTCGATTTAAACACAAATACAAATACTTTAATTTTTATTCTTGATTGACTGACTCGTACTAAATATATTTATTGTACTTTGAAACATTATATATTGTATACATTATATGTTTCATGATATATAGTTATATATCAATAATATATATATCTACCAAATGCAGCTTAAGCACAAGTTTTTGGTTAGAGCCTTTGTGTATGCAGTCTGCTTTGGGAAAGACAACCATTCAATGTCCACCCGATCCTTGAAGTATTAGTCTTAAGTCTAATATGGCCCGAGGATACCCGGTATACGCAAAAAAATACTATATATCATTATTATTTAATTATTTGAGTATATAATAAAATATTGCATCAATCCCACCTTAAGTGTCCTGTTTGATTTTCTAACACTGTATTATTCAAATTTGACCAAATTTAATTGCAAGTATATATTTATTAAATACAGCCGAATTCAAGATTGTTAGATTTAAATAATCACATAAATTTATAATATACTTCATCCGTTTCTAAATTATTGTTGCGGTCAAACTTTTAGTATTGTTCATTTGACTGATTTGAGTTCAAGTTTTATTGAACTTATTAGATTCGTCTCATCTTATAGTTTTTAAATATCGAACTTTTAGAATTTTTCCTTGTACCAAACTTAAATTATTAATGGTTTAAAATGTGCATTAGACTGTCCACTGAGTGAGTTCGTAGCAATAAAAAAAAAACAGAGTAAGTATGTTTCATATAATTTTTAACTGTACATATTTTGAGATATTAAGAGTTTAAAAAGTACATTAGACGGCGTGCTCAAGTCAAACATAAGATATTAATTTGTCAAATATAGTTATATATTTTGGTAACAGTAAAACGAATTCGATAGTTAATCGAACCTAAAAAATACTTCAAATACAAATACAATACCTAAAAAATTTAGGTTCCCTGACTTCGGCTTTTTCAGAAGAAAAAAAAACATTAGGTTAATCGAACCTTATCCAGGGCCGGTCCTGAGGGGTGGCTAGAAGTGCAATTGCCTAGGGCCCCTTTTAAAAGGGGTCTATTTTTTTTTTAAAAAAAATTAATACTAATTTTTTTGTTGCTATAATATTAAATTTCACTTAATTCTTTATACATTTGTCTTTAATAAAGCAAAATTAACTATTAATTTTCCATTTAGTTATTTCATCAAAAAATTACAACGTTTTATGAATATGAGAAAAATTATTTATATCGACAAACTTTTATTTTTTAAGAATGTATCGACTTTATATTTATTTAGATTCAATTGAGACATATTATCTTAAACAAATGTCGGAAACTCTTCAATGCTGACCAGATACTCGAGGAATTAGACTTGGGCTCAACGAGACCCAGGGATAACTGATAATTCACAAAAAAAAAAAAAAAAATTGGGACCTACCTTATCCACTTCTCATAGTCACGTCCGCTGATTCTAATTGCATATTCAATCCCTCATCCCCTTTGCTCAATCCAGTTCCATTAATATATTGCCCATTGTTTACACTTAACCTATATAAAACAGAATATTAAAATAGCACTTACTCTTTTGAAAGATTGGTTGTTTCATTTCTGATATTATAAATTTTCTTTTTTTTAAAAAAAAATAAATAAAATAAAATAAAATTGGCAGCTCTTCTTGTGAAGGGGATGATAAAAAGCATATTCCTGGTCAATGCTAATGGTAAGGGAATGCATTGTCATTTACTGGACAAAACTTGAGAGAGCCATTCCAACACCAGATGCTAGTGATCTTTTATTCTATTGAAATGATTTCTTTTAATTTGTTTGTCTCTCATTCTATTTGCATACTTATCGTAATTCTCAAGAGGATATTTTCTTGCCACATTAATTCTACCTACTGTGGTGAAGACAGTATAAAGTCGAGTTGAGTCGAGCCAAATTTTGATTGGTTTTATTCGGTTCATTTAGCTCGTAAATAAGACTCGTATTTGTTTGTTAAGATTGATTTCCAATGTTCAAGCTTGTTTATTAAGTAATTTTAATATTTGAACTCATCTTTGAGTTCAGATCATGAAAGCTCTTGTGAGTGCATTTGAGCTCGTTAGTCTAGGCTATTCAGCATTTTAAAAAAAAAAAAAATTAAAAAAATTTAAAAAAAAGCTTAATTATATTATTCGGCTCAATTCATTTGTTTCCGAACATTAAGCCAAACCAAATTGTATTTGTTAGAAATAAGATCGACCTAGGGCTTCAACCTAAAACCAATTGGTGATAGTTGGAATTGCTCATAACCACCATATAAGGTAGTAGGAGAACCACATTTTAACCGATTTGGATATCAACACTCTCCCCTCGAGATGATATTCATCTCTAATGCAAATTCAAATTCAGAATCAAATATACCCAACTATAGCTTTGATACAATGTAGAGATTCATGGATGAGAGACTCACACCTAAAACCAATTGGTTTTAGATTGAAGCCATAGGTCCATCTTCTTTCTAACAATGTTTACCCATGAATTGGTTGATATAAGGTAAAGGTAATTGCCCTAATAATCCACTTTCAATCCATTATATTATATTATCACTGGTAAATCTGCTACCTTCGAAACACTCCATACTCGGATGTCCCATTTTTTATCTTTCAAGAAATAATTACTCCCTCTGTCCCGCCTAATGTGTCTTATTTGATTTTTTGACATTGTTCATTGTTTAACTTTGACTCAATTATATTTTATGTATATATTTGAAAAAAAATAGTCGAGTTGGGTCTAGTTAGAATCGTATGATCACGTTGTTCTAGAATATATATTTTACATAATTTTTCATTGTATATGTTTTAAGATATTAACGATTGAAAAAATGCATTGAATTGTGTGGAGAAATCAAACAAAACAAGTTAAATAGGATAGGGAGTATAAAAAAGGAATCCAACATGTAACAACGTTACAAAGTAGTGCCCGGGCCACCACCAGCAGTTGTTATCTATCTAGCTTGTGCGCCATTTTCTTTTTGTCAATATTGGCGACGCTCATCACACAAGTTGTTTCATACTACCTCCATTCTCCATTAATATGAACATTGCAAAATTTAACACTATTCACACACCCACTTTGACTTAAAGTTTTATCATAGTTATACAAGTTAAAATATAGCCAATTGAGATCTTGTTAGATTCGTCTCATCGAGTAGTTTTTAAATATCAAATTTCTATGATTTTTACTTGTACCGAATTTGAGTTATTAATGGTTTAAAATGTGCATTGGACTGCGTACACTGTCAGTCCGTTTCAATTTTTGAAAAACAGAGGGATATTATATAGTACTACTACATTACAGTACATAGCTATATATGTATGGACATGTTAGAACTTATTACAATACATACAGCCATGGCAACCACCACCCATTATCTGATCTACATATTTGTTCTCACTACTCTTTCCCTTTCTTCCTTGGCATTTTCAGAAAGGTGCCACCCCGATGACAAAAAAGCCCTCCTCCAAATCAAGAAAGACTTCAAAAACCACAAATTCTTCAATTCATGGGATCCCAAAACCGACTGCTGCCAATGGGCAGCTTACATTGTTTGCGACGAGGAAACCAACCGCGTTCGTACATTGTTTGTCGACGACGCCGACTTCAATCTTCCACTCTCGTCGGCCGTCGGAGACCTCCCGGCCCTGGAATATCTCACCTTCTGGAAAACCAACCTCATTGGCCAAATCCCACATTCCATTTCCAGGCTTTCCAACCTCAGGTTACTTAACCTCCAACGGAATCACCTGACGGGCCCCATCCCTGAATTTCTATCCCAATTGAAACAACTCGATTACATCAACCTCTCCTACAATAAACTCACGGGTTCAATCCCTGCCTCCCTTTCCAACCTCCCAAAGCTCACTCGCCTCATCCTCGAACGAAATAGGCTCACCGGGACCCTACCGGAATCCTTCGCGGATTTCCAGTCCGAGATCGTTGACCTCCAGCTGTCGCACAATCAGCTTACCGGCAAGGTTCCGCCAAAATGGGGAAATTCAAATTCCTTTAGTGAAATCTACATGTCGAAGAATTTAATTGAAGGCGATATATCGTTCCTGTTTGGGAAAAACAAGAGCGAGCTGTTTAAAGTGGATTTCTCCCGGAACAGGCTGGAATTCGATATGTCGAAGTTGGAGTTTGGACAGAGGCTGAGTGTCCTGGAATTGAGCCATAACAGGATAACGGGGAGGCTTCCGGAGGGATTGGCTGAATTGGATTATCTATGGGTGAATGTGAGCTATAACTCTCTGTGCGGGCGGATTCCGGTGGGCGGGAATTTGCAGAACCTCGATTATACTGCGTATTTCCATAACAAGTGCTTGTGCGGTGCGCCCTTGCCCGAATGCAAATGAAATTAACATTTCAAATCTGGATTCTAAATATGTTAGAAGTGATGAAGACAAGTTTTGATTTTTTCTTTTCACTGTCAGTTTGAATGCTTAGTTATACTATAGGGGTTTCATTTTGTTTTAATCATCTGCAATGTTGCTGTGTGGATTCACTCTCATCTAAGGGTTGTTTTGTTCTGCAACTTTTTTAGCTTAAATGTTCCATCAATGCTGGTTAATTTCATAATGTAGCGCTTCTGTTTGTTTGCTAAATTCAAATGGATTTCGAAAACTGAAAGTTGTGGAAACTGGATATGCGAGGCAGAGTATGAAGTGTTAAATTTATACTGGTTAAATTCAGTCCACAAGTTTGCTATTGGATTTATGTTCTTGCTTTTGATGTTCCTTTGCTTATTTTAATTGAACAGATCCCATGAGTACTTTTTTGTTACTGAAAATTTTCATATCTGTAAATATGCAGTTGATTTTGGTGTTTATGTACCTCTATTTGGATTTTCATATTTATTGTTACTATTTAGATTGTTAGATTGGAATTCCTTTGATTTATTTTGTTTCAATAGTTAATATTGATTGTGAAAGCTTACGGAAGTATTTTTAATGTCCCATAATGAATATCTTATTTGTATAAATAGAAATAATGTTTCCCTTTAACAACTATCTTAAGCCCATTATATATACATAAATCAACGGGATTTGGTGCATACACCTGCACATGCATACTTTTTATATGTGATGGGATATATGTTTCATGTGATGGGAGAGATGTTTCATGTAATGGAGAATATTTTGTGAGAATGTGATGGGAGAGATTTTTCAGTGATGGATAAATATGTGATGTGAGGGATATTCTATGTGATAGGAGAAATGTCATATGTGATGTATGTACATGCATATAATTCAAGGGATTGTACCGTAACCGGATTGCAAATCAACTATATCTTAATTCTCGTGCCCTATCAAAATATTATAAATGGGATCGACAAATAGTACTAACAAAGGGTTCTATTGGAATTTGGGCATAGATGGAGACTGATCCTTGGACTTAATAATTGCGGTAAGGTTCCCGTTAAATAGTACTCGCAAAAGTCTTTGGGTAGAGTATTTGTATATGCATAATTCTGCTTTGGGAGAGGCGGTCCTCAATGCCCATCAAATCCTTGAGAAATTAGTCTTGGGTCTAATATGGCCTGAAAATACCCAATATACGCAAAAGAAAAAAAAAATAGTACTATGTATCATTATTATTTAATTATTTAAGTGTATAATAAAATACTGTATCAGTCCCAGCTGAAGTGTCCAGTTTGATTTTTTAACACTTGACCAAATTTAACTGCAAGTATCAGTACAAGAAAAATCGCCTCCACCGACCGCACGCACCGACCGACAGGACACGGGTCGGATTTACCGACCGGCCCACCGACCGCACGCTGCGGTCAGTCAGAAAGAGCCGTTGGGGGGCCCTGGTCTTGTGGCAACCAACACACCGACCAAATTTATTTTGGTCGGTGAACCCGACTGCAGCACCGACTAAATTTATCACTACAAGAAAAATAAAAAACACCGACCAAAATCACCGACCACCAGTATGCGGGTCGGATTTACCGACCGCAACTGGCGATCGATACTTTTTTCCCTACTTTTTTTAATTATGTTTTTTGAAAAAGTAGTCTACCGACCGTATCACCGACCGAAATTGCGGTCTCTAAAAGTTTTTTTTCATTTATTTTTTTAAAATATTTCTTTGATTATTTTTAAAATATAATTATTCTTTATTTGAGCTATTAAATTATTTATTTTTATAATTTAATTATTTATTTATTTTATATTTTAATTATTTATTTATTTTATAATTTAATTCAAATTTATCTTAATTTTGAAATGATCTTATTATTTTATTAAATTCATTTATTTTAGTGTTTTATTTAATTTATTTTATTTTATATTATTTAATTAGTTTCTTTTAGTCTCTTTTATTTAATTAATTTTGTTTTATATTTTATTTAATTAATGAATTGTTTTTATTTAATTAATATAATTTAGTTTTTATTTTATATTTTAAATACACATATATATGTATATATGTATTTATATAGGTTATATATAAAGCATTAAAGAGAAATACCGACCACAATGTTCGGTCAGTAATATGGTCGGTGGGGAATTCCCGGACCTTTTGGGACCAGACTGTGTCGACCCTAACATCGGTCGATCCAGCGGTCGGTGCATTTCACCAACCAAACGCCGGTCAGAAAATGGGTCGCCGCCCCTGCCGACCACCCACCGTTTGGTGTTGCTCGGCCGCCTACCGGCCAATTACCGACCAACACATTCGGTCGGTCGTGCGGTGGTGAGCCAGGAGACGACCCTTCTGTTTGGGCCACCGATCGGATTTTTCGGTCGCTGCAGGGAATTTTTCTTGTAGTGTATATATTTATAAAATACAGTTGAATTCAATATTGTTAGATTTATATAATCACATAATTTTATATTAATATACTTTATCCGTTTTAAAATTATTGTTGCGGTCAAACTTTTATTACTGTTCATTTGACTGCTTTGACTTCAAGTTTTATCATAGTTATAGAATTTAAAATAAGTCAAATTGGATCTTGTTAGAATCGTCTCATCTTATAGTTTTTAAATATCGAACTTTTAGAATCTTCTCTTGTACAAAACTTGAGTTAATAATGATTTAAAATGTGCATTGGATTGTCTACTGGATGAGTTCGTAGCAATGAAGAAGCACTTTTTGATGAAAAAATAGTGTTTGTTTTGGCTTTTTAAAAAAGCAAAAGCACCTCGAAAATCTGCAAAAGTGCTTCTGAGATAAGCAGCCTAAGGCCCCGTTTGGAATGACTTTTGGAGGAGTGTTTTTGACTTTTGCTTGCCAAAAGCACTTATGGTAAAAAAAGATGTGTTTGTTTGGGCTTTCAAAAAAAGCAAAAGCATCTCGAGAAGCTAAAAAGTGATTATGGGAGGGCTGTTTCTCCCAAAAGCACATGGTAAAATGTGCAAATACTTAAATACTCCTACTACTTAATATAAATTACACTATAAATATATCTTACTATATCATACTATTAAATAGCATGTCCTTTTTGGTAACTAAAACATTCCAAAAGCACTTTTTATTTTTATTCATTCAAACATATTTTTTAGAAAAAATTATTTTTCAAACATTTCATCCAAACATTAAAAAGAAGCACCGAATTCGATAGTTAATTGAACCTAAAACATACTTCAAATACAAATACAAGTACTTCACATAAGTATTTCAATAAGTATTTTTTTTCAATTCAAATACAAATACAATACCTAAAAAATTTTAGGTATTGTATCCAGTGAACTGAAGGGCTTCTGCTCGGTGGGAAGTTTGCTGGCTAGAATGGTTGGCAAAAGGACCTGTAATGCAATGCATGGTGGCTGCGTGTATTGACAGATCTTCTTTGTGATTGTCGATGCTGCTATTTTTTTATGACTTTATGCCCCAAAAAAAAAGTGGGAAAGGTTTGCTGCTGCTGAAGTCTAGTCCTGCTGCTGTTTTGAGTTTCAATTCTGCTGATGCTATTGAGAGCCGAGGTATTATGTTGCCATTGCCTTTTTTTTGAGACGGTGGCTAATTTCGTGTGGCGATTGACGAGAGAGTTTTGATGCTTTTTTTTGGATTGGTATTGCTTCACCTGTATGGGTTTCAGAAGATGACTTAGTTTAGGACTCTTGTACATTGCCTCTTTTAGGCAATCTTTTATGTGGTTCTGTTGTGGATATGGCCTATGTGATTTTCCTTGTAAGGCAGAGCAATAGTGTGTTCATGGGATTGCTGTATTTCGTTTTTTTTGGTCGTTGAAATAAAATTACATCTTCTCAAAAAAAAAAAAAATACCTAAAAAATTTAGGTTAATCGAAGTCGCATCCGCTGATTCTAATTGCATATTCAATCCCTCATCCCCTTTCAATGGGTTATGGGCTGCGCTCAATCCAGTTCCATTAATTCATTGACCATTTTTTACACTTCCCATGTATTAAGAGCGTCTCCAACGCCGCCTCCAAAATGGCGGTGGGCATTTTAATGGCGGTAGCGGGCGCTCCAACGCGCCTGCGAAATTGCCGCCCGCAATCGCCAAAAATGGCGTTCCAGAACAGTGCACCACGATTTTACGCGGTGCACTGTTCACCCCGGCATCCTTTTTCTTTTTTTTTTCTTTTTTTTCGTTTTCTCTTTTTTTCATGTTTTATTTACTTTTTTATTTGTTTTTTCCTTTGTTTTCTTTTTTTTATTTTTTGGTTTTGTTAACAACTGCTCTCTTTCTGATTTTTTTCCAGTTTTGATTTTTTGCTTTTAATTACTTCCTCCGTTCCTTTTTAAATGCTACGGACCCACATTTCACGCAATCCAATACATATCTTTAATGCTTCATAACGCAAAGTGCATACAAGTAAAAATTATGAAAATTTGATATTCTAAATCTATGCGATTAGACGAATCCAACAAGATCTCACTTGACTATATTTTATCTTATATAATTGTATTAAAAAGTCGAGTCAAAGCTACTCAATGAACAGTACCAAAAGTCAAAACGTGCATTTAAAAAGGAACGGAGGTAGTATATTTTAGTAAATAAATTAAAATATAGTATGTAATAAAAGAATATGTATTAAATTAATTGATAAATGAATATAATATGAATAGTAATGGAATCAAAATGGAATATTCTATTGTAGAGGGAAATATAGAGTGGTGGGTTGGAGAGAAATAGTGGGAAACTGTAAATTTAACTGGAAAGTAGAGATAGTATAACTGTAAAATAGAGTTTGGGGTTGGGAATGGCCTAATAAAGTACAATAAACCTAATCAACCAGAACATTAAAATGGAGTAGGTTCCAATCCTGAATCAGGTCCATTCTGAAATGCTATATTTTATATAATTCATGCTTTGTGCTTATTAATAGATTGGATGAAATTTAATTGATACACATTATATTAATAAGTTGATCTTAATTATTCAATTAATAATTAATATGTAATTAATACATTGATGTAATTTTTGTGACAACCCATTAATTTCAATAAGTGTCCCGAATTAAGTGAGTGTTATTTTTAGAAATTATTATTGAAAAAAAAATATAATTGTTCTATTGTAGTTTTTTTGGGCTAAATGCCGTAAGGATTATTTTATTGACTCAAAAAGCAAAACTCATTTTTCCCAGGATTTTTCACTCTCATAGAATTTTAATACATTACAAATTATTATTTTTAAAATTAGAATGAACGGTCGTTTTTAATGGTATAATTTGTATGTTAATTCTATAATGTAGACATGTTGAATTGTTAGTTATAAGTGTTGAATTTCCACTCAAATGTGCTGAAAGAATGTTACACACGTTAACTAATTGATATTGAAAATATAAGTTCAACAGTTTTAAGTGAAAATTCAGCACAAAACACTCAGTTACAGCAAATTCATCATATTTTGCATTGCCGAATTGAATTGGGGAATGTTGGCGGCTGTGAATACATACTCAAGAAGCAGTTGGACATCAACTCTGAAATGTAAGGATCAAAACTCCTAAATTCATTTTGGCATGTTATAATTATACATATATACATAAACAATTCATTTTGGCATGTTATAATGATACGTAAATGGAGGAAATAATTCCTTAATTAGTGTATTTAATTTCCAAAATAACTTGGACAGCTTTTATGGTGTGAAATCTCTAGAAAATTTTCAACAACATGTTTTCTCTAATTTTCAGCATTTCAAATCTGTTGTAGTAACTCTATTGCATTAAAATAGCACTCTCTCTTTTGAAAGATTGGTTGTTTCATTTCTCATTTTATAAATTTTCTTTTAAAAAAAATAATAAAAATTGGCAGTTTCTCTTGTGAAGGGGATGATAAAAAAGCATATTCCTGGTCAATAATGCTAATGGTAATTGGTAAGGGAATGCATTGTCATTTATGGACAAAACTTGAGAGAGCCATTCCAACACCAGATGCTACTGGTCTTTTATTCTATTGAAATTATTTCTTTTAATTTGTTTGTCTGTCATTCTATTTGCATACTTATCTTAATTCTTAACAGGATATTTTCTTGCCACTTTAATTCTACCTACTGTGGTAAAGACAGTATAAAGGTTAATAATTCGAGTTGAGTTGAGCCAAATTTTGATTGTTTTTATTCGGTTCATTTAGCTCGTAATTAAGACTCGTATTTGTTTGTTAAGATTGGTTTCCAATGTTCAACCTATTTTATTAAGTAATTTTAATATTTGAACTTATCTTTGGGTTCAGATCATGGAAGCTCTTGTGAGTGCATTTGAGCTCGTTAGTCTAGGCTATTCACCATTTTTTTTTTTTAAAAAAGCTTAATTATATTATTCGGCTCAATTCATTTTTTTACTAACAATAAGCATAACCAAATTGTGTTTACCCATAAACTGCAGGTTGATATAAGGCTAAGCTAATGGCCCTAATAATCCACTTTAATTTCTGGATCCATATTATTGCTAGTAGATTTGTTAGCTCCAAACACTCCATACTCGGATGCCCCCTTTTTTTTATCTTTCAAGAAATAATTATAGAAAATGAATTCAACATGTAACAAAGGTACAAAGTAGTAGTGCCAGTGCCACAGGCAGCAGCTGTTATCCATCTAGCAGCTTGTGTCCCATTTTCTTTTGTCAATATTGGCGACGCTCATCACACAAGTTGTTGCATACTTCCACTATTTTTTTATTGTTAGCTACATTATAAGTTTTACCACTATTTATTGAACTACATTCATTTCAATTTTTCTCATAGCTATTCAAGTTAAAATATAGTCAAGTATGATTTGTTAGATTCGTCTCGTCATGTAGTTTTTAAATATGGAACTTATAGAATTTTTACTTTTACCGAACTTGAAATATTAACGGTTTAAAATATGCATTAGACTGCATGCGATGTGGGTCCGTAGCAAACAAATAAAAATGGAGGAAGTATTATATACCACTACCGATTGAGTTTGTATCCAGAATTTCTTCATATCCGGTAATGATATAATCCCATAGTTTTGTGCTAAGTTAAATATCTCTTGCAAACATTCCTTTTATGTGTTCATTAATACCACCGTGATTTATGGCATATTAATTTTAACATTTCCCGTAATTACTCTACAATAATATGGTAAAGATTAGGTGGGAATCAATCAGCACATTGAATTCAAATAATTTTAAAATGATTGAGTCTATTTTTTAAAACATATCCGGTAATTTCCGGTAAAACCTATTAATTGATTGATTAATTTCCGGTAATTTCATATATACAATCGGAGGAAATGATGTGCTAATGCAATTTGTATGTAATGATATGCCAAAAATAAAATAAGAATTTCTGTGCTAATGCTATTTTTAAATAATGATATGCTAAAAATAAAATAAAAAGTTATGTGCTAATCGTAATTTTTATATAATGCTATGCAAAAAATAAGGTAAAAAGTTCTGTGTTATTGTAAATTCCATATAATGATTTGCTAAAAATAAAGTAATAAATTCTGTGCTACTCTTAAAAATTATTACAATGACAATGATGTTCTTATATGTTATTTTAATAAACCATTTTATTTTATGTTTTATATGATATAATATGTTATATTGGGAAGAAATTAATTCTCCCATAATTATAGGAGTATAATAACTGACAGATTGATTGCCAATTATAGATAATTAACCCAATATAAATCAGCACAGCACACGTCTCACCTTTTGTAACAATTCTGGATATGCATAACATTATTTTTTTAATCGTACCACTACTACATTATACTAGAGAACTATATATATATGGACATGTTAGAACTTTATTACAACACACAGAAAAACACATACAGGCATGGCAACTACCACCCATTATTATCTCTACATATTTGTTCTCACTACTCTTTCCCTTTCTTCCTTGGCATTCTCAGAAAGGTGCCACCCCGATGACAAAAAAGCCCTTCTCCAAATCAAGAAAGACTTCAAAAACCACAAATTCTTCAATTCATGGGATCCCAAAACCGACTGCTGCCAATGGGCAGCTTACATTGTTTGCGACGAGGAAACCAACCGCGTTCGTACATTGTTTGTCGACGACGCCGACTTCTATCTTCCACTCTCGCCGGCCGTCGGAGACCTCCCGGCCCTGGAACATCTCACCTTCTGGAAAACCAACCTCATTGGCCAAATCCCACATTCCATTTCCAGGCTTTCCAACCTCAGGTTACTTAACCTCCAACAGAATCACCTAACGGGCCCTATCCCTGAATTTCTATCCCAATTGAAACAACTCGATTACGTCAACCTCTCCTACAATAAACTCTCAGGTTCAATCCCTCCCTCCCTTTCCAACCTCCCAAAGCTCATTCGCCTCATCCTCGAACGAAATAGGCTCACCGGAACCCTACCGGAATCCTTCGCGGATTTCCAGTCCGAGATCGTTGACCTCCAGCTGTCGCACAATCAGCTTACCGGCAAGGTTCCGCCAAAATGGGGAAATTCAAATTCCTTTCGTGAAATGTACATGTCGAGGAATTTAATTGAAGGCGATATATCGTTCCTATTTGGGAAAAACAAGAGCGAGCTGTTTAAAGTGGATTTCTCCCGGAACAGGCTGGAATTCGATATGTCGAAGTTGGAGTTTGGACAGAGGCTGAGTGTCCTGGAATTGAGCCATAACAGGATAACGGGGAGGCTTCCGGAGGGATTGGCTGAATTGGATTATCTATGGGTGAATGTGAGCTATAACCGTCTGTGCGGGCGGATTCCGGTGGGCGGGAATTTGCAGAACCTTGATTATACTGCGTATTTCCATAACAAGTGCTTGTGCGGTGCGCCCTTGCCCGAATGCAAATGAAATTAACATTTCAAATTGGTGTGTGGATCCTACATTATCTAGGAATCTCGCTAAAATAAATTTGATATTACCGGGAATACGAGATTATCAAAAATTTTACTTGTCATTTTAGTTGGAAATATTAGATTTCAATTTCAAATTAATTTTCAATAATGATCTTACTTTTAAATTATAAACTCTTAATTATAAATATGACATTTTACTAATAGAAAATGTTTTTTTTTCTTTTTTAGAAGCCCATGCAAATACCCCATGAGATGTAATATTCTTATTAAGAGGAGGCTGAAGCTTAAAAAGAATAATTATCCACTTAATTCCAAGGTAATATGCTTATATTATAACACATTTTAAAGCCTAGAGCGGAATGGTTCAGAGATTGGCTTGAAAAATATGCAAACACCACATATGAGAACAATTAATGCACAACATGCTAAATACCAAAAATTGTGAAGCCCATTCTACTTTACATCAAAGCTTCATTTCTGAAAATAAAAAGGTCAATGGATTTAAAATTTGAATTTTGGGGTCAGAATTGAACATACATATTGTGCTTGGAATTTGTTACATCATTTCTTGCTTTATTAATAAATAAATAAAAGACTCTTTATTTTGTTGAGCACGGTTTTTAATCCATCTACGAAATTTATATATATATTTTTTAAATTATGTATATTTAGTTAATTGCCTTTTCCATATATTATATTTTTGTTATATTATTTTCTTTTGTTGCTTTATACTCCCTCCATTCCTTTTTAGTTGACTTTTTAGAGAGTAAAAAGTGTTCCAAAATAGTTATCATTTTTAGGTAGTTATGCTATGTTTTTACTATATTGTCCTTCACTGTACATAAATGCTACTCCTATTTGTTGACATTTATTAAGAATGAGTTTAGTTGAAAGATAAAAATGTAAATTAATGAGTTAATTAATGCAAATCTTAGTTATTGAAATTGAGCTGAAAGAGACAACTAAAAAGAAACGGATGAAGTATCATTTATCGCTTCAATAAATGAAAAGGACTTTCGGCTCACCAAAAAAAAAAATAATAATAAAAGAAAAGGACTGGGGTTTCCTTCATTTTTTTCTCTTCCTCGTTTACTCTGTTGGGCAAAATTTAAATGCCTAGTTTTGAGTGACTTCAAGTTTATTGCATTGCAAGATTTGATTGTAATTCTATTGTTTTGCTTTTTGATTTGGAATAATTTTATTAGGTTATTAGTTGGTTATGTGCATATGTGAACTTCCCTTGGTTATTTATTTTATAGTTGTATAATTTTTATAAATATATGTAAAATTACAATTATACTCCCTCCGTGTTTAAAAGAATGTAACATTTGGAAATTTTGGTACTGTTCACACACGCATTTTGACTTAAAGTTTTGTCATAGTTATATAAGTTAAAATATTGTCAAATGGGATATTGTCAAATTCATATCGTCGAGTAGTTTTTAAATATCGAACTTCTAAAATTTTTACTCGTACCGAACTTGAGTTATTAATAATTTAAAATATGTATTGGACCGCACACATTGCGGGTCCTTTTTAATTTTTAGAAAATAGATGCATGGGATTATTTTTTTGAACGAATGTAACAAACAAAATGTGAGCTCGTTTATATATTAACGAGCTTTAAGCCAGAACCAAGCCGTGTTTATCCACGACTTAGTTGATAGTATAAGTCAAAGGTAGTGACCTGCTGTTCACTAACGAAACTCCTCGCTCAAACACACACCCCATACTCCAATGTCCCCTTTTTCTCTTTCAAGAAATAATTGTACAAAAAAAGAGGAATCCAACATGTAACAAAGTAGTGCCCGTGCCTCCAGCAGCAGCAGCTGTCATCCATCTACCTTGTGACCATTTCTCTTGTCAATATGTGGCGGCGTTCATCACACAACTTGTTCTGCATATTTCTCTATATCTCTCATTTAATTTGTCTTGTTTTATCTTTTGCACATAATCCAATATACTATTTTAACCGTTAATATTTCAAAATATGTACAATAAAATATATGGCGGCGTTCATCACACAGAAAAACACATACTACAGCCATGGCAACCACCACCCATTATCATCTCTACATATTTGTTCTCACCCTAGCCTTCTCTTCCTTGGCATTTTCAGAAAGGTGCCACCCCGATGACAAAAAAGCCCTCCTCCAAATCAAGAAAGACCTCAAAAACCACAACTACTTCATCTCATGGGATCCCAAAACCGACTGCTGCGGATGGTACAAAATTGAATGCCACAAGAAAACCAACCGCTTCATTAGATTGACTGTTGACCCGGAAGCAGACTTCAATCTTCCACTCCCGCCGGCCGTCGGAGACCTCCCGGCCCTGGAATATCTCACCTTCACCGTTGACAACCTCATTGGCCAAATCCCACATTCCATTTCCAGGCTTTCCAACCTCAGGGCCCTTCAACTCACCTTGAATAACCTGACGGGCCCTATCCCTGAATTTCTATCACAATTGAAACAACTCGATTACATCGACCTCGCCTTCAATAAACTCACAGGTTCAATCCCTGCCTCGCTTTCCAACCTCCCAAAGCTAACTGGCCTCTTCCTTGTCGGAAATAGGCTCACCGGAACCCTACCGGAATCCTTCGCGGATTTCCAGGCCGAGGGCGTTCACCTCCAGCTATCACACAACCAGCTTACCGGCATGGTTCCCCGAAAATGGGGAAATTACAATTTCTTTGTGCAACTCGACTTGTCGTGGAATTTAATTGAAGGCGATATATCATTCCTGTTTGGGAAAAACAAGAGCCGGCTGGTTGCTGTGGATTTCTCCCGGAACAGGCTGGAATTCGATATGTCGAAGTTGGAGTTCGTACAGGGGCTGAGTGTCCTGGACTTGAGCCATAACAGGATAACAGGGAGGCTACCGGAGGGATTGGCTGAATTGAATACTATGACTTATTTGAATGTGAGCTATAACCGGCTGTGCGGGCGGATTCCCGTGGGCGGGAATTTGCAGAGCTACGATTACACTGCGTATTTCCATAACAAGTGCTTGTGCGGGGCGCCCTTGCCCGAATGTAAACGAAATTAAAAGGATGTTTCAATTAATTCTCTTTGTGTAATAATCTACCAATTTAGGTATCGATACCTAAATAATAGAAAGTAATGAAAATTTTGCTTCCTTGCATCTTCATTTCGGTGGGACAAGAATATTACGTTTAATAAAAAAAAATACTCCCTCCGTCCATTTGAGATGTCACGTTTCTTTTGGGCACGTTTTTAGGTAGAATGAGTTATTGTGTTAAAATAGAGCAAATAGTTGATGTAATGTTTGTTTGAAGGAGTAAAAATTTTTTAAATAAAGAAATGTGACATTTGAAGTGGGACGGACCAAAATAGAAAATAAGACATTTGAAATGGAATCGAGGGAGTATATTTTATCATACAGATAATGGTCTCTGTTGACCTGTTGTAACGCCCCAACAATTTAAAACCAAATTTCTGTGACGTCACTGCCGTGTTACCTCTCTTAAACTGTTGGCCAATCAATTTAAGATCAATAACACGTAGCCAAGTAACAGGAAGCCAATGAATCATAATACAAATCCAGAAAGGAAACCTCACATCATAACAGACGTCCGGCTTACAAGCCTTATTCATGCGACATAACAGTCGACATAACTGTCTCATCTCAACCTGTCAGAGATGTCAAGTAAAACTCAAGACATAACATAGTGTACGGATTGGTACCACAAGCAGTACGAGACAAGATAATAGAGTCATAGCATATTATTCAAGACAATCACATAAGTCCACAACATGCTAATGCATCTCTAGGTAGATCACTCATCCCCAAACCCCACATCGTGCTCAGGCTCTGTGTCCTCCCCGGGAATATCTATACATGAAAACATAGCAAGGGTCAGTACAAGGTACTGAGCAAGAATAGAAGAATCGGCATAAGGGGAAACAAGAATTAACTTGATTCCCTAGAAGTATATTTATACATATATGTGAAGGTATATTCCGTTTTTAAACATTTGTTAGGCATAACATAAAAATTAAACAGTGCAAATAAGTAAACATCACACCGTCCCATACCGGTGCTTCAACCACTGCAAATAAGATGAATGATGGATGATGAGATGAAATGTTATGACCTAAGATGTCTATCTACCCTAAATGCAGCACATAAGCATGTCTAGCGCGCACCTAGGTACCATGGTCGGTATTCCCTCCCATATAAGGGTCCACACCCCTTAATGGTCGAGAGACATACCCACAGTGCCCCCGCCGCGGACACTAACAGCTGAGATCGTGGCTTACGGCAAGCGGGTCAGGCTAAGGGTCATGAGCCCTTTCTAGCCAAATACAGACTAGGATATAAATCCTTTTCAGTCTCAATGCCCCGGGAAAGATACCATTATGCCCAATCGGATACCAATTTGTAAGCATAGGGTATCCTACCCGCGTAGCATTATTCAATGCCCCGGGAAAGATACTACTATGCCCCATCTGATACCGAATGTAAGCATAGCGTATCTTACCCGCGTAGCATTATTTGATTCACCAACATATCATCACAGATATTCAGATATCATCACAGATATCACATATCATTACAGATATTCACATATCATCACAGATATTCACATATCATCACAGATATTCAGATATCATCACAGATATCACATATCATCACAGATATTCACATATCATCACAGATATTCAGATATCATCACAGATATCAAGATTCAATTCAATCACATGTTCATACGTAAATCAACGCATATTCAGACTCAATTCAATCACTCATCTCGAGTTAAGTATAATCCGGGGTGTGCCAAGTCCCACGTATCGGCATCAACAACTCATCGCGAGTTAAGTATCAAGGGTGTGCCAAGCCCCACATATCGGCACCAACACATAATCAGATTCAATTCCACACATGTCAATACGTAAATTACGTGTCATGACAACATAAACAACTCATCGCGAGTTAAGTGTCAAGGGTGTGCCAAGCCCCACATATCGGCGCCAACACTCACATCAACATAGAAGCGAAACAAGACTCGATCTCAACTAAGGCATAGTAGATCACCGCTAATCGCAACTAGGTTCAAAGATTGTGAGCATAATAATAGTTATGGCATGCTAGAAGCATAATAAGAACTAAGGAAACACGCAGGACGAAGAACCGGAAAAACGAGCGAACGAATCGCGCGGGCAGGGGAGCCCGCGCGCACCCGGCGCGGTTTTCTCAAGGAGAGCGCGCCGGCTCCGCGCCAAAGACGCAGGTTGCGTCGTTCGTGTCTCCGCGCGCTGCCCGCGCGGTGTTCGTGGAAAAGGCGCGCCAACTGCGCGCCGTCCTGACAAGGACGTCGTTGACGTTCTTCTCACGCGCTGCCCACGCGCTTTTTGGCTAAAGGGCGCGCCAAGTGCGCGCCGACACATCAGAAACGATGGAAATGGCGGTTTCCGGCCATTCCACCGATTATGCCCCCATTTAGGCCTATCTCTACCCTTGCCTGGTATTGAGATGATCCAAACTCTTCCAATACAGCTCCCCAACTCCTCCAAACACCTATACCAAGCTACACAACAAGAAATCAAGCTCCAAACATCAAACTTCATTCAAGAACATGATTTCATCATCATGAAACCATTTGAAGCTCTAAAACTGAAATCATCAACACCAAAATGGTCTCAAGTACTAACCTTAGCTTCCTTTAACACTTATTCAGCTTCCAAACAAGAATCCAAGCTTCGATTCAACACCAAAAGCAAGAATTTCTACAAACACCCAATTTTCGTCACCAACTTTCATCACCCCAAAACTCACTCAAACATCATCAAAATCAAGTGTAGAAACTAGGAAAATACTTACCAAAGCTTATATAAGTAATCCCCCAACTTGATTTGAGGAAGAAAACACCAATTCCAAGCCAAAATGAAGAACCCTATCTTCACCGAGAGGGAGTGACGGGAATGAGGGATGATGATGATGAAATGGGGTTTCCCAATGCCCAAATCAGATTTTTGAAGGATCAAAATGGATCCGGGTCGGGTCACGGGTCTCGGGTCGGGTCGGAATGTGGGTTAAAAGAGTTACACCACTTGTCTTGACCACATTGCACCCATTTGAGCACTTGACTCTTATTATCTAGTGAGTTGAACTCACTTATTTCCCCTACTCAAATCTTCATTCCCTACAAAATAATCCACACACCAAGTCTTTTGTTAATTAACCATAACTAAATTAAATTAATTATGAGTTAATTAAATCGGGGTGTTACAATCTCTCCCCCTTAGGATCATTCGTCCTCGAATGAAAAAGTATGGATTAGGGTCATTACCTCACTGAATTGGAATTAAGTCCAATTCGGGATAACGCCTCGCCATGCTTTCCTCTGTCTCCCAAGTAGCATCCTCTACGCCATGTCTCGACCAAAGTACTTTCACCATTTTGATCACCTTATTGCGAAGTATCTTTTCTTTAGTGTCTAGAATCGTCACGGGGTGTTCTTCGTATTCTAGGCTGTCATCCAACTCCACCTCCTCCGGTTGTATAATTTTGTTAGGATCCGAGATAAACTTCCTCAACTGAGAGACGTGGAAAACGTTGTGCACATTTCCCACCTCAGTTGGCAATTCTAACCGGTAAGCGACCTTCCCAATCTTTTTAGTGATCTCATAGGGGCCTATAAATCTGGGACTCAGTTTCCCCTTCTTCCCAAATCGTCTCACGCCCCTCATGGGTGACACTCTCAAGAGTACCCAATCTCCAACCTCGAATTCAATGTCTCTCCTGGATAAATCAGCATAACTCTTTTGACGATCCTGAGCTTCCTTCATTCTGTCTCTGATCACACGTACCACTTCCGTGGTCTGTTCAATAAGTTCAGGACCCATCACCACTCGCTCTGAAGGATCACTCCAACACAAGGGCGTCCTGCACTTTCTTCCGTATAAGGCCTCGAAAGGTGCCATACGAATACTCGCGTGATAGCTATTGTTGTAGGAGAACTCCACCAAAGGTAGATGTTCCTCCCACGATCCTTGAAAATCCATCACACACGCCCTCAACATATCCTCCAAGGTTCTAATGGTCCTTTCGGTCTGTCCATCAGTCTGAGGGTGCCACGCAGTACTCATACTGATCTGCGTCCCAAAGGCTGTCTGCACTTCCTTCCAGAACCTAGACAGAAATCTGGAATCTCTGTCGGAAATGATTTCTCGAGGAATACCAAAACGTCTAACCACATGTTGGATGTAAGCGCCAGTCTACTGTTGCATGCTCCAGTTCAATCTCATTGGTATAAACACAGCACTCTTGGTTAGTCGGTCCACAACTACCCAAATAGTATCAAAACTGCTCCGTGTCTTGGGTAGCCCGGTGACAAAGTCCATAGCAATGGACTCCCATTTCCAAGTAGGAACATCCAAAGGTTGTAATAAGCCTGAAGGTCTCATATGCTCGGCTTTCACCTTCTGGCAAGTGGAACACCTAGACACAAATTCTGCCACTTCCTTCTTCATGCCTTTCCACCAATAGTTTTGCCTCAAATCCTTGTACATCTTTACTGCTCCCGGATGTACGGAGTAAGGTGTGCAATGTGCCTCTTCCATAATTTTTCCTTTCAACGCCTGATCTTTCGGAGGCACACACCAACGGTCCCCAAACTTGATCATATCCTTGCTATCAATCACAAAGCCTTCCGCTTTACCCTTACGAATCCGAGCTTTCAAATGCATCATCTCTTGACTTACAGCTTGACTTAGTCTGAGTTCCTCGAGTAATGATGGCATCACCGTCATAGCATTCAGCCTTGCTATCGTGTCGTAAGGAACAATCACAACACCTTCCTTGTCTAACTCTTGCCTCAACTTCCAAGGGAGAGTAATTGAGTTCAGTACATGTCCCTTCCTACTTAGTGCATCAGCCACCCGGTTGGCTTTCCCTTCTATGTACTGAATACTCGTGTCGTAGTCCTGCAAAAACTCTAACCACCTTCTTTGCCTACCGCTCATCTTGTCTGCAGTGTAGAGACATTTAAGGTTCTTATGATCCGAATAGATTTGACACTTGGCGCCGTAAAGATAATGCCTCCAAATTTTTAATGCATGTACGACCGCTGCCATCTCCAGGTCGTGAGTCGGGTAATTCAACTCGTGAGGCTTTAATTGTAACACCCCGATTTAATTAACTCATAATTAATTAATTTAATTACGGTTAATTAACAAAAGACTTAGTATGTGGATTATTTTGTAGGAAATGAAGATTTAAGTGGGGGAAATAAGTGAGTTCAACTCACTAGATAATAAGAGTCAAGTGCTCAAATGGGTGCAATGTGGTCAAGACAAGTAGTGTAAACCTTTTAACCCACATTCCGATCCGACCCGGATCCATTCTACCCTTAAAAATCTGAATTATTGGGTGTTAGAAACCCATTTCTTCTTCCTCCCCTTCCCATTCCCGTCACTCTCTCTTGGTGCAATTGGGGATCTTCAATCTCTTGAGGAATTGGAGATTTTAGGGCCAAATCAAGTGGGGGATTCATAGTATAACATGAGATCGGCTTGGAATTTGTGTTAAATCCTTGCTTGGGAGTTTCAAATCAGTTGAGGAAGCTAAGGCTTGGAATTGTTGATTGGAAGCTTGCAGGTTGAGAAGAGGAGCTTGGGGACTCATCTACATACCAGGCAAGGGTAGAGATAGGCCTAAATGGGGGCATAATCGGTGGAATGGCCGGAAATCGCCATTTCCATCGTTTCTGTTGTGTCGGCGCGCAGTTGGGGCGCCCTTTAGCCAAACAGCGCGCGAGCAGCGCGCGATACGAACGTCACGACGCCCGTGACGAAACCCGCGCGGGGTTGGCGCGGTTTTCTTGAGAAAACCGCGCGGGGAGCGCGCCAGCTCCCCTGCCCGCGCGATTCGTTCGCTCGTTTTCCGGTTCTTCGTCCTGCGTGTTTCCTTAGTTCTTCTTATGCTTCTAGCATGCCATAACTATCATTATGCTCACAATCTTTGAACTTAGTTGCGATTAGCGGTGATCTACTATGCCTTAGTTGAGATCGAGTCTTGTTTCGCTTCTATGTTGATGTGAGTGTTGGTGCCGATATGTGGGGCTTGGCACACCCTTGACACTTAACTCGTGGTGAGTTGTTTATTTTGTCATGACGCGTAATTTACGTATTGACATGTGTGGAATTGACTCTGAATATGTGTTGGTGCCGATATGTGAGGCTTGGCACACCTTTGATACTTAACTCGCGATGAGTCGTTGATGCCGATACGTGGGACTTGGCACACCCCTGATTATACTTAACTCGAGATGAGTTGTTTATTTTGTCCTGATGCGTTGATTTACGTATGGACATGTGATTGAATTGAATCTGAATATCTGTGATGATATGAAATGCCACGACGGTAGGATACGCTATGCTTACGAGTCGGTATCCGATTGGGCATAGCGGGATCGCTACCCCGAAGCATTGATACTGTGATGATATGTGAATATCTGTGATGATATGTGAATATCTGTGATGATATGTGAATATCTGTGATGATATGTTGGTGAGTCAAATAATGCCACGACGGTAGGATACGCTATGCTTACGAGTCGGTATCCGATTGGGCATAGTGGGATTGCTACCCAGAAGCATTGAGACTGGAAAATAATGCCGCGACGGTAGGATACGCTATGCTTACGAGTCGGTATCCGATTGGGCATAGTGGGATTGCTACCCAGAAGCATTGAGACTGAAAAGGATTTATATCCTAGTCTGATTTTGGCTGGAGAGGGCTCATGACCCTTTGCCTGACCCGCTTGCCGTAAGCCACGATTTCAGCTGTTAGTGTCCGCGGCGGGGGCACTGTGGGTATGTCTCTCGACCATTAAGGGGTGTGGACCCTTATATGGGAGGGAATACCGACCATGGTACCTAGGTGCGCGCTAGGTGTAATGAACCGATTTAATTAAATTGGACTATTTAAATATGTTGATATTTGGTTATTTTGCGTTCAAGCCCGAAAGGGGGCAATTTGAAATACTTGAGAGTGAATTGGGGGCCTTTTTATAATTATTAAGAAATTTAGAGTTAAATGGGGGTTGTTTGGCATAATTAGAAAGTTGTGAAGAAACGGAGAGAGAGGCAGAGAAGAGACGGCGATTTGGGAGGGTTTTGGAGTGATCTTCGGCTCGTCCAAACTATCGCGTTTCTTGGCCGATTGATTCATCGGTTGTTAGTAAGTGTTTCTCCTTGTCGTCTTCCTCGCAATGATTTTTATTTCATTCGTTTTGGTGGTGATTTGGAGATGTTTCGAAATGTTAGGTTTTGGGGATTTTTGGTTGATCGGTAAGGAGTGCGATTCGGACATCCCGGAGTATTTTTGATCGCCAAAAACATCGAGGCAAGGGATTTGTATGCTTAAATTACGTGTTTGGGGGTATTGGGGGTTGAATTCCGGCAAGGTTTTATATGTAGTATTCCTTGGTGGCTTCTCGTCTTATTTTCACGACTGTATGTGCGTTTTATTTCCCTTATTGCTCTGGTTATGCTATTCAAGCATATGGCGTAAATCTGAATTTGTTTTACTGGTGGACTTGAATCTCAATTGCAAGTTTAACTCGTTACACTGAGCAAGTATTTCTCAATTGTGATTGGCGAGGGATGGCTTGTCAGAGTATGGCTTTAGGCTAATTGGCATGGATATGCATATAGTATAAATTAACATAAGCTGTGTGTACTTGTTTATACGTATAATTGGTGGTGAGAAGGATGCTATCAAAGTCAAGGCCATAGATGAACACTACTTTTTCCACAAGGATGAGCCTACTGTAGAGTTAATTTAATATTTCCCATCTATCCATTTCTTCTTCCTTGCCTTACTGGTATTTGGTGATTCTATTACTTGAATGGAAATGTATAGTGCTCCTGTAAGTCTTTTTCATGAACTAGGCTTGTACTTAATAGTCATAGTTAAATAAATGAAGTTATAATTTTTGAGAAATTGTTGTAGAGTGCTACCGAGTGTGTGTATATCTGTATTATATACTAAACTCCTATAATACTCTTGATAAAAGTGGTCATGGGCAATTGTTCCAAGATCACTTTTATTTGACTATATTGGTTGGTTTTGATACACCGGTACTGTGGTTTTATTAGGAGTATCATTTTTGCCCTATGTCCTATAATTGAATGTTATAGTTCACAAAACAAATACTCTTAATTAGATTATATTGTATGGAGTTGTACTATAATGGAATTGACGGGTATTAACCCGATGAGTTGTTCTGACTGATCGGGCAGCCTTCACAGGTGTTGTTGAGCCCCGATGGCCCTACGGGGTGGATTATTGGCTGTTATGCCTGTTGGCCCTTCGGGGTGGATGATTTGGGCTGTGATGCCTGTGGTCCCTGCGGGGATGGTGTATGTTACCCTGTAACGGGTTGGAGTTGATGATATCCTCACCCGTGGGTTCATACCGCCCGGGTTTTTAGGTGCCGGCTAGGCATATTCATTGCATTTGCATATAGGTTAGATAGGTGTATGTTAGGCCATGCATCACGTGCATAAATTGTATGCTGTGGTTGAAGCACCGGTATGGGACGGTGTGATGATTAATTGCTTTATTTATATTATTTATATTCTGTTATGTTATTCATGCTTTTACTTTATTGTTATTATTATTATTATTATTAGTTACTCTTATTGCTCTGTTTTTCCCCTTACTCCCCGGCACGTAGCCTTGCTCAGTACGTTGTACTGACTCCCTTTGCTTTTGTCTGTTTTATAGATCCTGCTGGAGGCGCCGGAGCATGATTTGGGTTTGGGGCATGAAAGATCACATAGATAGGATATTACATGTTCATCTTATTATGTTTATTTATGTGGTACTCTGTGGATTGTTATTATTTGATATTTACTTGACTAGATGAGGCCTGTGAGCCTAGGATTTACATTCTGTCGGCCTGTGGCCTTGTGTGCTTTACTGTTTTGGCTGGTAGCCCTATTTCTAATATATTGGCAGGATGCCCGATTATGTTTGAGAGGCTTGTAGCCTGATACTCTGATAGTAATGGTTTTATTTTAGATTTCGCTTGTAATTGGATTAACCAGATGATCACTTTAGGTTGCGCAGCCTTGTACTAGCTGTTTTAAATTAGCTGGCCACTAGTTTAGGATAGTTAGTACGGCGGTAATGCTTGCGAAAATCAAGTTTGAATTTTCGGGGCGTTACACTAGGCATGTTTATGTGTTGCATTTAGGGTAGATAGACATTTTAGGTCATAACATTTCATCTCATCATCCATCATTCATCTTATTTGCAGTGGTTGAAGCACCGGTATGGGACGGTGTGATGTTTATTTATTTGCTCTGTTCAATTTTTATGTTATGCCTAATAAATGTTTAAAAACGGAATATATCTCCACCTATATGTCTAAATATACTTCTAGGGAATCAAGTTAATTCTTGTTTCCCCTTATGCCGATTCTTCTATTCTTGCTCAGTACCTTGTACTGACCCTTGCTATGTTTTTATGTATAGATATTCCCGGGGAGGACGCAGAGCCTGAGCACGATGTGGGGTTTGGGGATGAGTGATCTTCCTAGGGATGCATTAGCATGTTGTGGACTTATGTGCTTGTCTTGAATAATATGCTATGACTCTATTACCTAGTCTCGTACTGTTGTGGTACGGATCGGTACACTATATTCTGTCTTGTGTTTAACTTGATATCTCTGACAGGTGAGATGAGACTGATATGTCGACTGTTATGTCGCATAAATAAGGCTTGTAAGCCGGACGTCTGTTATGATGTGAAGTTTCTTTTCTGGATTTGTACTCTGATATTATGATTCATTGGCTTCCTGGTTACTTGGCTACGTGTTATTGATCTTAAATTGATTGGCTAACAGTTTAAGAGAGGTAACACGGCAGTGACGTCACAGAAATTTGGTTTTAAATTTTTGGGGCGTTACATTTGGTATCAGAGCCATGTCTACTCGTATGTGCTTAGAATTCTAACACAAGCATGCGGTGAGATGTGTGGGGGAAAGCATATAGAGTAGGAATTGCATCTAGCTCTGCTTATATTCTTGTAGATTGCATTGCTTTTGGTTATCTGCGTTCCCTATAGGGGTGGATTGTGGTTTGTGAATCAAACCAGGATCAATCCTTGGGGATATTCCGGGAAATCTATACTTAATAATCGATGTTCGGTAAAGAATTATTCTTATTTACCGAGTGTTACTGAATATCTCGTTACGTTACGAATATAGGATGCCGCCGCGCCGGGATGGAGAGCCCAGGAGGAGGGGAAGGCCTCGTAGGAATCAGGGGCCAGCTACTGGGGGTCGTGGACAGTGCCATGAGAATGGTGGACTTGGCAATGATCACGTGGAAAATGTTCCAATTGAGGAACCTGTAGAGGTGGAGGATGACTTGAACTATGAGGACGAACCAGTGCCTCCACCACCACCGCCACCGGTGCAGATGCCCATTGATCCTCAGTTTATGCAACATATGCTTAATGCTATGCATGGGATGTATCAAGGGCAGGCGAATCAACCTGCACAACCACCACCCAGACCCGTGGATTACGTGCATCTAGCAAGGCATTATCAACCGCCGGTCTTTAGTGGAGGAGTAGACCCGGTTGCTCTGACTGATTGGATTTATCATATGGAGGAGATCTTCGAGAATATAGACTGCCCAGAGGATTGGAAGGTCAGGGTGGGACGGCAGTATCTTACTGGACCAGCTCTCCATTGGTGGAGGTCGCGTAAGAGTGAGCTTATGGCGAGACCCAACTTCTCATGGGGAGTTTTCTGTCATGCTTTGAGATCCCACTTTTTCACCACACAGATGATGAATGTTAAAAAGAGGGAATTTCTCAACTTAGAGCAAGCAGGAAATATGACAGTGTCTGAGTACTATGGTCGTTTTGTGGAACTCATGTCATACGTACCAATGCTAGTTGCTGATGAGGAAGATAAGGTTTCGAAGTTTGTGGATGGATTGAAGGCTGAGATCCGGATTGGGTTTAGCAACCAACACGCCTGCTTAGCTTCAGCATATGATCAGGCTTTATTCATTGAAAGAGCTCGTGCTGATGTGCAGCGCGTGTGGGCCGCTCGTCGCAGGGAGTCAGGGGGGCCGGTTAGACCCCAACATAGGCAGACGAGGCCGAGAAGCGGTGGAGAGACCTCTAGGCCTCAGACTTATGCACAGCCACCGTATAGAAGCGGACCCCACTGCTGGAATTGCGGACAGCAAGGACATCTGAGGTCACAGTGCCCACAGTTGGTAGGTCGAGTAGGAGGATCTACTTCAGATGCGTCTGGTGGGAATGCGTCGCGTGGACGAGGTGCAGACAGAGGTCGTGGACCACAGGGGAACCGTGGGGGCCGCCTCAATGTGATTGAGCGGGCTGAGCTAGATGGGCGAGATGATGTCATGACTGGTAAGTTGCCCATTGTTCAATTTCAATCTTGATCGACGTAACCATCTGTAACCAGTGCCCCAGGTAGTGCCGTAGTGCCTTATGTTATTAAATGCGTAGGTACTATACTAGTTGACAATGTGCCTGCTTATGCCTTATATGATTCGGGTGCATCATGCTCGTTTATATCATTGGAATTCGTAACCAATAATGATATGGGACCACTGGAGGCTTATCAACTCCCTGTTACGCTACCTTCGGGAGACCTCATGCGGAGCCAGTGGATTAAACCCGATGCACAGATAATCATCAAAGAGCGAGAGTTCAGAGCGAATCTAGTGGTGCTAGATTTGGCCGATTTTGACGTGATTTTGGGAATGGATTGGCTGTCTAAGTACCAAGTCAGATTAGACTGCGGGATACCAAGGATTTCCTTCACCAATGAAGAAGGTGAGCAAGTGGTTTATTACCCTCCTAACATTCGAGTAGTATCTTCTGTCACTTTTGCAGCTTTAATTAGAAAAGAGTATCCGGTATACTTTTGTTCTGTGCGTGATATGACGCCCTTGTGTTAGAGTGATCTTTCAGAGCGAGTGGTGATGGGTCCTGAACTCATTGAGCAGACCACTGAAGTGGTACGAGTGATCAGAGACGATTTGGGAAGAAGGGGAAAGTGAGTCCCAGATTTATAGGCCCTATGAGATCACTAAGAAGATTGAGAAGGTCGTTTACCGGTTAGAATTGCCAACTGAGGTGGGAAAGGTGCACAACGTTTTCCACGTCTCTCAGTTGAGGAAGTTTATCTCGGATCCTAACAAAATTATACAACCGGAGGAGGAGGAGTTGGATGACAACCTAGAATACGAAGAATACCCCGTGGCGATTCTCGACACTAAAGAAAAGGTACTTCGCAAGAAGGCGATCAAAAGGGTGAAAGTACCTTGGTCGAGACATGGCGTAGAGGGTGCCACTTGGGAGACAGAGGAAAGCATGGCTGGGCGTTATCCTGAATTGGATTTGACTCCAATTCAGTGAAGTAATGACCTTAATCCATACTTTTCATTCGAGGACGAATGATCCTAAGGGGGAGAGATTGTAACACCCCGATTTAATTAACTCATAATTAATTAATTTAATTACGGTTAATTAACAAAAGACTTAGTATGTGGATTATTTTGTAGGAAATGAAGATTTAAGTGGGGGAAATAAGTGAGTTCAACTCACTAGATAATAAGAGTCAAGTGCTCAAATGGGTGCAATGTGGTCAAGACAAGTAGTGTAAACCTTTTAACCCACATTCCGATCCGACCCGGATCCATTCTACCCTTAAAAATCTGAATTATTGGGTGTTAGAAACCCATTTCTTCTTCCTCCCCTTCCCATTCCCGTCACTCTCTCTTGGTGCAATTGGGGATCTTCAATCTCTTGAGGAATTGGAGATTTTAGGGCCAAATCAAGTGGGGGATTCATAGTATAACATGAGATCGGCTTGGAATTTGTGTTAAATCCTTGCTTGGGAGTTTCAAATCAGTTGAGGAAGCTAAGGCTTGGAATTGTTGATTGGAAGCTTGCAGGTTGAGAAGAGGAGCTTGGGGACTCATCTACATACCAGGCAAGGGTAGAGATAGGCCTAAATGGGGGCATAATCGGTGGAATGGCCGGAAATCGCCATTTCCATCGTTTCTGTTGTGTCGGCGCGCAGTTGGGGCGCCCTTTAGCCAAACAGCGCGCGAGCAGCGCGCGATACGAACGTCACGACGCCCGTGACGAAACCCGCGCGGGGTTGGCGCGGTTTTCTTGAGAAAACCGCGCGGGGAGCGCGCCAGCTCCCCTGCCCGCGCGATTCGTTCGCTCGTTTTCCGGTTCTTCGTCCTGCGTGTTTCCTTAGTTCTTCTTATGCTTCTAGCATGCCATAACTATCATTATGCTCACAATCTTTGAACTTAGTTGCGATTAGCGGTGATCTACTATGCCTTAGTTGAGATCGAGTCTTGTTTCGCTTCTATGTTGATGTGAGTGTTGGTGCCGATATGTGGGGCTTGGCACACCCTTGACACTTAACTCGTGGTGAGTTGTTTATTTTGTCATGACGCGTAATTTACGTATTGACATGTGTGGAATTGACTCTGAATATGTGTTGGTGCCGATATGTGAGGCTTGGCACACCTTTGATACTTAACTCGCGATGAGTCGTTGATGCCGATACGTGGGACTTGGCACACCCCTGATTATACTTAACTCGAGATGAGTTGTTTATTTTGTCCTGATGCGTTGATTTACGTATGGACATGTGATTGAATTGAATCTGAATATCTGTGATGATATGAAATGCCACGACGGTAGGATACGCTATGCTTACGAGTCGGTATCCGATTGGGCATAGCGGGATCGCTACCCCGAAGCATTGATACTGTGATGATATGTGAATATCTGTGATGATATGTGAATATCTGTGATGATATGTGAATATCTGTGATGATATGTGAATATCTGTGATGATATGTTGGTGAGTCAAATAATGCCACGACGGTAGGATACGCTATGCTTACGAGTCGGTATCCGATTGGGCATAGTGGGATTGCTACCCAGAAGCATTGAGACTGGAAAATAATGCCGCGACGGTAGGATACGCTATGCTTACGAGTCGGTATCCGATTGGGCATAGTGGGATTGCTACCCAGAAGCATTGAGACTGAAAAGGATTTATATCCTAGTCTGATTTTGGCTGGAGAGGGCTCATGACCCTTTGCCTGACCCGCTTGCCGTAAGCCACGATTTCAGCTGTTAGTGTCCGCGGCGGGGGCACTGTGGGTATGTCTCTCGACCATTAAGGGGTGTGGACCCTTATATGGGAGGGAATACCGACCATGGTACCTAGGTGCGCGCTAGGCATGTTTATGTGTTGCATTTAGGGTAGATAGACATTTTAGGTCATAACATTTCATCTCATCATCCATCATTCATCTTATTTGCAGTGGTTGAAGCACCGGTATGGGACGGTGTGATGTTTATTTATTTGCTCTGTTCAATTTTTATGTTATGCCTAATAAATGTTTAAAAACGGAATATATCTCCACCTATATGTCTAAATATACTTCTAGGGAATCAAGTTAATTCTTGTTTCCCCTTATGCCGATTCTTCTATTCTTGCTCAGTACCTTGTACTGACCCTTGCTATGTTTTTATGTATAGATATTCCCGGGGAGGACGCAGAGCCTGAGCACGATGTGGGGTTTGGGGATGAGTGATCTTCCTAGGGATGCATTAGCATGTTGTGGACTTATGTGCTTGTCTTGAATAATATGCTATGACTCTATTACCTAGTCTCGTACTGTTGTGGTACGGATCGGTACACTATATTCTGTCTTGTGTTTAACTTGATATCTCTGACAGGTGAGATGAGACTGATATGTCGACTGTTATGTCGCATAAATAAGGCTTGTAAGCCGGACGTCTGTTATGATGTGAAGTTTCTTTTCTGGATTTGTACTCTGATATTATGATTCATTGGCTTCCTGGTTACTTGGCTACGTGTTATTGATCTTAAATTGATTGGCTAACAGTTTAAGAGAGGTAACACGGCAGTGACGTCACAGAAATTTGGTTTTAAATTTTTGGGGCGTTACATTAATTGCCTAGAGGCATATGCAATCACCTTGCCATACTGCATAAGCACACACCCAAGTCCTCGATAAGATGCATCTGTGTATACCTCATATTCCCCCGATTCATCAGGTAACACTAGGACCGGAGCCTCTGTCACCTTCTTCTTCAATAGTTCAAAAGCTCGCTGACAGTCCTCACTCCAATGAAATAATACATCCTTTCTCAATAACTGAGTCAAGGGTCGAGCAATGCTAGCGAACCCTTCAATGAACCTCCTGTAGTATCCCACCAATCCAAGAAAACTACGCACCTCACTGACATTAGTTGGAGGATTCCACTCCAACACCGCTTCAACCTTCGCAGGGTCTACTGAAATTCCTTCGCCTGACACAATATGCCCAAGGAAAGCCACCTTATCCAACCAAAACTCACACTTCGAAAGTTTGGCATATAACTTGTGCTCCCTAAGCACCTGCAACACTGTCCTGAGATGTTCTTTGTGTGTCTTTACACTGGAAGAGTATACCAAAATGTCATCAATAAAGACAACCACACAAACGTCTAACCAAGGTCGAAAGACGCGATGCATCAAGTCCATAAAAACTGCTGGGGCATTAGTTAGCCCAAACGGCATCACTGTGAACTCGAAATGACCATACCGCGTTCGGAAAGCTGTCTTTTCACGATCTCCCTCTGCCACTCGAATCTGATGGTATCCTGATCTCAAGTCGATCTTAGAGAATGTGGATGCACCCTTCAGCTGGTCAAATAGGTCATCAATCCTCGGCAGTGGGTAACGGTTCTTGACTGTGATCTGATTGAGCCCCCGATAATCAATACACATCCGTAAGCTTCCGTCCTTCTTTTTGACAAAGATTACCGGTGCTCCCCAAGGCGAACTGCTAGGTTGAATGTATCCTTTATCTAGTAGATCCTTAAGCTGTTCCTTCAACTCCCTCAACTCGGCAGGAGCCATTCGGTAAGGGGCCTTGGCAACTGGTGCCGCTCCCGGTACCAAGTCAATGACAAAGTCTATCCCCCGAACAGGCGGAAATCCGGGTATCTCATCAGGAAACACATCTGGAAACTCCGAGACAATAGGAATCTGTGCAATTGTCGAACTCGAGGGTGCTGGCGTCATCTCACGCACAGAACAAAAGTATACTGGATACCCTTTTCTAATTAAAGCTGCAAAAGTGACAGAAGATACCACTCGAATGTTAGGAGGGTAATAAATCACTTGCTCACCTTCTTCATCGGTGAAGGAAATCCTTGGTATCCCGCAGTCTAATCTGGCTCGGTACTTAGATAGCCAATCCATTCCCAAAATCACGTCAAAATCGGCCAAATCTAGCACCACTAGATTCGCTCTGAACTCTCGCTCTTTGATGATTATCTGTGCATCGGGTTTAATCCACTGGCTTCGCATGAGGTCTCCCGAAGGTAGCGTAACAGGGAGTTGATAAGCCTCCAGTGGTCCCATATCATTATTGGTTACGAATTCCGATGATATAAACGAGCATGATGCACCCGAATCATATAAGGCATAAGCAGGCACATTATCAACTAGTATAGTACCTACGCATTTAATAACATAAGGCACTACTTGGGCATTTGTTACAGATGGTTAAGTCGATCAAGATTGAAGTTGAACAATAAACAACTTACCAGTCATGACATCGTCTCGCCCATCTAGCTCAGCCCGCTCAATCACGTTGAGGCGGCCCCCACGGCCTCTCTGTGGTCCACGACCTCTGTCTGCACCTCGTCCACGCGACGCATTCCCACCAGACGCACCTGAAGTAGATCCTCCTACTTGACCTACCAACTGTGGGCACTGTGGCCTCAAATGTCCTGGCTGTCCGCAATTCCAGCAGTGGAGTCCGCTCCTGTACGGTGGCTGTGCATAAGTCTGAGGTCTAGAGGTCCTTCCACCTCTTCTCGGTCTCATCTGCCTATGCTGGGGTCTACTCGGCCCCCCCGAATCTCTGCGACGAGCGGCCCACACGCGCTGCACATCAGTGCGAGCTCTCTCAATGAATAAAGCCTGATCATATGCTGAAGCTAAACAGGCGTGTTGGTTGCTAAACCCAGTCCGGATCTCAGCCTTCAATCCATCCACAAACCTCGAAACCTTATCTTCCTCATCAGTAACTAGCATTGGTACGTATGACATGAGTTCCACAAAACGACCATAGTATTCAGACACTGTCATATTTCCTGCTTGCTCTAGGTTGAGAAATTCCCTCTTTTTAATATTCATCATCTGTGTAGTGAAAAAGTGGGATCTCAAGGCATGACAGAAAACTTCCCATGAAAAGTTGGGTCTCGCCATAAGTTCATTCTTACACGACCTCCACCAATGGAGAGCTGGTCCAGTAAGATACTGCCGTCCCACTCTGACCTTCCAATCTTCTGGGCAGTCTATATTCTCGAAGATCTCCTCCATATGATAAATCCAATCAGTCAGAGCAACCGGGTCTACTCCTCTACTAAAGACCGGCGGTTGATAATGCCTTGCTAGATGCACGTAATCCACGGTTCTGGGTGGTGGTTGCGCAGGTTGATTCGCCTGCCCCTGATACATCCCATGCATAGCATTAAACATATTTTGCATAAACTGAGGGTCAATGGGCATCTGCACAGGTGGCGGTGGTGGTGGTGGCACTGGTTCGTCCTCATAGTTCAAGTCATCCTCCACCTCTACCGGTTCCTCAATTGGAACATTTCCCCCATGATCATAGCCAAGTCCACCATCCTCATGGTACTGTCCACGACCCCCAATAACTGGCCCCTGATTCCTACGAGGCCTTCCCCTCCTCCTGGGCTCTCCACCCCTGCGCGGCGGCATCCTATATTCATAACGTAACGAGATATTCAGTAATACTCTGAAAACAAGAATAATTCTTTACCGAACAACAATTACTAAGTATAGAATTCCCGGAATATCTCCAAGGATTGATCCTGGTTTGATTCACAAACCACAATCCACCCCTATAGGGCACGCAGATAACCAAAAACAATGCAATCTACCAGAATATAAGCAGAGTTAGATGCAATTCCTACACTATATGCTTTCCCCCACACATCTCACCACATGCTTGTGTTAGAATTCTAAGCACATACGAGCAGACATGGCTCTGATACCAAATGTAACGCCCCAACAATTTAAAACCAAATTTCTGTGACGTCACTGCCGTGTTACCTCTCTTAAACTGTTGGCCAATCAATTTAAGATCAATAACACGTAGCCAAGTAACAGGAAGCCAATGAATCATAATACAAATCCAGAAAGGAAACCTCACATCATAACAGACGTCCGGCTTACAAGCCTTATTCATGCGACATAACAGTCGACATAACTGTCTCATCTCAACCTGTCAGAGATGTCAAGTAAAACTCAAGACATAACATAGTGTACGGATTGGTACCACAAGCAGTACGAGACAAGATAATAGAGTCATAGCATATTATTCAAGACAATCACATAAGTCCACAACATGCTAATGCATCTCTAGGTAGATCACTCATCCCCAAACCCCACATCGTGCTCAGGCTCTGTGTCCTCCCCGGGAATATCTATACATGAAAACATAGCAAGGGTCAGTACAAGGTACTGAGCAAGAATAGAAGAATCGGCATAAGGGGAAACAAGAATTAACTTGATTCCCTAGAAGTATATTTATACATATATGTGAAGGTATATTCCGTTTTTAAACATTTGTTAGGCATAACATAAAAATTAAACAGTGCAAATAAGTAAACATCACACCGTCCCATACCGGTGCTTCAACCACTGCAAATAAGATGAATGATGGATGATGAGATGAAATGTTATGACCTAAGATGTCTATCTACCCTAAATGCAGCACATAAGCATGTCTAGCGCGCACCTAGGTACCATGGTCGGTATTCCCTCCCATATAAGGGTCCACACCCCTTAATGGTCGAGAGACATACCCACAGTGCCCCCGCCGCGGACACTAACAGCTGAGATCGTGGCTTACGGCAAGCGGGTCAGGCTAAGGGTCATGAGCCCTTTCTAGCCAAATACAGACTAGGATATAAATCCTTTTTAGTCTCAATGCCCCGGGAAAGATACCATTATGCCCAATCGGATACCAATTTGTAAGCATAGGGTATCCTACCCGCGTAGCATTATTCAATGCCCCGGGAAAGATACTACTATGCCCCATCTGATACCGAATGTAAGCATAGCGTATCTTACCCGCGTAGCATTATTTGATTCACCAACATATCATCACAGATATTCAGATATCATCACAGATATCACATATCATTACAGATATTCACATATCATCACAGATATTCACATATCATCACAGATATTCAGATATCATCACAGATATCACATATCATCACAGATATTCACATATCATCACAGATATTCAGATATCATCACAGATATCAAGATTCAATTCAATCACATGTTCATACGTAAATCAACGCATATTCAGACTCAATTCAATCACTCATCTCGAGTTAAGTATAATCCGGGGTGTGCCAAGTCCCACGTATCGGCATCAACAACTCATCGCGAGTTAAGTATCAAGGGTGTGCCAAGCCCCACATATCGGCACCAACACATAATCAGATTCAATTCCACACATGTCAATACGTAAATTACGTGTCATGACAACATAAACAACTCATCGCGAGTTAAGTGTCAAGGGTGTGCCAAGCCCCACATATCGGCGCCAACACTCACATCAACATAGAAGCGAAACAAGACTCGATCTCAACTAAGGCATAGTAGATCACCGCTAATCGCAACTAGGTTCAAAGATTGTGAGCATAATAATAGTTATGGCATGCTAGAAGCATAATAAGAACTAAGGAAACACGCAGGACGAAGAACCGGAAAAACGAGCGAACGAATCGCGCGGGCAGGGGAGCCCGCGCGCACCCGGCGCGGTTTTCTCAAGGAGAGCGCGCCGGCTCCGCGCCAAAGACGCAGGTTGCGTCGTTCGTGTCTCCGCGCGCTGCCCGCGCGGTGTTCGTGGAAAAGGCGCGCCAACTGCGCGCCGTCCTGACAAGGACGTCGTTGACGTTCTTCTCACGCGCTGCCCACGCGCTTTTTGGCTAAAGGGCGCGCCAAGTGCGCGCCGACACATCAGAAACGATGGAAATGGCGGTTTCCGGCCATTCCACCGATTATGCCCCCATTTAGGCCTATCTCTACCCTTGCCTGGTATTGAGATGATCCAAACTCTTCCAATACAGCTCCCCAACTCCTCCAAACACCTATACCAAGCTACACAACAAGAAATCAAGCTCCAAACATCAAACTTCATTCAAGAACATGATTTCATCATCATGAAACCATTTGAAGCTCTAAAACTGAAATCATCAACACCAAAATGGTCTCAAGTACTAACCTTAGCTTCCTTTAACACTTATTCAGCTTCCAAACAAGAATCCAAGCTTCGATTCAACACCAAAAGCAAGAATTTCTACAAACACCCAATTTTCGTCACCAACTTTCATCACCCCAAAACTCACTCAAACATCATCAAAATCAAGTGTAGAAACTAGGAAAATACTTACCAAAGCTTATATAAGTAATCCCCCAACTTGATTTGAGGAAGAAAACACCAATTCCAAGCCAAAATGAAGAACCCTATCTTCACCGAGAGGGAGTGACGGGAATGAGGGATGATGATGATGAAATGGGGTTTCCCAATGCCCAAATCAGATTTTTGAAGGATCAAAATGGATCCGGGTCGGGTCACGGGTCTCGGGTCGGGTCGGAATGTGGGTTAAAAGAGTTACACCACTTGTCTTGACCACATTGCACCCATTTGAGCACTTGACTCTTATTATCTAGTGAGTTGAACTCACTTATTTCCCCTACTCAAATCTTCATTCCCTACAAAATAATCCACACACCAAGTCTTTTGTTAATTAACCATAACTAAATTAAATTAATTATGAGTTAATTAAATCGGGGTGTTACACCTGTCAGAAATCGCAAAAAACTTTAATACCCGCCGCCTTACGCAAGTTAGTTTTTTACCCGAAAAGACTGGAAACCTTTTGGCCCGGACACTTGGCCCGGACCGGGCCAAAGGTAATGCCCTGGCCAAAGCTTTAATTAATAAAACGTAATTAGTATGCCCTTGGCCCGGTCATATCCACTTGGCCCGGAGCATAAACATGCCCGGGCCAAGCTAGGTTTTAGGGTTTTCCGGGCCAAGTTAGGGTTATTCAATACACAGGAATATATTAATTGTTTCTGTTATTATTATTATTATTATTATTATTATTATTATTATTATTATTACTACAATTAGTATAATTTTAATTTTTTATTCTTTAAAATTATTATTTTGTATAAAGATTTTATAAATAAAATAATTTTTATTATAAATAGTAGTAATTTTATAAAGTTATTTCTCTTTTTTTTACCCACAATTTTTTCAATTTTTTTTCTTATTTTCTTGCTCTATTTTTTTCCCTCTTTTTTTTCTTGTTTTTCTTTTATTTTTTCTCATTTTTTTTCCTTTCCCTTTTTTCTTATTTTTTCATTTTCTCTCTTTTGTCTTATTTTTTCCCTTTCTTTCTCTCTTTTTTCTTATTTTTTCCTTTTCTTTCTCTCTTTTTTCTTACTTTTTTCTTCTTTCTCATTTTTGGTTATTTTCTATTTTTTTCCTCTTTTTTTTCTTGTTTTTCTTTTATTTTTTCTCATTTTTCTTTTCTCTCTTTTTTTCTTATTTTTTCCTTTTCTTTCTCTTTTCTCTTATTTTTTCTCTTTCTTTCTCTCTTTTTTCTTATTTTTTCCTTTTCTTTCTCTCTTTTTTCTTATTTTTTCTTCTTCTTTCTCATTTTTGGTCATTTTCTATTTTTTCTTGCTTTTTTCTCAATTTGTCTTATTTTTTTTGCTTTGTTTCATTTTTTCTTTCTCTCTTTTTAATTTTTTTCTCTTTTTTCCCTTATTTTTTTCTCATATTTATTTTTGGTAAATTTCTTATTGTTCTCATTGTGTTTGTTTCATTTTTCTAATTTTATATTTTATTTTATTTCTTAAATTTTTATGTTCTTTTTTTTTGTCTTTTCTCAATCTTATTTTTTTATATTTAATAATAATAATAATAACTGTCATACCCGAGAAATCACCCGAAATAATCATATTCTACCGAGGTGATTATTATTATTATTATTATTATTATTATTATTATTATTCCTATTAATTTTATTCACATTATGCTAAGTTGGTACTTTGTCCAATAAGACTTTTGAATCTAAGTAGGTAGAGACATGACTGGTGATGGTAATTGCAGGATGGAGTAATTATTTTGGATAAAGTTTTCGGTAATACCATGATTGTAAGGGATAAGTTGAATTTGAAATACCAACCTAGGTAATCTCTTGACAGCAACTTGAATCGAATAACTCTTGGTAGTGGAATATTGGTAGCTGTAACTCTTCCAAAATTATAGGAAACGTTTGCCTACATTTAGGAATAGTTATTGTATATTGGAGGTGATCATTACAGCCCTCTACCACTTTATATTCCTGCCAAATTTAATCCATTGTCAGTCAACTCTCCATTTCATCGAGCCATCAGAAGTATAGTGTTTGAATTTGATTTCATCTAGTGTGTTCGAAGCAGCCCTAATTCCTCCACACTCGATTCGTCGGGAAGTAGGTAGTCATTCTTCTAACTTTTCTTTGGTCCATAAAACTCGAATTTCGTCGTTACAAATCTGAAATCTTCCATATGACCAAAAACCGCAGCCACTCGGACGGTGTACCGACGTAGGCTGTTCTTCGACAATTAGGAGCTATCAACTTGAGATTCTTCATCCGGGAGGTAGAAGTCGGTAAGTTAATTCCGCTTCCTATATTCGTCCACATCTTGGTGTCTGGATCAATGTTATTTTAGAACCTCTGTGTCTGTTTTTTTTGTCATGACTTGATTGTCATTCAATTGCCAACGTAACAAAAATCATCCCTGGAATGTCCCTCTAAATCCATAGTTATGTGAGCAGCCTGTGTATATATGTATATATATGGATGTACGGAGCCCAATAGGGATTGGAGTCAAGTGGCTTTTTGTTTTCAAGGGTCATATGGTATATTGATCTTATTATTTAAATCTCCTCATTTCTCAATTGTGTTAAGTTGTTTAGGAAGATCTGGCAAATACGTCTTAAATGCCTGGTGGATCTCTGGTGGAGTCAAACATGGAGTTGTTTAATGGTGGACGCGTCTAGTATCTTAAAATTATTATTGTGGTTATTTTATTTTATTTTTAATAATGAACTCTCTGGTAGAATATGGTTTATGTGAAGAAGTTGGTATGACGAGTTGATGCTACTATGTGGATTATGCGGATTTTTGCGGTTGAGGGGCAGGACCGTGACGGGTCTGCAGCGACGAAACTCGCCCCATCTGTCACAATTTAATTAAATCAAGGTTGACGAACCTTTGAATATGCGATATTGTGGGTCTAAACCCCTAACCTCGCCTGCAGGCCTAGGTTAGGGCACCGGTGCTATAGGTTTAGACGTTGTTCCAATAGGAACTTGCGGATTATGCGGTTTATGCGGATTATGCGGTTAAGGGTGTCCTCGTCAATACTAATTTGCCATTTTATTAAGTATAATGATAATGATTTGCGGTTGTGTCAATTATTTAGTTACATAATTGTAGTCCTATGGATTTGGGATTAACTTATCAGTTTTTACTGATTTGTGTGTACGTGTCTTCTCTTCTTTTTCAGGATTAAAAATGAGACAACATGAGCACATGCACGCATTGGGGCGGGATTCAAGCTTTGCATTTTATTTAAATTTTAGTAAATAAAACCCTTTTTAAATTCATAATGGCTTTTGCACAATTAATTTTTGAAACATTTGTGGATGATGCATGATTTGAGAATAAAAATATGTTTTCTTATTAGAGCCTTAGCATCTCTTGGTTGATTTGTGTGTTATAGTATTTTAGCCAAGAGATGTGGCGGTAACATCCTCTTAATATGGTGTTTTAAAATTGGGGGTGTTACAATAACAATAATAATAATAATAAAAAAAATTATAATAATAATAACAATAATAATAATATAAAGACAATACGTAATTGAACTAGGCTCTCTTATGATTCATCATCAGATTAACTATCACCATCCCCTGTCATTACAACCTCGTCTTTGTTTATCATTCCTTTTCCAGATGATTTGCCCCCAGATGCAGGTGGATCTTTATGAAGGTAACTACGACACTGAGTTGATATTGCGATCAATCTGCTGCTATCCTTTTCCTCTGGCATCTCGCATTGTCTATTGAAAGACGTCATGTAACGGAACCATTCTGCAGGCTGGCGATCGGATCAGTCTTCTACAGTAAATCAGAAATGCAGGAGAGATTGGTTGAATACTTGATGGATGTGAAGGCTAGGTTCAAAACATACAAGTTAGATCCACGAAGGTATTGGGTGCTATCCACTACAGTAACTTCCTGTCGTCGATGTTGCTGCTCAATTTCATCCACTTCCTTCATTTGCCATCATTGCACCAACTCACGATCTGGTTTATGTAGGGGATTCCCCTTTTCAGTGAAGTCCTATCCACATATGTATCTATATATTGATCTGTTTTTCCACCGAGCCACTTCTCCATTTCAGCATAGGCTTCACAGCCCTGAAAGCCTTCATGCATGCCGAACGTTCTACGGCCCTAGTGCACCCGCTTCCATTTTGACCCTTATGATAGGGGAGGTGGTTCGAACTGTCATTCCGACGAATGCCGCCAAGGCCAATGTTGTCATTACCAATTGGCCGATGCCAAATGCCGCTGAGATTGAAAACTTGGCCGTCGGTGTGGTGGAACAGATATATGATAATTGCCGAGTCCTCTCATTCCTCACCAGTATAATTACTGTTGTAAGCCTATACTGCACAAAATAATTTTACAAGTAATATTAGTAATTGCAGTTCTATTAAGTATATATTAAAAGGATAAGTGTGCATAATAATAATAATAATAATAATAATAATAATAATAATAATAATCATAATCATAATCATAATAATAATAATAATATTAATAATAACAATAATAATAATAATAATAATAATAATAATAATAATAATAATAATAATAATAATAATAATAATAATAATAATAATAACCCGCAGTTAAGAAACTACCTGCCGCCTGCAATCTTTCCTCCAAGTCTTGTGCAGGAGAGATTGGTCGAATACAGTAGGAAAATTGCCTGACAGTGAGTATTAGCTTCCGTTACCGCACTAGCTGTACGCGGTGATATTTGCCGAATTAGAGCTGAGTGATTCCTTTTTTGGGGGTAATATTTCTTAATATCCCCCCTTTCAATCTTCGCAAGGGCCGACCGATGCCAAATGCTCCCGACGTCGCGCAACTTGCTGGGATTGGTGGTGGAGCAGAGATATCATAATTGCCGATTCTTTTCATTCCTCGCCAGTATAATTACTTTCGTAACCATGTAGGGGGAACATTAATTATACAAGTAATATTAGTAATTGTAGTTTCATTACAGTTACAAATATAATAATACAAATATTATTAATATTAATAGTAAGTGTGATACTTATAATAATTTATATAGTAGTAAGTGTAATACTACTATAATAATTTATTAATTATTATAGTAGTATTACACTTACTACTATATAAATTATTAATAACTGCACAAGACCAACTGTACGGAAATAACCCATCCGTCATTTGCGGCGCGAGATTGAGTGGTAACACTTGGGCGAAAAGATTGATGGAATTACAAATTATATTTCGATTTATCTGAACTCTTCTTCCCAATTGAGAGGCGTGCTGCCTGGCGTTATAATTACAGGCCGACAATTTGATAAAACCTTTTAAGTAGGGCTCACTGATGCAATGGTTAAACGGGTTTACCCCGCGCCGGGGGTATGGGTAATGATGCAGAGGGCGGACCAAAGGATTTAGGAACGAACACGGTGGGCATTTCTACCACTACAGGACAGGGCACGAGTGGGTGGATATATTTTGTACAGTGATGCGACAGATCCTTACACGGTTGTGCATTAGTCGAATACATGATGGGGCAGTGCAAACTATCCCAATCAGCATGAATCATCTAGAAGTTCTGCAAGAAAAGATCTCTTAAACGAAATGATTGCTTTTCCAAAAGCGACACTGTGCCAAACCAGATGCAGGTGGATCTTTATGAAGGTAACTACGACGCTGAGTTGATATTGCGATCAATCCGCTGCAATTCTTTTCCTCTGCCACCTCCCATTGTCCACTGAAAGGCGTCACGTAACAGAACCACTCTGCGCGTGACTTCCTGCTGACGATGCTGCTGCTCAATTGCATCCACTCTCTTCATTTGCCATCATTGTACCCACTCACGATCGAATAGAAGACTTCAGTTTACCATAAGTCAAACCTTGAAGGTGGACTTGGTTCATAACTGAATCATCCCTATCTTCCATGCTTCAGTCCAATAATGCTGGCTTAAATTCGTGGCCATCTTCCATGGGACGAATTTATGCCATCATTACTGGTTATGGAATTAGAAATTATATTTCGATTTATCTTAACTCAACGAATACCAAGTGAGAGGCGTGCTGTCTAGCGCTATACTTGCAGGCCGACAGTTTGATAATACCTTTTCAGTAGGGTTCATGCTGATGCAATGGTTAAACGGGTTTACCCTGCGCCGGGGGTATGGGTAATAATGCAGAGGGCGGCCCAAAGGATTTAGGCACGAACACGGTGGACATTTCTACCACTACAGGGCAGGGCACGGGTGGGTGGATATATTTTGTATAGTGCAGCGACGGAGCCGTACACGGTAGTGCATGAGTGGAATTCATGATGGGCAGTGCGAACTATGCCAATCAGCATGTATCATCTAAAAGTTCTGCAAGAAAAGATCTCCTAAACGAAATGATAGCTTTTCCAAAAGCGACACTGTGCCAAACCAGATGCAGGTGAATCTTTATGAAGGTAACTACGACGCTGAGTTGATATTGCGATCAATCCGCTGCAATTCTTTTCCTCTGCCACCTCCCATTGTCCACTGAAACGCGTCACGTAACAGAACCACTCTGCGGGTAACTTCCTGCTGACGATGCTGCTGCTCAATTGCATCCACTCTCTTCATTTGCCATCATTGCACCCACTCACGATCGAATAGAAGACTTCAGTTTACAATAAGTCAAACCTTGAAGGTGGACTTGGTTCATAACCGAATCATCCCTATCTTCCATGCTTCAGTCCAGTAATGATGGCATAAATTCGTCCCATGGAAGATGGCCACGAATTTAAGCCAGCATTATTGGACTGAAGCATGGAAGATAGGGATGATTCGGTTATGAACCAAGTCCACCTTCAAGGTTTGACTTATGGTAAACTGAAGTGTTCTATTCGATCGTGAGTGGGTGCAATGATGGCAAATGAAGAGAGTGGATGCAATTGAGCAGCAGCATCGTCATCAGTAAATTACCTGAAGGGTGGTGCTGGTACGTGACGCCTTTCAGTGAACAATGGGATGTGGGAGAGGAAAAGAATTGCAGCGGATTGATCGCAATATCAACTCAGCGCCGTAGTTACCTTCATAAACATCCACCTGCATCTGGTTCGGCACAGTGTCGCTTTGGAAAAAGCAATCATTTCGTTTAGGAGATCTTTTCTTGCAGAACTTTTAGATGATACATGCTGATTGGCATAGTTCGCACTGCCCATCATGAATTCCACTCATGCACTACCGTGTACGGCTCCGTCGCTGCACTATACAAAATATATCCACCCACCCGTGCCCTGCCCTGTAGTGGTAGAAATATCCACCGTGTTCGTGCCTAAATCCTTTGGGCCGCCCTCTGCATTATTACCCATACCCCCGGCGCGGGGTAAACCCGTTTAACCATTGCATCAGTATGAACCCTACTGAAAAGGTATTATCAAACTGTCGGCCTGCAAGTATAGCGCTAGACAACACTCCTCTCACTTGGTATTCGTTGAGTTAAGATAAATCGAATTATAATTTCTAATTCCATAACCAGTAATGATGGCATAAATTCGTCCCATGGAAGATGGCCACGAATTTAAGCCATCATTATTGGACTGAAGCATGGAAGATAGGGATGATTCAGTTATGAACCAGCGAGATAATTTTTAATAAATTTAATAGTTTTATATTTACTAATCAATAGTGTTTATTAATTTGTTTATAAAATTATAAAATAATTTTAATGTTTATTATAATTTTAATTATATTAGCATAAATTAAAATACTAAACGTAAACAAAGAATTGAGCGAAAAAAAAATAAATTGTTTACTCAGCAATTACACAATGTGGATATGTACAATCATGGCGAGCCCAAATCGGGGAACTTGACTACTTCGAACACGATAGGTGGGGGCGCCGCAAGTGATAATAATAATAATCATAATAATAATAATAATAATAATATTAATAATAATAATAAAAATAATAATAATAATAATAATAATAATAATAATAATAATAATAACCCGCAGTTAAGAAACTACCTGCCGCCTACAATCTTTCCTCCAAGTCTTGTGCATGAGAGATTGGTCGAATACAGTAGGAAAATTACCTGACAGTGAGTATTAGCTTCCGTTACCGCACTAGCTGTACGCGGTGATATTTGCCGAATTAGAGCTGAGTGATTCCTTTTTTGGGGGTAATATTTCTTAATATCCCCCCTTTCAATCTTCGCAAGGGCCGACCGATGCCAAAATGCTCCCGACGTCGCGCAACTTGCTGGGATTGGTGGTGGAGCAGAGATATGATAATTGCCGATTCCTTTCATTCCTCGCCAGTATAATTACTTTCGTAACCCTGTAGGGGGAACATTAATTATACAAGTAATATTAGTAATTGTAGTTTCATTACAGTTACATTTATAATAATACAAATATTATTAATATTAATAGTAAGTGTGATACTTATAATAATTTATATATAGTAGTAAGTGTAATACTTATAATAATTTATATAATATTATTAGTAAAAGGATAAGTGCGCATAATAATAATATAACAATAATAATAATTATTAATTATTATAGTAAAAATTATTAATAATAATAAAAATTATTAAAAATATTTATAATAAAAATTATTAATTATAATTGTAACTATTAATTATAATTATGAATAAGAAAAATTATTAATTATAATTATTGACTCCAAAATTAATAATAAAAATGATTTATTATTAATTAATTATTTATAATTATAGTTATTATATATTAATTAAAATATATTATAATTATTAATCTATTATTAATTATTAATAATTAAATATAATTAATAATTATTAACAATTAATTATAATTATTATTAATTAAAAATGATTTATTAATAATAATGGGAGTAAATAATAATTATTAATTATAATTATTAATTATTATAGTAAAAATTATTAATAATAATAAAAATTATTAAAAATATTTATAATAAAAATTATTAATTATAATTATAATTATTAATAAGAAAAATTATTAACTCCAAAATTAATAATAAAAATTATTTATTATTAATTATTTATTTATAATTATAGTTATTATATATTAATTAAAATATATTATAATTATTAATTATATTTATTAATCTATTATTAATTATTAATAATTAAATATAATTAATAATTATTAACAATTAATTATAATTATTATTAAATTAATAATGTTTTATTAATAATAATGGGAGTATTAATTATGTTCGGGAACACCAAGCGTTGCGTCCTACCCGGAATAAACCCTGGCCAAGGGGTTTAAGCCCTGGCCAAGCGTTGCGTCCTATCAGGAAGCGCGGGAATAGCTTGGCCCGGACACAAATATACCCTGGCCAAGGGGTTTAAGCCCGGGCCAAGCGAAGCGTCCTATGCCGAAGCGCGGGAAACGCTTGGCCCGGACACTAATATACACTGGCCAAGGGGTTTAAGCCCGGACCAAGCGAAGATATTCCGGGCCAAGCGGGCAGATAAGGGCTGTACGGATCCCCCCCTTCTCCACTTTCCCTTTCCCTGTTCCCGTTTCTTCTTCTCCGTCTTCCTCCGTCGATTGCAGCGTCGTTCCGGGCCAAGGGCTAAATACCCGGGCCAAGCATTTCATTTTCCGGCGCCGACGTCCCTTTCCTCTTCCCACCATTTCGCCGGTGTCTTCTTGTCTCCCTTGTTCGGCAAAATTTGAATTTTGGAGTTTTGGAAATGGAGGATGCGAATGTGGAATCCGGAATCGCGGGCATGGAGATGGTGACTTATGATTCGTTGTTCGAAGGGTTGCCGGAGATGAGCATTCCGCCAGCGCCGTCGCCTCCGCCGCCGGAAGTTCCGCCCCCGGCCGGCCATGACCCAGTCCGGGTAATTCTTCCATTTTTCTAATTTTACGGTTATTCAAACTATGAATTTTGTTAGAATTATTTCAGTTTATGGAAATTACATATTGGTTGATTACTCGCATGAATTTTTAAATGTCTGTGAAGTTTGTGTTGTTGAAGTTTTTGTTGGATTTTCGAGTTTACGTTGTTGAATTATTTCCGGTTTGTGGAATTTATGAATTGAATAATTTAATGATTATTGGTTTGCATGATTTATATAGTGGTGCTTGTTGGATTCTTTATGCGAGATTGTTGAATTTTGAAATTATGTTGATGTCTGACTTAGGTCGCTCATTTGATTGAATTTTCCGATTTTTTAATTGCAAGCTGTTGAATTTGTAGTAGTGTTCATGTTAAATCGTATATGGTACATTGTTGAAGTTCTAGGATTTTAATTGTAGAATTGGTTGCTGGACGAGTTATTTTTCCAGTTGTCGTTGAATTATACTTTATTATATGAATTCTGAAAAATACATGCTGGGCATTAAGATATTATGGCACTTAAAAAAATATATTACAAATTTGATTTTATTAAAAATATTATTTTCATAATAATAATATAATAAAACGATAATAATAATAATATAATAATAATAATGAAGAAAAAATAATAACTGGAACAGAAATTATAATAATTTAATTATAATGGGAAAATAATAGTATACTGGGAGGGAGATAATTATAATAAAACTATTTATTATTAATTAATTATTAATTATCCAAGATAATTATATATTAACTTTTAGTTATAATTATAATATATTTATAAAAATATTATTTTCATATTATTTTAATGAGGGATTGTGTGTATAACTTAATACATGGTGGAGAGTTGGGTTTATTTTAATAAGGGGTTTGTTTTGTTGCTTATAATTTTATTTAATATTTATTTTGTCATGAATATTATAATAGATAAAATAATTTATTATAAATATTATAACATTATAATAATAAATATTATAATATTAAAATATACTTATTTTTTTAGTTTTTTATATATTAATTATTATAATATTAAAATATTTAGTATATTTAAAATAATAAATCACACAATACTACGTCGACATATATTATTTATATATTTATTATATTTAAAATATTATACTTTGGTATATATATTATGAAAACAATAATTTATGAATTATGTCACTTAAAAAAAGATAATACTCGTGCGCGGAGCGCATGTGAAAAATCTACTTAATTATTAATTATCCAAGTGAATTATATATTAACTATTAATTATAATTATAATATATATTTATATATTTATAAAAATATTAATTTCATAAATCTACTAAAATAATAGCATTTATCATTTCAAATAAATTAATTGAGCGAGAGTTTATTAATTTTAGAATTTAATAAAAATATTATCTTCATAAATATACTAAAATATTGTTATTTATTATTTCACCGTATATAATCCAATAGTATGACTAGAACACATTTGTGTGTGAATCGCAGGGGGACTTCTACTATAGAAGACCATCAGCCCAGGGCAAGAGCCCGAAGCTGAACTTTTACCTACGATACAATAAAACTATCGGATACATTTCGGCGCGGTTAGAGCAGGATGTACTCGGTATGATTGCAGAGCTGAGGGATTCACGCCTCGGTTATATATTCAGAGGCGCTGAGGGCGACAGGCGGCCCAGATGGTCGGAGAGTACCTTATCTGCACAGGCCATGGCGGCATTGTTGTCCTACGAGGTGGCATTCCGCCACTACGGGACGGACGAGCCGTGGGGCGAGGACGATGCCGTATGGTTTCACGTGTGCGGCCATTTTATTCGGTTTGGACGGGAGGAGCACGCGCTCGTGACGGGGCTCCGTTATGGACCTTCTGACTTCCAGCTGTATGCTGATGAGGAGCCCCCAGCTGGAGGCGTTTATGCTAGAAACGTTGGGATCCTTGGGAGTGGATCTATGGACAAGATCCGAGATGCTTATATGAATGGGGCTTTCTGGCAATCACCCGAGGACACACTGAAGGTCGCTATGGTGATGACAGCCTCTTACCTGGTACTAGGGCACGACGGCCACAGTCGGACTCCTGAGACATGGATGTGGCGCTTGGTCGAGGATAGAGCTGCATGGAATGCATTTCCTTGGGGCTTGATGAGCTGGCAGGTTTTGAGACAGTACATTAGGGACTCCCCGGTAGACGGCAAGAATGACCGGAAAGGGGTCCACCTATACGGCCACTCCCTCTCATTGCAGGTACTTTGCATAACATCTATCATTTCATAAACGCATTCTCTGTTGTACTATAAATTGCTGCACTGCATAACCATCTCTCTATGCTCGTACTCATACAGGTGTGGATGTGCGAGGCCATTCCGGAGGTCGGCGCGTTCTATACCCAGTCCACTTCTGAGCATCCCGATTTCCAGCGCCCGAGGATGTTGCGGTATTCTTATAGAAAGCGGACGTCTGGTCTGGGATGGACGACATTCTATACCATCGAGGTTAGTTCGGTAATACCTTTTAATTTGAATGCACACGTTCTTATCGGATAGTAGCCTATACGTTTGTCTTCTGTATTGCAGCGCCAGTGTCATGACAGACTAACCCCCACGGACGATGAACTGCTGGAGCCATACATGATGGGGGTAGATGTGACGACGCCGCCTGGGCTGCGATGGGTGCGGGCCCCTGTTGACCATCGGGCTAAAAGACGGAAGCGTAAATCCACGGAGCAACCGGAGGACGGGGTGGGCGATGCTCCAGGCACCGAGCCACAGTCAGATAGGCCGGGGAGAGATAGTGATGCTCCGCCGAGCCGACGCATGCGGACTTCTGGGCAGCCGGCGGCCCCGGTACATGGAGACGGAGATGAGCAGGTGCCTCTCCCTGGCACACCGCCGCCACCAGCCCCGCCAGCCAGCGAGTCCCAGCCTACTGCGGATACTATGCCGCCCCAGCAGACGCAGTATCCGATGCCGGACATAGAGGAGCTGGTGCAAAGGGTCGCAGCCGCCATCGAGCAGCGCGTCGTGATTGCATTCGCGGAAATTTTGGCGCAGACACAGCTTCAGTTGCGGAGAGACATTGAGCGCCAGACTGGTCTGGTGCGCGACGTGCTGGCGTCCGAGATTAGGGCCATTCTGCGCTACGTGGCGCACCCACCTGCCGGTGCGAGCCCGGTCGTACAGCCTGCTCCGGCGATGGGCTGCTCTGCAGAGGAGGTGGAGCGGAGGGCGTCCATGGCACGGTTTGCCACCACCCACGCCCACGTAGCGCAGACGGATTCGGAGTCGCAGGGCATACACAGCGAGGGGCCAGTGACACATGTTCGGGAGCCGTCTGCGCCATTGGACAGTCATGGATCGCAGCTTCCGCAGACCATGGGAGGTATTGTTAGCGTTTACTTAGAGTTGTGTATGGTAAATTGGATGATTCGGTTGTTTTCTTAAATTCTCCCCGAATATTCCAGAGCCACAGGCACATAGTTCGCGCACCGTGTCGCACCCACCTGCCGGTGCGATCCCGGTCGTACAGCCTGCTCCGGCGATGGGCTGCTCTGCAGAGCGGGACGAGCGGATGGCGTCCATGGCACGGTATGCCACCACCCACGCCCACGTAGCGCATACGGATTCGGACTCGCAGGACATACACAGCGAGGGGCCATCGGGCAGTCATGGATCGCAGCTTCCGCAGACCATGGGAGGTATTGTTAGCTTTTACCTAGAGTTGTGTATTGTAAATTGGATGATTCAGTTGTTTTCTTAAATTCTCCCCGAATATTCCAGAGCCACACGCACATAGTTCGCGCGCGGACAGCATGTCCCCATACTCTACCACAGTGCCTCCCGATGGTACGAGCGCAGACATAGGTAAGAATTTTATAAACCAGCATTTTATTTCGTACATTATTATATTGTTAGTAACACCTGTACTTGGATTGTTGTCGTGTTAGGCACGGAGATGGTCCGCGCGGACACCGCACACGGGGTAGCGTATGCAGTCGATTCAGAGGCTACACGTGTTGAGACGGGTAAGGCAAATAATGCTCTTTTGTTGGTGTGAGCCGTACCATTTCTTGTATTAGACGTTTTCTTGTATTGGCAGTAATTTCTAATAATTCACGTTATTTTCTAGTGACCTCGACGGATGCGGTGGGCCAGCCATGTGACCTGGTTCCTGGGACGGCACAAGCGGACGACGGAGTCACCCGAGCAGAGGACACAGTGGATTCAGATGATGCACGCACAGCAGTCCAGTGTATGTTGAAATTTATGTACTTAACCTGCATGTGTTGTTATTAAGTCATGATCGATTGTAAATATGTTCCATTTAATTCCCTGCTTGGTCATAGCTCGGGAAGCCGGGAACGAAGGCGGCGATTCCGACAACGATGATCCTGTGCAGTTTGTTAGGAGCGCCCAGGATCCAGCACCGGTTCCCTATCGGACAAAGCGGAATGGCGTGCTCGCCCATCGTCTTCGCAGCCCATTCATGCGTCTCACCAGGCCACGGCGTAATAGGCAAACCGACGAATTCAAGTTATATTGCTTGAATGGCAAGTATAGGTATGCTTACGCAATTTTCCATTCGTAAAGGTAGTGATTCCATATGACTCACCATTAACGCTTCGTCGTATGATTTATGCAAGCTGCGACGTCGGTACTGCCGAGGCCGTAGACCACCGGTGGTTTCAGAATTGGTGCACCGATACATATTTTCTGGATGACACCGTGAGTTCCCCTTTAATATAATATAATAAATTATCAAGTACTACGTAGGAAATTATCTTAATATATCCGGACTAATATTAATTGTGCATTTAAAATAAATTAATGATCCCTATAATTTGCAGCACATGGACGCGTACCTAGGTATTATGCAGTACAAGCCACGCTTCATCAACTGCATGCCGCGACGGACGGGGTCTAAGTATGTCTTGATGGATTGCGCATTCCTCGTAAGTGTGTTTTGTTCAAATTTGATCTCAACATGTTGAATTTACTCAAATGTTGGAAAAAATGGTAAGCCCTTTCCGATCTATTATTATATTTTATTTTGCTTTTACGCAGTCGGGGCTGTTGCGTGATTGCTGGGACGAGACCACCAAGAAGCCCCATTTTGATAAGTTAAAATTGAAGGAGATGTCGCAGTATATAATTGGGGGAAGACCACAGTGGGGTTCGACTGCACACTGGGCGGAGTTGGACGAGGTTAGTTAATGCACTATTTGTTCATTGCGAAACAAAATGTTCCCGTGCAATACTTTACCGTACAGTGGGTTCGTAACAGGTCATATGCCCATGGTGCATCATGCAGCACTGGGCCATAGTCCGGATCCGATTGGACAGCCGGACGATCTTCTTCCATGACAGCATATGCACGCCCAGCGATGCTAGGAGACCCGAGAAGTCGGAGTTGTTGATAGCCCGGTTCGAAGACCTCGGGCCATTGTGCACCATCATTCCATCGCTGCTCCAGCATACCGGCTACTACCGGCTTCGGCTCGATCTTCCATACCGCGCGACCTGGGACATCTCCCTCCCGGCAGAAGGTACTGTCATGCCGCAGAGCGACTGCTCCTCGTGTGGACCGCTTGCACTGTTGAACGCCAAGTGGGTTGTGGAGGACAAATTCCCCGATATTCAAAGATTCAGCTTTAACGCAAGACGGGTGCGAGAATTGCAAGCATATCAGGTATGGCGTTTCAGCGCGGACGTACGTGAGCCCGGCTTGTTCCGATTGCCGGATCCGCCCCCACCTATTGTGTTCGAAGTAGTCAAGTTCCCCGATTTGGGCTCGCCATGATTGTACATATCCACATTGTGTAATTGCTGAGTAAACAATTTATTTTTTTTTCGCTCAATTCTTTGTTTACGTTTAGTATTTTAATTTATGCTAATATAATTATAATTATAATAAACATTAAAATTATTTTATAATTTTATAAAAAAATTAATAAACACTATTGATTAGTAAATATAAAATTATTAAATTTATTAAAAATTATCTCGGCTGGTTCATAACTGAATCATCCTTATCTTCCATGCTTCAGTCCAATAATGCTGGCTTAAATTCGTGGCCATCTTCCATGGGACGAATTTATGCCATCATTACTGGTTATGGAATTAGAAATTATAATTCGATTTATCTTAACTCAACGAATACCAAGTGAGAGGAGTGCTGTCTAGCGCTATACTTGCAGGCCGACAATTTGATAATACCTTTTCAGTAGGGTTCATGCTGATGCAATGGTTAAACGGGTTTACCCCGCGCCGGGGGTATGGGTAATAATGCAGAGGGCGGCCCAAAGGATTTAGGCACGAACACGGTGGACATTTCTACCACTACAGGGCAGGGCACGGGTGGGTGGATATATTTTGTATAGTGCAGCGACGGAGCCGTACACGGTAGTGCATGAGTGGAATTCATGATGGGCAGTGCGAACTATGCCAATCAGCATGTATCATCTAAAAGTTCTGCAAGAAAAGATCTCCTAAACGAAATGATTGCTTTTCCCAAAGAGACACTGTGCCGAACCAGATGCAGGTGGATGTTTATGAAGGTAACTACGGCGCTGAGTTGATATTGCGATCAATCCGCTGCAATTCTTTTCCTCTCCCACATCCCATTGTTCCCTGAAAGGCGTCACGTACCAGCACCACCCTTCAGGTAATTTACTGATGACGATGCTGCTGCTCAATTGCATCCACTCTCTTCATTTGCCATCATTGCACCCACTCACGATCGAATAGAACACTTCAGTTTACCATAAGTCAAACCTTGAAGGTGGACTTGGTTCATAACCGAATCATCCCTATCTTCCATGCTTCAGTCCAATAATGCTGGCTTAAATTCGTGGCCATCTTCCATGGGACGAATTTATGCCATCATTACTGGACTGAAGCATGGAAGATAGGGATGATTCGGTTATGAACCAAGTCCACCTTCAAGGTTTGACTTATGGTAAACTGAAGTCTTCTATTCGATCGTGAGTGGGTGCAATGATGGAAAATGAAGAGAGTGGATGCAATTGAGCAGCAGCATCGTCAGCAGGAAGTTACCCGCAGAGTGGTTCTATTACGTGACGCGTTTCAGTGGACAATGGGAGGTGGCAGAGGAAAAGAATTGCAGCGGATTGATCGCAATATCAACTCAGCGTCGTAGTTACCTTCATAAAGATTCACCTGCATCTGGTTTGGCACAGTGTCGCTTTTGGAAAAGCTATCATTTCGTTTAGGAGATCTTTTCTTGCAGAACTTTTAGATGATACATGCTGATTGGCATAGTTCGCATTGCCCATCATGAATTCCACTCATGCACTACCGTGTACGGCTCCGTCGCTGCACTATACAAAATATATCCACCCACCCGTGCCCTGCCCTGTAGTGGTAGAAATGTCCACCGTGTTCGTGCCTAAATCCTTTGGGCCGCCCTCTGCATTATTACCCATACCCCCGGCGCAGGGTAAACCCGTTTAACCATTGCATCAGCATGAACCCTACTGAAAAGGTATTATCAAACTTTCGGCCTGCAAGTATAGCGCTAGACAGCACGCCTCTCACTTGGTATTCGTTGAGTTAAGATAAATCGAAATATAATTTCTAATTCCATAACCAGTAATGATGGCATAAATTCGTCCCATGGAAGATGGCCACGAATTTAAGCCAGCATTATTGGACTGAAGCATGGAAGATAGGGATGATTCAGTTATGAACCAAGTCCACCTTCAAGGTTTGACTTATGGTAAACTGAAGTCTTCTATTTGATCGTGAGTGGGTACAATGATGGCAAATGAAGAGAGTGGATGCAATTGAGCAGCAGCATCGTCAGCAGGAAGTCACGCGCAGAGTGGTTCTGTTACGTGACGCCTTTCAGTGGACAATGGGAGGTGGCAGAGGAAAAGAATTACAGCGGATTGATCGCAATATCAACTCAGCGTCGTAGTTACCTTCATAAAGATCCACCTGCATCTGGTTTGGCACAGTGTCGCTTTTGGAAAAGCAATCATTTCGTTTAAGAGATCTTTTCTTGCAGAACTTCTAGATGATTCATGCTGATTGGGATAGTTTGCACTGCCCCATCATGTATTCGACTAATGCACAACCGTGTAAGGATCCGTCGCACCACTGTACAAAATATATCCACCCACTCGTGCCCTGCCCTGTAGTGGTAGAAATGCCCACCGTGTTCGTTCCTAAATCCTTTGGTCCGCCCTCTGCATCATTACCCATACCCCCGGAGCGGGGTAAACCCGTTTAACCATTGCATCAGCATGAGCCCTACTTAAAAGGTTTTATCAAACTGTCGGCCTGCAATTATAGCGCCAGCCAGCACGCCTCTCAATTGGGAAGAAGAGTTCAGATAAATCGAAATATAATTTGTAATTCCATCAATCTTTTCACCCAAGTGTTACCACTCAATCTCGCGCCGCAAATGAAGGATGGGTTATTTCCGTATAGTTGGTCTCGTGCTCGCGGCAACTGTTACCTTCTCGAACATGCCTGAGTATGATGATGCACTATTCGATCTGTGCCAAACCAAGAAAACTGCATGAAATGATGCTGCATCTACTAAATGCAGGAAGATTGTGTTGTAAGCACACAACGTTCGCACAGCTCTGAGTTTGGCACAACACATACAAGGGCCGATATAGGTATATTGGATCATGCAGCAGTGCATGCCGACACATACAACCCGAAAAACAATCAACGTATGATTTAGCCAGATTAACTTGTACACATTTCTCATGCTTTGATCATCTCCGTAACTGATCATATTTGCGTAAAGCATCACTAACCGCGCTGCCGGGAACTCTCAGTAATGTGTACAAACATTCACTAATATTTTGTTGCAATGGGATTTGTAGAGAAGAGCAACACGTTCTTACAGAACTCGAGCCCGAAGAACGTGTTGCTCCTCTCTACAAATCCCATCCCAACAAAAAATTAGTGTTCGTTTGCACACATTACGGAGAGTTCCCGGCAGCGCGGTTAGTGATGCAGTACGCAAGTATGATCAGTTACGGAGATGATCATAGTACGACAAATGTGCACAAGGTAATCTGGATAAAACACTAACTATTGTTTTCAGGTATGTATTTGTTAGAAACGTCATCTACTACGCATGCTTCTACATGCCGATGCTGCCCGACTATGTGTTGTGCCTCAGCACAGGCATGTGCCGACGTTGCCTGCTTCCAACATAGCCTCCAGCATCTAGAGATGCCGCAACATCACAAACAGCAATCCCGACTTTCCGTCCTTGAAGGATGCCTTCAGGCAATCCGCTAACAATCGGACACCGAGGAAGATGAGGATGCGGTGTGGGGCGACGTCCTTCGGCATTCCGACTAAGGGGCATGGAGAATCGGGACGTCCACTGATGTACAATTACTCCTCGACGATCCGAACAACCTTCAGCATTTGTTATGTCGAAAATGCTCAAACTCTGCCAACTGCAGGTATGCATGCGACCATGCTGTTCGGCGAGGTTTTGGGTAATTGTTGCGCCCGCACGCTACTTGGCATGTTTTCTCACGTCGAGGTCCATATGGAGGAATATTTCAACCGCTCGTCCTTAGCCCACTTTTCCATTAATCTGCATGGCCCAGAAGTTCTGGATTGCCCAATATGTTTTGATGAAATCTAGACAAACCAGCAACATAGATAGCACCATTAAGTTCGGTTGCATATGGTGCAGTCGGCTGAGAGAGGTTGAACATAGGGAGAAAAAATACCAAGAGGTAGACAAGGGATGACTGCTACAAGCTCGATTATGTCGACCCCTTGTATTTTTTCTCCCTATGTTCAACCTCTCTCAGCCGACTGCACTATATGCAACCGAACTTAATGGTGCTATCTATGTTGCTGGTTTGTCTAGATTTCATCAAAACATATTGGGCAATCCAGAACTTCCGGGCCATGCAGATTAATGGAAAAGTGGGCTAAGGACGAACGGCTGCAATATTCCTCCATACGGACGTCGACGCGAGAAAACATGCCAAGTAGCGTGCGGGCGCAGCAGTTACCCAAAACCTCGCCGAAGATCATTGTCGCCTGCATACCTGAAGTTGGGAAAGAGTTTGAGCATTCGCGTCATAAGAATGCTGAAGATGTTTCGAATAGCCCAGGACTAATTGTCCATCAGTGGAGTATATCCTTATTCTTGTCCCCTCGTCCGAACGCCAAAGCATTTCACCCCGCACCGCAACCTCATCTAACTCGCCGGCCGATCGTTGCAACGCGCCAGTCCGGTAGGCCTAAAATGACTTAAGATATTTCCGTACAGTTGGTCTCGTGCTCGCGGCTAGTGTTACCAATTGATCTCGCGCCGCAAATGACGGATGGGTTATTTCCGTACAGTTGGTCTCGTGCTCGCGGCAATTGTTACCTTCTCGAACATGTCTGAGTATGATGATGCACTATTCGATCTGTGCCAAACCAAGAAAACTGCATGAAATGATGCTGCATCTACTAAATGCAGGAAGATTGTGTTGTAAGCACACAACGTTCGCATAGCTCTGAGTATGGCACAACACATACAAGGGCCGATATAGGTATGCTGGATCGTGCAGCAGTGCATGCCGTTACTGACACATACAACCCGAAAAACAATCAATCATTTTTAGCCAGATTAACTTGTACACATTTCTCATGCTTTGATCATCTCCGTAACTGATCATACTTGCGTTGAGCATCAGCAACCGCGCTGCCCTGAACTCTCCGTAATGTGTACAAACGAACACTAATATTTTGTGTCCGTTTGCACACATTACGGAGAGTTCAGGGCAGCGCGGTTGGTGATGCTCTACGCAAGTAAAACCATTCATAGAGATGATCATAGTACGACAAATGTGCACAAGGTAATCTGGATAAAACACTAACTATTGTTTTCAGGTATGTATTTGTTAGAAACCTCATCTACTATGCATGCTTCCACATGCAAATGCTGCCCGACTATGTGTTGTGCCTCAGCACAGGCATGTGCCGACGTTGCCTGCTTCGAACATAGCCTCCTGCATCTAGAGATGCCGCAACATCACAAACAGCAATCCCGGCTTTCCATCATCCCTATGTAACTCGTCGTGAGAGCTGGCTGGCGGGCTGCTACGACATATTCTTGGCACGCATAATGATCAATGCTCCTGGCCCGCGGCAAGATACTGTGCCCGTGTGCATTTTAGTTTCTACCTAGTGGGAATAATTTGATCCGACATTTAATGTCAGAAGGAATTAAGAAGTGCATGGTCGGAGATTGTTGAGAATATTCACCCCGGCTTCTGCCGTGGCATGTGTGCCCACAATGCCTTTCGCATGAACATGGTGGAAATTCTCCCACTGCATGGCAAGAAGGGCATGGGTTCATATTTTTTATCTAATACAGCGATCGAGCCTTACATGGTAGTGGAGAAAGGCAGCCAGAATGACGATCTCGCAACACCTCGAATGACCCTAATGTGGGTAAAGGTGTGTATCCTCCCATTCGTTGACCAATGGGCATTAAAACAAGCTTTGTAAGAATTTTAGAAGCAGATTATTAGAAGCACGACTACAATAAACCAAGACGGGTGCCATGCTTCCGATAATCTGCTTCTAAAACGCCTACAAAGATTGTGTTAATGCCCAGTGGTCATCAACTGGCAGGAGACCCACCTTTACGCGTCCTTAGAGTAATTAGAGATCCAGCGAGCTGGTCATTCTGGATGCCTTTCTCCACTACCATGTAAGGCTCCATCGCTGTGTTAGATAAAGAATATGAACTCATGCCCTACTTGCTAAGCAGTGGTAGAAATGTCCACCATGTTGTGCGTCAGGCATTGGGGGCACACATACCGCGGCAGAAACCGGGTTGAACATTCTCGACAATCTCCGACCATGCACTTCATAATTCCTTCAGGCAAAGCATGCCGGATCTTCCCATTCCCACCAAGTAAAATAAAACGCCCACAGTCACAGTATACTGTCGCGGCATAAGAGTCTGATCATTATGTGAGTCTAGAAAATGTCGAAGCTGCACGCCAGTCGCGTAAAAAGGGTGTGCCGAGTCACGCTTGCCACTCCAGCGTTTCTTACGGCATGCATATAACCTCTATATTCTCATTGATGGATTCAGCTCCTTGACTACTTCTCAAACAAGCTGTAGATGATTACAAAACTGCTACGCACTGTGTTCCATGAGTATAATTTCACCATTCGAATCGTGTCCTTATTCCCTTGTCCGCCCCCAGTTATAAGTTAGTTTCAGGCTGTTCTCCTTGACTGACAGTTCCAGACTTTTTAGGTTATGGAAACAGAAATTAACTTTCCATCTTCTGAACTCTTCTTCCCAAGTGAGAGGCATGTTGGCCGGGGCTATAGTTGCAGGCCGACAGTTTGGAAACTTTTTTCAGTAGGTTTCAATGAATACAATGCTTAAACGAGTTTCAATTACTGTCGGAAATACTCCAGTGACGGGGGAAACCCGTTTGGCCATTGTATTCATTGAAACCTACTTAAAAAAGTTTCCAAACTGTCGGCCTGCAATTATAGCCCCGGCCAACATGCTTCTCACTTGGGAAGAAGAGTTCAAAAGATGGAAAGTTAACTTCTCTTTCCATAACCTCAAAAGTATGGAACTGTCAGTCAAGGAGAATAGCCTGGATCACTAACTTATAACTGGGGGCAGACAAGGGAACAAGGGCACGATTCGAATGGTGAAATTATACTCATGGAATACAGAGAGTAACAGTTTCGAAATCAGCTACAGTTTGTTTTAGAGGTAGACAGGAGCAAAATCCATGAATCGGAATATAGAAGAGAAGGATGACAATCCACTTCCGATTAGTATTTTTCATGAACTCCGATTACACTTAAAATCGTAAATTCGTGCCCCACCAACTTTCATACAGCCGAATAAATGCATAACGTACGCTACCACTACCATACGTTACTCAGTTGGGCCACGTCTCCCACACGTGTGGTACGGGCCGGTTCAAATCAGGGACTGTACGAGGCATGTTCGCCGGGCACCTTTGTGCCGTGTGACCGTCCCGCCCGCACAATAAACATTTTCTCGGACCACGTGCCCGCCTTCCTGACGTCTCGGGAACATCGTCGACCGGGGCGTTGCAGTTCTTCCGGTTGTGTCCGGTTTGTCCGCACCTGCGACATCTTTGGGGCCACCCCGCACGAGATGCTCGTTCGACTGCCGATTGAAGCCTGATCATTCTAGGTCTTCCAGCTTGACGGGGGCATTCAGGGGTCTCGCATGGGGCGTCCGCAATTTCAGCCGGTATCATCCAATCATTCGGGTGTGCCATTGGATACACCGGCCCGCTCCATGCATCAACCAAACCAGACCGCCAATAGCACGCTCCAACATAGTGACTTATTTCGTGCCTCAGAACCCTGCACATATTAAATAATTTACGAGTGCTCTGTCAGGGAGCTAAAGGGGCACGTTACTGATATAATTAAACAATTTTATCATATACGTACTGTATCACGGGGATGGAGTGGGCGCACGGGATCAAGTCATTCTGGAATCGCTGGCAAGTACACTTTCGCTCATCCGTCAGGCTCACTGTGTACGACTTACTGTTGTGTCTCACTTGGTACACATTCTCAGCCTGCGTTCATTCTATCTTCATCTTCTGACCCAACGCTTTACGATAAAAAACATCTCGTGCTGCCCAGTCAGTTAAACGTTCTGTGCTAGCAGATGCAGCTTGATGCCTTTTTCGGAACCAATCACCGATTGTCGCACGAAGTACCTCCAGCATGGAGCACACGGGTAACCTGCGTGCCCACAACAAGACATGGTTCATGCTTTCGACGATGTTCGTCGTCATCATGTCGTACCGACGCACAGGACAGTGGACTCGAGAAAACCGTTCGGGCCCTATTTCCTCCACCAAATGCTTGTACGCATTCGGATACACGTCCCTGAGGGTAGCTATATGCTGCTCATAGACGGACCTCTTGTACGCGTATGCCGCTCCCATGAACGCGTCCACGGCTCCCTTTCCCCCGTACTTGGCCAGATTCTTGCCCAAGTGCACGCAACACAAAACATGTGGAAAAGAGGGGAGTGCTTGTTCAACTGCAGCTCTTATTGCGGGAGAACCGTCCGAGATTATCAACACCTTATTGTGTGGAAGCAACGCACCCCTCATTTGCATCAGAAACCATCTCCACGCCCGTGTCGACTCCTTCGGTCCAACCCCGAAACACAACGGGAATATCTGATTATTCACATCCTTTGTCACCGCCGCAAAAAGTATCCCCTTGTACTTACCCTTGAGGTGCGTGCCGTCAATGACAATGAAGGGCCGCATCTCTTTCCACCCAGAGATAGAGGCACTTAGCGCGAAGAAACAATACAAGAATTTGTTATCAGAATCGACTACATACTCGATCACGGACCCAGGATTTTGCTGCCGCAGCATATATAGGTATGACGGAATCATCTTGAACGAGACGTCCTGCCCGCCGAATATATGTGAAATGGCATGGTTCCGAATCTTCCTCGCCATTTCCACGGAGATTCTAACGCCGTCCCTTAGCAACCGGGCCTGCAGCGCTTCGGGGCCCAACGTTTCCGCCCCAACCGCAACCTCATTGGCATAATATGCCCCCAAATGCCTCGACAGAAGTCTCGTATCAGGAATGTTGTCCGGGTCCATCACGCAACTGTGAGGTATCAATCTATAGACAGTCCATATCGATGCGGTGCCTCGGGCACGCATCCGGAATTCGCATTCCGCGACGGAACATCGTACCCAGTACCGCTTCTTGTCAGACTTGCACGTCACATACCCGCACCTCTCTCCAACCAAGTACTCCACTAGTTTCTCCTGCAATCGCCTCTTCGTCGCGAAAACGGATCCGGGCGCCAGTTATCTATCCACTGTTTCGTCCACGTACGGGTCCACGAACTCCTCAGGCAGGCCAAAGTCCGGGCGGGGCAAATTCCAATTCCCCTGGCTCATCTCAGGTACAGTGAACCCTACTGGCGGCGCCCCAATATCCGGATCGTCGCCGGGCTCTAACCCCTCGATAGAACCTCCGCTTCGTACAATTCTCCAAAAGACCTTGAAAGAAGAGAGAATGAGTCGATGCCCCACCAACTCTTCGTAGTCTACGTCCGCGTCTGACTCCCCCCATTCATCCTGCCATTCTTCTTCCTCACTCTCATCACTCGGGTCCTCCTCCGCATTGTTATCCTGCCCGCCCACCTCCCCTTCCTCGAACGCAATGATTGCATTGGGCTCGCGATCCTGCTCCAGCTCCTGCTCCGGCACCCCGTCCGGCAATCCCGGATACTGTCCGGGAGTGCTTCTTCCGTAGTAATTCTGATGTTCTGGTGCATAGCCACTGCTAGTAGCATCTGCATTCGAGGACAAAAATGGATTGTGCGACAATGGGAAACCGAATATGCGTTCCGTCCAATTCCCTGCCCGAACACCACCATCCGGATACGGGGCTGCGCTAGTATAATTTGCTGGTTCATGCATTCCTTTTTCGGGGAACACAACCATACATTAGATATGATCTCTAATAAGCACCTATCTCTTGATCATTTCTTTCTCTACACATAGCCAGATTTCATGATAAAATTTTGTGGTGGTATGACATTGTGGGCATATATGTTTTTTGCAAGTATAAACTATTTTTTCTAGTTGGATAACTATAATCTTTGTCTGAGCAATTTTTAAATAAGATAAAATTAAGAAAAATAAAATAGTCATACAAATACAAACGAAAATGAATAAATTTAAATAAATAATTAATATAATTAATTAGAAATAAAGTTCGGTAAAAATTGTCACTTAAAATAAAATAATAAAGTAAATATGATATAAAATAATTTTTAAATTAATTTTTAAAGTAAAAGAAAATAAAATAAATAGAATTTGATTTATCATTCAATTTTATGTTATTTTATTTCATTTAATTGTTTAATTTAACTTTACTAGTTAATAATACTTTTATTCTATTCAAGTTAAAAAGAAAAATTTAATTAATAAAATACCTTATTTTTAAATTGTATAAAATTTAATTATATAATTATAATTATAGTACACACGGATCTATGAAAATACAATTTTCAATTTACAATCTTGATCTTTTTTTTTTAAAAAACTTTGTTAAAACTATTTCTTTTCATTTGTAATTGCAAAATAATTATAATTAAGATGAATAGTAATACAAAAATAGACTAATTATTATTTTAATTAATAATATTTTTTTAATTATTTTTATATTTGCATTATTTTAATTATTATAATAATAATATTTTTTATTATTTTTAAATTTGCATTATTTTTATATTTTTTTCTTTTTATATTTGCATTATTTTCATTATTAAAATAATAATATTCTTTTCATTATTTTTTAGTATTTTTATATTTGCATTATTTTAATTAATAATTTTATTAATTATTTTCATATTTGCATTATTTTATTTATAATTTAATTATTAAATTGATAATACAATTTCTTCAACTATTCTGCTCTAAGAAAAATGTAATAAAATAATAATACTACATAAAAATAATGTAAATGTAAACATAATTTTCTTGTAATCTCATTTTTTCCTACAGTCTTATATTCTATTTTTCAGATAAAGTCCAATATTTCATCGCTTAATCTTATCTCTATAATATAAATAACGATGTAAAATCCTTATTATAATGATTTATATATTACTTTAATTTTTAAATATTTCCACAAAATTCTTTGTATTTTATACTTATATAATAATAATAATAATAATAATAATAATAATAATAATAATAATAATAATAATAATAATAATAATAATAATACAAGTAATGAAGCCTTATTAAATCTCTTACACATAGTCAACAACACCATAAGATTGGATAGCCAAACTCCACACAAAATTAACAAATTAACCATGTGCATAACAACTTAAAGAATTAAGTCTAACATATCTAACTAACATGCATCCAAGGATTGAAATTTCACTTAATTGAAAATATTATGCAGCTAAAAAAAATATTTTGAATATATATTTGTAGGTATATACAGCACGTATAAATACTTACGATTATCATTGTGCTCAATGTCATTTCCGGTGTTCACGTCCCCTCCAAACAGCCCTCCCGAACCAAACAACCAAGAGGACATTACTTTCGCGCAATAGTGCAACTGCACCAAACACAGTTCAAAAAAAATTAAACATTTCACCCAAAGCAACAAAATAAAAAAAAAAAAATTCAGCTTAGCCAGGGAACTTGGCCCGGCCATGATGGGAATCCGGGCCAAGCACCAGTCTGCAGAACCAAACACTGGTTGCTCGACAGTGCTTGGACCACTCAATTTGCATGAATCCAGAGCAACAACTTACAACCCTGAACCCTGAGCCCTACAGCCCCCCTCCCCCCCCCCCCCCCCCCCCCCGCTTGGCCCGGCTTCTTGGCCCGGCCAAGGTGGGAGTCCGGGCCAAGCACCAGGATGCAGAACCAAACACTGGTTGTTCGACAGTGCTTGGCCCACGGGCGTTGCATGAACAAAATCGCATTAAACACTTACATTTCTCGATATTATAGCATAAAACCCTCGAGTTAATTATTGTTTTAGTAGTTTAGACAGAAATTCATGACTTCACACGAAAAATCTTTTAGGTTATCTCTTTGATGGACACGGAAAATGAAACATATTCATTTAAACAATTAATCAAAAAAAACTTACAATATATATTTAGTCGTTCGGATCTTCGCCCAAAATCAAACTTTCGCTAGCCCTACACGTCGGATCTGAAATAATAACAAGAGATTAATCAATTGGAAGCAAATGTGCGACAAAAAATTTATAATGCAACCAAAATAATACGAACGAGAAATTTTTTTCAACGAAACCGAACAATACCGGAGGAGCATTCACGTCGGACGGCGACAATAGTGGCAGTGCGAATGGTAGTATATCACCGTCGGGTTATCTCCTTGGTGGCAGTGTTTTGAAAATATCTAGATCTGTCCAAAAAATTTGAACGAAAATGGTGGAGAGGAAGTTGAACAATGAATGTGCATGGTGGGGGAGGTTATGGAGAAGAATATATTCCATGCACTCACAGGATGGGAATAAATGCTGCAGGTAATGACAATTAACTAGCTTTCGGCCTTCCCGAGGCTTGGCCCGGATAGATTTAGGCGCGGGCCAAGGGACAAGGCCACCGGCCAAGCAAACAGGCACTGGCCAAGCTCTTGGCCCGGATACATTATGTCACGGGCCAAGTAAAAAGCCACTGGCCAAGAAAATAGGCACTGGCCAAGGTCTTGGCCCGGACACTAAACATCTTGGCCCGCCGGGCCAAGCTTAATCGTTCCGGGTCAAGCACCTCTAATCAAGAACAATTTTGGATAAGCCTGGATTACTCTTGGCCCGGTTCTATCTGCTTGGCCCGGGCCGGGCCAAGCATCCGGGCCAAAGGGTTTTCAGTCTTTTCGGGTAAAAAACTAATGGCCGTAAAACGGCGGGCAGAAAAGTTACTGCCAAGGTCTGACAGGCCACAATTAATTCACAAATTTGGCATATAACTATCTGACGGATTGACTTTTTGATTTTAATTTTTTTTAATTTTATTGGATTGCGCTGAGATGCGATGAACAAAGCACTTGCAGGCTAAGACGGCTGAGTTTGAATAAACTCTACTGTAAGATTGCGCCTTTCAATTACAAAGAACAATGAACAAGAAATAAATCCTTGCCACTGCGAATTACAAGAACTAACTATTACAAGTATGAACTAAACTACAGAAACTAAGGCTAAGCTACGGACTACTTCTACCGAAAAGATAAAAAACTCATGTAGAGTGTTGAGTTGTGTGTTGATTCCCTTTTCATTCAACAGTGAGGTGGTATTTATAGATGCCTTAAATAACCGCTCTGCATAGCACGACTTCGTCTAGGTGGTATTTATAGATGTCCAAAAGGTGACCCGCTTCAACTCCATATCCGTCCCGCTTGCCTATCGTGTTATCCTTAGTGGCTCGGTTGGTCTTGTGTCATCCTATAGCCCAAAACAAAGTGCGATATGGCCTTTGGGCGGTTATGGCTCGTCTTGCGTATTGTGCGGTTGCACATCGTTTGGGGCATATCTAGGGGATGGTCAAATCATCTTCCTTTGGTCGACCACTGTAACCCCTTGGTCGACCAAGGACCCTTTCATGAGGTTTGGACTTGTGCCTCCCTCTGTCCAGGCATCCAACAGGTTGTATAACTCATTTCTTGCCACTCCGGGCCTATCCGAAGCACTTAAACACTAAAAATGAGTACCTTTTCCTATGTGACTCCTCTTGGTCAACCACTACAGCCCCTTGGTCGACCATGGACCTTTCCATGAGGTCTGGGCATGTTTTCTCCCCCCTGTCCAGGCTTCCAGTAGGTCATATAACCCCTTTCTGGCAATTCCGGGCCCATTCGGAGCACTTAAACACTGAAAAGAAGGACATTTCCCCATGGGACTCCTCTTGGTCGATCACTACAGCCCCTTGGTCGACCATGAACCTTTCCATGGGGTCTGGTCATGTTTCTCCCTCTGTCCAGACTTCCGGTAGGGCGTATATAGCCCCTTTCTGGCCATTCCGGGCCCATTCAGAGCACTTAAACATTGAAAAGAATGAACATTCCCCATGGGACTCCTCTTGGTCGAACAATACATTCCATTGGTCGACCATGGGCCTTTCCATGGGGTCTGGGCATGTTCCTCCCTCTGTCCAGGCTTCCGGTAGGTCGTATAACCCTTTTTTCTGGCCATTTCGGGCATATTCGGAGCACTTAAACACTGAAAAGGAGGACCTTTCCCCATGGAACTCCTCTTGGTCGACCCCTGCAGTCCCTTGGTGACCATGGACCCTTCCATGGGGCCTGGGCACGTTGCTCCCCCTGTACAGGCTTCCGGTAGATCCTATAACCCCTTTCTGGCCATTACGGGCCCATTCAGAGCACTTAAATAGTGAAAAGGAGGACGTTCCCATGGGACTCCTCTTGGTCGACCACTACAGCCCCTTGGTCGACCGTTGACCTTTCCATGGGGTCTGGGCATGGTCATCCCCCTGTCCAGGCTTCTGGTAGGTCGTATAACCCCTTTCTGGACATTCCGGGCCTATTTGGAGCACTTAAACACAGAAAAGAAGGAACTTTCCCCATGGGACTCCTTTTGATCGACCACTACAGCCCCTTGGTCAACCATGGTCCTTTTCGTGGGGTCTGGGAATGTTCCTTCCCCTTTGCAGGCTTCTGGTATGTCGAATAACCCCTTTCTGGCCATTCGGGGCCCATTCGGAGCACTTAAACACTGAAAATGAGGGCCTTTAAGATATCGCACGTCCATTAATTGATTAAAACTTCTGACAATTTTAATCAGTTAATCTCTTTTAATCCTTAAGTAGTACCACTCAAACTTCATCATTGTACAGAATAAATCCACTTGCAGGGTTCATACAATGATCCTTATAGAGCTCCTTAAGTGGACGTCATCAATCTGGATAACCAAGACACAATGCCCTAGTGAGAATAAACAGACACCATGCAAATAATGTTGTCACCCAATATACAAAGCATATTGAATTAACTAGGATTCTCACTCATAGTAAATCAAAGCGACCAACAAATATTCCATGTGTCAGATTTATCTCTACTAGGGTTAAGAATTAATCAGAGTCACCAAGATCTTGATTCTTCTTATGTCAGAATAGAAGAATGCATCTCAACCGTGATTCATTCAGTGCGACGAACCACACTACTGCAAACTAATAGTCAAGATAAACTAATTGCAAGTTTACACTACAACTTAAACCAATAGTTATGTCACAAACTATCTCAGTTGTAAATATTGTTTATATCTTATAAGGAACCGACAACATGATCTTCTGTGTGACTCCTAACACACCATGTTGTCTACAATATTAGATAATTGGACATACTTGCAATTATATAGAAAACGTACAAGCATCCATACAAAAGCAACAATGTGAATAACCATTTATTTCAGTAAATATAGAAATTGAATAAACACAAGACGCGCACTAAAAGTTCGCTTTACTGTATACTCTGTCAGTCAGAGTAGGAGTATCCGGGGTTCGAGAGAAACCATCATTGTTCATATCCATGAGAAAGAAATTTCATATAATTGCTCCTAATTTGAATGCACACGTACAGACTTATGCTTTGCTGGACCATTATATTATTTATTTTGTTGAACAGTTTATGGAGACAAGAAAATGGGTGGTGGTAACCAATGTCACACTTGATTGTTACATTATTAATCTAGTACATTTAAAAATAAAATTTAATGATTTTTATTATAAATATCTAAGATATATATATGCCAAACAACTTTTGCTACAGTTGTTCTTATGAACAGTAGCAGATCCTTACCCGACCCGCTTCACTGCGTTGACCCGCTTCTGAATCTGCATCGCCTCTTCATCTCAAATTCACGCATTCACGCGTGATCCTTTTTCTCTTTTGTTCCTCACTTCCCTCCTCGCTACCCTCAGACTTGCCGGCCTCCTCTTCCTCTCGCCGCTGCCACCGCCCTTCATTGCACCCCCTCACTAATTGAACACATCGCCGCCCTCGAGGAACCTTTAGCGCCACCGGCTGCCCTAATTTGTGGATCTGGCGTCCTTCGCTCCATTACATTTCGTGAATCGCGTCGCTGCCTTCTCCTGCCCTAACTGTGTGTAGGTCATTGGCCATCCCGTCACGCATGGTGGGGAGCTCAGAAGCCATTCCGTTGCCCACCAGGACGCAGTGTTCTACGTTGCTGTCGCCTTCTTCCCTTTTGCCTTCACTCGCACTCGCCGCCCTTCTCTTGATGTTCCATTGCATTCATCTCTGCGTCCATTGCCTTAGCGTCATCGCCTGCACCATCGAGCCCCGTTTATCTTGCACCCTGTTAGCCACAACGTCTCACAGCACCGCGAGCCCCATTTATCTTGCCGCCATTGCTGCACCCGATTGGCCTCGCCTACGCGTGAATGGCATTCTCTTACACGATTTATACATCGTCCTTAGCTTCCGCACGCCGTTCATCGCACTGGGGGCCTGCTGCTCGTGTTAGGTTCAGGTCAGTTCCGTTATCGCAACATTATTTCTGTTTGTCTGCAAGGCGTTTCTGATTTTCTGTATCTTCGAAGTGGCCGAATTTCTAACCCATGTTTTTGTTCGTCTGTAGACTGTTTCTGCTTCTGGGGTTGTTCGAATACATTGTTTTACCTTGTTGTTTTACCTTGTTGTTCGTCTTGGATTACTGTCTTGTTCAGGATGTGTTGAATGCTTCCATATACGAATTATAAAATTGGTTGAGCAACTGACTGATCTTTTTTGGAATTTTCGGTATTGGTTGCTTTTTGAAGGCTACTGTAGAACATTTATGTGTTAATTTTGTTAAAACTCTTTGACAATGCAGGCGGATAACCAGAAGAAAGTGAGTTGATACATCTTTTTATTTATTAAGTAAATTTTGATTCTTGCAAAAAAAAATTGAATTGTGATTTTCCTGGGTTTAGTTTTGAGGTCAATTTTATATTGCAAAAAAAAAAAGGTTTTTGGGATCATTTTTCCTCTTTTATATTTTGTAAATTCATGTCCTATGTTGTGTTCTGTAGTTTAAAAGTTTAGGCGTCCTTGCTTTCATCATACGTCGTTAAGTTGTTATTTTTGATTTGGTCATTCCTGTTGGTCTAGGTTTTCCATTTTGATTGGCATTTTCAATTGATGTTTTAAATTTATTTGTTTTTTGGTTTGATAATCCTTAAGAGATGCATAGGCATGGAGGTTGAGGAAATTCAATTCATTCCTTAGAGCGATTCGATGCAATATATATATAAATGCTTTACCTATCAATTGAGCTGAATGCAATTTTAGCCTTAGGCTTTCTAATTTGGAGGCTTGAGATTGGTGGTTTGGCTTGATTTTCCGGGAGGCCACCTTGAAATTAATTCGTTCACACTTGGGTTTTTGAGTTTCCTATTGATTGAAGGTTAACTTGAAGTTTCCTTATTTTGTCTGCCAAATCTTTATGTTTTTCTGTTCCACCTATTTTCCAATTCGATGTGTTAGAAAGTCGAGGGTTAAACTTGATTTCAATGCCCTGCTGAACCTGGAAAGAAGACTTATACTCTCTACATTATGTGCAATTCTTATCTTGGCTGCGATTAGGAGTACAGTTTCAAAGTGGATGTCAAGAAAGCTGGAAATCTTGAATAGAGCAGTTGGACATATTAACCATGCTTGCTTCTTAGTACTGCACTGCCTTCCAACACTTGGATTTCCTTTTAAGTACTGACACATACACACACAGTATATACATATTTTTTTTTATTGTGTTTTCAACATTCCTTCAGCTACCATGTCTATTGAGCATATTCTTTTTTATCATGGAATCGTCCTGAAAACCATTTGTTGCTGGTGACTTTGTATCAACCAAAATTGGTAGTCTTCTTTAATGATATATAGAGCCCTTAAGTCTTAAGTCAACAACTTTTATAATTCAAAATGCGAAAACCTTCCTCGTTTTGCTTGGCCATGTGCCTTGTTTGCACCTGGCGTTCTTGTCCAAGTTCAGCCATTTGGATCATATTTTATACCCTTCTTCCGCGAGTTGTTTCCATAATTTATCTATTGGGAAAGAGTGATTCTTGTATTTTCCCTAATCTATTTATCTTTTAAAAATTTTTAATGCGTTATTATTATTTTTCTTTAATAGATCCTGGTGTATCAAGCTGCAATAACGCAAGGCATTCTGAGATGAATTGGTGTTCGTTGTGTCTGTATGTCTGTCTAAAGTGTTCAAAGTTTCGAGTTAGCGACTACAGTTAGTTGGCTAATGTTGAATTTGATGTTGAGGTGTGAATGCTTCAGTTGTAGTTGGATACTGAATGGGTTCCCAACTTGTTGTTCTGTGTAAAGCATTTGATAGCTTTCCGTCAAGGTTATTAAAATCTAGATTTAGATCTTAGGATCTTACGATCCTACGATGCCACAAAGCCAAAACGATCAAGATCTGTATGGTATCTAAATTAGGGTGAGATCTGAATAAGATCTATAGGATCTATACAAGATCTTAAAATCTTTGAACGATCCGATCCCACTCCCTCTTATTTTTCATCTCATTTTTTCATTTTTAAGTCCTACATTCTTTTCCAAAATCTAGATCTAGGGATTTTTGTTTACATCTCCATCTTCCTCGCATCCCCTTCATCTTCTTCTTCTTCTTCTTCAAACAGTCGCTGTTGTATATCCTTCATCTTCCTGTTGTTGACGTCGCCGTCGTATCCCCCTTCTCTTCCTATCGTCGCCCTCGCATCCCCTTCCTCTTTCTACCGCAGCCCTTGCCGTAGCATCCCCTTCCAGCACCCCCTGCTGATGGAGATCTTAGTCCTAAACCCCCTTGCCCAGATGGATGATGATGAATCCAATGAGACAGTGGTTGAGACTGACGAAAATGGAGAAAATTCTAATGACAAATCCAACCCAGCTCAAGCATCATGTCTTAAATGCTCAATTATTATCCTTTTTTTGCTAAACAAATTATTGTCTATTAATATTGGTTATTTTAATTTGCTAATATGCAATATGAATAATTTTTTTGGTCCTAATTTGATAGGATCTTAGCATCTAAATACGATCCCGATCTTGCAAATGGAAAAACGATCCTACATAAGATCTAGATTTTGATAACATTGCTTTCAGTTTTTCTACATGTTGCTATTTTGACTTCAGTTATAGCTTAAGCTTTTAGCACACATATCTTGATTTTGAGGTGTGTGTATTGCATCAGTTTTGCTGAGATACTGAGTTGGCTCCCAACTTAGGTTCTGTAGTAATACGTTTGATAGCTCTTAGCTCTGCTCATTGATTGTGTCTGTGTAATTAATAAACTTCCAGTACTATTTCTCATCTTCTATTCTACACCCGTTTAATACTTACTCCTTCTTGCAACAGGTACGCTCACTTTTCTTTCCAATTTTTTTTTCTTCCTCTATGCAGTGAATAGATGGGAGAAGATGCTTATTTCTTGTGCGGTGGGCCTCTAACTTTGGGTGTTTGTGGAAAATAGAGGTGCCCCCCCGGAATACTTTACATAATGGACTTACCCTATGTACATAACTTTTGCCAAAAATACTTGTTCATAAAAAATATTTTGTAAACCTTATACTTTGTTAAGCATGACAAACTTTAAAATTTTTTTCTTCTCAATGGCGCGCGCTAAGGAAGAGTTCTAGTATACGTATAAATAAAAATTTAGGGGCACATAATTTAGAGTATTATCCAGTTACTCCTGTTTTTTTTTTTTTAAATGGGTTGGGTTAGGGGGTTGAATGTGCTAGAATTATTCATATTACTCCCTCCGTCCCGCGAAAGTTGACGCGTTTCTTTTGGGCACGGTAATTTATTTAGTAGGGTTTAATGGTTAAAGTGTTGTGGGTATTTGTGTTTAAAATTTTAATGAATTTTCACTTTACTTATTGTTTAACTTTGACTTAATATTATGGTAATGATTTAATTAGAAAAAAATATTCAAGTGTGGTCTTGTTAGAATCGTCTAGGGGTCTGTTCTGCACGCAACTTTTGGGAGCTTTTGGTAGCTTTAGCTTTTATTTCAAAACAAAGGCCCCGTTTTGCACACTAGCTTTTGGTAGCTTTTAGGAGCTTTTGGAAGCTTCTTTTTAGAAGCTACCTGTAGTAACGTTAAAAAATAAGCTAGGAGCTTATTTTTGAGCAATCACAATTTTAACTCAATAACCAACCCACTACCCAATAGTCTACATAAATATTTGTCCTTTTATGTCATTTCATACATTTTTTCACAGCTACAGTTAGTTGTACAAAACACTTAAATAGAACTGACAGCTACAGCTCCCACAGCTCCTTACAGCTCCAGCTTGTAGCTACAGCTCTGCGTGCAGGACAGACCCTAGGTGTCTAGTTTTAGCTTCTAAAAAGAAGCTCCCAAAAGCTAGTGTGCAGAACGAGACTTTTGTTTTAAAATAAAAGCGAAAGCTACCAAAAGCTCTCAAAAGCTCCCAAAAGTTGCGTGCAGAACAGACCCTTTATATAATTTTTATTTGTACCTATTTTGAGATATGGAGAATTAAAGAAATGTAAGGGATTTGTATAGAAAAATAAAAGTGTATTGGGAGTTGGGCAGAATAGTTAAAGTAATTACTTTTAATGGGTTTTTAGAAACCATTAAGATTCTAATTATATTTATATTATTTTAATTTATCTAAAAAAAGGAAACGTATCAAATGTCGTGGGACAGCTCAAAAAGAAATACGCGTCAACTTTCGCGAGACGGAGGGAGTATGTGCTATGTGGAAGGGTGGTGCAAAATATACCATTTTTTGGATGCTACAGTTTAAGGAAATGATATTTTTATTTCCATATCATTATTGTGGTAATTATGGCTTGACAACAACCTTCCCATTATGCTTCCCATTATGTGATAATATTACAAAAACTTTGTCAGAACGTGTTTTACTATATATTTAATAATATGAAAAGGGCGTTTGGTTGGGGTATCTTGGATGCCCCTGGGAATCTTCTGCAGGGAATGACATATTCCCACGTTTGGTTGGGGTAATCTTTTAGGAAGGAATGTTAGATTCCCAATCAAGTGGGAATGTTGGCTAAGATTGATGGGAATGTGATTCCCTTCAATACGCCAGGTAATCTTAGATTACCAGGCATCTTCCATTTCATCTTACATTAAATTGTCTTTTATACCCTTTTAAATTTTAAAACCATACATCAACTCATTTTAAAACTTAATCATTTTATTATTTTTATTGAATTTTAATTTGATATAATAAAAATTCATTAATTATTTAATTTATTTTTATTCTTTTTTGTGCCATAGAGTTTTTGAACATTTTCGATGAATTTCACTGTATACAGTTTGCACATTCTATAAAATTGCAACAAACAAGTAGATTTAACTCGTTCCAAGGTACAATTATCCTTCAAACGTAATGCAATATATGATAATTTACGAAAAAATTTACAGACACTGCAGAGGAATTTTATTATAAATGACGAAGCATCGAATTAATGAGAAATAAGCTTCATGAGAACTATTAAATAATAATTTTGAATTAAGGGCATTATAGTCTATTCATGTTATATAGGAATATGAGATTCTCAATCCAACCAAACGCAGTAATCTTAAAATACCAAAAAATATGATTCCCAGCAATCTGACATTCCCAGCAATCACATTCCCACTGGTAATCTAAGATTTCTCCAACCAAACGCAACGTAAATCTCTCCAACAACCTCCCAATTCCAACATAGTCAAGCACACAGTGCCGCCCCACTTTCGACATTACTATCATCCTCAAAGGATGTTTAACCTCAACTGGAACCCCAATTAAAGAAAATGATACCCGGTGGAGTACGGTGCCTACGATGTGCTAGGGTTGTCAATATTGTTAATACATTCCATAAATTTGAAAATGGAAATGATTCGCCCTTCAACATTAAATCCTAAAAAAATCTGAGAAAATATATTATACCATTTTTGCAAAACATTTTCTATTAATTTGGGTCAAACATTAGCATAGGACACTGGCCATTCTCAATTGTCTCATGGGAAAAAGATAAATCAAATTTGGTATTCCATAATTGCACAAATAATATTTTATTCGCGTGCTAAATATTCTTGGCATCAGTCAAATAGTCTTATGGTATTCCTAAGTGGTGAGATGGTGAATTTTGAATTATTTAAATTAATAGTATAAAAATAAAAATTAAAAAATATTCAGAAAATGCTCCATTATATGTAAATATATTTTATTTGATTTAAATTTCACTTATAAATTAATTAAGCATTAAGGTCATGAATTTGAATATATTTTGTGGACATTGATATAAGTGAAGAATCTATCGGTGATGTTATGACAATCGAGGAAAATACGAATGTGTAAAATAAAACCCCGCCAGAAGACGACGTGGTTTGTGAAACAGACGTAGATACATTGTGTCGTTTGTGGATCTTGATATGCTCTTTTAAAAATGGCTGAACGAACTTCATCGCCATGTCAGAGCATTGTAGAACTCATCGACGAAGGAATAACATGGTTGGTTCCCACTGGAGAAGATGTGCTCATTTTATAATATACATTTTACGGTTTTCTTTAAATTCATTAGCTAGTTTTATTTAATGTGTGTGTGGGATCTTTTTTTATTTGTAATGTATGTGTTGAACAATACGTGTGTGTATATATATATATATGTGATGACTTTATACGATGTATGTGCTTGTTTTATATCATACATGTGATGCTTTTATTTAAATGAATGAGCCGATTTTATTTAATGTGTGTGAAATTTCTATTGATATATATTATAGTTTTTACTCATATATGTGCTCATTTCTTCTAATTTTTTTAAATGTGCTATCAGTAAGAGTATCATGTGCTAGTTGTAAACAAGAATCTAAAAAATTTATTTTGGAGTCAACAACATTTATAGGAATGAAGATACACTTACCACCATTAAAAAATGAGAAGCACCATATACCATTTGCGGTCAACAATATTTTATGAGAATGAAAATATACTTATCAATATTAAAAATATTAAATTAATGAGTGATTTATACCTACAATATATGTTTGAACCATGGACATATATGGAGTTTATATGATATGTGTGCTAGATTTATATTATACATATGATGATCGTATTAAAATGAACGAGATGGTATTATTTAAGGTGTGTGAGCTTTTGAATGTGTTGAAAAATATGTATATATATGTGATGAGTTTATATGATGTGTGTGCTTGTTTTATATTATATATGTGATGTTTTTTTTAATTGAATGAGTGGATATTATTTAATATGTCTAAATTCCTTTTAACATACGTCATAATTTTTATTTATTTAAATGTTGGTTTCTTTTGATGTAGGTGCCTGTTTCTTGTGATGTATATGCTAATTATAGAATTGCATCATGTTTATTATTAGTCACCTTAATTTTTTTAAAAAAATGGCTCAAACATTCACACACAATAAAAAATATCCAAAAAATTGAATATTCAACAATTAACCTAAATTGCTCAACATTACACAATCATCATTCAATTCAACAATTAACCTAAATTGATATAAATTCTTAAGGTTTTGAGCTATAAAAATCTAATGATATTATCACTTGAAAGAAAAACAAACTTTCATGTTGAGAATTTGATTGAATAAATTGCAAGAATTTTTCAAAGGTTAAGTTCAAGAATAAATGTATGACATGATCAAACCATACCATGTGAGGTTTAAGCCATGAGTCACTTTTACTCATTATTTCTTTGTTGTGTGAAAATCATTTTAATTAAAGGAAACTAGAACTTGCAATTGGGACCGATTCAAGACCATGCCATATTCCCGAAATCGAGCATATGATCGAGGCACTTAGAAAAACCCGAAATTTTTGGCCTTCGTTTGAAATCTAAACCTAAAAATATTTTCCCTTTAGGATTAACCACTCTGAGCCTTTAAGCCTAATTTTTCTTTGAAACCACTATATTTTCCTAGCCTCATAAAAAGACCAAGAAAATCGAACCCAAGTGTACATGAACCAACTCTACCAAGGCATTATAGTTTATGATCATCAAAACTATCAATCGGTATTCAAAAACCGATTCAAAAAAAAAGAGAAAAAGAGGAAAAGAAAAGAAAAAGAAAGAAAGAAAATGTTGAGATCCATTCAACAAGAATAAAGCAAATTAGACATAGTTTAATGTCATGCAATAGAAAAGAAAAACAAAAGAAAGAAAGAAATAGTGATGATCATAGATTTTAAATAAAAACATGCCAAGTTATGGTGGAATGGATTTGTGTCACTTCTTAGCCCAATAATTCCTTTCCATACCAATGTTACAACCGTATAGCCCGTTATAACCTTTAATAAGACCCCGGGATCTTGATTTGAGGAGATGAGTAGGTGGCGAATTGGTCTGATTGCAAGCTTATGTGATAATTTAATTGAATTTGATTATGAGTGTCAATGTTCAAAACCCAAATTGAGAGTGAGTGAAATTTTCGTTTCTATTATATGTGAGGCTCTGTTTTGATTGATCAATGTTCATGTCATGCTTGAATTCAAGAATTAAACCAATGAGAATTTTCTAAACATATATTCAAGAAGAATTAACAATAATGATTGATTTGTATGCCTATCATTTCATTAAACACTGCAATCAAGAGAGTTTAATACTTGTAATTTCGATTATCTTATCCCAATATAAAAAGAATGAAATTTTTGAAGCCACGCAAATGGATTGAATGTGCAGCGTCCTTGCTCTTAGGAGCATTGACTCTGACTGCTCGAGGACGATCAGTATTAAATGTGAGGATGTTGATAATGGCCAAAATTGTTCATTATTTCCAATACATTTCCATGTCTGAGACGAACATTTTGATCGTATTCCCATCTTATTTCAATAAGAAAGCAGTTGAATTTGACAGATTAATGCGAGTTTGTAAAAATAATAAGTTGGTAATGAAAAACACAAAGATATGCAATTTTAATTGTATTTGTGTTAGAAAAATCCAAAAAACATGAAAAAAGAAAAAAAAAGAAAAGAAAAATGAATGAAAAAGATGGGAAAAGGATAAAAATCCCACAAAACTGAATTTTTAGTTAAGTGTTGAAACTCAATGCGGTTTAGGTAATGCGGTTTATACCGCATTGCCCATATAAACCGCATCACTGGAGAAAGAAGAAAATGACCAAGTGTTGGGAGGAGATGCGAAATACCAGTGCGGTTTACTCAATTCGATGTATACCGAATTGACCCCATAAACCGCATCACTTCAAGAAAAGAAAGGAACCAAGAGCAAAATGAGAGATGCAATGCGGTATTACTCAATTCGGTATATACCGCATTGACATGTAAATCGCATTGTACCAAAACAAGGAAGCCAAGCAGGAGGCCATGAGCAGTGCGAAATGGCAAATTCGGTTTACACAATGCGAATTAGATCGCATTGATGTTGAAGACCGCATCCCAGCCAAAGACCAAGAAATGAAGACCTCATGCAATTCGATATAACCAATGCGGTTTATACCGAATTGCTTGAGGAGACCGAATTGAGTTTGAAAATGCATTCGGATGAAGCTGTGGAACACGTAAAAAAGGCATGCTACTTTTAATTGGGCCCTGATGGGTCTAGGGTTCTGAGAAAGATCTATAAAAGCTGACCCTCACCAACACGTGAAAAAAAATTCTTACACACTTGATATTCAGCAGAGGACAAGAAGAATAATCAAGAAGGATCTTCACCCCTTAAGGGTTAGGTAGGTAGTTTAGTTAGTTTATTTTCTTATGCATGGTTAGCTTAGTTTTAGTTGTTTTAACCATAGATTAGTTGTTAACGGCTTGTTGCTACAATTTAGTGTAGCCATTTCCATACTCTTTACATGCTTTTTAGATAGAATGAACCCAACCTTCAATCTAATGATGGTTTTGGGTTATTTATTATGCTTTCAAGTGTTAATACAAGGAAAAATTCCAGAAATGAGTTTTGTTTCATGTGTTTGACACTCTTTAAATGTTTTCCCTAACAATAAATGTGTTAGAATGATTGTTTGTTTCAACTAGGTTTCATTTAATGTGTTCCTAGTTGGCTTACATCTTCAATAAATGTATGTTTAGTGGGTTTGTAGTTTGTTTTATGCCTTAGAGCTTCAAATAAGTGTTTTTAGGCTTTAGATAATCTAGAGCTTGTTAGAAATAGGTTTTAATGCTTTACTTGCATCTTTATTTTTCTATAGATCTTCTATTTATGCTCCCTTAGATTATGTAGGTGTTCTTATTTTTATGCAAGTAGTTCTTAATTTTTAGGCTGTTTTAGGTTAATGAATCTTTGAATTTCATGTTTGTAGTTTTAGGGTTTAATTCATGCTATTACCCACTGTGCATGCATATTTATTGATAACCACAAAATATTCACAAGTATGGCTGCGAGATGACACTGATTTGAAATGAGTGATGGGGTCAATCCCATCTATCATAAACCGCATTCAGCTTAGAAACCACATGAGTACTTGTGAACAAAAATACACTTATGAGAAAATTTCATGCAATGCGGTCGCATTGCCTCAATAAACCGCATTGCATGAGAAAATGGTGTTTGTTGCTTATTTTCTCTTTTAATGCGGTTTCTCTCAATTCGGTATACGCAATGCGGTCTATACCGCATTGCCCATGCAAATCGAATTGCTTCAGAAACCGCATTGCATGCATTCCGCACACTTCATGCCTTAGTTATTTTTTCTCTCTTTGTCTACCAATGCGTTTTGCCAATGCGGTTTATACCGCATTGCCTTTGTAAACCGCATCACCCTCAATTTTTGAAGCAAATACCTTAGCCAAATTTGAGTAAGGGTAGTAACCTCATCAATTCGGTTTGTCCAATGCGGTTTATACCGATTTATTTGACAAACCGCATTCGATGGTGTTATTTCGCATCCTTGCAATGACTAATCATGGGTAAGAAAATACTTCATTTCTCATGCATAGTCAATGCGGTTTATTGGATGCGATTTATACCACATCTAATTTAGTAAACCGCATTGACCCCTTATCCTTATTTTAAAACTCCAAAAATACTTTATTTCCTGAGTTGTGTAAGTTGCATGGGTGTATTGGGCTTAGGTCCATTACATATAATTTTATCCATTACACATCTCAAACTATTAGTGTCTAAATTATTGTTTGATTAACACTCATATAATACCAAAAATATTCTTTTAATTTTATCTTTTCTTTTTATTGTGTGTATGAATGAGTAATAAGGAATATCACAGATCAATGTTGGCAAAAAGGTCACTTCACATGGATAACTATTAGCTCGTCTTCTGTGTATTAATTATTACTCGTTATTTTGCATGATTTAATTGGAGATTGGTGGAAGCTACGACAAAAAGGTCTATTCACAGGGATAACAATTAGCCACTCAGTCAATTCCTAATTAGATACAATTTTCTTTTCCTTATCTTAATTTCAAACATGAATTTCGAGCTATGGTAATATTAGACAGTGTCGATCAACACTATTATAATCGTGCCGTCGTAAGAAAACATGTGGGTTTTTCCTCACTCATGGATAGTAGGACTTTCGATGATAGCGATCACTGTCATTAAAGGTTCCTTACTGTCTAAAATCATTCCATCTGGAATAATTGGGAACTGGATAGCAGATGTTTGCAGTCCGGATAACCCTAGTTATTTCTGGCACTCTTTTTAGCCAAATTCTTCATTTCTCAGGGTTAATCAATCTTTGTGTATCAAATTCTGTCTAATCCCACCATATATTTTGGGGTGTTTTATTTTATCTTCTCATATACATATATGCATGATATTATTATGTAGATATTGTGGTCATATTATTTTGGGATCCTTCCCTTGGACATAGAAGTCTTAATTCAAATCAGATGTTGCATAATAAATTTCTAACAAAAATTCATTTATTAAATCCGGATCTGAGTAAGGGATAATTCCTAGTTATGATTAATTCACATTCTACCGGGGGTTGATTTTGGGAAACTAGAAACAGATTCAGCGATTAGGTCTCACCTAGACTGAAAGGATCTGTGTTTTAATTGAGAGTCTAGTACCTGTGTAGGGAATGATTTTCAAATATCTATAGTTTTCTCAAAATTGCTGTGTGTTGGAAATCTTATATTAGATATTGCATCAAATCAGTGTCCACTTGGATTCAGATGAGATGGGGTAGACAATACTAGAGGAACAACACATAGGCCTTGGTTAATTTCTGAGATAGGGTTGACTATTCTTTCAACTACTACCTTCTCCCACCAAAGCCTAGAATTTAGTCTTGAGTGAGTACATTCGGAATAGATCTTCACAGGTCTGTTCCATTCAGTTTGTATCTCATGACTAACCAGATGTTATAAGCCCTGTGGCTTATTGATATTTGGGGAGTTCTAAATCTGCATCTGGTCACCAAGACAAGGGGCTCTTTTATACTAACGGAATGAGATAGCTTTTGAGGCTTCCGAGTGATAGGTTTTTAAATGTTTTCTTTACCGCCTTCTTTTAAATGCTTTGTAGAGGACACTCGGAAGAATTAGAGGTTGGCCGTTGTATATAAGGTTTAAGAGTTATGGATTAGTTCGGGGTTTAATAGGACTTTGGGTGCGACAGGGGAGAATGATATGAGTACTTGGCATATCAAATAATGATATGTTAGGTGTTGCTTATCCACCATGGAAAGATAACATACCTCGGTAGGGGCAGTTATTAATCTGTGGTATCTTAGATGTTGAGGTCTTAAGAGCATGTAAATTCTGACTGTAAGTACCTGTCTGTTAAAGGGATCATAGTTTAGAAAGCATGAGAGATAGTTAACTGATAGATTACCCCAAACAAAGATCTATGTAATTAAAAATGGAAATCTAATTGTGTCTCATCTGAAATCTTGTCCAATCTTTATTATTTTCTTCCTGTCCCTTCTGTCACATTTTAAATCTGCTTCATAGATAGTGTAGCATAATTTTACATGCTTTGTAGAATAATTTTACCTGCTTTCATAGAATAACTTTTATGGCTTCCTTAGAATAGATTAAATGCTTTTTAGAATAATTTTACTATGCCTTGTAGAATAATTTTAATTGCTTCCATAATCTAGTTTAAATCATGTCAAGTAGTTGTTAAACCCAAACTCAAGCTTGAAACGAGTAACCGAGTGAAAAATCTTAGTAAACGACGTGGACCCTGCTTCTATCGCACATCCTCCAGTGAACGATCCAGTCTTACTATAAATTACTGTAATTTTTGACACTGTGCGCTTTCGGCCCACAGTTTCCTACACGAGTATATAAAAACGTGACAACCTATAAACATATTCCTAATCCCAACTCCATCTTCATAATTGGTTTTATTAAATAAAATTAAACCGGGATTATATTCTTTTCAGAAAATACTCATATAGTGGGAAATTTTCAAAAGTTTCAATGGTGTTAGTAAATTTCAACTCTAAGTAAATTTTATATTATTTAAACTTGGCTTCATCAGCCCTGCATACTTGCCTTATAAATTAAGTATAACTAAACTTCGTAGAACATAATAAGTATCATATAAGGAAACCATGTGCACTCACCTATAATTATTTCTTCTTTCTCCATGGGCAGTTGTACCTCCCAAATACGTTGTGCATCTAAATGCACTTTCTCACCTCAAAACTCATTGAATAATTTTAGATCTAAAGAAATAGCTTTGCTACTTCAAAAGTCGTTGATCCTGCGTGTTTGGGGTTTTATGGTTCTATGTGGAGGTTGAGATCTTCTTTGGTCTCCAGAAATTTTTCATAGTAGGGGGTTAATAGGTATTTGAACTTTGAACGATGTGTTAGGTTTTGCCTCGTACCAACATTTCCCTACCTCAAATCCTTGAGATATGTTCTCTTACTGTCTTTTCCCAAGGAATCAGGACAATGGTAAAGTATACGACCTAAGCTTTGGTAAACTATTTAATGAGAAATAGTTAAATCTTCAGGGAAGTTTCAAGTTTTGTGGCATGATGTAATAAAAAATGAAGAATCCTTTAAATTACCCTCATCGTTAGAACAGATTTTCACGCATATTTGAAGACCCTTCAAACATCAAATTGTTTTAATGATTCTCTGTTGCTTTCTATAAACGAATAGTACCCATGGCAATCATATCTTTTCATGCCTTGAACACCAAAAGTAGTTTGGTTAACTCTTTGGTTTTTAAACTTTACATACCTCGTGTTGTCATAAGTTCTAACCAATTCTCAAGCAAAGGTAAATTACCAATTCTTTAGTATCATATCCTGTAGAGATTTATGGACGAAATTGTTCCTAACATGATTGTCATCAGTTATTTTATTTCTACACAAACATATTTGTTGTTTGAAGGAATTTCTGATAGTAATGTTGCCTTACATCCAAAGGTATATTAGCTATTACAATGTAACCTTTCTTTTGGCCCAGCTCTCCTATCGCAAGATTTTAATTCGATACTTTCAACTCGCCTTTTTGTTTAAAAACAATCAACGATCCAGGGAAGCGATCACCTGTATATTTCTACATAATCTTATACTTCATCCGTTTCCTTAAAATTGGAACAAATGAATAGTACTTACTATTCATTGAGTAATTTTATTTCAATTTTTTAACCCAGTTGTATACAATAAAACATAGTCAATTGAGATCTTGTTTGATTCGTCTTACCGCGTAGTTTTAGAATATCAAGTTTTTATAATTTTTACTTTTACATAATTTGAGATATTAAGCGTTAAAAATATGCATTGGATTGCGTGATATACACAAATGTTTCAATTATTCACAAACGGAGGGAGTACCTCACAACCAAACCAACCCTCCTTGTAACCAAAACAATTACAAAGCACCCACGTTAGTTACTGATAATTATTTTCTTACTCATGGGCAGTTGTACATCAAAAAGTTGTTGTGCATCGCACAGCAAAAAAAAACTAGTCCCGAGATATAAGCAATGCGGGATACTTATAAGCAATCCCCCGTCCCCTTTCAAGGGGCTATATGCTCAATCCACTTGCATTTAGTTGTTATTGACATATTTTGTCAATATTTTGCTATGATTTTGATGTGATTTTTGAGTGTTAATTGAATAGATATGCTTCTATTGATCATATTTTTGATGTTTTTGTAGTATTGATGAAAGATGCACAATCTTGGAGTTATTTTGGCTAAATGGACAGAAGCAGGCCGCATCCTTGGGCGTGATCACGCCAAATGACTGTCTTTGAATTTTGAAGCTTTGGGACCCACTTTCAAGCACCTAGATTATGAATGCATGATTTTGATGGGTATCAAATCTAATGGCATCAGATCTTTGGGCATCACATGATTTGGGAATCAAATTAAAAATAATAATAAAAATTCAACTATTGAGTCACATGATTTGGAGGTTGCTACTAGGAAAGGGCAAGTGGAGGAGGCCATAATTGAATGATTCCATTATATTTAGCACTTGCAAGAAAAAGAAAGAGGGGAGACGGAGGAGAGAGCACACAAGACATTTTGCCATTTTCCACCAAGGAGATTCCAACCATTGAAGAGCACACAAAAGGATTCCAACCATTGGAGACACACAAAAGAGATCCTTTGTGGGTGATTTTCTTGTTCGATTTCTATAATTGATTACCATGTTGGATTGTATGGATTTGGTTATGTTTTGGATGGATTGTGAGTAGTTTTCTTATCTAGTTTAGGCTTTGAATTTGTGTGTGGATATGGAATTGTGAGACTTATTTTGTTGACATATTTTTATGCTTAATTGAATTGGGTATTTTTAATTCCTCTATTTATTATGTTTTGAATTGCTTGATTGATATAGCGGCCGCGTGTTGATTGAGTAATTTATTGCTATATTGGGAAGTGCATCCGTAATTGTGTAATTTTCCAATCAAGTAGCAAACTAGAGGAAGAATACTCTAGTGAGGGATTAAAATCGGTTTTAAACACTACCTCGTAGGATTAGTGTTGAATCGAATTGGGTTTTTCTTGTGCTAAATGCTATTAAGTCATGTTATGCTATGGTCGTACCTAGTATTCACACTTGATTAGGGGAATGGCTTATGGTCGTACCTAAGCCATCGAATAAGTATGGAAAAATTGGTTGGGAAACGCTTGTAGACCAACTTTAACCAATTTAGTCAATTAACCAATTAAGTTAAATGCATGTCAATGATCAATTCCATATCCAATACATAATTCATGCCTAAACTAGAGTTTTAATTATCCTAAAGAGCTCACTTGTTACCTTGCAATTATTTTTATTCTTGTTTAATTTTTATTTTCTTTTTACTAGTTTAGTTGAAATCAAATCCCCCCATCTTTATAAATATAAATATAATTTATAATTAATCAAGTGATTGAAAATAAACTCTTTGAGCAAGTTCCCTGTGGAGACGACCCTACTCACTATATATATTACATTTATTTATCTTCTTTTGTGGTGTAGGACTAATATTTAATTTGCAGCTTTGCGACGAGCTAGCAATTTTTGGCGCCGTTGCCGGGGACTATCGCCAAAAGAGGATTTTTCATACCTTGGTTAATTTAATATATATATATATATATATATTTCTCTAATCTTTATTTCCACTTATTGGTTTATGCCTCGCACAGATCGTGGTGGTGAAAAGAATTACGATCCAGAGATTGAAAAGACCGTACGCCGTTTGAGTAAAGAAGCCAGGGAACGAAGGAGAGAAGAGAAAGCGGAGGTGTTAACACCTTTGCTCAATTTGGAAATTCAAATAGCGGAGGATTCAAGTTCATCATCAGATTCTGAGGAAAGCGAAAAAGTGAAAGAGGAAACTGAAATTCCTCAACCTGCTATGGCACAACAGAGAACATTGAGGGAGCTAGCATCCCCTGACTTGGCTCAACAGCCACTCTGTATTACTTTTCCTACTGTGGCCGACAATGCGGCCTCTGTGTTGAAAACTGGACTAATACATTTGTTGCCTAACTTTCATGGTTTGTCAGGAGAAGAACCACACAAACACTTACAGGAGTTTGATGTGGTGTGTACAAGCATGAAACCAGCTGGTGTCACTGAAGATCAAATCAAGCTAAGGGCATTTCCATTTTCCTTGAAAGATGCAGCAAAGGATTGGTTGTTCAACCTTCCTGCAGGTAGTATCACCACTTGGAATGAGATGAAACGTAAGTTTTTGGAGAAGTATTTTCCTGCTTCTCGAGCTGCAAATCTGAGGAAAGAAATATGTGGTATTAAACAAGCTACAGGGGAATCACTTTTCGAATACTGGGATAGGTTCAATAAACTTATTACTAGGTGTCCACAGCACCAAATTTCCGAGCAATTACTAATCCAGTATTTCTATGAAGGTTTAACCTCTATGGACAGGATGCTTATAGATGCTGCAAGTGGAGGTGCACTTATGAACAAGACACCGGAGGAGGCCTGGGCATTGTTGAATAATATGGCAATGAATTCACAGCAGTTTGGGCCAAGGGAAGTTGTTCCAGTGAAAGAAGTTGGGGAAGTAAGTTCTTTACAGCAACAATTAACTGAATTAACATCTTTTGTTCGTAAGCTTGCTGTAGGGAATGCACAGGTAAAGGCCTGTGGAATATGCTCAAACACGGATCATTCCACTGATGCTTGTCCCACATTGTCTGAGGAAGTAGAAGTTAATGCAACTGGATTTGTGCAAAGTAGGAATTACGACCCATTTTCCAACACGTACAATCCGGGATGGAGGGATCATCCCAATTTGCGTTATGGGAATCAACAAGCTCCTACACAACAACCTCCGGGTTTTCAATCAGCTCCACCGCCGCCACAACAAAGGGCAGCCCCACAAGCTCCCTTCCCAGGTAATTCTCTACATGATCTAGTTAAGAATATGGCAGCTAATATGTTGCAATTTCAACAGGAAACTAGAACAAGCATAAAGAATTTGGAGGATCAAATGTCCCAAGTAGTGAATGAGGTGCGTGATATGAAGCAAAGGGAAAAAGGAAAATTGCCTGCTCAAACACATGCTAATCCTGGAAATGTTAGTGCAATGACGCTGAGAAGTGGAAAGGAATTAGAAGGTCCAAAGGAAATCGTTTCAAAGGAAAAGGCAGAGGATGAAATTGAAAAAGAAATGGAGCAAGAAGCACAAAAATCAAGTGATGAGGTAAAATTAAATTTACCAATTACTCCAAAATCTAATATTGCTCCTTTTCCTCATAGGTTGGTGAAGCCTTCAAAGGGAGACAAGGACAAGGAAATTATGGAGGTGTTTAAAAAAGTGGAATTGAGCATTCCCTTGTTAGATGCAATCAAGCAGATCCCTCGATATGCAAAGTTTCTAAAGGACTTGTGTTCCAACAAGCAAAAATTGAGAGGAGATGAGAAGGTGATAGCGGGAGAAAGTGTATCCGCCATGCTTCAAAGGAAACTTCCACAAAAATGCGGAGATCCCGGTATGTTTGTCATTCCATGCAAGATAGGTAAAATGGAGGTAAAAAGGGCTATGTTAGATTTAGGTGCTGCTATTAATGTAATGCCTAGATCTATTTTTAACTCTTTGAACATTGGACCACTTAAAGAAACGGGCATAATAATTCAATTAGCGGATAGGACTAATGCTTACCCTGAAGGGATTGTAGAGGATGTCCTAGTCCAAGTTAATGAGTTAATATTTCCTGTTGATTTCTATATTTTGGACATGCATGACGAAAACTCACCAAATCCCTCACCTATTTTGCTAGGAAGACCTTTTATGAGCACTGCGCAAACTAAAATTGATGTAAAAAATGGAACTCTCACAATGGAATTTGATGGGGAACAAATAAAGTTTAACATTTTTTATGCTATGAAATACCCTATGGAATCTAATGAATTGTGTGGAGTGGATATACTTGATAGTTGTGTGCAGGAAGTGTGGAAAGAGATGCAAGGGGATGTCATGGTGTACAAGGAAGATCCACCACTTTTAAAAGAAAATGGTATGAAATTTTGTGGATCTTCTTCATTATTTGATCAAGGTAAGAGTTGTTCTTGTGAGATTTGTCCATTTACTAAATCTAACAATGATTCTTTTGATAAAATGGCAACCCCAAGTTTTGCCTTGGACAAGAAGGTGAATGTAAATGGCTTCCAACTTAAGCCATATTACAAGGGATTTGAAAAGAAAAGAAGTGGAGTATATGACTCCCAGAAGTCCCAAGTGGGAAAATGTTAATTGGAACTTTGACGATATGTCTAGCCAAAGACTTAAAAGAAAGGCGCTTCTTGGGAGGCAACCCAAGCTCTATTGTGATTTCATGTTTTCTTATTTTGTATTCTTAGGTTAAGTATGTGTTGCTTTTAACTTGTTTCTATTGACTTGGTAATTGATTCAGGATTTGAGCAAACAGTGGGGGAAGTCATTCTTAGGCGTGACCACGGTTAAGAGGCTTTACAGATTCTGCCATATCAGTGAGAGAAAAGGCAAGAAAAATTGGAAGACAGAACCAAAGGTCACCCTTAGGCGTGACCACGTCCAAGGAACAATTGTGCTTCTGCTTTCCTATTCTTGATGGTCAGGAAAAGACATGGGAAGGCAGAACCAAGGATACTCCTTAGGCGTGACCACGTCCAAGAAATATTTATGTCACTGCCTTTTTATTCATAAGAATTTGGAGAGGATATTGGGAGACATAACCAAAGGCCATCCTTAGGCGTGACCACACCCAAGGAGCAAATGTGCTTCTGTCATAGCACTTGGAAGGGTTAGGGTTTGGAGAGTTAAACAAATTTTGAAATTCCAATCCAACCCCACAAACTCTCTCTCCCTCACAATCGGTCTCCACACTCTCTCTCTCAACCATTCCCGCCGCCGTCCACTCAACCAGCCACCGCCGCCCGCTCCCGCCGCCGTCCAGACGCCGCCACCGCGTTCCCCCTTCCTTCTCGCTCTCTCCTCTCCTTCCTCTCACAGCGCCGCTCGCCATCCCACCGCCGCCGCTCGCGTCGCGCCGCCGCTGCTGGCGCTGCTCGCCGCCTCCGCACCCCTTCTTCCTCGCCTCTCGCCTCCGCACACAGCCGCCGCTTCCACCCGCCGCCATCCACTCACCCGCTCGCCGCCCTGTCCAGAGCCGCCGCTCGACGCCCCTCGCCTCCGTGCTCTCTCTCTCGGTCTGTCTTCCCACCTGCGTCCAGCCGCCGCCGCCGCTCACCCTGCACAGCGCCGCCGCCGCCGCTACCCCCTGTTAGCGCCGCCGCCCCTGTGCCCTAGTTTGGTTGTGAGTTTTCCTTCACTTTTGCTTGGTTCAAATTTGTGCCCTAATTCCTCAATTGAAAATTTTCCCAAACTGATTTGTTAATTTCTGAGGTGATTGTTGCAATTGAATTAACATTTGGAAAATTTCATTTGGGCTAGTTGCTTCTCATTGTGTTGCTTGTTGGTTGGTTGGATAATTGAATCAAGGAAGATTTGAATTGATTGGGAATTGCTTTGTCATGGTTTAGCATTGCTCCGGATTTGTTAGCTTGCATATTGTTTTGGAATCGTTGGTATTTTCTGAGTGCAGGAACAATGACTAGGGTAAATGTGCCTAAGCCGTCTCAACCTAGTGTGCCCCTTGCCACTCGGTCTAAGGCAATTGCAAAGAAGGGAAAGCAACCGGCCACCACATCCAAATCAAAGAAACCGGCCCCGAAAAAGGCTCCTGCTGCCCCTGTCGCACCGTCCATTCCGGTACAGCCACCTACCAAGGTTCCCACTACTTCTAGAGCGCGAAAAGGTAAAGCCGTTCAAGTGCTTCCTCCCACTCTTGTGGGAGGACACTTACACTCATTTTCCCCTGAGCAATTAAAGAGGTATGCACTCCTTAAAGATAGGGAAGTTGTCACTGGCAGGTTTGTTCATATGGGAACTCTTGAACAATTAGGCATTCGGGAGGCTGTTACTAATTACTTCGGGGCGATTGGTTGGGATAGTTTACTTACTTTGCAATGTCCTGGTTTTCATGAGCTTTCTTTGGAATTTTTCACTACATTTGAATTTTCCTTACCTGATCAATTTGATGTTATGACCCCTAATGTAATTCACTTTCGCATGCTTGGGAAACAATTTCAATTATCTCTAGCGGAATTCAATTTACATCTTGGAGTCATAACTAGGGAGGAAATGAACAGTGAAGTTTTTGGTAAATCTGCTTGTAGTTTTGTTGCACCTTTTGGTACATCTTACAGGAACTTTTGGCCAGATTTCACAGGGATTCCTAAGGAGTACTTCGACAAGAAAGAGTTGCCGGCCAATCTTTTAAAAGATCCTGCCCTTCGCTACATTCAACGAATTCTGGCTTACAATGTCTCCGGGCGTGTTGCCACTGCGGGCACCCTAACAAAGACAGAATTTTTCTTTCTTTGGTGCATGGTGCACAAAGTACATGTCAATTTGGGATATTGGTTAGCTATTCAATTTAGTGAAGTGAGACCTAAGAATAGGGATTTAATTGGGGCATGCTTTGTGACTAAACTTGCTTTGAGTTTAGGTGTTTTGACTGGTACTAATCCTTCTGATGTTGCAGAATTTAATCTTCAACAGTCCGGGCCCGTGGAGCCCCTCGATATGTCTGTGCTCTTTCACATGGGCATGGTGAAAAAAGTGGGAAGCACTTATATCCTTGCCCCTCAAAAGAAAAAGCCTTCCCACAAGGCTACCGTCCAATTTGCCCATGACTATGAGAGCCTTCCATCAGCTTCATCTGATGATGAAGAGGCACCAACTTCCTCTAATCAGGCTCCTGCTGGACCTATCTCTCATATTCTTATGCATTCTATGCAGGATAAATTCAACATTTTGAAGGAGGAAAATGCCACTCTCCATGCCAAGGTGGATGCAATGCAACTAGCTCATGATAAGCTCTTGAAGGACAACCAAGTGATCAATGGCAAGCTTGATGAAGCTTTGGAGCTGCTGCGCTCCCTGCCCAGGCCTTGAAGCGATCCGGCACCCCACCTATTTCAGGGACGTTCCTTTTCTCTCTCTTACTTTTGTTTCATCTTTTTATTGCAATGGGGACATTGCTTTATTTAGGTGTGGGGGAGGGATTGAGGATAGTGGATATTTGCTATATATTTTGTTTATTTCCCTGCTTGATCTTTCGTGTGTATCCTTGATTGAGTTGTCAGTATTTTACTATGTTCCTTTTGACCTTGCCATGCCCATTGATGAAATTGAATGATTAGTATGCTTAATCTTCTATTATTTGACCCTAAGTGAGTTCCTGAGCCTTTTTGAGCAAGATAAAAAAATTATTCTACATCATATATGCTCAAGTTTTTTTTGATTGTGTGAACACATGGGTAGTTGGCATCCTAGAACTTGCGTGCAAATACATATTAGCTCCACTTTTATTGAGATTTTGATGTGAATAAGAGGATAAGGCATTAGGATTTACCTTTTTGGCTTTACTTTTAACCTTTACCTTATACATTTTCCCTAGTGAACCAATTCTGAGCCGTACAATTCCTTTTCTTTGTTAAACATTAAACCCGAGCCCAAAGCCTTTCATTTCTTTAAAAACTTGTTTGTTTGAACCCGGAATTGAGGATTAATTCATTGAGCTTGTATCTCATTTGTGCTAGCGATATGGGTTGATGTCACTGTTTCATTGTTGAAGAATTGTGGAAGACGTCATGTTTCGAGATTGGGAAATGTTTTGATGTGTAAATGGGTCGAGGTTTGTTATTGTTGGGGGTTTGTTGATTGACTCGTTCTGCTCTCTCTCTAAAAAAAAAAGAAAAAAAAAAAGAGAAAACAGCCCTGTTTGTTTTTTTTTTAAAAAAAAAAAAAAGAGAGAAAAAGAGCAGTGGATGTAAGTACCTTGGCATGGTTTCCTCTGACTTAAGTGTCATGAACGCAGAGTTGAAGTTCCATCTGCACTTTTCAGATGTGAGAATTCCTCTAATAAACGTGTCAAGATATTGAAACCCACACACACAAAAAAAAAAAAAAAAAAAAAAAAGAGAGAAGAAGAAGAGAGAGTTAGAAAATAAAGGGGTGTTGAAGTCTTGATTGTTGGTTTTGCTTGTGTCATGTCACTTGTTTTAGTGTTTCGTTGTTTTAGTGTTGAAGCACTTGGTTTTATTGTGTACAAGTTCTTGAGTTGATCCTCGATTCCCTAGCTTTTGTATCCTTTTTTTTCCTACCCCTAGCCAATGCCCCGTTATAACCCTTATAAAGACCTTGGATTATGAGCATTTAACTCTTGATGAATGGTGGAGTAAATTTGATTAGCATGCAAGCCTATGGGATTTGTCACTATTTCATGTGCATTGAGTGGAAAAGCCTATACACTTGAGGGTGAGAGCATACTTATATACATTCCCATTTGGTGAGAATAGTTGATTTTGCATACTTTGAGTTTGATGGATTCGATGGCATGGTTGAGGAATTTTGGATCTAGTGAGTGCTTACTTCTTTCTTATGGGACACATGCTTAGGGGCAAGCATGAAATAGGTGTGGGGGAGTTGTTATTGACATATTTTGTCAATATTTTGCTATGATTTTGATGTGATTTTTGAGTGTTAATTGAATAGATATGCTTCTATTGATCATATTTTTGATGTTTTTGTAGTATTGATGAAAGATGCACAATCTTGGAGTTATTTTGGCTAAATGGACAGAAGCAGGCCGCATCCTTGGGCGTGATCACGCCAAATGACTGTCTTTGAATTTTGAAGCTTTGGGACCCACTTTCAAGCACCTAGATTATGAATGCATGATTTTGATGGGTATCAAATCTAATGGCATCAGATCTTTGGGCATCACATGATTTGGGAATCAAATTAAAAATAATAATAAAAATTCAACTATTGAGTCACATGATTTGGAGGTTGCTACTAGGAAAGGGCAAGTGGAGGAGGCCATAATTGAATGATTCCATTATATTTAGCACTTGCAAGAAAAAGAAAGAGGGGAGACGGAGGAGAGAGCACACAAGACATTTTGCCATTTTCCACCAAGGAGATTCCAACCATTGAAGAGCACACAAAAGGATTCCAACCATTGGAGACACACAAAAGAGATCCTTTGTGGGTGATTTTCTTGTTCGATTTCTATAATTGATTACCATGTTGGATTGTATGGATTTGGTTATGTTTTGGATGGATTGTGAGTAGTTTTCTTATCTAGTTTAGGCTTTGAATTTGTGTGTGGATATGGAATTGTGAGACTTATTTTGTTGACATATTTTTATGCTTAATTGAATTGGGTATTTTTAATTCCTCTATTTATTATGTTTTGAATTGCTTGATTGATATAGCGGCCGCGTGTTGATTGAGTAATTTATTGCTATATTGGGAAGTGCATCCGTAATTGTGTAATTTTCCAATCAAGTAGCAAACTAGAGGAAGAATACTCTAGTGAGGGATTAAAATCGGTTTTAAACACTACCTCGTAGGATTAGTGTTGAATCGAATTGGGTTTTTCTTGTGCTAAATGCTATTAAGTCATGTTATGCTATGGTCGTACCTAGTATTCACACTTGATTAGGGGAATGGCTTATGGTCGTACCTAAGCCATCGAATAAGTATGGAAAAATTGGTTGGGAAACGCTTGTAGACCAACTTTAACCAATTTAGTCAATTAACCAATTAAGTTAAATGCATGTCAATGATCAATTCCATATCCAATACATAATTCATGCCTAAACTAGAGTTTTAATTATCCTAAAGAGCTCACTTGTTACCTTGCAATTATTTTTATTCTTGTTTAATTTTTATTTTCTTTTTACTAGTTTAGTTGAAATCAAATCCCCCCATCTTTATAAATATAAATATAATTTATAATTAATCAAGTGATTGAAAATAAACTCTTTGAGCAAGTTCCCTGTGGAGACGACCCTACTCACTATATATATTACATTTATTTATCTTCTTTTGTGGTGTAGGACTAATATTTAATTTGCAGCTTTGCGACGAGCTAGCATTAATCTATTGCCCATTGTTTACATACACTTCATATATAGTATTAATACAATAAAATAACATAAACCAGAATATTAAAATAGCACTTTCTCTTGTGAAAGATGGTTGTTTCATTTCGTATTTATAAATTAAAAAAACAAAATTGCAGTTTCTGTTGTGAAGGGGATGATAAAAAGCATATTCCTGGCAAGTGAATGCACTGTCATTAATGGATAAAACTTGAAAGAAAGCCATTCAAATACCAGATGCTCGTGGTCTTATATATTTATTTTACTGAAATGATTTCTTTTGTTTGTCTGTCATTCTATTTTCATAACTATCTTAAGAGGATATTTTCTTGCAACTTTTAATTCTAACTACTGTGGTCAAGACAGTATAAAGGTTAAGAAATCGAGCTGAGTTGAGTCAAATTTTGATTGTTTCCATTCGCTTCATTTAGCTCGTGATAAGACTTGTACTTGTTTGTTAAGGTTGGTTTCCAACTATCAAGCTCGGTTTATTAAGTGATTTTAATATTTGAACTCGTATTTGTGTTTAGATCATTAAAGCTCATTTGAATGCATTTGAGCTCGGTAGTCTAGTTTAAATTAGAAATTTTAGAATTAGGGTGCAAATTTTATTTATAATTTTATAAGTTTACATTATTTTATGGAGTATAATTTATATAGTAATTTATATAAATCTATATGAAATGACAAATGTGTTTTTCTTAACGAACATAAGCAAATAAGTAAAATTTTAGCTCCTTTATTAACAATGCTTAGTTATATTATTCAGGTCAATATATTTGTTTCCGAATAAGCTTTAAGCCAAACCAAATTGTGTTTGCCCCCGAATTGGTTGATATAAGGCATAGATAATGGCATTCATACTCCACTTCCTCCATCTATTATTACTAGCAGATATGCTCGCTAGCTCCGAACTCCATGCTCTGTTTTTAGTAAACATTGACACTAATGTGTCGACAAAGGTATGTGGGAGTTGGAACTCTATCTCTGAAGTCCCTTTTTGCTCTTTCAAGAAATAATTGTAAAAAAGGATCCAACATGTAACAAAGTAGTGCCGATGCCTCCTCCAGCAGCAGCTGTTATCCATCTAGCTTGTGACCATTTTCTTTTTGTCAATATTGGCGACGCTCATCACACAAGTTGTTGCATGTTATAGAAATAACTATATTTATTTATGTATGTGTATAATAAAATGGTATATGGCTTATTAGCTTGTGTTTATAGTGGAAGTATTGTAATGGAAATTGGGATTAAATGGTGAAAGAAATGAAGTTTAAAGGTGGGATAATAAAATGGATAAAGTGTAACAATTATGGCATGAGATGAAACAAGTATTAAGCTTGTATAAAATTTTTTCTCTCTTTTCTCAATACATTACATAGGCTATTTATAAACTTTTTTATCCTCTCACTATTTACTAACCTCATAATCAAGGCATATGCATTTCAAGACTTTCACATGTCTAACCTTATGATCAAGGCATGAACATGGATATTCACATGTTGAACACTAGACATTCACAATCTTGTTTACATGCATAACACTCCACCTTGAATGTCGTCAATACGAAGAATATGCCTCGTTAAAACCTTACTTGGAAAAAACCCTATGGGAAAAAAATCCAAGTTAGGAAAAAGAGTACATGATTCTTGCATATTTACTTCTCCCCCTGATCAAAGCATCAGTTGAAGTTCTTTAGTTGGCGCATCCCAATGCTTTTCACCAACTTTTCGAATGTTGCTGTTGGTAGTGCCTTGGTAAATAAATCTGCAAGATTATCAGCTGAACGGATTTGCTGCACATCTATTTCACCATTTTTCTGTAAATCATGAGTGAAGAAAAATTTTGGTGAAATGTGTTTCGTTCAATCTCCTTTAATATACCCTCCCTTCAATTGTGCTATACAAGCTGCATTATCTTCATATAAAATTGTTGGGGGTATCTTTTCTTCAGTAGCTATGCCACAATTTTTCAATATATGGTGCATCAAAGATCGCAACCATACACACTCTCGACTGGCTTCATGAATTGCTAAAATTTCAGCATGATTTGAGGAAGTAGCAGTCAAAGTCTGCTTCATTGATCTCCATGAAATTGCAGTACCACCACATGTAAAAACATAGCCAGTTTGAGATTTGGCTTTATGTGGATCTGATAAATATCCGGCATCAGCAAAGCCGATTATTTCATGTCGAGAGTCATTTGGGTAAAATAACCCAAGATCAATAGTTCCTTGGAGATAGCGAAATATGTGTTTAATTCCATTCCAATGTCGTCTAGTAGGAGATGAACTGAATCTCGCTAATAAATTTACTGCAAATGATATATCTGGTCTAGTGCAGTTTGCAAGATACATTAAAGCACCTATGGCACTTAAATATGGGACCTCTGGTCCAAGAATTTGTTCACCTTCCTCTTGTGGTCTAAACGGATCCTTTTTTATATCAAGTGACCTTACGACCATTGGAGTACTCAATGGATGTGCTTTATCCATATAAAATCGCTTTAATACTCTCTGAGTATAAGCTGTTTGATGGACAAATGTTCCATTATTTAAATATTCAATTTGCAAACCAAGGCATGATTTGGTTTTACCAAAATCTTTGATTTCAAACTCCTTTTTTAGGTATTCAATAGCCTTTTGGAGCTCCTCTGGAGTTCCAATCAAGTTGAGATCATCAACATAAACTGCAATGATTACAAACCCTTGTCCATTTTTCTTAATGAAAATACATGGACAAATTGGGTCATTTGTATAACCCTCTTGTATCAATGACTCACTGAGTCGGTTATACCACATTCGCCCGGACTGTTTCAGTCCATATAGGGATTTTTGTAATTTGATGGAATACATATATCTAGGATTTGATTCATATGTCTCTGACATTTTTAATCCCTCTGGGACCTTCATATAGATATCTGTATCTACATTTCCATATAGATACGCAGTAATAACATCCATCAATCTCATTTCAAGATTTTGATGGACTGCTAAACTGATAAGATATCTAAATGTTATTCCATCCATTACGGGGGAATATGTTTCATCATAATCAAATCCGGGTCTCTGTGAAAACCCTTGGGCGACTAATCTCGCTTTGTATCTGACAATTTCATTTTTGTCATTTCTTTTTCTTACAAAAACCCATCTGTATCCAACTGGCTTTATATTTTCTGGTGTTTTGACAATCGGTCCAAACACATTTCGTCTAGCTAGGGAATCCAATTCAGATTGGATTGCATCTTTCCATTTTGGCCAATCTTTTCTTTTCCGACATTCATCAACCGAATTTGGTTCATGATCCTCGTCATCATTTATGATGTCAAGTGCTATGTGGTACGAGAATACATTATCTATGATAATTGCATCTCGATTCCAAACATTTCTGCTTGTGACAAAATTGATTGATATTTCATTATTTTCAAGTTCATTCTCCTCTGGAGCTGCAAGTTCCTGCTCCTCTGGAGCTACTTGCTCTTCAAGAGCTTCTTTTTCCTCTGGAATATTTTCTGTAATTTTGTCACTTTCAATTATTTGTGATCCTCTTTTCTTTCGAGGATTTTTATCTTTTGAACCTGGTGGTCTACCACGCTTCAAGCGTACAGTAGATTCATCTTTGGCACTTGTAATTGGTCCCTCTGGGACATTAATTTTGATAGGAACATTTGCTGCCGGTATAAGAGATTTTGTTACTCTTTTAGAGTCGCATAATGCGTCCGGCAATTGATTTGCAATACTCTGCAAATGTACAATTCTTTGTACTTCTAGTTCACAATCATTTGTACGAGGATCGAAGAAATCTAACGGTGTTTTCCAGTTGATTTCTTTTTCTTTCTTCGGTTGATTTCTGTCTCCCCCTAATGTCGGGAAATGAGATTCGTCAAAATGACAATCTTTGAATTTCGCAGTAAATAAATCACCAGTTAATGGTTCGAGATATCGAATAATCGATGGTGATTCATACCCGACATATATTCCCAATCTACGTTGGGGACCCATCTTTGTGCGCTGAGGTGGTGCAATCGGGACATACACAGCGCAACCAAATATTCTGAGATGGGATATATTGGGTTCATGCCCAAATGTTAATTGTATAGGGGAGTATTCATGATAATGTGTCGGCCTTAACCGCACCAATTTTGCTGCATGTAATATTGCATGCCCCCAAGCTGTCAATGGCAATCCAGATCTCATTAATAATGGTCTGGCAATTAATTGTAAACGCTTTATAAGCGATTCAGCAAGTCCATTCTGTGTATGGACATGAGCAACAGGATGCTCAACTGTTATGCCAATTGACACGCAGTATTCATCAAACCTCTGGGATGAATATTCACCAGCATTATCCAACCGGATATTTTTTATTGTATAATCAGGGAACTGTGCTCGTAATTTAATAATTTGAGCAAGTAATTTTGCAAACGCATGGTTGCGAGATGATAATAATGATACATTGGACCATCGTGTTGATGCATCAATTAGCACCATAAAATATTTAAATGGTCCACATGGTGGATCTATAGGTCCACATATATCACCCTGAATTCTTTCAAGAAAACTGGGGCTTTCAGTTCCCACTTTTGTTGGTGAATGTTTGGAAATTAATTTTCCTTGGGAGCAAGCAACACATATATAATCATTATGTTGCAGCAATTTTTGTCCCTTTAATGAATGGCCATGACTATTTGTAATAATTCGCCTCATCATTGTAGAGCCGGGATGGCCTAGGCGATCATGCCATATCATATATTCATCAGTAAACATATGGCTTCCAATAGACCTCTGGCCTATTTTGGGATGATATATATTAGTGGGCCTCTGGCCATTAATAAACCTCTGGTTTATTTGGGGAATATTAGACCTGTGGTCTAAGTGATAATTTTCAATTGTATTTATCTTTGAAAAATACAATCCAGAAGACAGAGCTGGTAATTTTTCCAATATATATTTCTTACCATGTGTGGTATTTGTAATTAATAAATATTCGACATTCTCTGAAGTCGATGTCTCGAGATGATACCCATTTTCTCGGATATCTTTAAAACTTAATAAATTTCTTCGAGACTTGGGAGATAGGAGTGCATTTTTCACAATTAATTTTGTTCCCTCTAGGAAAATAAGGTTGGTTGTGCCAATTCCTTGTATAATATTTGCACTACCACATATTGTGTTTATGCTTGTATCTCCCATTTTTAAATTGGAAAAATACCTTATGTCTTTTAGTATCGTGTGCGTTGAAGCACTATCAATAAGACATATATTATCACTTTTATAATTCCCCATTTTGCTGTAATTAAAACAAGATATAATTAATATTAAAACAAGATTAAATATAAGTGAAACAACACAATGCATAATAATATAGCAGAAATTAAAAAAATTCAAAGCGTAATAAAAACAATATAATAATATTGTATCATTGAAGAAATTTGTATATCTTTCGATGATATATTTAGCATATCAATAATGGCCTTTTGTAATATTTATATTGTCGTACTTTAGCAAGGTTTATTTCAACCTTTATTTGCTTTATTTATCAATAATTCTCGGTAACTAGTACCAATTCATTAGTCGTACGACAAATTATGGGACTATGTCCTCCTGCCATATTGATAGCATTTTTCTTCAATTGCTTCGCCTTTTAGAGGCATAATTTCTGGCAATTATTTTGCCATTTAAGAATCTGACTCTGTCAGTACACACCAAACTAAAGACCCACGAAATCTGTTGGTATAACCGAACTAAGATTTATGGACTCTGTTGGTATTAATGTCATTTTTATTAATATATTGTCACATATCTCAATCGTGACATTATTCTGAACATGACTGATTTATATCATTTACAGACTTATAGTCTTGCAGTCATTATGATGCCCCGCATTTGGGATTTCAGCCAAAAATCTTTATTTTATCAAAGAGCTGCCATTTGCCCCCACATTAAGGGAACTGTCACTATCTCTTATCAAAAATAAGAATTGGCAAAATGCTTATTTCCCATATATAGACCAATATGATCTTTTGACCGTTTTGTTTTTCTAGGTCTTGTCCTGTGGGCAAAATGCTTATTTCCCATATATAGACCAATATGATCTTTTGACCGTTTTGTTTTTCTAGGTCTTGTCCTGTGGCCGTATTTTTTTTTTCTGCGGTCTAGGCCTGTGGCCGTATTTTTTTTTTTATAATGGTCTTTTCTAGACCCATTGTTTCCAAATAAATCTTAATATCCATATTTCAAGATAAATAATTAATCCCCGGATCTTTCCAACAGCATAGATTCCTGTTTTGAAAAATTAGTCATAACTGATATTGAAAATAGTTGTAATATATTACCTCAAGTGATTTTCTTCTGGATTTGAAAAATTTTGGCAGAACCCCGGTATGAATCAAATTTACAACAGAACTCCAACAAAACCTTGGTAGAATTGGCAAACTCTAATAGAGCTCGTGCTGATAACGTGTTATAGAAATAACTATATTTATTTATGTATGTGTATAATAAAATGGTATATGGCTTATTAGCTTGTGTTTATAGTGGAAGTATTGTAATGGAAATTGGGATTAAATGGTGAAAGAAATGAAGTTTAAAGGTGGGATAATAAAATGGATAAAGTGTAACAATTATGGCATGAGATGAAACAAGTATTAAGCTTGTATAAAATTTTTTCTCTCTTTTCTCAATACATTACATAGGCTATTTATAAACTTTTTTATCCTCTCACTATTTACTAACCTCATAATCAAGGCATATGCATTTCAAGACTTTCACATGTCTAACCTTATGATCAAGGCATGAACATGGATATTCACATATTGAACACTAGACATTCACAATCTTGTTTACATGCATAACATTGCATATATTATTATATAGTAATCCTACATTACCCTACAGAGCTACTATATATATATGGACATGTTAGAACTTATTACAACACACATAACACACATAGGGCCATGGCAACCACCCATTATCTCATCTACATATTTGTTCTCACTACTCTTTCCCTTTCTTCCTTGTCATTTTCAGAAAGGTGCCACCCCGTTGACAAAAAAGCCCTCCTCCAAATCAAGAAAGACTTCAAAAACCACGACAACTTCATCTCCTGGGATCCCAAAATCGACTGCTGCGAATGGTACAAAATTGAATGCCACGAGAAAACCAACCGCGTCATTACATTGGTTGCCTTGGTCGCCGACTTCAATCTTCCACTCCCGCCGGCCGTCGGAGACCTCCCGGCCCTGGAATATCTCACCTTCCACAAAACCAACCTCACTGGCCAAATCCCACATTTCATTTCCAGGCTTTCCAACCTCAGGTCCCTTACCCTCACCTGGAATCACCTGACGGGCCCTATCCCTGAGTTTCTATCCCAATTGAAACAACTCGATTACATCGGCCTCTCCTTCAATAAACTCACAGGTTCAATCCCTGCCTCCCTTTCCAACCTCCCAAATCTCGCTGGCCTCCTCCTCGACCGAAATAGGCTCACCGGAACTCTACCGGAATCCTTCGCGGATTTCCAGGCCGAGAGCGTTTACCTCTACCTGTCGCACAATCAGCTTACCGGCACGGTTCCGCGAAAATGGGGAAATTCAAATTCCTTTACGCTCATCGACTTGTCGAGGAATTTAATTGAAGGCGATATATCGTTCCTGTTCGGGAAAAACAAGAGTCGGCTGTCTTCTGTGGATTTCTCTCGGAACAGGCTGGAATTCGATATATCGAAGGTGGAGTTTGGACAGAGGCTGAATCTCCTGGACGTAAACCATAACAGGATAACGGGGAGGCTGCCGGAGGGATTGGCTGATTTGAATGTACAGCTGAATGTGAGCTATAACCGGCTGTGCGGGCCGATTCCGGTGGGCGGGGATTTGCAGAGCCACGATTATACTGCTTATTTCCATAACAAGTGCTTGTGCGGTGCGCCCTTGCCCGAATGTAAATGAAATTAAAAGTTGGTGTGTGGATTATTTTCCAACATAATCTATAGTGCCGTCCAAGTAATAATATTGTGAAATCGGTTCATAAAAGTAAAGTGCCAATAATTTATCAAAATCTTGTAGTGAATAAAAGTAAAGTCATAAATTTTGAAAATTTTTTGGTTTTTCTAAAATCCTAACATGCAATTAATTAAAATAAAGTTGTAAAATAATGAAATGAATATGACCAGGATAAGATTGAGATAATTGCTTAATGTTGAATAGAGATTTCTAGATTTCTTTATTGCTTGTCAATTGGAAGTTGCATAAAAAAAATTTAATTTTTATTCAATTTTATGCCTATTTAAATTAATCTATGAATGTTTTATCGAACCAATGTCTTCCAATTTCTTAGCAAGTGATTAACCTAAGTGGCTAAGTGGGTTTCTAATAAATTTTGTCTCGTTTTAAGTTACCAATTATAAAAATTAAATTCATCCAATTATTTTTGCCTCAGTATCTTTCAATCACTCAAACAATATGTCATAGTTCAAATAATCTCTTGATTTATCCAAATACATAAGAATCGAATGAATTACATGAAATTAAAGAAATTTATATAAACAAAATCCAATTGCAAACACTGTCAAAATCTTTGTTTCCCAATAGTTGAGTTTAGCCTAACATAAATTCACATAGTTCAAAAATAAGAAGACAGAAAAGCATGTTCATGAATTCAATTGAAGAATTTAACACTCGGTGTAGAAATCTTCTCAGATCTTCATCGGGGTGCGATTCTTATGGGTCCGCCTTCACTTTTTAATCTATGGCCTTCCTCTTCTATCTACCTGATGCGTATGAATGAATATATATGAATTATGTTGAAATGCAAGATGCAGAATGATGCCCGATGAATTATGCTTCTACTTGATTGCGTATGCTTCATTGTAAGATAACGAATGATGCTTTTATATGCTATTCATGTGTGTGTCTTTTCAGATATGCTATGGGATCTAGGTAGATATGTTATGAGATCCAAATATGAATGAATATATGATATATATAGTAGTTGCCTTGAAGATTTGCTCGTTTTCTTTCTCAAGATTCGTCCAAGCTTGGCCCGAATAGGTTCATCCGTCGCGCCCGTGCCACACACGCGCCTCATTTGTTGATGGCGCTGGTTCAGCGTTTCTGGTCTGATGCAACTCAGTTTCCTTTGTTCTTTATGGCGCTGGTTCATCCGTCACTCCATTTTGTTCCATTTGACTCCACTTTGCAAAAAACACCTAAAAACATGCCATCTCAACCAAAAATAATTAAATTGCATTGAACCACATCATCATATCACAATTCATTAATTTTCCTCAAATATCATGTTTTTACCAATTAATCATACAATTTCCATCAAATAATGACTTGAATTATCACCTAGACACAAGTAAATGCCGCAATTTGTGTAAGGCATCGACATCCTCACAAAAAATATTGTTTCTCCTTGAATAAGGTAGAACTAAGACTTGGCAGTACCAAGCACACATAGCAGCTATCAAAATGTCTATAAGATAAACCTCAACCAATCAAATGCTCAAGCAAATTTCAAAATCAAGTTCTCTTTCGTCCCCTTAACATCTAATACTACCTTTCTGTGCAACTCTCATCAGGTTCACACCAAGTAATGTCTATATGTGTATAGAGTACACTCATATTAATTGGGTAAAAACACTCATACCAAGAAATACAAGTAGCCCCATAAATTTGTAACATAATCACATAATCACCACATTTGAGATTCATTTTAATAAATCAATAGAGCTCTTTCAATTAGATTGTAATGAGGCCAGACCGGGTAGGAAAATAAGGAACAATTAGGCTAATCAAGTGGAACAAATTTGTAAATTCCCTGACAAACTCAAAGACCTAATACCCAAGTATATATGCCATCATAATGAATTGAAGCTCACAATCCCCTAACAACTAAAGTCAACTGTTGTATTATGTGCCAAAAGAAAATAAAAACATTAAATTGGACTTTTGTTTTTTTTTATATAAAACAGCAAACTGAATTGAAATTGCATAAATGCTTCAAAATACTGCACAACACTACAAAAAGCATTTTTCTTCTCTTCTCCCTCACTTTGACATGTTTTTTCTCAGCTCCCCAATCATAGCATGATGAATAACCAGCAACGGAGAAAACGTTCCAAGAAAGGGTGCAACAGCCCCCGGCCGGGGATACCACATGAAAGGACATCCAAATGCACACCAAAACTCTCCCAAGTCGGAAGGGCAGTACAAGTTGCACCCAAGGCTTAGGAGCCTTGATGAGGACATCCCAAACCAACTTCCGAAGCAGAGGTACACTCATGTGACAACTCTTGCACACACCAAGACCACCCATAGGACGGTGCAAAACCACCTTACTCCAATTAATAAGGTGGAGATCATGACCACTACCATCCTTCCAAATAAAATTCCTCACACAAGGATCCAACAGTCCCACCTTAAGTGTCCTATTTGACTTTTTGATATTTGTTTATTCAACTTTGAGTAAATTTTATTGTAAGTATATATTTATAAAATATTGTCGAATTCGTTCTAATTAGATTCGTCTAATCGCATAGCTTTAGAATATATATATTTTAAATAATTTTTTATCTATACATATTTTAATATATTAACCGTTAAAAGGTGCATTCACTACAAGAAAAATCTCGTGCACCGACCAAAAATTCCGGTCGGTAGGCCAAGGAGACGGGTCGTCTCGGAGGCCACCGACCGCATTGGTCGGTCGGTAAAAAGCTGGTAGGCGGCCGAGAGGCAACCAAATGTGGTCGGTGCACCGACCATATTTGGGGTCGGTACAGCCTAGTCCCAAAGGTCCAGGAAGGCCCCCACCGACCGCACTACCGACCACTGGTGCGGTCGGTAATTCTCTTCTATGAAAAAATTTGTTCTCGGGAGGGCTCGAACCGAGCACCTCAACAACACCAACCGCAACCCTAACCAGCTTGGCTAGATCTCTAATCATCAATCATTTTCCGCCACGTGTCATATATAGTAAACCTTCTCAAATATATTTGAAAGGTTTTGTTAAAGAGAGGAGTCGAACCCGTCACCTCCCTTGTTCCCTTCGCACGCGTACCATCTGTGCAACCAATGTTTCATGTTATTCTATGAAACCTTTTATATAACCTATTTAAATACATATATACATATATATGTGTATTTAAAATATAAAATAAAAACTAAAATTATATTAATTAAATAAAAACAATTAAATTAATTAAATAAAAATAATTAACTAATTATTTAAAATAAATGAATTAAATAAAATAATAAAATCATTTCAAAAGTTAGATAAATTTGAATTAAATTATAAAATAAATAAATAATTAAAATATAAAATAATTTAATAATTAAATTATAAAAAAATAAATAATTTGATAGCTCAAATAAAGAATAATTGTATTCTGAAAATAATCCAATGAAATATTTTATAAAAATATAAAATAAGTGAAAAAACTTTTAGAGACCGCAAATTCGGTCGGTAATGCGGTCGGTAGACTATTTTTTAAAAAAAACATAATTCAAATAAAAAAATTGAAAAAAAAACTTACCGACCGCTTGGTGCGGTCGGTGCCGCGGTCGGTGGCACCGACCACAATAAATGTGGTCGGTGCATTGGTTGCATAGGAGCCCCCCCCCCCCCCCCCAACGGACACTTTGCACCGACCGCAGGTGCCGGTCGGTGCACCGGTCGGACCACACGACCCGTGTCTTGTCGGTCGGTGCATTCGGTCGGTGGAGCCAGATTTTCTTGTTGTGATTGTATAGTGTGTTCAAGCCAAACATGACATATTTGATGGGAGAGAGGAAGTAAATATTAAAAAACTAAAGAAAGAATTATCAAAATATGGCACCATTACGAGTCTATTGATTTTTTGCACAACACCTGTTATTGAAATAAGCACTATACTAAGATTTGTAAATATAGGGCACGTTTGTAGCTGTAACACCCCAAATAAAATTTTTATTATACTCTATCCAAAATCAATATTTTTATGAGATGGGATTATATTATTATTATTATTATTATTTTTGGAAAATTATTTTATTTTGAGATATTAAAATTCTAGTAAGGGGTATTGTTGCATTTTAAATGAATTATCTTTAGAAAAGTTTATTTTAATGATTATAATAATTATTAGTATTTAACATGTATATTATCTTTTCATGTTATATTATTATTATTTAATGTAAATTTGTTAAAACAAAAAAAAATATATATTAAACGTTTTGTTCTAATAAAAAAAAAAAAGAATGTTTGTTTTATTAGGCATTGCATATATTCAAGGGAGATAAGGGTAGGGTGACGTAGGCATTTTTTTTAATAAAAATGTGTATATAAATAGTATTGAATGCGTCCCACATCGATGATCTCCAAATTTCTCTTCTACCCAAATGCATATATATGTGTGGCATGACTAGATGGGATATATGCACTTGAGAATTTTTATCAAGCTTACTAGCTTACCAACGTGAGCAAATGTGAGCTTAGTTAATATTTTATTTTATTATTATTATTATTATTATTATTATTATTATTATTATTATTATTATTGGGTGATACCTTTGCGTCGCCCCAACCTATTGGGGTGACGCTTTTATGTCGTCCCGGTCTTTCTTTTAAAGAAGGATCTTAGTTTAAATTTTGGTAGCAGAGTAGTAGCTGGGAAGGCGCTAAGGATTTGCTAGGCGAGTTGGTTGTAGTTTAATATTTTGCGGTTTGCGGTAGAGTAAGTTTTCTATACTCTTCTTTAAGCTCCCTATGCTTTTCTGCCCTAATTATTTTGATTCGCTTCCTTTATTGGTTTTATGTATTCGCTTTCCCTATTCATTTAGCTTGTCTTTGCTTTGCTTTCCTTATTTAGTTTGTCTTTGCCTTAGTCGTAGGCCTTTATTGTTGTTCCTGCTTTAGTAGTTGGCATTTCTTTTTCGTTCTTGCCCTACTAGTAGTAGGCTTTTATTGTTTCTTATTGGCCTACAATATCCATTATCGCTTGTTCGTTCATTGATCATTGTTTTATTTGTTAGCCCTGTTGTTCCTGCTGCATTTGCTTTCGTCGCGTATTTCTTTTTGACTTCGTTCCAATTGCCTTTGATTTACGTAGACACTCGCTGTATAAATAACCTTTGACTATATGCCCTAAGTACATCAACATAGGTTATAGCCATCCCGCCGAGGGGTTTAATGGCATATTATAAGTGAGACCAATTCATTGATGATCTTTGTTGAACCTGGTGAGGTAATCCAACTTGTTGTTGACTCTTTGGCCTGCGGGCGCCCTTAAAGGGTAATTATCTATTGATTAATAGATAACAAGCATGATTGAGGTTGACTCGCCGTGTGACGGCCCGTGTTCAGTAGGCGCTGGAAAATGCCACATAGAGTGACCCCTGATCTAAATGAGATCGGGTGAGACCCGAGATTTAGTCAGGATACCGGTATTGTGAGGTTCATTCTGAATCCCTCTAACATGCATGTAACCATTGAGATGGTAAATCATATCTTGGCATTTGCCCTTGTTGAGGATTTCGGGTTGCTCCCGAAATTAATATGTATATTGTCGAACTCCTGAATTGTTGGATTGAGAGTTCCCTTATTGTGATATTCATATTGTTGAACTCTTGGTTATTGACTTGGCTCCCCTATTGTGTTGTTCGAGCTTATGGTTATCCATCTGAAAATGTCCTTATTGTGCCTATAATTTGTTGGTTGTTGTTGGTTCCGAGTATAGGGAACTTACCAGCGAATCTGTCGCTGATAATCCTTCTTTCTTCATTCTTTTTCCTTCCAGGTTAAGATTAAAGATTGACATGGGAAGGGAGCACCACACCTGCATATTTTCTGCACATAAAAATTTTCATTAGTTTTGGAAGATGTCGAACTTTTGACAACGCTGTGTTGTGATTTTGGTATCTTTTGTATAAACTCAAAAATGATTAATATCCCTACACTGTATATTGTTTTGAGAAACGATGTTTATTTTAGTGAAATATTATATTTGTTATCTTTAAATATTGTTGTTGAAAATGGATAATTGGTATACTCATTTTAACCTTAGCATCTCCTGAATAAGCCCGATGTGTCAGATCGAGTCTTATTTGGGAGGTGTGGCGGTAACATCCGCGAGTCTGAAAACCGGGGTGTTACTGCCACCCCTCCTAAATAATATGCCAATGGTAAAAGAATGGATTCCGGAAACAAGTTTGGAAACAAGTATTTTGAAACTGAAATAAACTTACATTTTTAAAATCCATCTCTCCTTTTTAAAACCTAACTTTTCATAAAATCCCTCTTCCTAAAATTTTCATGATTCAGTGTTGTGTGTTAACCTCGCCCACAATCTTACCATACCACCAGCATTGAGCGCAATGCATGATGTTTTCCACATCTCACAACTGCGAAAGTACAATCATGACCCAACGTTCGTCCTCCAAACGAACGATAATATTTGTTGAAGATCTCAATTCTGAAGATAAGCCCCTTCGGATCATCGACACTAAGGAGCGAAAAGCGAAGAAGAAGACGACACGCCTACTTTGAGTTATTTGGTCGAACCATGGCACTGAAGAGCAAACTTGGGAAATGGAAGCTGAGATGTAGTAAAAGTATCAAGAACTCTTCCCCGAGAAAGACGTAGTTATGAGGGCATAACTAGAATCCTAAGTAGGGGAGGATGTAATACCCCAACCTACATTACCACGTTACTCTTAGGAGGATACAATTTTATGTTGGCATATTTTATGTAGGCTCTGGGGCATATTTTTACCTAAATTGACTTCGGGGACGAAGTCATTTCTCAAGTGGGGTAGATTGTAACACCCCAAATTTTTATTATACTCTATCCAAAATCAATATTTTTATGAGATGGGATTATATTATTATTATTATTATTGGAAAATTATTTTATTTTGAGATATTAAAATTCTAGTAAGTGGTATTGTTGCATTTTAAATGAATTATCTTTAGAAAAGTTTATTTTAATGATTATAATAATTATTAGTATTTAACATGTATATTATCTTTTCATGTTATATTATTATTATTTAATGTAAATTTGTTAAAACAAAAAAAAAAATATTAAACGTTTTGTTCTAATAAAAAAAAAAGAACGTTTGTTTTATTAGGCATTGCATATATTCAAGGGAGATAAGGTAGGGTGACGTAGGCATTTTTTTTAATAAAAATGTGTATATAAATAGTATGGAATGCGTCCCACATCGATGATCTCCAAATTTCTCTTCTACCCAAATGCATATATATGTGTGGCATGACTAGATGGGATAATGCACTTGAGAATTTTTATCAAGCTTACTAGCTTACCAACGTGAGCGAATGTGAGCTTAGTTAATATTTTATTTATTATTGTTATTATTATTATTATTATTATTATTATTATTATTATTATTATTATTATTATTATTATTATTGGGTGATACCTTTGCGTCGCCCCAACCTATTGGGGTGACGCTTTTATGTCGCCCCGGTCTTTCTTTTAAAGGAGGATCTTAGTTTAAATTTTGGTAGCAGAGTAGTAGCTGGAAGGCGCTAAGGATTTGCTAGGCGAGTTGGTTGTAGTTTAATATTTTGCGGTTTGCGGTAGAGTAAGTTTTCTATACTCTTCTTTAAGCTCCCTATGCTTTTCTGCCCTAATTATTTTGATTCGCTTCCTTTATTGGTTTTATGTATTCGCTTTCCCTATTCATTTAGCTTGTCTTTGCTTCGCTTTCCTTATTTAGTTTGTCTTTGCCTTAGTCGTAGGCCTTTATTGTTGTTCCTGCTTTAGTAGTTGGCATTTCTTTTTCGTTCTTGCCCTACTAGTAGTAGGCTTTTATTGTTTCTTATTGGCCTACAATATCCATTATCGCTTGTTCGTTCATTGATCATTGTTTTATTTGTTAGCCCTGTTGTTCCTGCTGCATTTGCTTTCGTCGCGTATTTCTTTTTGACTTCGTTCCAATTGCCTTTGATTTACGTAGACACTCGCTGTATAAATAACCTTTGACTATATGCCCTAAGTACAGCAACATAGGTTATAGCAATCCCGCCGAGGGGTTTAATGGCATATTATAAGTGAGACCAATTCATTGATGATCTTTGTTGAACCTGGTGAGGTAATCCAACTTGTTGTTGACTCTTTGGCCTGCGGGCGCCCTTAAAGGGTAATTATCTATTGATTAATAGATAACAAGCATGATTGAGGTTGACTCGCCGTGTGACGGCCCGTGTTCAGTAGGCGCTGGAAAATGCCACATAGAGTGACCCCTGATCTAAATGAGATCGGGTGAGACCCGAGATTTAGTCAGGATACCGGTATTGTGAGGTTCATTCTGAATCCCTCTAACATGCATGTAACCATTGAGATGGTAAATCATATCTTGGCATTTGCCCTTGTTGAGGATTTCGGGTTGCTCCCGAAATTAATATGTATATTGTCGAACTCCTGAATTGTTGGATTGAGAGTTCCCTTATTGTGATATTCATATTGTTGAACTCTTGGTTATTGACTTGGCTCCCCTATTGTTTTGTTCGAGCTTATGGTTATCCATCTGAAAATGTCCTTATTGTGCCTATAATTTGTTGGTTGTTGTTGGTTCCGAGTATAGGGAACTTACCAGCGAATCCGTCGCTGATAATCCTTCTTTCTTCATTCTTTTTCCTTCCAGGTTAAGATTAAAGATTGACATGGGAAGGGAGCACCACACCTGCATATTTTCTGCACATAATTTTCATTAGTTTTGGAAGATGTCGGACTTTTGACAACGCTGTGTTGTGATTTTGGTATCTTTTGTATAAACTCAAAAATAATTAATATCCCTACACTGTATATTGTTTTGAGAAACGATGTTTATTTTAGTGAAATATTATATTTGTTATCTTTAAATATTGTTGTTGAAAATGGATAATTGGTATACTCATTTTAGCCTTAGCATCTCCTGAATAAGCCCGATGTGTCAGATCGAGTCTTATTTGGGAGGTGTGGCGGTAACATCCGCGAGTCTGAAAACCGGGGTGTTACAGTAGCACTATATTGTATTAAATTAATGTTATATACAGTATTTTTATTTTAAACGATTAAATAAAAAAAACTAGGTTTCTACTTTAATAATAAATAATATATTAAAATACTATTATTTTGAAAATAATAAAATCAAAATAATTAATATATTAGTAAATAAGTTTTTAAAAATAATAATTAGATAATTAAATAAAAATAATTAATTTATTAAGAAATACTCCATAATATAAAATAAATATTATTTTAATATTATAATATTTGTATTTAATAGCTATGGGATGAACAAGGAAAAGAAAAAAAAAAGGAAAAGGATAAATAAAAAGAATACACTATAAACCCACCCTCCAATAACAAGCTAAGGTATTTCGTATTAATTAATTTACGCAAAAAAACAAGGTATTAATTAATATATCAAACAACTCATGAAAATAATATGTATACATCTCTTGAAAAGTACCAAACATATGATAGCATTATTTTAGTGCAAAATATTAATACTGTACGCCATAATATATCCTTATACACCGTGCAAACGTACACATAGTGTTATACTTCTTTGTTTTTTTTAAAGGTTACATTTCTCATTTACACGTATGCCAATGCACATTTTCAACGATTAGTAACTCAAATTCGGTATAAATAAAAAATCTATAATTATAACAAAAATAGAAGTCAAAGTACTACAATGAACAGTAAAAGAAGTCAAAACGTAACACTTAAAAAAAAGGAGGGAGTATTTTGGAACACTAAAAAGAACCACCGAATTCGATAGTTATATGATTTTTTCTTGTAATTTAATAATTTTAAAAACAAATCTACGAAAGTGAAGAATTAATAAATGAAGTGGGGTGTATTCATTCAAGACTCTATACCATTTTTCTAAACTTTTAAAGTTTGGGTGTATTCAATTTAGATTTAAAAAATAAACACAGTTGGCCTGATCAGTGATATGTGCCTCTGGCAGCTTAAGCAAAGGTTACTGGTTCGAGCCTTTGTGTATGCAGAATTTTACTTTGGGAGATGCAACACTTCAGTGCCCACCAAGTGTAATGACCCGATTTAATTAAATTGGACTGTTTAAATAATTTGGTATTTGGATATTTTGCATTTTAGTCCGGATGGGGTTCCTTTTGTGTAAATTGAGAGTGATGGGGCCTTTTTGCAATTATTTAACTATTGTAGAGTTAAATGGGGTTATTTTGTAAGTTGGAAAGAAAAAGAAAAGGAACGGGAGATGAGATAGGGGAGAGGCCGACACATTGAAGGGTTTTTGGGGTGATCTTCGGCTCTTTCAAATCACCGCGTTTCTTGGCCGATTGATTAATCGGTTGTTGGTAAGTGTTTCTCTTCGTCATCTTCTTCGCTATGATTTTTATTTCGATCATTTTGGTGGTGAATTGGGGATGTTTCGAAATGCTAGGTTTGTGAGTTGTTTTGGCCAATCGGATTCGAATTTGAGCAATTCGGAGGCGTTTAATCGTTGAGAAGATATCAGGCAAGGGATTTTTATGCTTAAATTACGTGTTTGGGGAGGTATTGGGGTGAATAATTCCGGCAACGGTTCTATGTGCTTTGTCATTGTCCTTGCAGTTTCCAATTAGTTGTCTGCGTATTTCTTCCTATTAAGAGCTACTTTGGTTTGTATTTGTGAGTTATAATTACAGTAGAATGGGGAACCAATTCGGGAAATTGGATTTGATATTCATAGTGCGATCACCGAGTGAATGATTATATAGGTTCATTCTGAAACTTTAGAATCAGAGCCCTTCTATAATTATAAACTTTGGAATATTGGATTTTAAATCGCAGACAATGAATGTAGAGTTGAAGCTCACGGCTCAGCGAAATAGGTAGCAGATATAAATGTGTGCTTATCTAAATTAATTAATTATGTGTATAAAATATGTACAGGGAAGGTCAGACTTTGGTAAGCTATAAATTGGAAAATGATGATATAGTGCGTGACTATGTGGACTTATATTTCTTTAAAACAAAATCAACTTGCTATTCCAAATCCTTTATAGTGGTTTGTTTAAAGAAATGAATTATTTACTGTAAATGGTGTACAGTGATGTGACACAGACAATTGCTTGATTTTGTTGGGAGCTTTACATATTTAATTATATCTTATATCTTTAATTGTTATGGGGTTAGTGAAGTTGGTTCTGTTGAGATTATGACTATTATTAAACGAGCAGCTTTCACATGTGTTGTTGAGTCCCGATGGCCCTTCGGGGTGTGATTATTGGCTATGAAGCCTGTTGGCCCTTCGGGGTGTGATTATTGGCTGTGATGCCTGTTGGCCCTTCGGGGTGTATGATTTAGGCTGTGATGCCTGTGGTCCCTGCGGGGATGGTGTATGTTACCCTGTAACGGGTTGGAGTTGATGATATCCTCACCCGTGGGTTCATACCACCCGGGTTTTTAGGTGCCGGCTAGGCATATTCATTGCATTTGCATATAGGTTAGATAGGTGTATGTTAGGCCATGCATCACGTGCATAAATTGTATGATTGTGGTTCAAGCACCGGTATGGGACGGTGTGATGTTTATTTGCTTTTATTTTTATTCTGCTCTATTATTCATGCTTTCATTATTATTATTATTATTATTATTATTATTATTATTATTATTATTATTATTATTATTATTATTATACTTTTTTATTATTTACTCTTGTTGCTCTGTTATCCTTTACTCCCCAACACGTAGCCTTGCTCAGTACGTTGTACTGACTCCCTTTGCTTTTGTCTGTTTTATAGATCCTGCTGGAGGCGCTGGAGCATGATTGGGGTATGGGGATGAGAGATCACATAGATAGGATTCTCATGTCATTTTTATTATGTTTATTTATGTGGTACTCTGTTATTTGCTATTACTTGATACTTGGTTGTCTAGTTGAGGCGTGTGAGACTAGGATTTACATTCAGTCGGCCGGAGGCCTTATGTGATTTACTGATTTGGGCTGGTAGCCCTGTTTGAGATATGGGCAGGCTGTTTATGCTGTTTGTGAGGCTTGTAGCCCGGATAATTTGTTGATATTGTTTTATGGTTATTGGTGAGACTTTCTTCCAGATGCCTATGTGTTTATTTGATTCTAGCTTCTGCATTAAAATGGATTAATCATATTATTACTTTAGTTCTGCTCAGCCTTGTACTAGCTGTTTTAAATTAGCTGGCCACTAGTTTAGAATAGTTAGTACAGCAGTAATGCTTGCGAAAATCAGGTTTGAATTTTCGGGGCGTTACAGAGTGGTATCAGAGCCTGTGTGCTCTTTATTGCATTAAAATTGGTGTAGACATAGGCGGTGAGATGTGTGTGGGATACATATAGTGTAGATTTGCATTCCTCTTATTTTTGTTTAGTTTTGCGCATACCAGTGTGAGACACAGTTGGGGAAACTGTGGAAAAACAATGGTACTCCAGTCAGGATCCTTGAGATTTCACAGTCATTGAGGACTGGGAATTCATTGTTATTTATTTATTTTAATTGTTTTATTCTTTATTATGCCATCAGATATATGAGATATATGGTATGTTGGTGATTTCTGCTGACATGTTTGTTCATGTTGTGTCTGTTTTGCATATCAGAATGGTTCCTTATCGCGCTAGAGGTGCTGGTCGACGGGGAAGGCCCCGCAGGAACCAGGGTCCACCCGTTGGAGATAGGGTAGGGGACTTTGCACCTGAGGAGATGGGAAATATGGTTCCACCTGATGGAGTTGAACAGGGGACAGACGGACTACCTCCTCCTCCTCCACCTGCACCAGAGGTACCACCTGTGGCTCAGGTGCCTCTCGGGAATCCACCAGTAGGTGGTGCAGCTGCCTTCAATCCAATTGAGTTCGCCCGGCAGCTGGCACAATTCTTCCAGTTGTTACCACAGCCTGTCGTGCAGCCTGCCCCTGCACCTGTTCCTGTCCATGTGGACTATGTGGACCTGTCCACAAAACACCGTCCACCAAAGTTTGCAGGGGGTGCCAGTCCTTCTGATCTGGAGAACTGGAAGTATCAGTTGGGTCGGGTTCTTATTAATATCAACTGTCCTGAGGACCAGAAGGCCTATGTAGCTTCCCACTATCTGGAAGGGGAAGCACTGCATTGGTGGAGGACCCGCGAGCACGACCTACTCGCTCGACCCGGGTTCAACTGGGAACAGTTTACAGAGGCTCTTAGTTCCCATTTCTATCCACCACATGTCTTGGAGGCGAAGAAAATGGAATTTCTGGGTTTGAGACAGACGGAAAGCATGAGTGTGACCGCTTATCACAGGAAGTTTGTGGAGCTTATGAGGTATGCTCCGGAAGTTATGCCCACTGGTAGGGACGAGGTTCGTCGTTTCATTTCGGGTCTTCGGGCAGGAATTAAGTCCTTTTTTGGCTATCGAGGTTATGATACATTGTCTGAGGCATTCGATCAGGCTTTATATGTGGAGGAGAGTCGGTCTGAAGAACGCCAACAGTGGCAGAGTAGAAAGAGGCAAAGGGACCGGGGCCGTGAGGGGCAGCGAGGCGGCGATCAGAGGGGCCAGCCTGCTGTTAGGGGTCGCCGTGATGGTGGTCATGCTGATGTGGGCAGGGGTGGTGGTCGTGCACCGCTACCTGTTCGTGAGGTTGGACCGGATGGGCGACCTGTATACCGTTGTTGGACATGCCACGAGGTGGGTCATCGCCGAGCGGATTGCCCGCATGCTGGCAGGGGTAGACCAGTTCGGGCTGACAGGGGTGGCAGACTGAACGTCTTGGATCGTGCGGAGGCAGATCGTCGCGATGATGTTCTTGCAGGTGTGTTTTAAATTCCTGCAGTTTTCTATTTTCTTTTCATTGTGCTCTGTCTTTGTAAACTTTGTACCCCGTTTAGGTACTATTACTGTTGCGAATCATTCTGCCTTTGTATTGTTTGATTCGGGAGCCTCGTGTTCGTTCGTGGCTTTGCGATTTGTGCGGGAGCACGGTGTAGGACCGTTGGTGCCCTACCAGATGCCTGTTTCCTTGCCTTCGGGCGATATCATCCGTAGTGATCACATATGGTGAGATGCGGTATTGAGCATCGAGGGCCGTGAGTTCAGAGCCGACTTGGTTGTATTTAGCCTGGCTGACTTTGATGTAATTTTGGGCATGGATTGGCTGACTCGCCATCGTGCTGTTATCGATTGTGGTATTCCACGCATTTCCTTCCGAGATCCTCTCGATAAGTATGTCTCTTATCGACCTTCTTTGATTCCACCTGCTATTAGTGTGGTTTCAGTTGCTGCGTTGTGTGATTTGATGCGCAGGGGTTGTTCTCTTTCCCTGTGGCAAATGAGGGATCTTCGAGCAGAGGTTCCTACTGCTTCGAGTGTCCCTGTTGTCTCTGAGTTCGGGGATGTGTTTCCCGATGAAATTCCTGGTCTCCCACCTGCTCGGGAGATTGATTTTTCTATCGAGCTGATGCCTGATGCAGCTCCTATTTCTAAGGCTCCTTACCGAATGGCTCCTGCTGAATTGAAGGAGTTGAAGGATCAGTTGAATGAGCTTACTAATAAGGGGTATATCCAGCCGAGTAGCTCGCCTTGGGGAGCTCCTGTACTGTTTGTTAAGAAGAAGGATGGGTCGATGAGGATGTGCATCGACTACAGGGGTTTGAACCGAATCACAGTGAAGAATAAGTATCCTCTACCTCGGATTGAGGATCTGTTTGATCAGTTGAGAGGGGCCAGTGTATTCAGTAAGATTGATTTGAGATCGGGCTACCATCAGATAAGGGTGGCAGAGGCTGATAGGCCTAAGACAGCATTCAGAACTCGTTATGGACACTTTGAATTCACGGTCATGCCTTTTGGTTTGACTAACGCACCAGCGATCTTCATGGATCTTATGCATAGGGTATTCCGCCCCCTGCTGGATGTGTGCGTGGTTGTGTTCATAGACGATATTCTGGTCTACTCGCCGACTCGTGAGGCACATGCTGGCCACTTGAGGACAGTGTTGAACACATTGCGAGAGCATAAGCTATATGCTAAACTCTCCAAGTGTGAGTTCTGGTTGGAGAAGGTGTCGTTTCTGGGACATATTGTTTCGGGTGAGGGCATTGCAGTTGATCCTGCTAAGGTGGAAGCGGTACTAAAGTGGCAGGCCCCGAAGAATGTGGGAGAGATCCGGAGTTTCTTAGGTCTTGTTGGCTACTACCGCAGATTCATTGAGGGGTTCTCGAGCATTGCTAGACCTCTGACTAGACTATTGAGGAAAGATGTCAGATTCAGATGGGATGATGCTTGTGAGCAAGCATTCGAATTGTTGAAGAAGAAAGTGACAGAGGCACCTGTTTTGGTACTACCTGATGATTCAGGCGAGTATGAAGTTTACACGGATGCGTCACTTAAGGGTTTAGGTTGTGTGTTGATGCAAAAGGGCAAAGTGATTGCTTATGCATCTCGACAGCTTAAGCCACATGAGCAGAATTACCCGACTCACGATTTGGAAATGGCAGCGGTAGTGCATGCTCTGAAAATCTGGAGACACTATCTGTATGGAGCGAAGTGTAGAATTTATTCAGATCATAAGAATCTGAAGTGTCTGTACATCTCAGACCAAATGAGTGGCAGACAGAGGAGATGGATGGAGTTATTGCAGGACTATGACACAGATATTCAGTATATTGAGGGAAAGGCGAACCGGGTGGCGGATGCTTTGAGTAGGAAGGAGCATCATTCAGTGGCATGCTTAGGTGTGATGCCTGAGTGGCGCAGGGAGCTACACAGACTTGAGGTTCAGGTAGTTCCTGTTGGCTCTGTTCAGCACACCTTAAACATGCTAGTTACTGCATCTTCTTTGATTGATGAGATATTTGATAGTCAGCATGATAGTGGGGAGATGGCGGTACTGAGACAGAAGATTCAGGATGGTAAGGCTCCGGGTTTCAGAATCGATAATAGGGGCATGGTGAGATATGGTGATAGATGGTGCATTCCGGAGTGTTGTGTTGACCTGAAGAAGAAGGTCATGGATGAGGCTCACACGACTCCTTATTCTGTTCATCCAGGGGTCACAAAGATGTATAAAGACATCCGACAGACTTATTGGTGGAATAACATGAAGAGGGAGATAGTTGAATATGTGGCTAAGTGTGCCACATGTCAGCGAGTGAAGATTGAGCACATGAGACCAATGGGTTTGCTACAGCCCCTAGCAGTGCCCGAATGGAAGTGGGAATCCATCTCCATGGATTTTGTGACAGGGTTGCCTCCGACTGTGAGGAAAATGGACACTATCTGGGTAGTGGTGGATCGATTGACTAAGAGTGCAGTGTTCATACCTATGAGACTGACATGGAGTATGAGCCAGCTTACCCAGGCTTATATTCAGCATGTTGTTAAAAGGTTTGGGATTCCCAAGGAGATTGTGTCTGATCGGGATTCCAGATTTCTGTCCAAGTTTTGGAAGGATGTGCAGGCAGCGTTTGGCACGCAGATTAGCATGAGTACTGCATGGCATCCTCAATCAGATGGTCAGACAGAAAGGACCATTAGGACTTTGGAGGATATGTTACGAGCTTGTGCACTGGACTTTCAGGGTAGTTGGGAGAATCACCTCAGTTTGGTGGAGTTCAGTTACAATAATAGTTATCATGCAAGTATTGGCATGGCTCCCTTCGAGGCATTGTATGGGAGAAGGTGTAGGAGTCCCTTATGTTGGAATGATCCAACAGATAAGGTGAATGTAGGTCCTGAAATGATTGAGCAGACTGTGGAGTTCGTGAAGATCATTAGGGACCGTATGAAAGAAGCTCAAGACAGACAGAAGAGCTATGCTGATCTAGCTCGTCGTGATGTGGAGTTTGAGGTTGGTGATAGGGTATTACTGCGGGTATCGCCTATGAAAGGGGTACGCCGGTTCGGTAAAAAGGGCAAGCTGAGCCCGAGATACATTGGACCCTATGAGATTGTGGCGAGAGTTGGTAAAGTGGCTTATAGGTTGGCTTTACCAGCCGAGGTGGGTCGAGATCATGATGTTTTTCATGTTTCTCAGCTCCGGAAGTTCGTATCTGACCCATCTAAGATTATCCAGCCTGATGAGATTGAGTTGGATGCGAGTCTTGAGTATGAGGAGTATCCAGTTCGGGTGATTGATGCAAAGGAAAGGGTTCTAAGGCACAAAACCATCCCGATGGTTAAGGTGTTGTGGTCTAGGCATGGAGCTGAAGATGCTACTTGGGAAACCGAGGAGCATATGAAGCTGAAGTACCCAGAATTGGACTTGACTCCGTTGCCTTGAGATAACATTTTTCCCCTTGTTTTGATTTTTGATCATGTTCTTGAATGTGCCTTTCGGGGACGAAATGATCGTAAGGGGGGAGGAATGTAATGACCCGATTTAATTAAATTGGACTGTTTAAATAATTTGGTATTTGGATATTTTGCATTTTAGTCCGGATGGGGTTCCTTTTGTGTAAATTGAGAGTGATGGGGCCTTTTTGCAATTATTTAACTATTGTAGAGTTAAATGGGGTTATTTTGTAAGTTGGAAAGAAAAAGAAAAGGAACGGGAGATGAGATAGGGGAGAGGCCGACACATTGAAGGGTTTTTGGGGTGATCTTCGGCTCTTTCAAATCATCGCGTTTCTTGGCCGATTGATTAATCGGTTGTTGGTAAGTGTTTCTCTTCGTCATCTTCTTCGCTATGATTTTTATTTCGATCATTTTGGTGGTGAATTGGGGATGTTTCGAAATGCTAGGTTTGTGAGTTGTTTTGGCCAATCGGATTCGAATTTGAGCAATTCGGAGGCGTTTAATCGTTGAGAAGATATCAGGCAAGGGATTTTTATGCTTAAATTACGTGTTTGGGGAGGTATTGGGGTGAATAATTCCGGCAACGGTTCTATGTGCTTTGTCATTGTCCTTGCAGTTTCCAATTAGTTGTCTGCGTATTTCTTCCTATTAAGAGCTACTTTGGTTTGTATTTGTGAGTTATAATTACAGTAGAATGGGGAACCAATTCGGGAAATTGGATTTGATATTCATAGTGCGATCACCGAGTGAATGATTATATAGGTTCATTCTGAAACTTTAGAATCAGAGCCCTTCTATAATTATAAACTTTGGAATATTGGATTTTAAATCGCAGACAATGAATGTAGAGTTGAAGCTCACGGCTCAGCGAAATAGGTAGCAGATATAAATGTGTGCTTATCTAAATTAATTAATTATGTGTATAAAATATGTACAGGGAAGGTCAGACTTTGGTAAGCTATAAATTGGAAAATGATGATATAGTGCGTGACTATGTGGACTTATATTTCTTTAAAACAAAATCAACTTGCTATTCCAAATCCTTTATAGTGGTTTGTTTAAAGAAATGAATTATTTACTGTAAATGGTGTACAGTGATGTGACACAGACAATTGCTTGATTTTGTTGGGAGCTTTACATATTTAATTATATCTTATATCTTTAATTGTTATGGGGTTAGTGAAGTTGGTTCTGTTGAGATTATGACTATTATTAAACGAGCAGCTTTCACATGTGTTGTTGAGTCCCGATGGCCCTTCGGGGTGTGATTATTGGCTATGAAGCCTGTTGGCCCTTCGGGGTGTGATTATTGGCTGTGATGCCTGTTGGCCCTTCGGGGTGTATGATTTAGGCTGTGATGCCTGTGGTCCCTGCGGGGATGGTGTATGTTACCCTGTAACGGGTTGGAGTTGATGATATCCTCACCCGTGGGTTCATACCACCCGGGTTTTTAGGTGCCGGCTAGGCATATTCATTGCATTTGCATATAGGTTAGATAGGTGTATGTTAGGCCATGCATCACGTGCATAAATTGTATGATTGTGGTTCAAGCACCGGTATGGGACGGTGTGATGTTTATTTGCTTTTATTTTTATTCTGCTCTATTATTCATGCTTTCATTATTATTATTATTATTATTATTATTATTATTATTATTATTATTATTATTATTATACTTTTTTATTATTTACTCTTGTTGCTCTGTTATCCTTTACTCCCCAACACGTAGCCTTGCTCAGTACGTTGTACTGACTCCCTTTGCTTTTGTCTGTTTTATAGATCCTGCTGGAGGCGCTGGAGCATGATTGGGGTATGGGGATGAGAGATCACATAGATAGGATTCTCATGTCATTTTTATTATGTTTATTTATGTGGTACTCTGTTATTTGCTATTACTTGATACTTGGTTGTCTAGTTGAGGCGTGTGAGACTAGGATTTACATTCAGTCGGCCGGAGGCCTTATGTGATTTACTGATTTGGGCTGGTAGCCCTGTTTGAGATATGGGCAGGCTGTTTATGCTGTTTGTGAGGCTTGTAGCCCGGATAATTTGTTGATATTGTTTTATGGTTATTGGTGAGACTTTCTTCCAGATGCCTATGTGTTTATTTGATTCTAGCTTCTGCATTAAAATGGATTAATCATATTATTACTTTAGTTCTGCTCAGCCTTGTACTAGCTGTTTTAAATTAGCTGGCCACTAGTTTAGAATAGTTAGTACAGCAGTAATGCTTGCGAAAATCAGGTTTGAATTTTCGGGACGTTACACCAAGTCCCTGATAGATTAGTCATGTGCCCAATATGGCATGGGGATACCCGGTATACGAAAAAAAATAAATTAGATTTTAAATTTTTTTTAAAAAAGTTTTAGGTATTCAATAAGAATTTTAAAAAGTTCAAAAACTTTTAGGTATTTAACTCTTTATGGATTTTAATTTTTCAAAGATTTGAATTCTCTTTAAAAATATAAGTATACAAATACAAATACTTCAAATAAATATTTGTTCGGTTGAAATATAAATACACATGGCCTATTTGCATATTCAATCCCTCATCCCCTTTCAAGGGGCAAGGCTCAATCCAGTTCCATTAATCAATTGCCCATTGTTTACACTTCACATGTATTAATAAAATAAAATAAAATAAACCTAGATAAACCAGAATATTAAAATAGCACTTTCTCTTGCGAAAGATGGTTGTTTCATTTCTTCTTTATAGTTTTTTTTTTTAAAATAATAATACCGGATAAGTAAGTGAAATGCATTGTCATTAATGGACAAAACTTGAAAGAAAGCCATTCAAATACCAGATGCTAGTGGTGAAGTATTTATTTTATTGAAATGATTTCTTTTGTTTGTCTTTCATTCTATTTGCAGACCTATCTTAAGAGGATATTTTCTTGCCACTTTAGCTATTGTGGTGAAGACAGTATAATGGTTAATAAGTCGAGCTGAGTTAAGCCAAATTTTGATTGTTTTTGTTCGGTTCATTTAGCTCGTGAGTAAGACTCGTATTTGTTTGTTAATAAGATTGGTTTCCAACGTTCAAGCTTGTTAATTAAGTAATTTTAATGTTTGAATTAACTCGTATTTGTTTTCAGATCATTAAAGCTCGTTTGAGTGCTTTGAGCTCGTTAGTCTAGTTTAAATTAGAATTTTTGAATTAGGGTGCAAATTTTATTTATAATTTTATATACATTATTTTATTTTATGGAGTATAATTTATATAAATCTATATAAAATGACAAATGTGATTTTTTTTAATGAACATTATTAGCGAATAAAATTTGAGCTCATTTATTAATAACGCTTATATTATTTAGCTTAATTCATTTGTTTCCGAACGAGCTTTAAACCAAACCAAATTGTGTTTACCCATGAATTGGTTGATATAAGGCAAAGGTTTAAGGTAGGTAGATCTGCTCGCTCCGAAACACTCTGTAGAATGTCCCTATTTGCTCTTTCAAGAAATAATTGTAAACAAGGAATCCAACATGTAACAAAGTTAGAAAGTAGTGCCGATGCCTCCTCCAGCAGCAGCTGTTATCCATCTAGCTTGTGACCATTTTCTTTTTGTCAATATTGGCGACGCTCATCACACAAGTTGTTGCATATATTATATAGTACTCCTACATTACCCTACAGAGCTACTATATATATATGGACATGTTAGAACTTATTACAACACACATAGGGCCATGGCAACCACCCATTATATGATCTACATATTTGTTCTCACTACTCTTTCCCTTTCTTCCTTGTCATTTTCAGAAAGGTGCCACCCCGATGACAAAAAAGCCCTCCTCCAAATCAAGAAAGACTTCAAAAACCACTTCATCTCCTGGGATCCCAAAATCGACTGCTGCGAATGGTACAAAATTGAATGCCACGAGAAAACCAACCGCGTCATTACATTGGTTGCCTTGGTCGCCGACTTCAATCTTCCACTCCCGCCGGCCGTCGGAGACCTCCCGGCCCTGGAAACTCTCATCTTCCACAAGACCAACCTCACTGGCCAAATCCCACATTTCATTTCCAGGCTTTCCAACCTCAGGACCCTTGACCTCACCTGGAATCATCTGACAGGCCCTATCCCTGAATTTCTATCCCAATTGAAACAACTCGATTCCATCCGCCTCTCCTTCAATAAACTCACGGGTTCAATCCCTGCCTCCCTTTCCAACCTCCCAAATCTCATTGGCCTCCTCCTCGACCGAAATAGACTCACCGGAACCCTTCCGGAATCCTTCGCTGATTTCCAGGCCGAGGGCGTTTACCTCCAGCTGTCGCACAATCAGCTTACCGGCAAGGTTCCGCGAAAATGGGGAAATAAAAATTCTTTTGGGGGATTCGACTTGTCGAGGAATTTAATTGAAGGCGATATATCGTTCCTGTTTGGGAAAAACAAGAGCCGGCTGGCATCCGTGGATTTCTCCCGGAACAGGCTGGACTTCGATATGTCGAAGGTGGAGTTTGGACAGAGGCTGAATGTCCTGGACTTGAACCATAACAGGATAACAGGGAGGCTGCCGGAGGGATTGGTTGAATTGAATGTACGGCTGAATGTGAGCTATAACCGGCTGTGCGGGCCGATTCCGGTGGGCGGGGATCTGCAGAGGCACGATTATACTGCGTATTTCCATAACAGGCGCTTGTGCGGTGCGCCATTGCCCGAATGCAAATGAAATTAACATTTCAAATCTGGATTCTGAATATGTTACAAGTGATGAAGACAAGTTGATTTTGAGCGAGCTAATTAATTAAGCTCAATTCTCTTCTGTATGTCCGCTGGTTTTTTTTCTTTTCACTGTCCGTTTGAATGCTTAGTTATACAGTAGGTTTCATTTTCTTTTAATCATCTGCGATGTTGCTGTCTGGATTCATTCTCATCTGAAGTTTGTTCTGCAATATTTTTAGCTTAAATATTGCATCAATTTGTGATCAGTAGCAAATTGACTTGTGATGTTGGACACTAAGGGAAAGAGCTAGTGGTCGGTCGCAACCCCATTCCCAATCAATCTCAAGGCTTCGTGAGAATCAATATAACAACTCGCAAGCACAGTACCATGAAAAATGAGCCTTTTGATGCTATTTCATATACCATGAAGTTCCCAATGGAACCCGCAATGCCCTCACTCCATAAACCGGTCCCATCACAAATCACACATCCAAAATCTACAAGACCCGGGTTCCCAAGTGGACTACAATTCAAATGGAGCACAACCCCATGGTGATTTCTAGGATTCCAATGAACCAATCGAATTTCACCCCTGCGGTTGGCCTTGGTGAGACAACGACCAAAGGAAGTACCCATGCCACATGCCATGATCAATAATTATTATGTTTTGGTGAATTAACGGGTATCCCAGGTCAAATTGGGCCCAAGATTAATCCCTCGAGTATCTGTATGGGCAATAAAGAGCGTCTTTCCCAAAGCAGATTTTTACATACACAAGACTCGAACCCGAAACCTTAATTAAGCCACTAGAACCCCAATCCACTCAAGCCAATTACTGTTGGTTATTATTATGTTGACTTATTACTCCCTCCATTACTTTTTAGTTGTCTTTTTATAAACAAAAAAATGTTCCAAAATAGTTGTCGTTTTCCATTTTTATACCATATTTTTTCCAATATTACCCTTTGACTTTCATAAATATTATTCATTCTCTCTCCACTCTAACTCTACTTTTACTTGGTTTGCGCTAAATACATGAGGGGCAGAAATGGAAATTAGAGTGTAATCATTAGATTTCTTGGTATGTGTAATTTATCCTAAAACATCTATTATAAAGGAACGGAGGGAGTATTTAATTTAAATGAATAAATTTTAAAACAAAAATTCTAAATAACCGTTGAAATATTGGGTAACCCAATTTATAATTTTAAATGAAAGGACTCATAAAATTTATATAAGCCTTTTATATAAATTTTTGACATATAAATAATTTTGTAATTAAAATGTTATAAAAAGATCATTCAATATAAAACACATGGAAAGATTGTCGATAATTTTTTCTTCCTCATTTACTCTTTTGGTCAAAATTAAATGCCCAGTTTTGGGTGATTTCAAGTTGTTTTTTTTTTTAAGAGCCGAAGCAGGAAAATGTGGTGGGAATCCATACCACACAAATTACAAATGAATAAAGAGGGGGTAAGGGGACGGTGGGAATCGAACCTCCAACCCTACTATTAGAAGGTATGGACTTGGATGCTTGGGCAAGTTCTCATCCCGATTTCAAGTTTATTGAATTGCAAGATTTGATTGTAATTCTATTGTTTTGATTTTGGATTTGGATTAATTTTATTAGGTTAGTTCGCGCATTATGTGGTTAGGGATTGGCAAAATATCTAAAACGCTTAACCGAATCGAATTTCCGATTAATTGAGGAACCCAACTTAAATATAATTATCATATTTGTCTGATTCAAACACAAATATAAATAATTTAATTTTTTTTCTTGATTAACTGACTCGTACTAAATATATTTATTGTACTTTGAAAAATTATATATTGTATACATTATATGTTTCATGGTATATAATTATATATCAATAATAATATGTATCAACCAAATGCAATTGGCCTCAGTGGTATGAGACTCTGGTAGCTTAAGCAAAAGTCTTTGGTTAGAACATTTGTATATGCAGAATTCTGTTTTCGGAGAGGCGACTCTCAATGCCTACCAAATCCTTGAGGAATTAGTCTTGGGTCTAATATGGCCTGAAGATACCCAATATACGCAAAAGAAAAAAAAATAGTACTATGTATCATTATTATTTAATTATTTAAGTGTATAATAAAATACTGCATCAGTCCCACCTTAAGTGTCAAGTTTGATTTTTTAACACTGTATATTCAACTTTGACCAAATTTAACTGCAAGTATCAGTACAAGAAAAATCGCCTCCACCGACCGCACGCACCGACCGACGACACAGGTCGGATTTACCGACCGGCCCACCGACCGCACGCTGCGGTCGGTCAGAAAGAGCCGTTCGGGGGCCCCTGGTCTTGTGGCAACCAACACACCGACCAAATTTATTTTGGTCGGTGAACCCGAGTGCAGCACCGACTAAATTTATCACTACAAGAAAAATAAAAAATACCGACCGAAATCACCGACCACCAGTATGCGGGTCGGATTTACCGACTGCAACTGGCGGTCGGTACTTTTTTTCCAACTCTTTTTAATTATTTTTTTTGAAAAATAGTCTACCGACTTACCGACCGAAATTGCGGTCTCTAAAAGTTTTTTTCATTTATTTTATATTTTTATAAAATATTTCTTTGATTATTTTTAAAATATAATTATTCTTTATTTGAGCTATTAAATTATTTATTTTTTATAATTTAATTATTTATTTATTTTATATTTTAATTATTCATTTGTTTTATAATTTAATTCAAATTTATCTTAATTTTGAAATGATCTTATTATTTTATTAAATTCATTTATTTTAGTCTTTTTATTTAATTAATTTTATTTTATATTTTATTTATTTAATCAATTGTTTTTATTTAATTAATATAATTTTAGTTTTTATTTTATATTTTAAATACACATATATATGTATATATGTATTTATATAGGTTATATATAAAGCATTACATAGAATGACATGTAACATGGGCTACACAGATGACACGCGCGCGAGGGAAACTTGGGGAGCATCCGGGTTCAAGTCCTCTCTTTAGCAAAACCTTTCAAACATATTTGAGAAGGTTTACTATATAGGACACATAGCGGAATATGTTTGATGGTTTAGAGTGCTAGCCAAGCTGGTTAGGATTGTGGTTGGGGTGATGTTGAGGTGCTCGGTTCGAGCCATCCTGAGAACATTTTTTCCATAAAAGAGAAATACCGACCGCAATGTTCGGTAGGTAATTTGGTCAGTGGGGAATTCCCGGACCTTTTGGGATCAGGCTGACCCTAACATCGGTCGATCCAGCGGTAGGTGCATTTCACCGACCAAACGCCGGTCGGAAAACGGGTCGCCGCCCCTGCCGACCACCCACCGTTTGGTGGTTGCTCGGCCGCCTACCGGCCAATTACCGACCGACACATTCGGTCGGTCGTGCGATGGTGAGCCAAGAGACGACCCGTCTCTTTAGGCCACCGACCGGATTTTTCGGTCGCTGCAGGGAATTTTTCTTGTAGTGTATATATTTATAAAATACAGTTGAATTCGATATTGTTAGATTTATATAATTACATAATTTTATATTAATATACTTTATCCGTTTTAAAATTATTGTTGCGGTCAAACTTTTCCTAGTGTTCATTTGACTGCTTTGACTTCAAGTATTATCATAGTTATACAATTTAAAATATAGTCAAATTGGATCTTGTTAGAATTGTCTCATCTTATAGTTTTTAAATATCGAACTTTTAGAATCTTCCCTTGTACCAAACTTGAGTTAATAATGATCTAAAATGTGCATTGGACTGTCTACTGGATGAGTTCGTAGCAATGAAGAAGCACTTTTTGATGAAAAAATAGTGTTTGTTTTGGCTTTTTAAAAAGGCAAAAGCATCTCGAAAATCTGCAAAAGTGCTTCTGAGAGAAGCAGCCTAAGGCCCCGTTTGGAATGACTTTTGGAGGAGTGTTTTTGACTTTTGCTTGCCAAAAGCACTTCTGGTAGAAAAGATGTGTTTGTTTGGGCTTTCAAAAAAAGCAAAAGCACATCGAGAAGCTAAAAAGTAATTCTGGGAGGTTGTTTCTCCCAAAAGCATAAGTCAAAAGGACCTCGTAAAATGTGCAAATACTTAAATACTCCCACTACTTAATATAAATTACAATATAAATATATCTTATTATATCATATTAAGTAGCATGTCCTTTTTGGTAACTAAAACATTCCAAAAGCACTTTTTATTTTTATTCATTCAAACATATTTTTTTTAAAAAAAATATTTTTCAAACATTTCATCCAAACATTAAAAAGAAGCACCGAATTCGATAGTTAATTGAACCTAAAAAATACTTCAAATACAAATACAAGTACTTCACATAGTATTTCAATAAGTATTTTTTTCAATTCAAATACAAATACAATATTTAGGTTAATCGAAGTCGCGTCCGCTGATTCTAATTGCATATTCAATCCCTCATCCCCTTTCAATCGGTTATGGGCTGCGCTCAATCCAGTTCCATTAATTCATTGACCATTGTTTACACTTCCCATGTATTAATAAAGTACAATAAACCTATATAAACCAGAACATTAAAATAGCACTCTCTCTTTTGAAAGATTGGTTGTTTCATTTCTCATTTTATAAATTTTCTTTTAAAAAAAAATAAAAATTGGCAGTTTCTCTTGTGAAGGGGATGATTAAAAAAAAAAAAAAAAAAAGCATATTCCTGGTCAATAATGCTAATGGTAAGGGAATGCATTGTCATTTATGGACAAAACTTGAGAGAGCCATTCCAACACCAGATGCTAGTGGTCTTTTACTCTATTGAAATGATTTCTTTTAATTTGTTTGTCTCTCATTCTATTTGCATACTTATCGTAATTCTCAAGAGGATATTTTCTTGCCACTTTAATTCTACCTACTGTGGTGAAGACGGTATAAAGTCGGGTTGAGTTGAGCCAAATTTTGATTGGTTTTATTCGGTTCATTTAGCTCGTAATTAAGACTCGTATTTGTTTGTTAAGATTGGTTTCCAATGTTCAACCTATTTTATTAAGTAATTTTAATATTTGAACTTATCTTTGGGTTCAGATCATGAAATCTCTTGTGAGTGCGCATTTGAGCTCGTTAGCCTAGGCTATTCAGCACTTTATTTTTTTTTTTAAAAAAAAAAGCTTAATTATATTATTCGGCTTAATTCATTTTTTTCCTAACATTAAGCCTAACCAAATTGTGTTTACCCATAAACTGCAGGTTGATATAAGGCTAAGGTAATGGCCCTAATAATCCACTTTCTGGGTCCATTATATTATTGCTATAGATTTGTTCGCTCCAAACACTCCATACTCGGATGTCCCTTTTATTTTTCATCTTTCAAGAAATAATTATAAAAAAGGATTCCAACATGTAACAAAGTTACAAAAGTAGTAGTGCCCGTGCCACCACCAGCAGCTGTTATCCATATCTAGCAGCTTGTGTGCCATTTTCTTTTGTCAATATTGGCGACGCTCATCACACAAGTTGTTGCATATATTATGTAGTACTCCTACAAGGAAAAAAGGCCAAAAATCCAAATCAGTACTTTTTCTATTTTATTACCAAAATAGTCCGCTACAAATACTAATTATGTCCAAATCAATCCTTGTTAAACTAATTATGCTCTAGTCGATGACGTGGCAATGGTTTAAATTTAAACCTGACACGTGGGCATAATATTAGTCCATTTTCTTTTATATTTTGTCAATTCAGTCCTAAACTTTTGCTTTGTTCCATTTATCATCTATCCAAATCAGTCATTTTCATATTAATTGGTCTCCGATCTTTCAAATTATTTCATTTCAGGCCCAGAACCTTAAATAAATGTCCAACATACTTCCGCAAATAAAATTAAACACCAAAACCTCATACATTACGTTTGACTACCTTGTTATCGGGTCTTCCAAATACCGGAATTTTACGGACTCTCTCTAACAAACCTCATACACCAAACCCGGTAACAATACAATCAAACTCAATGGATGAGGTTTGGTGTTTAATTTTATTTACGAAAATATGTTAGCATTTATTTAATAAATGAATTAGTAGTAATAAAAAATTTAAAGTTCTGGGCCCCAAATGAAATAATTTGAAAGGTTGGAGACCAATTAACATAAAAATTACTACTTTGGGTAGATGACTAAATGGAACAAAATAAAAGTTTATGACTGAATTGGCAAAAGATAAAAGAAAAAGAACTAATATTAAGCCCACGTGTTAGATTTAAATCAAAACCCTTGTCACGTCAGTAATTAGAGCATAATTAGTGAACAAGGGACTGATTTGGACATAATTAGCATTTGTAGCGGACTATTTTGGTAATAAAATAGAAAAATGACTGATTTGTATTTTTGGAAAAGAAAAATGACCGTCATTTTTTCCCTACATTACCCTACAAAGCTATATATATATGGACATGTTAGAACTTTATTACAACACACAGAAAAACACATATAGCCATGGCAACTACCACCCATTATTATCTCTACATATTTGTTGTCACTACTCTTTCCATTTCTTCCTTGGCATTCTCAGAAAGATGCCACCCCGATGACAAAAAAGCCCTCCTCCAAATCAAGAAAGACTTCAAAAATCACAAATACTTCAATTCATGGGATCCCAAAACCGACTGCTGTCAATGGGTGCTCTACGATATTTGCGACGAGGAAACCAACCGCGTTCGTACATTGTTTGTCGTGTACAAAGACTTCTTTCTTCCACTCTCGCCGGCCGTCGGAGACCTCCCGGCCCTGGAAACTCTCACCTTCTCGGGAACCAATCTCATTGGCGAAATCCCACATTCCATTTCCAGGCTTTCCAACCTCAGGTTACGTAACCTCCAACAGAATCACCTGACGGGGCCTATCCCTGAATTTCTATCCCAATTGAAACAACTCTATTACATCAACCTCTCCTACAATAAACTCTCAGGTTCAATCCCTGCCTCCCTTTCCAACCTCCCAAAGCTCACTCACCTCACCCTCGAACGAAATAGGCTCACCGGAACCCTACCAGAATCCTTCGCGGATTTCCAAATCCAGGCCGAGGGCGTTGACCTCCAGCTGTCGCACAATCAGCTTACCGGCAAGGTTCCGCCAAAATGGGGAAATTCAAATTCCTTTAGTGAAATCTACTTGTCGAGGAATTTAATTGAAGGCGATATATCGTTCCTGTTTGGGAAAAACAAGAGCTCGCTGCGTAAAGTGGATTTCTCCCGGAACAGGCTGGAATTCGATATGTCGAAGTTGGAGTTTGGGTATAGTCTGGGTCTCCTGGACTTGAGCCATAACAGGATAACGGGGAGGCTGCCGGAGGGATTGGCTGAACTGCATTATCTATGGGTGAATGTGAGCTATAACCGTCTGTGCGGGCCGATTCCGGTGGGCGGGAATTTGCAGAACCTTGATTATTATGCGTATTTCCATAACAAGTGCTTGTGCGGTGCGCCATTGCCCGAATGCAAATGAAATTAACATTTCAAATCTGGATTCTGAATACGTTAGAAGTGATGAAGACAAGTTGATTTTGTGCGAGCTAATGTCTGCTGGTGTTTTTTTCTTCTCACTGTCCGTTTGAATGCTTAGTTGTAGTGTAGGTTTCATTTTGTTTTAATCATCTGCAATGTTGCTGTCTGGATTCATTCTCATCTAAGGGTTGTTTTGTTCTGCTACTTTTTTAGCTTAAAATGTTCCATCAACGCTGGTTAATTTCATATGTAGCGCTTCTGTTTATTTGCTAAATTCAAACGGATTTCGAAAACTGAAAGTTGTGGAAATTGGATATTCGAGGCAGAGTATGAAGTGTTAAATTTATACAGGTTAAATTCAATCCACAAGTTTGCTATTGGATTTTTGTTCTTGCTTTTGATGTTCCTTTGCTTATTTTAATTGAACAGATTCCATGAGTACTTTTTTGTTACTGAAAATCTTCATCTGTAAATATGCAGTTCATTTTGATGTTTATGTAACTCTATTTGGATTTTCATATTTATTGTTACTATTTAGATTGTTAAATTGGAATTCCTTTATTTTATTTTGATTCAATAGTTAGTGGGGTATATTCAATCTAGATTTTAAAAAACCTTTAAAAATTTTGAGGTATTCAATACAAATTTTAAAAAGTTTTTAAAAATCTAGAGGTATTCAATACAAATTTTTAAAAGTCTTTAAAAATTAGAGGTATTCAACAATCTATGGATTTTATTTCTTTATACATTTTAGTGGATTCTCTTAAAAACTATAACTAAACTAAATCTGTCTAAAATCAGTCAGACTCTTCAAGACTTTTCATGGATTCTATATAAATCAGTCAACTCTATGTGGAGTCTATGGATTTTTTAAATCCATCAACTTTTTAAAGTCCATAAAAGTCTAATAAACTCTCAATCGAATACACCCCCCTTTTAATATTGATTGTGAAAGCTTACGGAATACTTCTTCAGTCCCAACTAAAATGTGATATTTACTATTTTTGAATGTCCCATAATGAATATCTTATTTCTATAAATAGAAATAATGTTTCCCTTTAACAACTATGGGAACCCATTATATATTCACAAATCAACTATATCTTAATTCAGGAAACAACTATGGGAACCCATTATATATCCACTAATCAACTATATCTTAATTCTCGTGTTCTATCAAAATATTATAACGGGATCGACAAATAGTACTAATAAATGGGTTCTATTGGAATTTGGGCATAGATGGAGATTGGTCCTTGGACTTAATAATTGTGGTAAGGTTTCGGTTATATACACATACAATTTGTCCACAAATATAAGGATAGGGGCACATTAGGGTTAAAATTAGAAAGTTAGGGGCATACAATACACATTTACCCATTTAACCCTTTTTAAAGTATCTAACGCCCAAAAATAGGATTGGCAGGAAAAAAAAAAAGAATCAGAAAAGGAAAAAAAATAGTGAACGGCCAGAACTGGTCGATCCTCTCTGCAGTCAAACGGCTAGACCCGGTCGATCTTTTCTTCAGCCAAACGGCTCATTCAATGTAAAATCACAATATTCAACCTGACAAACGACCACCCATGGTGGTGTTACATTTATGGCCGTTCCGTTCTTCACCAAACGGCCAACCGTGACAGTTCAAAACTATAACGATGAACGATAAAACTGAAATTTTAAAATATAAAACATAAAAAATTACAAACTTAAGGTGTTTCTATCTGATATTGGTATTCATATTCTTCCACGTGTTGGTATTCATCCTCATTATCCATTGAATGAAAAATGGAGGAAATGTAGAAACGAGAAAACGAGAAAAACGTAACCTGAGGAGGAAGAAGTTGGGTTCTGGGTTTTGGTTTGAAGTCTATGAAGAGAAAGGAGAAAGAAGAAAATTGTGTGTATCCTCCTAAATGTGCCACAATCCTCCGTCCTTCAATGTGTTTAATTAATTAGGGATATTTATGACATGTTAGATACAATTTGTGTGCTGAAACGTTTGACAATTTCGTCACACGAGTATTTTCTAAAATATCCCAGGTTAAATTTATTAAATGAAAAGAGCTATGATTCATGGGAAGGGGTTTAAGGATATATTTCATTTTTTTATTACTCATGAGGGGAAACTTTGAGTTCAAACGGCGTAATGGACCTCCCCGGTATGAAATCATTGACAATTTCGTGCCTTGAAGATCCTTGCCATGAAACTTTCGACAAGTTCCCACTACATGAGTATTTTCTGAAAAAATCATAATCCTGGTTTTCCATTTTATTTAATGAAACCAATTTATGAAGGCGAAGTTGGGATTAGGGATATATTTATAGGTTGTCATGTTTTTATTACTCGTGTTATGAAACTGTGGCCCGAAAGCGCACGGTGTCAAAAATTGCAGTAATTTATAGTAAGACCGGATCGTTCACTGGAGGATGTGCGATAGAAGCAGGGCCCACGTCGTTTTACTAGATTTTCCATTCGTATTACTCCAATTGTTTTGAAAAGTGGTTAACATCTACTAACATGAATTTAAATTAAACTACAAAAGCGTTTAAATTTATTCTACAAAGCAAATAAGTTCTATTCTAGAAAGCGGGTAAGGTTATTCTAAAAAATTGCGATAATTACTATCTATGAAAGCATTGAAAATTTACATTATGCTAGCTATGAAGCTGAATCACAATACAGACAGAAGGGACAGGAAGAAAAGAATAAAAATTGGACAAGATTTAGATAAGGCGGTATTAAACTTCCATTTTTATACACAGATCTTTGTTTGGGATAATCCTATCAGATAGCTAATTCTCATGCTCTCAGTACAGCGTTCCCTTTAACAGACAGGTACTTACAGCGTGAGTTTACATGTTCTTAAGACCGCAAATTCTAAGATACCACAGATTTGTAACTGCCCCGGCCAGGGTATGTTATTTCATCTGCGGTGGTTGAGCAACACCTGACAAATCATTTATTGAAATGCCAAGTACTACTATCATTCTCCCATGTCACACCCAAAGATTCTAATCAAGCCCCGAACTCTTCCTTAACTATCAATCCTAGTAACAGTTACACAACTCTCAATACAACCGAGTGACCTCTAACGAAAGCAGTTAAAAGAAAGCGGTAAAAGAAAGATGTAAAGAAAGCATTAAAATCCTATCACTCGGAGGTTTTGAAGGTCTGACCCTGGTAGTAAAAGACAGCTCCCCATCAGGATGATGGAGTATGGATCAAGAATTCCCAGCTCTTGGTGAACCACTCATGTGTTCACTTCCTTCCGGGTGGTCATGAGATACAAACTAATGAAACAAACTAATAAATTAGTTCGTTCTGGATGCACTCACTCAGGACTCAAGAATAGGCTTTGGCAAAAGAGGATAGCAGTTGAAAGAAAACTCAACCCTATCTTAGAAAATAACCAAGGCCTGGATGATGTTCCTCTAAGATTATTTACTACACTGTATTTGAGTCCAAGTGGACCCCATCTTGGTGTAATATGTAACCTTAGATTCCCAATAAACAGCAATTTTGGAAAGTAATGAATTTGAAAACCATTCCCTAAACAGGTACTAGACTCTCAGTTAAAACACAGATCCTTTCAGTCTAGATGAGACCTAATCACTGACTCTGCTTCTAATTTCTCAAAATCAACCCTTGATAGAATATGAATTAGTCATAACTGAAGATTTTATCCCTTACTCAGATCCGGATTTTATAAAGGAGTTTTTATCGGAAATTTAATATGCAATATCTGTTTACGATCTAGACTCCTGTTGTCCAAGAAAGGATCCCAAAATATTATAGACCACAATAGTGTATAATATTAGCATGCATACGGATATATGGAAGTGTAAATTTAATTGACCCAAAATATAGATGCGGGTCTAGACAGAAGGTGAAACACAGATATGAAGTGGTCAGGAGACCAAAGTAAAGGCAGAATAATCGGGTGGACTGTAAACATCTATTGTCCAATTTCTCAATTACTCGGATGGAGCGAATTTAGACAGATGAAACCCTAAAATGGCAGTGTCGCTACCAGTTGGGCCCCTACTGTCTGTGAATTCAGAGAAAAACCTACATGCTTCTTCTCTGCAGTACTTATCAGCTAATGTTGACAGACATTAGCAGAGTTTTATTACAGATTGGAATTTGGGTTTGGAAATTAAGATAGATAAAGTAAAACTGTATCCGGATGGGAATCAGCTGAGCAGCTATTATAGTCCCGGATGGACGAACCGCCAAGGCTTCCACTGACTGCCATCCAGACCATGCAACATAACACTTAGTAACTAATACCCAGAATACGAGCTAGTTATCCGTGAGGGAATACCCGCCAACATTAGTCTGATGTATTCTTTACTACTTGTTACACACAATACGCAAAAGACAAAATAAAATGAAATAAAGAGAAGAGCTTGCATGAGAGACATTGGTTTCTCATGCAAGGTTGTGGAATCAATCCATGATTGATGGCTTAAATAATCCCTCCTACCATAATTAATTACAGTCCGGATTATCTGTTTAAGACATCATGATTTTGTTTATAGAAAAATGTTTTAATGACAATTGAACAAAGGTCCTTTAATCACAACAATTAGTGATTTAATTATTGCTAATTAGAATCATCAATCATTACTGACTAGAGGGTTCAATTAATTAACAGATGGAAGATGGAGAATCAAAATTTTGGCATCATAACGCCTTATATTGCAACTCTAGGGTATTACATCTTAATCCGTGGGACTCGGATGTGAGTTTTTGCAATATAATGGAGGATAGAAGATCAGAATTTAAGGGTTAAATAGAGAAGAGGATTCTGTCGAGATACCATAAATTGTGTCACGAGCCTAGACCTGCGACATGGGTGCCTTGACAGGTTTACAGAAATTCGGGCAGAGTTTCACCTTGTGTTGCTAAGCGAAAGTTGTGTCGCGGACCGTGGGTCCGCGACAGGAGTTTAACGACATAAGATTTCTCTGGAAATTTCTAATTATTTGGTTCCCAGTCGCTAGTCTGGAGTTGTGTCGCGGGGCATGGCTCCGCGACAGGATGTCTAGCGACAGGGGTTTTCAAAATAAATACAAGGTATAATTCCCTGTCTCGGAATGAAAATTGTGTCGCGGACCATGGGTCCGCGACAGGACATGGTCCGCGACAGGAGTGTTCCGCGACAGGAGCCATGCAGAGGAAAATAGCAAGAGTTTGGGTCCCTGGTCGCTAAGCAGGGTTTGTGTCGCGGACCGTGGGTCCGCGACAGGAATGCCTCGCGACCAGGGGTTCTCAGAATATGAAGGCAAGTGTCCCTGGACACCCATGTCGCGGAACAGCCTTCCTGTCGCGAGACGTGGTCTCGCGCCGGGAAGAGGTTAGCGACATGGATGGTTCAGGACACGAGTCAGTAAAAGCAAAAGTGAACAGTGGCATGCAAACAGCGTGATCTCACCTCTATTTCAGATTAAAAAGCTGTTCTACGCTCAAAACAACCAAACAGAAATTGAAAAATTGCAAGAACATGCTGAAATAGAAATAAACCTATCTAAAACAGTATTTAAAAAAAAGAAGCATAATCCTAATCTAGGGTTTGATCACACACGAGCATGCACCATCATACTAAAATAAAGAAGCAACAATCATTAATAGAAGCAATAGAGGTCAAATGACCCAAATAAAAATGAAAGCAATAGAAATCCATGGGGTGTGAGACCCATTTCATGATTTTGGGACACATTTAGAGAATATTTTCCCATTTTTATTCAGTGGGTTTGATAATACCCATGATTTTGGATATTTCAAACCCTAAATCAAAAGTTTAGAAGGAAAAACATGATATTAAGCTGGCTACCTAGCAAATTGAAACAGTAAAACCAACATTAAACTTAACTAATCTAATCTAAACTAGTGCAAGAATTAAATAATACAAAAATAAAACTAAACTAAAGCTACCTAAGGACTCAGCTCTTCAATCTGTCTCCAAGAAAATGAAATCTCCACCTGCCTGAGCACATAGGGATCACCACATATTTATAGAGGTGAAACCCTAGGCCCATGGGCCTTGATCTGAGGCCCTTGTCGCAAGTCATCACATACATCTCAGCCATGTCGCGGATCACGCGATGTGGCGCGAACTGAGGCCTTATGCTGCAAAGCTTCACGACTGGGTCTTGGTCCTCAACTCTGTGTCGCTAGCCATACTCCTGTCGCGAGACCATGGATCACGCCACGGGGCTAGCGACAGGGGTCTGGGGACAGTCTCTTCTTCACTGCGATGCTGGTGGCGCGGGACTCCTCCTGTGTCGCTAGACCATGGTTCGCGCCACGGGGCTAGCGACAGGATGTTCCAGGACTGGCTTCCTTTGCATTTCATCATTGTGGCGCTAGCCTGCCCCCTGTCGCGGGACCATGCTTAGCGCCAGGATGCCAGTCTCGCGACTGGTTCGCCTTATTGGGCCTGATGGGCCGGAACGTGTATTTTTGTGGGTTTTTCTATCTTTTCCCATCTTTTTGTATTTTGTGGGCTTGTTTTATTCTTTTGCCCATCTTTTTGTTTCCTTTTTCTTTTCTTTTCTTTTTCTCATGTTTTTTTATTTTTCTAACATAAATATGTAATAAAATTACATATTTATGCAGTTTTCATACCAGCTCAATATTTTTACAATTATGCATAAATTAGTCCAGTTCAACTGCTTTCTTATTTAATATAAGACCGGAATGCGATCAAATGCCCGTTTTAGACACGGAAATAGATTGAAAATAATGGTCATTTCTGGCCATTATCATGTGCCCTGATATTTTTTGTGGGCATATAAAAAGAAGAAAATTGTGTGTATCCTCCTAAATGTGCCACAATCCTTCGTCCTTCAATGTGTTTAATTAAGTATGTGATATTTATGACATGTCAGATACAATTTGTGTGCCCTGATATTTTTTGTGGGCATATAACCTGGCCTTGCGGTAATACAAAATAATATTATTTTTGGACCATGGACTTACTAATTAATTCGAATAAGGCTGTGGTTATACGCCCACGAAAAAGGTTAGGGGCACACAAATTCTAAGTAAAATATTCCAAATACCCCTACTTAATAGAGGACGAGGATTAGGGCACATTTTAGCAGGACTGAGGCATGTACAATTTTTTTCTTTCCCTCTTTCTCTTTGTCGTTCAAACCAAAACCCATAACCCTACTTCTTCCTCCTCCGTTACATTTTTTCCTTACCACATTTTTCATATTCATATTCGATGGATAATGAGGATGAATACCAAGATGAACATCAAGTGGTGGAAGAACATAAATATCAGTACCAACATCAACAGTTAGAACTCGTAAGTTTGTAATCTTTTTATATTCTGTATTTTATAATTTTAGTTGTAGTTGCGCCATCAATTTTGGACGGTCACGATTGGCAGATCAGTGGACAATGGAATGGCCATGGATGGCCAATTAGTGTTTGAATGTAACGTCCAAGGATGGCCGTGAAATGATATGTCTTTGCAGTGAATGGCCAGCTCTGGTCGTTTGGCTATAGACCGGATCGGCCAGTGAACACCGAGCTGTCACTGTATTTTTTTTTCTTTTCTTTTCTTTTCTCATTCTGGCTGTCCACGCCCACCGCTGCCAAGTGCCCTTCCTCCGTGAGTCCTCAACATATTTCACAGGCAGCTCGGTGTCTTTCCTCTTCGGTCTCGCTTCCGCTCTTGCCCATTTTTTGTGTGTTTGGAAGATAAATTATAGGACTCCTGGACTGCAACTCTATTTTTTTTCGTTGAAAGAGTAAAATGGGTAGATGTTTATTGTGTATCCCTATCCTTGTGTGTTTTATATGTTTGAAATAAAATGATGTGTGTATATAACCGGAGCCTTCAAATAATATGTATTGTACTACTTTCGTTCCAAAATAGTAGTTTTTTAGAGATGAAAAAGTGTTTTATAATAGTTGTCATTTTTAGTAGTTTTAGGTAATTATGTTATGTTTTTATTATATTACCCTTTACTTTATATAAATATTATTTCTTAACATTTATTACGAAATAGTTTAATTAAAGAGTAAAAATAAAAATTTATGAGTTAATTATTACATACTTCGCTGAAAGAGACAACTAAAAATTTATTACGAAGTATCTTGGTTTGAGCTGAAAGAGACAACTAAAACAGAACATATGGAGACATGGAGTACTCCACGGGCCGCACTTAATAAAACGGTTTGTTGTTCTTTAAACTAGTCTAACCCCCGCCCATTTGGGCAGGGATTTGATAGGTAAGGAGAAAAAAAAAAAACAAATGAAAAGAACCGGTGATTTTTGGAAGGAAACTTTAATACTCATAGCTCACTTTTGTCACACAAATCACAATTTCTATGGAAACATAAATAAACCTAAGCAAATAACAAAAAGAAATGCACAAACTCATTGGCACACAATCTAACCCAATCCAGTATCTGTAGAATCCCAAATTGTTCTTCCAAGTAACATGATTACTTGCTTTATGGAGTCCAATCAATTGAATCAAGTGTAAAGCCTCCTCATCGGGAAAGAAAACCATAGACTCATTATACATATTATTTATTGATATACTTACCAGTTACCATTCACGCATAAAGGAATATCAATGTTTCAACAAACGATGGCAGATGAGCATCTCCTGAAGTCCAAGAGCATAAATGCTCTCACACCCCATAAGCTACTGGAGCTTACCGGAACTCAGTTGATCCTGCTGAAATAATTTCTATAAACATTGAATGTTAACCCAAGTTAGCAAATAAATGCATAGATAAAGGATTATCACTATTCCTTCCTAAACTATATCTTGAATTAACCCCGCAGACATCTCACTCAAAAATATATATGTATCAAAGAAATCAAAGGAAGTACAGGAAATCAGTACCACACTGTAACTGATAGTTGATAGGAAATAATTGCCACCATACATTGATAAAAGAAATCAAAGGAAGTACAGGAAATCAGTACCATAGGAGATAATATTCAATCATCTAAAAAGAGAAAAATTGGGGATTCTTCATCCTGCTATGGCTCTTCATCCTGAAATGATCTAATTTTACTATCACACCTAGACACAGAACAGGTAATCTTACCTGGGAATAAACTATGTCTTGCGCAGTCACTTACTTAAAATTCTCTAATTTATCTTGTCCATTAAAAAGTTTAATCACCCATTGAAACAGAAACAGATTCAATCCATCTGTAATAACACATATTCTGTTAGGTCTGCTCATTAATTGAGCACAGACCAATAAGGCCATTGTGGCCTACTGACATCAAGAAAAATAATAAAAAAAAAAGAAGAAAAGACTTACCTGCACACAATAAGTGAGGTGGGCAGAAGACTCCAAAAACAAATTAAAACATATTGCTACGGACAGAGAGAAAAAGGAAGTGTGACAATAATTGAAGGCAGCTTTGTGAAAGCAGAACGCAGGCAGAAGAGAACTAGAGAAAGAAAACAGAGAAGGAAAAGGAGGAAGAAGAAGGCCGATCAGTCATTCCGTCCGGCAGAAAATTTCAAATCTTTGGTGAAATCCTTTCTCTTACACCTCTCTTGTTCCTAGTCTAGAATTGTGTTCTAGAAGTATAAATATTTTTGGAAATCCTCTGCCTACTGTGATGATTCTTGATTAGCCAAGATTAGAGAAAATCTTGATGATTGTTGGTGAACCTCTAGGCATATGCTAGAGAGAAACATTGGTGTACCCATTATTTGATATAGTGGAGATTTTGAGATGGTGGCGACTGGCCCGTGGTTTTTACCTTCATTTTGAAGGGTTTTCCACGTATAAATCTCGGTGTCGATTTACTGCTTTGCTATTGCTTTGGTTGATTTGGTGTTGTTGGCTTGATTGCATCTGTTGGAAATTCATTTGGCACACAGGGGATATATTGTTTTGGTTATTGGTATTGTTTTGGTATTTTTGGTGATCGCACAGGTTCCGCACTGTTCCGCTATTTTTCCCAACAAACTGGTATCAGAGCGAAAGTTGGGCTGTGGAAGTTTTGGAAGTATATCTGTGTGTTGAAATGGATGAGCAAAATTCCTTTGGAATGATGAAATTAAATTCTGGGAATTATGCTATTTGGAAAAGAAAGATGCTTGACCTGCTTTATTGCAAAGATTTATTTAAGCCGGTGTTGGGCAAAGAAAAGCCAAATGATGTAAGTGATGATGCTTGGGGAGTGTTGCATATGAAAGCTTCTGCTACCATTAGACAATGGGTAGATCCCAATATATTCCATCACATTGCAGAGGAAACCAAAGCAGATTTATTGTGGAAAAAGTTAGAGGCACTTTATGAGAAAAATACTTTCAGAAACAAGGCGTTGCTCATTAGAAGACTTGTGAATTTGAAATTCAGGGATGGAAAAAGTATGACAGAGCATACCAGTGATTTTGTGGGATTGGTAAATCAATTGGCTGGGATGAAATTAAATCTTGAGGATGAGTTACAGGCACTGCTACTTCTGAGGTCTCTACCGGATAGTTGGGAAACACTAGTGGTCTCACTGAGCACTTCAGCACCAGGTGGAACACTAACCATGGAGATGGTTAAAGACAGTTTACCCAATGAAGATGCAAGAAGAAAAGAAAAAGGTGAATCTTCTTCAGATGTTCTAGTTTCTCAGAAACCAGTGAGACAGGGAAGAAGTAAGAGCAGAATTCCACAAGGACGTGATAAACATTATACACCAAGAGGAAGGTCAAAGAACAGAAAAGAGATCAGATGTTATCACTGCGACAAGCCGGGTCACATGAAAAAAGAGTGCAGGATCTTGAAAATGGAAATTGCAGAAGGCAAGAAAGAAGAAAAAGAGACTAATGCAGTTAACCACAACAGTGATGCAGTTACTGTCTTAGATGACAGTTGTGTTAGTCTAGTGTGTCAGGACACTGATTGGGTGATTGATTCTGGCGCATCGTTCCATGTTACATCTCATGGTGACTTCTTCAATTCGTACTCTTCTGGTGATTTTGGTAATGTCAAGATGGGAAACAATGGTGTTTCAAAGATTGTGGGCATTGGAGATATTTGTTTGGAGACAAATCTTGGTACCAAATTAATACTCAAGGATGTGAGACATGTTCCAGATATTCGTCTCAATTTGATCTCAGCTGGAAAGTTAGATGATGATGGTTTCTGCAACTACTTAGGTGAAAGTAAATGGAAGCTCACCAAAGGGTCTTTGATAGTTGCAAAAGGAAATAAAGTGAGCACACTCTATGTTATGCAAGCAAAGATATGCAAAGGGGAGACAAATGTTGTTCAGAAAGGTGTCAGCATTGACCTATGGCACAAGAGACTTGGCCATGTGAGTGAGAAGAGCTTGCAGACTCTCTCAAGGAAGCAATTTCTACCGAATTTGCAAGGTACATCTCTGAAAACTTGTCTTGATTGTATTGCTGGTAAAACACATAGAGTTTCATTCCATACTTATCCTCCACATAGAAAGTCCGGTGTACTGGATTTGATTCATACTGATGTTTGTTTTATGCGAGATAAATCTCTTGGAGGTGCTGTCTACTTTGTTACATTTATTGATGACCACTCAAGGAAAGTGTGGGCCACTGCTTTGAAAACCAAGGATCAGGTTTTTGATGTCTTCAAGGAGTTTCATGTCAGGGTTGAAAGGGAAACAGGAAAGAAGCTGAAGGCACTCAGAGCAGATAATGGTGGTGAATACAGAGGGCCGTTTGAGAGTTATTGCAGAACTTATGGTATCAGGCTTGAGAAGACTCCAGCGAAGATACCACAGCTAAATGGTGTTGCTGAAAGGATGAACAGGACAATTGAGGAAAGGATTAGGTGTATGCTTTCGAATGCAAAGCTTCCCAAAAGCTTTTGGGGGGAGGCTATGCGGACTGCAGTTGATTTGATAAATCTTTCTCCAAGCACTGCTCTTGATGGTGATGTTCCCAACAGAGTTTGGAGTGGGAAAGATGTTTCCTATGACTACTTGAGAGTGTTTGGCTGCAGAGCTTTTGTTCATGTTCCGAAAGATGAGAGGTCGAAGCTTGATGATAAGGCCAAAGAATGCATCTTCTTGGGTTATGGTCATGAAGAACTTGGTTACAGGTTATGGGATCCAATGAACAAGAAAATTGTGAGAAGCAGAGATGTTGTATTTCTTGAAGATCAGTTTGGGGATGATGTCAGCAAAGATAAGAGTCCCAGTTCCTTTGCAGAAATTCCAGTCAGATTGGATCCAGTTCCTTCTCCCTTAGTAGGTCATGATCACGGGGGAGACGTACAACCAGAGGTTGGTGATGATGTTAATGATGAGCCTGCAGCTGATGATGTTGATCCAGTTGGAGAAGTACCACAACCACCACTACCAGTTGAGCCAATTTTGAGGAGATCCACCAGAGAGCGCCAACCATCAAAGAGATATAACACCAATGAGTATGTGATGCTTACAGATGGAAATGAACCTGAAAGCTATGAAGAAGCCATTGGTCATGAAGCCAAGAATGAGTGGTTGAAAGCTATGCAAGATGAGATGAAGTCTTTAAAAGATAATCAGACTTATGAGTTGGTAAAACTACCGGAAGGTAAGAAAGCACTCAAGAACAGATGGGTTTACAGGTTGAAGACTTCTGAAAACAGCTCACAACCAAGGTACAAAGCAAGGTTGGTTGTGAAAGGATTTGGTCAGAAGAAAGGTGTTGACTTCGAAGAAATATTTTCTCCAGTTGTGAAGATGAGCTCCATCAGAGTTGTTCTCGGTCTGGCCGCCCGTTTGAATTTGGAAATTGAGCAACTTGATGTGAAAACTGCATTCCTTCATGGTGATCTAGAGGAGGAAATCTACATGGAACAACCTCAAGGTTTTGAAGTCAAAGGCAAAAAGAACATGGTTTGTAAGCTTAAGAAGAGCTTGTATGGATTGAAACAAGCTCCGAGGCAATGGTACAAGAAGTTCGATTCATTCATGGTGGGACAAGGGTATACCAGAACGCTCTCTGATCACTGCGTGTTTGTGACGAGGTATTTTGATGATGATTACATTATCCTACTGCTATATGTAGATGATATGTTGATTGTTGGCCATGATGCTAGCAAGATTGAGAAGTTGAAGAGAGAATTGGATAAGTCTTTTGCAATGAAAGACTTAGGCTCTACTAAACAGATACTTGGCATGAAAATAACCCGCGACAGGAAGAAGGGTAAACTTTGGCTATCTCAGGAACGCTATGTTGAGACTGTGCTTGAGAGGTTCAACATGAGCAAGGCAAAGGCAGTGTCTTCTCCACTTGCAAGTCACTTCAAACTTTCAGTTAAACAGTGTCCTACAAGTGAGAAAGAAAAAGAAGAGATGAGCAAAGTTCCTTATGCATCAGCAGTTGGAAGCTTGATGTATGCTATGGTTTGCACAAGACCAGATATAGCTCATGCAGTTGGTGTAGTGAGCCGGTTTCTCTCTAATCCGGGAAAAGAACATTGGGCTGCAGTGAAATGGATTCTCAGATACTTGAGAGGTACTTCCAGTGTATGTTTATGCTTTGGTACTAATGAGCCTATTCTGGTTGGATATACAGATTCAGATATGGCAGGTGATGTCTGTAACACCCCCATTTTCCCTAAAGAGACAGCGGAAGAAAAGTGCGGGAACAATGGGTGCGGGGTGCTACCGCCACGTATTACGGACCGCCCGAAATACGCTAAGGCAAGAATAAAAACTGGAGCTGAATGTATATGCTAACCACGTTCCGGACAAGCTAGCATATAATTCGCAAAGAAGCTTATAATACTGTAAAAGTATAAAATAAGCTTAAAATTGTTTGGTATAGCGTAACCAAACGGAGGAACGCATTCCTCAAATGAGCTCAATGATAGAAATGGAATAGATCCATGGAAATTTTATTTTAAAAGGTGTTGTACCTCGCACTTGAAAAACATTATAAATAGGGGTTGTCAAATTCGCATTTCAAAAATAATACTGTTAAACGCGCAATGCATTGTTTAAAACAGTAGGGCACATAAAATTTCATAATGGGGTAGAACCCAAATATTTGTTTGTGTTTATCTATGCCAAGTAGTATACTTTTATCCGAAAGGGGATTTAAAAATATACTATTTTTTTTGTAAATGATACCCCAAATCCGTGCCCGTGCAAATGATGCCTTGTAGATTGTATGACCTGAAAGGAAACGGTAAAAAGTGTAGAGTCAGCGAAAACAATCGCTGAGTAAGTAGACCTTTACTCCCGGAGGAGGTCGGGTTGCAGAATTAGTTTAAAAAGAACAGTATGGTAATGGTATGCTAAAACAAGAATTAATTTAAGCACAGACAAAATCCATATAAATCTAATCCCGGGAAGAGATAATATGACACTATGCGTTACCAAGAAATAAATTTCTCAGCCAACATGATGTGCAGGTTCCCTGTTGTAGGGCCCAGTTCTCACATACATTCAAGGGTTGTGGTGGAGGTAAGAAATTCCCTCAGACCACGCGGAATCCAACCATGGCGTCGCGCTAGTTTTCAACGGTCCCCGAATGGCATGCGACGCACGCAAACGGCGGAGGTGCGTTGAGCCGACCCAGTAGCGTAGACCCACCCCGTAACGATGAGCTCCAAAAATCCATATTATTTATTGCAGAAATTGAATAAGCACAGTAAAATGGCATACCAATAATCCAAAAGCAGTAGGGAGCTATAAGCATAAATTTAAAAGGGTAATAAAAATGGTTTTCTTGAAATTTATGCTTAAGCTAAATAATTTTTGGGCTTACTCCAAAGAGTAAAAATCTACTTACCGTCACCGTGGCAAGATGGGTTTGACACACGCACAGGCTACGAGCAGATATCCCTTTACAGCTATACGACTAGTCAAAAATTTAAAATATTTACTTAGTATGCTATAATATTGTTTTAACATAAATAATGACTAAAATTTCTCAACTTGAATGAATCTTACCCGGAACAATTGTTATGGATTAGCTATTTGTAATAAGCTCTAAAACTCCTTGTCTTGGCGTGAAAATTCTCATCCGAAATTCCAACTTACTAAAATATTTCTTACAATACTACTAAAATTCGAAAAAAAAAACTGAACTAAACTAAGAAAACTAAAACAAAGAGTGGGATCAAGAAAAATGGGTGTGTTTGGCGTGAGATCCGCTGTGGGGTGGACATTATTATATAGGCAATTGTGTAGCATTATTTTACCTGGTCAACACCCCAACCATATGCCAAACCCATTTATTTTACGGATAACCAAGGCCATTAATTTCTTTTGCAGCTTTCCCCCAATTTTCGCTGCTCCCCTTTTCCTCTTTCAGCTTTAATCACCACTTTACCTTTATTTCCTTTCACTGAAACCTTTCTCTGTTTGTAATTGTTTGTCTTCTTCCCTTTGGTAACCACCCCCATTCCCTTGTTTTCTTTTCCTATTTGGAGTAAAAGGGAGGGCCGGCGATGACGAGGGAGGACGGCAGCGGCGGCTTGGGATGGGCGATGCCGCGATGGTGGCTATGGCGGTGGAGCACGCTGAAGCGGCGGCGGCGGCTTCCTCCTCTCTCCCTCTCGGATCTCTCCCTCTTTCTGTCTCGGTCTCTCTCTGTCTCGAATTGTCCCTGCCCCTCTATTTCCTGTTCTTTTTGTTTGAATCATTGGGTTTGGTTTCTGGTTTTTGTTGTTTTTGGGAAGAAGAGAATGGTGGTGGTGGTGGTGGTTTTGTGGTTCGGATCTTGATAGTTGAGGAAGAGGATAGAGGACAGTGGTGGGGGCTTGGTGGTGTTGCCGTCGTCTGGGGAAGGAGAGGGCTCCTGTGGTGGCGGCGAGGCGCCCGTGGAGGAGCAAGGGTGAGTCGGTGGTGGCTCGACAGGGCAGAAATGGGGGTTGGAACGGCGGGAGTGGCCGCGGCTGGTGGCGGAACGGCCGGAAACGGATCGGGGAGAAGATTTGGTGGTGGCCGGAGGTTCGCCGGCGGCGAGGACGGCGCCGGAATCCGGCAGGGGCTGTTAGGGTTAGGTTAGGGTTTCCTTTTTGTTGGGCCTGGGCTTGGTAAGGTGGACTTCCCTTGGTTGGGCTTATTTTTCTTTCTTTTGTTTGCTTAATGGACTATATCATTAATTGGCCCAATCTCCTATTAATGACTTAAATTAACTAATTAATCTAAATTATGGACTTAATTCATTTAATAATCCAATACCATTAGTGAAATGATTCACCACTTCGAATCTCTTAATCCGGATAATTAATCGTTAAATGGGTCACTAGATAATTTATATTCAATTGGCTAAGTATTCTTAATTTAATCTTAATGATTAATCTTTTTAACATAATTTGAGTCCGAAATTATTTAATGCAATATTAACTTAAAAATTCCCGACGTTTGCACATTACGCAATTTTAGGATTTACATTCTTATTCGTCAAGAACTTAATTAATAATATCTTAATTCAATATTTAATGTGATTTAGGATTTAAAATTTAAATATCTTAATTCTTATTCCCGATTTTAGGATCTAAATATTGAATTAATAATAACTTAATCCAATATAGATTTAGTGGATTAATGGATTTAAATTACCTAGTAGTGGATTTCTTTGTCACAATAATCAAGGGTATTAATATTTAATCCAATTACTTATAAACAACTCAATGGGTTTAATTCACTTAGTAGTTAGTTTCCTTAAGCAAATCGGTCGAGGTCTTGGAAGATAATAATTAAATACCTTGGTAATTAAAAATTGGTTTGTCCTCGAATTCCATAACTCCATTGGCTAAGTGTTTTTCTTTTCCGTCCGTGTTTATTTATTTCATCACTTTACTCATGCCTAGTAATATTTATTTAGACTCTAATATTTCATAAGCTCGTCCATTTGGTCATTAAATTATATTTTTATCCGGTACCTCGTCGGATAATTCCATTTAACTTAATTTGTCTTTGGCAATGTTTAATCCCACTCGTATACTTAAATTGGGTGACTTAAATATATTCTTGACAATTAATACTTATGTGCTAATTAATGGTCTCGGACTTAAAAGTTTTTAATTCTTTAAATTTAGTTCTCAACTAAGATCAATTTAAATAGATTTATACTTCGAAAATAATTGTTATTTCCTTTCATCTAAAAAAAAATTTATTTACGAGAAATTTAGGAATATTTATTTATTAAAATTTAAATTTCTATAAGAATTTCTACGGGGTGTTATAGTCTACCCTCCTTAAAATAAGGCTTCGTCCTCGAAGCCACACGACAAAACTAAGAGAAATTTGTAACTAGAAGTATCGTTTTCAAAATTTATATTATTATTATAAAAAGCTTCTGACGTATTACTATTAGTTATAGTTTCCTCCCTCCAGCCCTAGATATTTATCCTCGATATGCTCTTGAATTTCTTAGGTCATATCTTTTTCATGGCATGTACCATCAAATCTTTAAATCCGTTGACGGTCCTATGTTTACCTAGGCATGGGCAGGCAATCTAATCATTTGGTTATGGCTCAAACCAATCCTTTCGAAGGGCAAAATTTTAAATGGAACATCGGGGATTATTATTCAGGCGGAACCTTCAAGTGCTTCGCAACAAAAGGGAATGCCTTGGTTATACATACTAAGCGCATTACTTGGTTCAAAAGTCGAAGTACGATCGTTCCAATTTCATATCATTCTACCATGCCCGATTTATCAATGCTCTTAGAGATTAATGAACATGATTGTTGAAATCTAAACCGACATATATTAGGGGCTACATGTCCTAAAGCAAAAGTAAAAATGTCCTCCAACGAGTGTGTCCCGGCTCCACTTTTATCCTCTTCAGGGGTTACCCGAGTTGACCTCTTGCAACCTTCCTTGGTTGTTTTTTTTTTGTAGGCGGCGGGTTCTTGGGCTTCCCATTCAGAGATGCTTCTGTTTGAAAGCGACGGTCTCCTTTTAAATCATTTCGCAACTTATTAGGGTCAATTCGGATGCCGCATTCTTTGATCCTATGCCCTGCGAGGCCACATCTAAAGCATTCTCCATTCCGTGGACATACCTGCATCCAATGCTTACTGCCGCACCTCGGGCAGGTTGCGGGCATAGGGAGCTGGTCACCCTTTCTCAGATTAGGGTCATCAAAGGTGCGGCGCTGGTTCGGGTTTCCTCTATCCAAATTTCTCTCGAGGCGCCCCTTCTTACAAATCGTAGAGGTTTGCCTGACATGCTCCTTGCTACGTTCGGGTTGCCGGACTCGCTCAACCGTCATTGCCCGATCGTATAGCTTTTGTAGGTTAAAGAATTGTTTCCCCCCTAACCCTTCTCGAATCTCTCGATTTAATCCGAGTTCGAATTTTTGGGCCTGGGAATGAGCGGTGTCTACTAACCCTGGAGCGAAGCGGAGGAGTTCATTGAACTTCTCGTAGTACTCATGGACAGATAAATTGCCTTGTGTTAAGTTGACGAACTCCTCGTACCTTGCGCTCTTCACACTAGCTGGGTAAAACCTCGCCCGCAGGTTTTCCTTAAACTCTGGCCATCCAATGTCTCGATTCTCATGGTTTCGCCACCAGGTGTTCGCCTGGCCTTCCAAGAAGAATGTAGCCACCTCCACTTTCCTTTCCTTGGGGCACCGTACTGCCTCCAAAAGTTTGTCGAATTTCTCGATCCACCCTTCTAGCTTATCCGGGTCCCCTTGTCCAGTATAGCTCGGGGGTTGATACTCATGTACAGCCTTGATGAAATCCGTGGGTGGTTCCCCTTGTATATCGTCTCTTGCCAGCTGTCGCTCTACTGCGATACCAATAGCTAACATTACTTGTTCTAATTGAGCTTGTCGTCCCTCTATAGCGTCTTGCCTATCCCCCATGGGATCGGGTGCATATAGGGGGTCAGCCGGACGTTTTCCTGGGCGTCCTCGTGGTGGCATCTGAAACATAATCATAGTCTTGAGAGAAATTCATTTGCTCTCGATTCATCATTTATCGAAAATTTTAATTACCAACTGATTTGGTGATTATGAAATTTTAAGGTTTTTCGGGTAGAAAATTTCATCGCCCTTCATAGAACCTTCATCCTTAATAGTTCCTAGGTTTACTTGAAAACGGGGATAAGTAAAATTGTTGTTATAGGCTCTTGTACCCTTCTCGAGGGAAAAACCGTTCAAGCAACATATTTGGGAATTCTATCGAGGTAGATACGAAGTAATCCCAACTATTCGATCAAGTTTTAAGTAGCGAATCTTCTTGCAAGAGTTGATAGAGTTCTCTTAAGTACATCTTAATTCATATAGATCTCGGCTTCTCATTGTTGGTAAAATATTGGTCACAGGAAAGTTACTTATCCGCGTCAAAACACTTGGTAATTGTTCCTTGGTACTTGGTTCACAATTATTTACTGCAGTTTGAGCGTCCTTTACTTAAAAATATTATGGTGAGCTCATCGGGTTCATCATAAGATAGATACATTTTAAATATTTTGGGATTCCAACTCGTCTTATTTTTAACCGGAAGTATCTCGTCTAGGGTTAACCATTAATCATCTTAACATGTGCACATAGTAATCTTCCAATTACCTCCAAGTTCCCATAGCTTGGAATCTCCAAATGTTCATTAAATGTCTTTTATGGTTATCCGACCAAAGACATGTCCAATTTAGATAAGGCTTTGAAAAAAAGAAATATATCGCGTTATATAATAATAAATTAGGTTCAAATATTCGGCCTACGAACTTTATAGTAAGTACCCATCTTACTATACTTCCTTGTTAGATATTTTATTTACCAAGGATAACTATCTTAATGATAGGATTTTACGATTGTCTTGCTTTGTGGGTTATCACCTAATTAATAGTAACTTTGCAACTAATGATTGTCTCCCATATTTATGAAATTTAAAAATTATTGGGTGTATTAATTCCTTGTCCTTGATTATGAACTTTATCCTTGACAATCCATGGTCTTCTTTAACATAGGAAGAAGATGAACGGAATATAGGTTCTCGTATCATTTCTAAGTGATAACTGCTTAAATAGCATAGTTACGGCTCCTTTCGAGGGAGATAAAAAATTATACAAAGTAATTTCGACAACTCCCATGCTTGTGAGAAATTTCTTATTATAAGACCAACAACTCAGTCAAGCCTTATGTAGTATGTCCATTAACAAAGATTAGATTCCAAGTTTGTCGAGCTAAAGGAGTAGGATAAATGTTTGAGGTTATCCTTTAAGCTCATGGTTAAGGGCTTTTTGTTTCATTGAGAATATTCCAAATAAATATCCAACTTTCCTTGCCAAATAGACGTATGAATTTAGGGAAAAATTCGTAAATGTTTTATAAAACTCGTTGTGAGCTTAAAATCCTTTGGTGCCATTCCATGACACCCGCGTCTCATCTTTAATACATATATAATATATAGGAAATTCTTATTCCTAGTCATCCGCATGATCCTTGTGTTAACATATAATTTTTTGCTCTTATAAGTCTAAGGCATACCCTTATATTGACTAAGGCAAGAATTCAAATCTTACTAAGGCCATAAAACAATTTGTGATACGATGATTTCTTATGTAGATCGAGGAAGGGTCATAGACCATTTCAATACCCTGTTACCACTTGGTAGGTACCACTCTGGGGTAACATTCCCATACCTTTCCAATGGTAAAAATAAAAGTAATTGTGAATATCGTCACCTATTGTAGGCATCATCTTACGTAATTAGGCAACTGAACTGAGAAGCCAAGGAACTAGTGCAATACTAGTAGGTTATCCAAGACACGTCTAGAGGTAGATACTAAGGCAATACTTAGCAAAACAATCAAAAGATATCGGAGAGAGATTCTTGCTCGGAGTCCGATACATTGGAAAATCCTTATCAAGAATTACATAATAATCCAAAATTCTGCTCGTGCCTATATGCATATGTGTGTGTCCCCATCCCAAAATTTAACTTTAAAAATAAATACTTGGCATAGTCTTTTCAAAATATTTCGTGCAAAAATGTCAAAAATTTAATTGCACTACTTCTTAGAGCAAAAATGGCTCCTCAAAATTATTTATCGTGCAGAAATTGCAATAATTTACATGCACTAATCAAAATGCTTCCAAATGCTTTCCGTGTAAAAATTTTAAAAATTTTAATACACTACTTGATTAGCCATAAGGCTTTTTAAAATAATTCTTGGTGCATGAATTTTAAAAATTTCGGATGCACAATTCCAAGAGCAAAACGCTCTGATACCAAACTGTAACACCCCCATTTTTCCTAAAGAGACAGCGGAAGAAAAGTGCGGGAACAATGGGTGCGGGGTGCTACCGCCACGTATTACGGACCGCCCGAAATACGCTAAGGCAAGAATAAAAACTGGAGCTGAATGTATATGCTAACCACGTTCCGGACAAGCTAGCATATAATTCGCAAAGAAGCTTATAATACTGTAAAAGTATAAAATAAGCTTAAAATTGTTTGGTATAGCGTAACCAAACGGAGGAACGCATTCCTCAAATGAGCTCAATGATAGAAATGGAATAGATCCATGGAAATTTTATTTTAAAAGGTGTTGTACCTCGCACTTGAAAAACATTATAAATAGGGGTTGTCAAATTCGCATTTCAAAAATAATACTGTTAAACGCGCAATGCATTGTTTAAAACAGTAGGGCACATAAAATTTCATAATGGGGTAGAACCCAAATATTTGTTTGTGTTTATCTATGCCAAGTAGTATACTTTTATCCGAAAGGGGATTTAAAAATATACTATTTTTTTTGTAAATGATACCCCAAATCCGTGCCCGTGCAAATGATGCCTTGTAGATTGTATGACCTGAAAGGAAACGGTAAAAAGTGTAGAATCAGCGAAAACAATCGCTGAGTAAGTAGACCTTTACTCCCGGAGGAGGTCGGGTTGCAGAATTAGTTTAAAAAGAACAGTATGGTAATGGTATGCTAAAACAAGAATTAATTTAAGCACAGACAAAATCCATATAAATCTAATCCCGGGAAGAGATAATATGACACTATGCGTTACCAAGAAATAAATTTCTCAGCCAACATGATGTACAGGTTCCCTGTTGTAGGGCCCAGTTCTCACATACATTCAAGGGTTGTGGTGGAGGTAAGAAATTCCCTCAGACCACGCGGAATCCAACCATGGCGTCGCGCTAGTTTTCAACGGTCCCCGAATGGCATGCGACGCACGCAAACGGCGGAGGTGCGTTGAGCCGACCCAGTAGCGTAGACCCACCCCGTAACGATGAGCTCCAAAAATCCATATTATTTATTGCAGAAATTGAATAAGCACAGTAAAATGGCATACCAATAATCCAAAAGCAGTAGGGAGCTATAAGCATAAATTTAAAAGGGTAATAAAAATGGTTTTCTTGAAATTTATGCTTAAGCTAAATAATTTTTGGGCTTACTCCAAAGAGTAAAAATCTACTTACCGTCACCGTGGCAAGATGGGTTTGACACACGCACAGGCTACGAGCAGATATCCCTTTACAGCTATACGACTAGTCAAAAATTTAAAATATTTACTTAGTATGCTATAATATTGTTTTAACATAAATAATGACTAAAATTTCTCAACTTGAATGAATCTTACCCGGAACAATTGTTATGGATTAGCTATTTGTAATAAGCTCTAAAACTCCTTGTCTTGGCGTGAAAATTCTCATCCGAAATTCCAACTTACTAAAATATTTCTTACAATACTACTAAAATTCGAAAAAAAAAACTGAACTAAACTAAGAAAACTAAAACAAAGAGTGGGATCAAGAAAAATGGGTGTGTTTGGCGTGAGATCCGCTGTGGGGTGGACATTATTATATAGGCAATTGTGTAGCATTATTTTACCTGGTCAACACCCCAACCATATGCCAAACCCATTTATTTTACGCAAGGCCATTAATTTCTTTTGCAGCTTTCCCCCAATTTTCGCTGCTCCCCTTTTCCTCTTTCAGCTTTAATCACCACTTTACCTTTATTTCCTTTCACTGAAACCTTTCTCTGTTTGTAATTGTTTGTCTTCTTCCCTTTGGTAACCACCCCCATTCCCTTGTTTTCTTTTCCTATTTGGAGTAAAAGGGAGGGCCGGCGATGACGAGGGAGGACGGCAGCGGCGGCTTGGGATGGGCGATGCCGCGATGGTGGCTATGGCGGTGGAGCACGCTGAAGCGGCGGCGGCGGCTTCCTCCTCTCTCCCTCTCGGATCTCTCCCTCTTTCTGTCTCGGTCTCTCTCTGTCTCGAATTGTCCCTGCCCCTCTATTTCCTGTTCTTTTTGTTTGAATCATTGGGTTTGGTTTCTGGTTTTTGTTGTTTTTGGGAAGAAGAGAATGGTGGTGGTGGTGGTGGTTTTGTGGTTCGGATCTTGATAGTTGAGGAAGAGGATAGAGGACAGTGGTGGGGGCTTGGTGGTGTTGCCGTCGTCTGGGGAAGGAGAGGGCTCCTGTGGTGGCGGCGAGGCGCCCGTGGAGGAGCAAGGGTGAGTCGGTGGTGGCTCGACAGGGCAGAAATGGGGGTTGGAACGGCGGGAGTGGCCGCGGCTGGTGGCGGAACGGCCGGAAACGGATCGGGGAGAAGATTTGGTGGTGGCCGGAGGTTCGCCGGCGGCGAGGACGGCGCCGGAATCCGGCAGGGGCTGTTAGGGTTAGGTTAGGGTTTCCTTTTTGTTGGGCCTGGGCTTGGTAAGGTGGACTTCCCTTGGTTGGGCTTATTTTTCTTTCTTTTGTTTGCTTAATGGATTATATCATTAATTGGCCCAATCTCCTATTAATGACTTAAATTAACTAATTAATCTAAATTATGGACTTAATTCATTTAATAATCCAATACCATTAGTGAAATGATTCACCACTTCGAATCTCTTAATCCGGATAATTAATCGTTAAATGGGTCACTAGATAATTTATATTCAATTGGCTAAGTATTCTTAATTTAATCTTAATGATTAATCTTTTTAACATAATTTGAGTCCGAAATTATTTAATGCAATATTAACTTAAAAATTCCCGACGTTTGCACATTACGCAATTTTAGGATTTACATTCTTATTCGTCAAGAACTTAATTAATAATATCTTAATTCAATATTTAATGTGATTTAGGATTTAAAATTTAAATATCTTAATTCTTATTCCCGATTTTAGGATCTAAATATTGAATTAATAATAACTTAATCCAATATAGATTTAGTGGATTAATGGATTTAAATTACCTAGTAGTGGATTTCTTTGTCACAATAATCAAGGGTATTAATATTTAATCCAATTACTTATAAACAACTCAATGGGTTTAATTCACTTAGTAGTTAGTTTCCTTAAGCAAATCGGTCGAGGTCTTGGAAGATAATAATTAAATACCTTGGTAATTAAAAATTGGTTTGTCCTCGAATTCCATAACTCCATTGGCTAAGTGTTTTTCTTTTCCGTCCGTGTTTATTTATTTCATCACTTTACTCATGCCTAGTAATATTTATTTAGACTCTAATATTTCATAAGCTCGTCCATTTGGTCATTAAATTATATTTTTATCCGGTACCTCGTCGGATAATTCCATTTAACTTAATTTGTCTTTGGCAATGTTTAATCCCACTCGTATACTTAAATTGGGTGACTTAAATATATTCTTGACAATTAATACTTATGTGCTAATTAATGGTCTCGGACTTAAAAGTTTTTAATTCTTTAAATTTAGTTCTCAACTAAGATCAATTTAAATAGATTTATACTTCGAAAATAATTGTTATTTCCTTTCATCTAAAAAAAAATTTATTTACGAGAAATTTAGGAATATTTATTTATTAAAATTTAAATTTCTATAAGAATTTCTACGGGGTGTTATAATGTCGATTCCAGGAAGTCCACATCGGGGTTCTTGATGACTTTTGCAGGGGGAGCCGTCTCTTGGCAATCAAGATTGCAAAAGTGTGTTGCTTTGTCTAGTACTGAAGCTGAATATATTGCCATCACAGAAGCTTGCAAAGAAGCTTTGTGGATGAAGAAATTGTTGGAAGAGCTCGGTATTGAACAAGAGAAGTGGATTGTTTACAGTGATAGTCAGAGTGCAATCCATCTATCTAAGAATTCGAGTTTCCATTCGAGATCTAAGCATATTGATTACAGGTATCATTGGATTCGTGACGTGCTTGAAGACAAACAGTTGAGTTTGGAGAAGATCCACATAAGTGAGAATTCAGCAGATATGTTCACCAAGTCTTTACCGAAAGAGAAGTTCGAAGCATGTAGGCGAGGAGCGGGCTTGGTAGAGCCCAGAAAATGAGCAGACGGGGGAGAATTGTTAGGTCTGCTCATTAATTGAGCACAGACCAATAAGGCCATTGTGGCCTACTGACATCAAGAAAAACAATAAAAAAAAAAGAAGAAAAGACTTACCTGCACACAATAAGTGAGGTGTGCAGAAGACTCCAAAAACAAATTAAAACATATTGCTACGGACAGAGAGAAAAAAGAAGTGTGACAATAATTGAAGGCAGCTTTGTGAAAGCAGAACGCAGGCAGAAGAGAACCAGAGAAAGAAAACAGAGAAGGAAAAGGAGGAAGAAGAAGGCCGATCAGTCATTCCGTCCGGCAGAAAAATTCAAATCTTTGGTGAAATCCTTTCTCTTACACCTCTCTTGTTCCTAGTCTAGAATTGTGTTCTAGAAGTATAAATATTTTTGGAAATCCTCTGCCTACTGTGATGATTCTTGATTAGCCAAGATTAGAGAAAATCTTGATGATTGTTGGTGAACCTCTAGGCATATGCTAGAGAGAAACATTGGTGTACCCATTATTTGATATAGTGGAGATTTTGAGATGGTGGCGACTGGCCCGTGGTTTTTACCTTCATTTTGAAGGGTTTTCCACGTATAAATCTCGGTGTCGATTTACTGCTTTGCTATTGCTTTGGTTGATTTGGTGTTGTTGGCTTGATTGCATCTGTTGTAAATTCATTTGGCACACAGGGGATATACTGTTTTGGTTATTGGTATTGTTTTGGTATTTTTGGTGATCCCACAGGTTCCGCTATTTTTCCCAACATATTCTAATACTATCTTATCTTTCGAAGCTAAGAATATGCCCACATATAAATTTTAGAAAGAAGCAGAATGCCAAACAACCTATAGGTAGAAATATGGAGATGGAGAATGGAAAAAGGCACAAAACATGATTTGTGTGCGACTAAAACTCATTACAGCCTAATAATGTGATGTCAAAGCCTGCATCACTACTAATAAATAAAGATAAAAGATCATTTGGGTAAGATATCACCTAGCAACCGAAGCTTCATTATCTCATCTTTTTTTAGTTCCGGTAATTATGGTATTTTCTACTGCTACAGCATATCGCAAAGCAATGATACATATCATATGAGTTTCTTGAATATCTGGAGTCGGCAAACAAAAAGAATTCTTTTTATTAATTGAGCTATATGGTCTTTTTATTTTGATTGAACAATGATTAATGGAAAGGGGTGAGGAATACTCGATTCGATACTCGATTAAACTATTAAATTTTAAAAATATAAAAATAAAAAAAACTATTAGATACAACTTAAGCTTTCTTAAGCCTAAACAACTTATATTTTGCAACATAATAAGTAAAACTGTCAATTAAAATTCAAATTATATACTATATAGCCTAGTTAAATTCGGGCTTGAACTTTAAGTTTTGTTACTGTTCAAGCTCGATACTCGATACTCGATCACCCAATAATGGAATCCATGAGTTTGATAGAATGTGTCATACATTGTTGGTAGCAAGCTCCAACGGCGGATGCGTGCTTCGATCCAGGATTAGCCAAAATTAGATTCCCAATGAACTATTCAAGATGCAAGAATAATAGAAGAAACATATAAATCAATAGAATGCAAATTTCAATGACTCAGGCAAATATCAAATAGTAAACCTACAACAAAACATACATCAGTAAGATCAATAGCCTTAAAAGCGTTGAAGGCAAGCATCTGCATTACTAATTTCCTAGAGTGCAAGCTACAAATAATTCAACAACCAATCCCATAGCCACCAAATTAACTTTCAGACATACAATCAATCCATGCTCTGTTCGAAATTAAAGATCACTGAGTTTCAAATTTAAAATATGATTACAGGTCACCTATAAATTAACAGATATTTACAAATATTTCAATTAATGGCACATCTATAGTTTGATTGACCAATATAAACACATTCCTTGTCAAGCTCCTGTAATAACTTGTCAAGAAAGAGGAATTTTGGAATTCTGCTAATGTTATTTGCCATAAGATAATCGAGTGCAAGAAAAATAAAAGGACATACTTCTTGAAATTCATCATATAGTCTCTTCACAAAACCAACCCAAAAAGAATCAAAGAATCACCACAAAAGAGAATCAAAACAATTCAGTCACATTTCCAGTAAAATACTAAAATTAGAAGTAATCAGCTTGCATCAAACACAACAAAAAGTAAATGCACAAAAAGACATCGGCTTCTAAAGTAATCTACAATACAGGGAGAGTACCACTACCTAGAAAGCAACAATCATGGAGAGAACAAATCTCTACCTTCCGAAGACTGTGGCTTGTGTCAGGTGGTTTTAAATTTCTGATAAGAAGAAAAATGATTAATAGACTCGTGCTCATCTTTTCCAATAGGAAAGACATTATTCAAATTCAAAACACTTCATCATAAAACAGCAAATGAACTGCAAGAAGCAAACAAATAAATAAAACAAAATTACCATTTTCATGAGCTTCTAATTGCTTACCCTCATATTCATCTTCAAACCGATACTTCAAAAAGCAAAAAAGTAAACAAAGAACTAATAGTGACATATCTAATGGCATTTAGAGAAGGAACAAAGCACATTTACCATGAGGTAGTAAAGGAAAGAATGTAATTAGCATGACTCACTTCAAATCAAAATGAATGGTGGTAAAGAACAACTACCATGAGGTTAAACTACTAAATGACACACAATGATGAATCTGGTCTCCTTACATAATTATTATCTTCTAAATCTATGCAATTTACTGTGAGGTCGTGTAACAAATCCATTTGTCTTATGTATACACATCCACCATTGTTAAACAGCAGGGCTTGATATTTGAAATAGTGAAATACACACAAATGTCATAACAAACAAACAACCAAGCAACCTATAGTGATGAACACCATTACACCAGGCAAGTGTTAGATATTAGGATTAAGTTACTTGCAAAAATAATTCCTCTATCAACAAAATTAAATTTTTAACAACAAATGAGGCCCAATATCATCCGCCCCAAACATTAATCGAAAAATTTTAAAATAACGTAAAACGATTAGGAACCTTTGGAGCTGCAAAGGGATTTCAACACGGTTTCTGTAATCGAGGGTGTACTTCCTGCTCTTCATCACCAGCGCTAGCTGGTTGCTGATGATCTCATGAGTCTTCTTCTGCCAGAAATAGAAAGCACATCAAACAAACGATTAAAAGAAAAGTACAGAAAAGAACATAGATCAGAAGCTGAAAACATAATAACTGAGGAAATTACCAAAGCAAAGCAAAGCAAAACACTTGAAAATAAAATAAATGTAGCCTCAAACCAAAGTAAAAATCGACAAAAGTCATATTTAAGATGAAATTGAAGAAAGCTAAAATGAAGCTGAGAAAGAACTTTTACCTTTGGTAGGAAAAAAGGGCTTCCCCATAAATGCAGGTCAGGCAAAAAATATGGCTTCTCGGCAACAGAGAAAATCCGCTTTCATCTTCTCCAGCTTCCACATCTTTGTCCAAATCGGAGAAGAAAATGGGAGTTTGGGCATAGGTTTTAGAGAAAATGATGTGCACAGATGCCAATCAACTCGTGCTTTTGAAGTCCCTCCCTGTTTGAATTCATGGAGTGCAGGGTGCGGGTTCGATTAAGATTTTGAAATTTCTTTCCCTTTAATGAATTTGAGAGAAATCGAGAGTTGGAATAACTTCCACATTTTCATTGATCTATAAAAAATGTTGTTACAGACGAAAAATGAAAGAGGGAGAAAGACTTAAATACTAATGGACCTAATTACAGACCAAAGAATATGCCTAAAACAGATACAGCCCAAAAGAAAAGAAACGAAAGATAAAAGAGGCCCATTCAACCGATTCCCCCTCTATTGCTGGAGTGTTGCTTCTGCTTATGAGTAGTAGTATTAACTTCAATATTCCCCGCAAGCTGGAGCATTCCAAAGCTTCAACTTGGAGCAGAATAGCTGGAAGTGCCGTGGAGTTAAACCCTTGGTGAAGATGTCTGTCAGCTGCTGATGAGTAGGAACAAAGAGAGGATCAATGAAGAGTTGTTGAAAGTAGTCTCTCACATAGTGACAGCCAATATCCAAGTGTTTGGAGCGCTCATGATGGATGGCATTTTTAACGAGCTGAATAGCGGACATGTTGTCACAATATAAATGGAAGGGAGCAGGTAAAGGGAGCTGCAATTCTTTAAATAAGGATCCAACCCATAGTAGCTCAGCTGATGTGGCATCTAAACTTCTATATTCTGCCTCCATAGTGCTCCGGGATACCACCTCTTGCTTCTTGGTCTTCCAGGATATGAGTGAATCACCAAGAAAAAGGCAAAAACCAGTGAGAGATCGTCTGGTAGTTGGGCAATTCCCCCAGTCAGCATCACTATAAGCCTTCAATTCCAGAGAGCCCAAAAGGATAGTGTAAGCCAATGTGAGGGGTGTTTTTGATGTACTGAAGAACTTGAAGCCCCATTCCAATGATTCACAGTGGGAGCATGCATATGTTGACTCAGTTGTTTCACACTAAAGCAAATATCAGGCCTGGAGAAACCCAAATACAAGAGTTTACCAACCATTCTCCTAAAGAGTTGAGGTTGATCAAACAAGGCACCTGTATTGTCATATTGATGATGAGGTAGGCATGGAACATGGACTTTAGATGAGGAAGGCAAATCAATTTCAGATAGTATATCCAAGGCATATTTTTGCTGACTGACACAGTACCCTATGGAAGATTTTGAAATTTCTAAGCCAAGGAAGTAGAAAGCATCACCAAGATCCTTGATGGTAAACTGTTTGTGAAGGCCCTTCTTTATTTCTGAGATTTCACTCACATCATCACCTGTGATGAGAATGTCGTTCACATATACAACCAATATAATAATTCCAATACCAGTAAATTTGTAGAAGACACATAGATCAAAATAAGTGCACTTAAAAAAGCAGATGATATGAGAAAAGCTTTTAAAGAAGTATACCACTGTCGAGGAGCTTGTTTTAAGCCATAAAGAGACCTTTTTAACTTGCAGACTTGGTCAGAGGAGGTAGCAAGACCCTCTGGACACACCATGTAAACTTCTTCATCTAAGTGACCGTGTAAAAATGCATTGTTGATGTCCATTTGAGAAAGCCCCCAGTGATGAGCAGCAGCTAAAGCTATAATGATTCTAACACTGATGGTCTTAGCTACTGGAGCAAAGACCTCAAAGAAATCCTTCCCAAATCTTTGATGGAATCCTTTAGCCACAAGACGAGCTTTGTGTTTGCTAACTGATCCATCAGGATTAAACTTCACTCTAAAAATCCACTTACATCCAATAGGTTTCTTCCCTTTTGGTAGAGAGACAAGATCCCAAGTTCCATTCTTTTCTAAAGCAACAAGTTCATCATTAATAGCCTTATCCCAATGTGGAATGCAAAATGCTTGATCAAATGTCAAGGGAACAAAGGCTGGATCATCATAGGAAGTGCAAACATAATCCTTGTACTTTTCTGGTCTTCTGATAGTTCTCTTTGGCCTGGTAATGGGAACAGGTGTAGCAGCATCCCTGGTAGTCTCTCTTGCATGTAAAGGAATGGAAGGAGGATCCCCAATGGAAGATTGGGAATCAGATGTTGAGTTATTCAAAGACAACTCAACTGAGTTAGATGTATCATGTCTCTCAGTGGAAGAAACAGAAGAGTTTTCATCTGGGGTATGTCTCACTGATCTATAAGAGATCAGAGGAGATTGAGAGATGTTCTGGGGAGCAGTGGGCTCAACAAAGGATTGAGTGATGTTCTGAGGAGTAGTGGGCTCGACAGGAGAGTAGAGGCAGGTGTTAGTAGGTGTGGATGACTCAATAGGTTGGAAGTGATCCTGTGAGGATGAGGATGAAGGAACTGAGGTATCAGACAAGGCAGACGTAGGTTTACTGAGAGGAAAAATAAAATCATGGAAAACAACATCTCTGGAGACCACAACCTTTTTACTGTCTATTATTAGGACCTTAGACCCATTCTTATTGGATGCTACCCCAAGATAAAGATAAACACCTTTCATACCCCTGACATCTAACTTACCCACAGGATTAGGGAGTTTGACATAACAAAGGGAGCCAAAGCAATGAAGATTGGTTAAGTCAGGTTTTGTGCCAAGCAAGATTTCACATGGTGACTGCCATTTAAGGACTTGAGTGGGAAGTCTATTGATGAGATATGCTGCATAGAGCATTGCATCTCCCGGATAGAGTTTTGGGACTGATGAGGTAAGGAGTAAATTTCTAGCAACTTGTATAAGATGTCTATGCTTCCTCTCAACTCTCCCATTTTGTTGAGGGGTGTAGACACATGATGTTTGATGAATAATTCTAAGAGATGTAAAAAGAGTATGGCAGGTTTTGTTGCAAAACTAACTACCATTATCTGTCCTAATCACTTTGACCAACCCATTAAATTGAGTTTTTACATATGTGAATAAATTAGAGAGAAGGACAGAGGTATGAGATTTATTGTGTAGCAAATATAACAATGTAGCTCTAGAGCAATCATCAACTATAGTGAGAATGTATCTATAATTTGATCTATCTCCAACAGAGAAAGGTCCCCAGAGATCAGCATGAATCAAGTTAAAACAAGCAGTAGCATGAGATTCACTGGAAGTAAAAGGAAGTCTATGAATTTTTGACACAGAACAAATGTCACATGGAATGTAAGTTTTATTATCAGATGTAAAACCCAATTTTGACATAACAATGGGGGAGGGATGACCAAGTATGTTGTGCCACAAAGTAAAGGCATTCGAAATATCAACAGAGGTAAAGGCAGGAAAACAATGTAAGGATGAATTTCTACCACAAGTAAAGGTATAGAGTTTGTTCAGTAATGTACCCTTAAAGAGGATCTTCCTAGTGCTCAGGTCCTGCAAAAGACATGAGGAAGGGTCAAATATAGCTAAACATTTAAGCTCTCTAGTCAATTGACTAATTGAGAGGAGATTCAATATAAGCCGTGGAACATACATCACATTTGGTACAATGAGATCTTTGGTGACCCTCACTGAACCAATGTGAGTGGGAGTTTTAATAGAGCCGTCTGGCATATAGATGGAGAGATTAAACTTAAAAGGCTGAGGTTCAACCAAGAAAGAGAGATCAGAACAGAGGTGACAACTAGCACCCGAATCCAATAGCCAAGAACCATTAAGAAAATCAGATCCAGAAGTGCTACCTATCATCTCAAACACACCTCCAACAAAGTCAACTTGAGTTCCAAGATTAGAAGCAGCATGAGACCTGGCCAATTCTTCAAACTTTGCTTCAATTTTGGACAGGATTCTACCTTCAACTGAGGAGATTGCAGCACCAGTGGAGTTACCAGTCACAACAGCTCTAGCAATAGGCTTAGTCTTTTTCTCTTCACTAAGTGCTTTGTACCAATCAGGTACAACCCCTGAGATAAGGAAACAATTGGCTCTACTATGACCATTTTTCTTACAATGATCACAGTAGGCGTTCTTATTTGCCAATTGAAAACACTTTTCCCTTGTGTGTCCTGGCTTCTTACAGTAGGACATATAACACTATTATTACGACCAGCCACACTTGTTTTATCAACAACTCCTCTCTCAACTGTAGCTAGGGCAAAGCTAGCAGTATTAGAATCACTTCCTGTAGCTTCACCATTCCATTTCTTCTCAATACTACATACCCTACCATGTGCTTTGCTAACAGACGGCAGTGGATCCATAAGTAAAATTTGATTGCTTACATGTGTAAATTCATCATTTAACCCCATCAGAAACTGACACAGCAATTCATAATTATCAGAATCATTGAGAGCCTTAAGAGTTTCAGCAGAACAAGTCTTAGGGAGAGGTTTCGGTGCTTTGAGATTATTCCACTGAGACTTGAGATCACTATAGTAGCTAGTTACTGATCTGTTACCTTGAGTGAGATTAGTTAGTTTCCTCTTAAGTAAAATAGTTTGCGGATCACTAGTTTGTCCATAGGTATCCTCTAACTCCTTCCACAAGCTATAAGAGGTTTCAGCATGCAAAAATTGACTAGCAATTTCCGGAATCAAGGAATTCTGAAGCCAGGAAAGTATCATACAATCTACACAAATCCACTCTTCACACAAAGGATCATCACTAGCAGGACAAGTAAAGGTACCTTGGATGAATTTGAGTTTCTTCTTAATTCGAAGAGTGTTACGAACCGCAATACGCCAGGAGTTCCAGTTGGATCCATCAAGTAGAATCAGAGCTAACTTCAAGTGTGGTTGATCTGCAGTGGTGAGCACCAGCTCAGGCGGTGGTGGAGCAGCTGGTGTTGGTTCGGTAGCTGAAGTTTGTTCCGTAGCTGGAGCCATTAATCAGTCCAAGATAATAGAAAATTGATATATGAGGTAGGGCGGAAGCGAATTGAGGATTGAACGAAAAATTTCAGAATTCAGGATGGCTCTGATACCATGATGAATTTGAGAGAAATCGAGAGTTGGAATAACTTCCACATTTTCATTGATCTATCAAAAATGTTGTTACAGACGAAAAATGAAAGAGGGAGAAAGACTTAAATACTAATGGACCTAATTACACACCAAAGAATGGGCCTAAAACATATACAGCCCAAAAGAAAAGAAATGAAAGATAAAAGAGGCTCATTCAACCGATTCACCCTCTATTGCTGGAGTGTTGCTTCTGCTTATGAGTAGTAGTATTAACTTCAATACCCTTTCCTTCTCCATATTCATCGGCATCATTGTCGTCTTAGTCATTATTTAAGTGATTTCAAAATTCAAAATTTGAATGTGAGAGAGAAAGAGATGGAGAAAGGGGGCTTAGTGGACAGCGGCTTTAGGGTTCAGCTTATGCCAAGCATTTCCCTTGCCAATTGGGAACTCAGAAAAGGAAATTTGGGATGGGGAAGAAAATGTTACCCGCAATCCTTTCCAATCTCAAGGCAAAAATTCGAAATTTGGAATTTTTTTGGGTTTCTGTAAAACTTCTTTCTCACTGGTACATGAATCAATGCTGACAGTGTATTTGTTTTCTGCAATAACACTATTCATAAGAGGGGTTTTTCAAAATACTGTTCATAAGAGTTTTAAAGGGCTTCACCTTTGTTTAGTGTTCCTAAATCGATTAGTTATTATATATTATAAAGATAAAGATAAAGATTTTTCTTTCCTTATAATAGTAGTACCTCAAAAGTGGAGGCCCAAATTTAATTTTTTTTATTTCTATTTTTCTTTTAGCCCAATTCACAATATCTCTTCATAGTGCTATTCCCTCAACTAGCTGCGAACTCTAGTGGAAAAATGCAGACGTGAAGAAAGAATAAATTCAAGCTTTTTGTGATTTTCCGTTAGATAGAGAAGCAAACAGAAGGAATTTTTTGGCATAATTTTGTTTTCCTTACGGAGGGCAGAGAACTGCACTGCGATTTTTTTTAAAATTCCATTAATTAATAAAATACTGGGTATTGGGATTTGGGTGCCTTATATTCTGTTGGTGACCAAATTACAAACAAAATACTTGTAATTAATAAATTAATAAAATATAATTTGGGGCCAAATATGTCTTTTATGTTCATGTCTTTTTCCATATTTTTTCTTTTTTCTTAACTTTTTATTACTTTTACTCATTTGTAAAAAAATTACTATCAAGGATACACAAGCTAAGGGCATCTCCAATAGCCAACGCCAAACTCAAACCCATTTTACAGTAAATGTCACATCAAACAGTAATTCATCTCCAACCATTTACACTAAACTCAAACTTAAAAGAATATTCTTATATATTCTTTTCCATACAAACTTATTTATCTTTTCAATCATACCCTTCATTTCTTATAAATTATACATTAACCTCACATAAATTCAATACAAATTTCAATAATGTTGGAGGATCAGATATTGATTTAGATGACTATTAACTTAATTTTTCGTTTGCGTAGTTATTTAGTTGTTTAATATTGTACATTTTTTTAGTATTTGAGATGTGTTATGTTTAATTATATTTTCATATGCTAATGTAATTTTTTTAATGATTGCTAAGATTGTACTCAAATTTTAAAAATTTAGTTATCTTTATGTTTAAAATTTATTTTATAAAGAAACCTTAAAATTTCTAATCTAATTAAATATAAAGTTAATTTAATAAAAAAATTATATGAAGTATTAAATTATCAAGCATAATACAAAATTAGATTAATATTCAACTTGCAACAATTGGAGGAATGAAATTGCAATTAATTAAATTGCAAAAAGTGATATAGGTTTATGAATAGTAAATACTCAAACCCAAACCAACACCAAACTAGATTCTCTATATATTCTTTCCCATACAAACTTATTTATAGGTTTATGAATAGTAAATCATCTCTATATATAGGTTTATGAATAGTAAATCATCTCCAATAGCCAACACCAAACTCAAACCCATTTTACAGTAAATGTCACATCAAACAGTAATTCATCTCCAACCATTTACACTAAACTCAAACTCTAAAGAATATTCTCTATATATTCTTTCCCATACAAACTTATTTATGTTTTCAATCATACCCATCATTTCTTATAAATTATACATTAACCCCACATAAATTTAATACTCATTAATTAAGAAAGAATTACATAATTAGAATACGAATTACACTAAATGGCGGGACATACATATTTATTTAAAAGCAAATAATTTTTATCCAACATCAAGAATTAGAATTTATGTGTTTTTCCCACAAGTGTTCAACTAATGCATTACGAAGTTCAAAATGTGCATCTCTACTTCACATGTTCGTGCATATGCTCAAGCTGAGCAAGTGCGTATTTTACAAAAAAGAGCCAAAGAACAAGGTCAACCAGATCCTTATGCAACTGGAACATATTCTCCGTATTTCAATAGTGTTGGAGGATCCGATGTTGATTTGGATGACTATTAACTTAATTTTCCGTTTGCGTAGTTATTTGGTTGTTTAATATTGTATGTTTTTTTAAGTTGCTTGAGATGCGTTATTTTTAATTATATTTTTGTATGCTAATGTAAATTTTTTAAATAATTGTTAAGATTATATCAAAACTTTAAAAATTTAGTTATCTTTATGTTTAAAATTTATTTTATAAAGAAACCTTAAAATTTTTAATCTAAATAAATATAAAATAAATTTAATAAAAAATTGTATGACGTATACAATTATTAACCATAATACAAAAATCAATATTCAATTTGCAACAATTGGAGGGATGAGATTGCAATTATTTTAATTGCAAAAAGTGAGATAGGTTTGTGAATAGTAAAAACTTAAATTTGAGTATTTACTATTCATAGAACTCAAAAAACTTAAAATAAGTTTAATTTTAAGGTATTGTTGGAAACAAGATGACAACCCATTTTGAGTTATAAGGTACCATTGGAGATGCTCTAAGAGACCCTAAAATTTTTATTAGAAGGGGCCCTCCCAAAGCAATTAAACGGCCTGTCAATTAATAAAATAAAAACACAAAAAATAAAATAGGGACGTGTTGGGAGGCCGAGGATCTCAACCGTCGATACTCAACTCCTATTGTCCTAATCAAATCCCCATCGTCCACCCTTTCCAAGGATAGGAGCATTTATCAAATAAGGAACATGCAGAGGACCAAAATGAAATGTACCCTAGAAAGAACACCGTACTAAGTACCGACAAATTACGACCCTCCATCTCTTCCTTCAGGTCAAATCCTAGCCGTCCATTCCTCTCATTATACAACCCCCACCTTCCCTCGTCTTGACTGCCCTTTTGTACGCAGTCATCTCTCCACTCCGTCCTCAGTCGCCGAACAAGAAAACCCCCAAATCGTCATTCGAACCACATCAAAACCTAATTCATCTCTACTCTCATAATTTACATGGATTCAGATCAGGGTAAGCTCTTTATCGGAGGGATTTCGCGGGAGACGGATGAGGAGAAGCTTAAGGACCATTTTCAGGCTTATGGGGAGGTGCTGCAGGCTGTCGTAATGAGGGACAAGATATCAGGGAACCCTAGAGGCTTCGGCTTTGTAGTATTTGCAGATCCGACCATTGTCGATAATGTTCTTCAGGAGACCCATGTTATTGACGGTCGAACTGTGAGATTCATTTGCATAAATTTAATGAAAAGGGGTTTCCTTCATTTTCCTTTCCTCGTTTACATTTTAGGGAAAATTAAATGCTTGTATTGGATTGATGAACTTTTATGTTTATTGGGCTGCAAGATTTGATTTTAATGCTATTGTTTTGCTTCTGGATTTGGATTCTTTTTATTAGGTTAGTTCTGAATTTGTATATCAGTTTATGTGCCGATTTTGTTCATCAAAGTTCAGTTTTTCGTTTATTTTTTCTATTACATGTTTCTATATTATAGTACTGTAGCTTTTGATTCACTTTTGTGCTTGAATATTTGCTGTTGTTTGAATGGGATAAAATGTTCTTAACTGATATGAAGCATAAATTGTTTTATTGGCATGGAATATGTTGTCACTTTTTTTCTTTGCAAAGTTTTGGATGGCACACTTGATGTATTGATTTTGCTTTTGATGGAATCACGTGTGTGATATTGATTTATGTCCAATATTATTGGTTGTTAATCAGGTTGAGGCGAAAAGGGCTCTATCGAGAGAAGAACAGCAGGGTTCAAGAGTTGGAAACTCTGGTGGTGCAAGAAACTTTGGGGGTAGTGCAAATGCGAGGACTAAAAAGATATTCGTTGGAGGTTTGCCAGCAACATTGAATGAAGACAGCTTTCGTGAGTATTTTGAGGCATATGGTGTGGTGACAGATGTTGTAATTATGTATGACCAGCAGACAAACCGACCTCGAGGTTTTGGGTTCATTACATTTGATTCTGAGGATGCCGTAGATAGGGTTTTAGACAAGACCTTCCATGATTTAAATGGGAAGCAAGTGGAAGTGAAGCGAGCACTTCCTAAAGATGCCAATCCAGGTGGAGCTGGGCGGTCCATGGGTGGTGGGTTGGGGGGTAGGAGTGGAGGATATCAGGGTCATGGGTCGTCTATTGGTAATTTATCCTCTTATGATAACCGAATGGAGTCATCCAATAGGTATATGCAGCAACAAGGTGCTGTTGGAAGTTATCCGTCTTATGGTTCATCAGGGTATAATGCACCAGGGGGTTATGGCTATGGTCCTTCCAACAATCCCATGGGTTATGGCTATGGAAGCTATGGTGGAACAAATCCGGGGTATGTTGCTCCAGCTGGTGGAGGCTATGGAAATCCTAATGCAGGGTATGGTGGCCCTCCTAATCCTCAAAGAAATCCATGGGGCTCGCAGGCTCCATCCGGGTATGGCTATGGAAGCTCTCAATGGGGTGCTGGTGGTGGTGGTGCTCCAAATGGCCAATCTGTGAATTATGGGAACCAAGGTTATGGCTATGGTGGGTATGGTGGGAGTGAAGGTACTTATGGAAACCAGGCTGCTTATGGTGCTGTCGGTGGGCGTGGAGGGAGCGGCCCAAATGGTAACGCTCCTGGAGATTTCCAAGCTGGTAGTGGCAGCGGTCATATGGGGGGTGGTTATGGTGACGCAAGTGGTAATTCAGGATATCGAAATTCAGGCTGGTGATCTGATCCATTATGAGCTTCTAGAAACTATTGAGGCGGCCAAGAAGCTCTTCCACTCAAGAGGGTCGGCAGCAGCTCATTGGCAGCTTTGTAATTTATTTGGTTTTCACATGGGGTTCTTGTAAGATGTCTCTACTGGCCAGATTTCATCGGTTTTCCATAATTGTTTTTAAATTGCACTCTATGGGTCGTATTTCAGTAATTACATAAAACATTCTGCTCTACTTTGAGACTGTAGTCTTGATTGTGGTTAGCTTTCTCGTGTTTTTGTGCTTAGGAATTTTTGAGATATGGTAGATTGGCTAGAACGTTACGTGAGCTTTTTGCGTAATGAAGTGAAGTTAGCTGTTCGACCTTGAGCCTTATTTAAATGGGTTTGTAAGATATTGAAGCTCATGTATGTTCGGTTCTCTTTGAGTGTGTTAATTGTTACTTTCCAGTAATTGATGTGTTACTTATTTCGATCATTCACTCCTCATATAGAAGTTTAGCTGTTGTAACCTCTTCACTCTTGTGTATGATCTGGTTTGTTTGTGAGCTTTATTCGATTCTTAGTGTATATACTGGCACGATCTTCCCCTTGCATCCGGACTTGTTTGTACTTCCTCCGTTTTTGTTTTTTTTTTTTTTTTGCCCCATTTGGCTTTTGGCTATTATTCATACACACTTTGATTTAAAGTTATATCATAGTTCTACAAATTAAAATATAGTCGAGTAGGATCTTATTAGATTTATTTCGTCTTGTAGTTCTTAAATATCGAAATTTTAGAATTTTTATTTGTATCGAACATAAGTTATTAATGGTTTTAAATGTGCATTGGACTACGCGCTGAGTAGGTCCATAACAAACAATAAAAAACAGAGGAAGTACGTATTTTACAGGCATTGAAAGAAGGTTGTGTTGTAAGGTGTTGCACTTAAAACAACTGCTGGCACACCGTCTGCTTTGTTGTAACTACTACAGACTGATTGGTTAAAATTTAATGTGAATGATGCTTAAAAGCTTGATTTATTCAGTGAGCGTAAAAGTTGGATTGATGCCAATTATACCGATGCGAAACCGACTTCGATTGGGTATGTTGTGTTTAAGGTTTAAGGTCTATTCACTGTAATACTAATTGTTTGTAGGCTTCGTAAAATTTAAAGTTAGTACTGCATCTATCCTATTCATAATGTCAAAAAAACACACACTAATTAATGAAATCAATGTAGCATGAAAATGACCAAGATTGCAGTTAAACAGGTTAGGAGTGACAAATTATATTGGGAGATCTGTTTGTTTTGTTTTAGTTTTTCTTACTTGAGCGTACAGTACAGTTGGATGGACAAAAATGTTTGTCTTGGAATGTAGTAAATTTTTTGAAGGTAAAGTGTATGTGGGAGATATGAGTTTGGTAACGAATTTGAATTCAATTGACATTAATACTAAGAAATTTCCTGAACAAATGAACCTTTATGAACCAGTTGATTGTTATTCAAATCGCTTCAAATTGTAAGCACAATGTAATTTCGTATTTGGTATTTAACTACTGTAATTCTTACAAAATCAATGGTGTCATAGCCCTATAAGCCTTTGCAGTTTACACCCTATATTTTTGCCCATGGAAATGAACAATGCTCAATTGGAGTAGTTCTTATTAGGATGATTGTGAAGGTATCTTATCTGTGGCATATAACGATAACTACTTATAATTTCCAACGTATAGAACAAAGCCACAATATGAAAGGGTAATGGAAGCAGTAGCACCAAGAAATTGTAATAGATTTTTGGGAAGATACAACAAACAAACAAAGAAAAGCTTGATGAGAAAATGGTGCTTCAAAGTCAGTCAGAAAAAAAGGATACATTTACAAGTTCCAAAAATTGACTGCAATACTGATATTTTAGCAGCAGTAGAGAAGTTAAAAACCAAAATTTCAACAGACCAAAACTTCAACAGAAATGACGAAAAAAATGTACAAATTACAACTTGAATCCAGACTAAATTCCAGACAACAAACTGACAGCCAAAATCATTTCTTGATAAGAAAAACATGTGTGATTGAGCAATAGGATCGATTTACTTATTAGCCAACTGATGTGCACGTTTGGTGGCACCTTTCACCCGGGAATTCAGCTCATCGATATCATCAGTAAGATGTTCGAGGGCTTGGTTTTGCCTGCATAAACGATGCATAATTTCTTAGTTACATACTCTCATTCACAAATTAGAAACATAATAAGTATTTAGATGACTTGGTAATCGAGCTATAGTTCCACATCGCGACTATGTTCTGTAATACTATTACTGATAAGTGTCCTTAATGCTGTCAAAGTGAGGAGGAAAATTAAGCGAAACCTGTCAAGCTCGGATCCCATGTCAACAGCCATGCCCTTTAGGTCGCCCAATATATCACTAAGGTCTGAAAGTGCATCGTCCTGTTTTGCCTTCTCTGCCTATAAACAGACCAATACAGGTAATAATGAACTCAAAATCGATTATTAGGATAAACAGTAAAATGCTTATGGATATCGTAGGACTTGAACTGCATACTTCAACTTTGCCAAGAGCATTTGTTGGTTCTGGAGGAGGCGTACGACAACCACGTGCTTTACCCCCCTTTCCTACACCCAACTTATCTCTTTCCTCTGCTGTGGCTGGCTTTCTGTGGTTATCATCTGTCCATCCATGGACCAAATTGAGATGTTTAGCTCTCTCAAATTCGGAATACTAGACGCATGGATAGGTGAATTTTTTGGGAATTCGTAGAAACAAACCTTTCGAAACTTTTGGGCCTGTGATTTCCTTCCCTTTCTTTGGCTTCCATGGCATTGAAAACATGCCTCCAAGATTGTTCAACAATTTCTCACCCTGCAGGGAAGAACTAATGTAATTCCACAATTAATGTACAATATGAAACTCCCAGCCCAACATCAAGACATATAAAAGCCAATGGATCTTGAATTTTAAAATATTTGGTACACTAGATATTATTACATGAAGACTAGTGCCTACTGCAATGAAGCAACTATGAAAAGCTAAAGTATAAATGACAAGAGCTTTTTTTTAACTATTAAAATGATAGGAACATTGAAATAATTTCAACCAAATCGTGCAAGTGGTGGTTGCTTCTCCGTATATCATGAAAACGCTAATACATTCTACGGTACCTTGCTCAGATCTTTCTCCATATTTGCAGCCATGACATGAGTGCGATGGATCTGCTCGCCCTGCTGATGCAGGGTGTCCAGTGTCTTGGTGGCGCCGTCTCTGATATCCTCAGCAATCCTCAAGCAATTGTTCACAGAGTCGGTTGTCTCCTTAGCTCGATCCACAGCATAATCCTCCAATTCCTGCTGAGACATGCTGTCCAAGTCTTTATTTTTCTTGTTCCTCGATGCTCCAGAAGACGATCCTTTCCCAAGGTCGTCGTCTGTTTCCTTCTTAGCGTCTGATTCAGCCACCGGTGTGGGGGCCGGAGCTGCTTGTTTCCTAAAGCCAAACATTTTGTTTTTTTTTTTCGTCTCTCTCAAGAGGTGAATTCTTCAAATTCTGTTGCTAAAATTTACCTGTCCTACATCAATGCACAACATTTGATATTCATCGGAACGATAGAAAACAAAATCAATGGATTGAACGAACAAATGTTACCTGATTAACGAAATTATCAACAAAATGCAGGAAAGGAACAGAAAGACTAAAGCGGAAGAAAAAAAAAAAAACAATCCTCTCCCGCAAAGAAAAAAAAAAGGGATAAAGAGAGAGAACCAAAAAGGAAAATCGGTTTTCCTGAGAAATGTAGGCAATAGAATTCAGGGTGTGGGTTTTGTACTCCGACGACGAGTGGCGCCGCGGGAAATCAGGTGGAGATATTTGCTCCACCGTTGGGAACTGCCCCATTGTTAATTATCAGAATATTTCGCCTTAAATTAGAAAACTTTAAGATATTCCCTCATGCAAGATCATCCATTTCCTTACAATTAGATAAATAATAGTATAAAAAAGAGTATAACTACAAAAGATCATTTTATATTAAAAAAAAAAAAAAAGATAGTACTAGTATTTTAAGAAGGTGTAAGTTACTTACAACATATATTTTCCTGTATTTCTCCTTTTCCTATATTGATGTTAATTACATTATAGATATCTATAGAAGAAATTTCTGTGTTTCAATATGAAAAACATGCAAGTGAAGTACGTAGATCGGTAGATGTAGTTTAAACCCATCTTTTCTTCATTTTTTTTTTATTTTAATTTTTTTTGGTATTTGTATTGAACATTGGGATGCGAGTGACAAATCACAACTCAACAAATCCATTTGGCATAAAATTAAAGTACTAAGAATTCCTAAGAATTTGCATGCCTTTGGGAAACCATCCATTTCCTCTTCTCCTTCTTAGTTCTAACAAACATTGTATTGTATCTCTGTCTCTCTCGATCTCTCTCTGTATCTTTTTTCCTCCGCAAAAATCATTCATCTATAATACATCAAAATCACCCCAACATAATCCCCCCTATTCCATCCCCCTTCCCCATCAATTCCTCACCGCCTTGTCCTCTCCGCCGCCGCCGCCGCGCCCCGGCCGCTAGATGGCCTACCACTTTCCCTGCGCCACCAATCCACCCAAGAAGAATGACGACGACAGCGACGACATTTTCTGCCCCTTTGTCAATCGCAACGGCCTCGACCGTGGTGACTTCCAGGAGGCCGCCTATGAGGTGTTCTTCACCGCTAGCCGCTCCTCGTCGGGGTTCTACACAAAGGGTGGTAGCTACCAAAACGCGCCGGATGATATCAGAGGGGAAGGATTCGGATCCGGTCATGGGTTGGCCGTTACAAATCCCCCCGGGGTGGGGATGGCCACCACCAGCCGGGTCAAGAAGGCGTTAGGTCTAAAGATGGTGAAGCGCTCCCGGCGGAGCAGCTTCAGCGGGGCGAACCAAATGTCGACGCCGCCCAGCGGCAGCGGCAGCCCTAGGCTCGGCGCAACACTGCCGTTGGCGGGGAGGCTGCGGCGGCCGATGACGGCGTCGGAGATCATGAGGCAGCAGATGCAGGTGACGGAACAGAGCGACAACCGCTTACGAAAAACTCTGATGAGAACCCTCGTCGGCCAAGTACGTACGTATTCATATATGAAAAATTAAAAATAATAATTTGAATGAAATAAAAATCCGATCTTTTGATGCAACAGATGGGGAGGCGAGCAGAGACGATCATCCTTCCCTTAGAGCTGCTGCGCCATTTGAAACCATCGGAATTCAGCGATTCCGACGAGTACCATCAATGGCAGAAGCGCCAGCTAAGAATCCTCGAGATGGGACTCCTCCATCACCCTTCGATTCCCGTCGAGAAATCGGACAAATCCGCGGAAAACCTCAGGCGAGTCATCCAGGCTTCTTCGGAGAAGCCAATCGACACGGGGAGGAATTCCGAGGCCATGAAAACGCTCTGCAATTCCGTAATTTCCTTAGCCTGGCGAAGCCCCGACGGTGGGACAACCGACGTCTGTCACTGGGCCGACGGGTACCCTCTGAATGTGGAAATCTACACGACGCTTCTACAAGCGGTGTTCGATCTCAAGGATGGGACGGTGGTGCTGGATGAAGTGGATGAATTGCTGGAATTACTGAGGAAAACGTGGTCTATGTTGGGACTCAATCGGCCAATACACAACCTGTGCTTTGCTTGGGTGCTTTTCCAGCGGTATGTTGTGACTGGGGAGATCGAGCCGGATCTCCTTGCGGCGTCGGTGACCGTGTTGGCTGACGTGGCGAGTGATGCAAAGAAGGCTAAAAGGGATGATCCTACATATGCCAGGATGCTTGCGCTTGTGCCGTCTGCGATCAAACTGTGGTGTGAGAAGAGGTTACTGAATTACCATGGGAATTATGACAGGGGGACAGTTGGGCTTATGGAGAGGCACATTCCTCTGGTTTTGTCAGCAACAATGATAATACAAGACAGTGTTCCGCCAAGGGACATGGTGGATCATTGCATCCGATCATCTTCCAGGAATGCGTTCGCCAAGGTTTTTGTCTTGAACTATCCCTGAAAAGTATCAATCCCGAAAGCTGTTATTGATCTAACAAACCTGGGGAATATGCAGATCATGGAAGAACACGAAATCGACGTCACAGCAAGCATCAAGCCACAAAATAGTATTTGTGAGATGCTGGTTCAAGTAGCTGGTGAGATTGAAGTACTAGCCTTGAAGGAGAGAGCCATTTTCGCCCCTATCCTCAAGAAGTGGCAGCCGAATGCTGCTCGAATTTTTGCTGTGGCATTGCACGCTTCCTACGGGGAGTTGCTGAAGAAACACCTGCCTGAGTTATCCCCATTCATGAATGAAACAATCCTGGTGTTGAGAAGTGCTGGGAAGCTAGAGAAAGCATTGGTGCAAATGGCTGTTGAGGACTGCGAAAATGAGTACAGAGGCAGGGGAATTGTGAAAGAAATGGTTTCTTATGAAGCAGATGGTAGCATACTAAAACTACTGAGACAATGGATTCAGGAAAGACTTCAGATTGGAAAGGAGAGTCTCCAGAGATCAAAAGAGACAGAAGTAAGCTTATCAGATAGTATTGAAGTTCTACTTTTCATTGGCATCGGCTTATGTTGTTGTAGGATGCTTGTTTTTTCAGACATGGGGTCCTGCGTCGAAGACAGAGCCTTATGCTCAATCTGCTGTGGAGCTAATCAGGTTTGTTAAGGAGGCTGTTGAGAGCTTCTTGCAATTCCCAGAAAATGTACCAGAGAGCTTAGTTTGTGTGCTGACTGATGGTTTGGAGGATCTCTTGGAAGACTTCATCACATTTACAGCATCATGTGGTGAGAATTCATTCATCAGTTTCTCATCCAAAGAACATTTCACCAATAGTTGATGTTTCTTTTTCGAATTTTTAGGATCGAAACAGAGTTATCTCCCGACACTACCTCCCCTGACACGGTGCAGTCATGAATCGAAGTTGCTAAAACTATGGAGAAAGGCAACAAGCAGTCTAGGGCTGGAATATGAAAAGCATATCAAGGCATTCAATGCAGGAGGCAATCATAGCCTCTCAGCAAGCCGTGGAACACACCGTCTCTACATTCGCCTGAACACCTTGTATTACCTTCTCCCACAGCTTCAATCACTTGATAAGACACTAGTTATTTCTCCAAAGGTCACTCCATCCAAGAGCAGATTTGGTAGCCGAAGGCATCTGGGGAGATCCTACTTTCAGCGCAGTCGATCAGCTATACAATCAGATTGCCAACACGTGGCAGAAGTGGCTGCTTACCGTCTCATATTCTTGGATACAAATTCAGTTTTCTATGGAAGCCTATACGCTGGAGGTGTAGAAACAATGCGGATAAAACCAGCATTACAAACGTTAAAGCACAACATCGCCCTCTTGCATGGAACCATTACAGAGAAGGCTAAACCCATGGCTCTTAAAGAGCTAATGAAGGCTTGTTTTGAGGCATTCCTAATGGTCTTGCTGGCTGGGGGAAGCTCCAGGGTGTTCTCTATAACGGACCATCCAATAATCGAGGAGGACTTTGATTGCCTGAAGTGTGTTTTTTCTACATGTGAAGGAAGCCTGATAGGGGAAAATGAGATTGCCGAGGAAGCTCAGACGGTGGATGGAGTGGTCGCGTTGATGGGGCAGCCGACTCAGCAGCTGGTGGAGGATTTTAGCATCTTGGCTTGCGAAGCCAGTGGGATAGGCGTCGTTGGCTCTGGGCAAACGCTCCCCATGCCACCAACAACAGGAAGATGGCACAGATCTGATCCTAATACCATATTGAGAGTACTTTGCTATAGAAATGATCGAACCGCTAACCATTTCCTCAAGAGAACATTCCAATTAGCAAAAAGAAGTGCAACTAGATGATCTTAAAACTTCATCTTTGTTCTAAAAAGCCAACCATTTGCAGAAAAATGCATAGTGTATTTCATTTTTCTAAAATGATGAAGATGATTTCTACTACTGTTCTCTGTAGCACATTCAATACCCAATATGGTAATATGTGTTCATAAAATCTGATCATAAAAGAGCTATGCAAATGCAAGACACATTATTTTCAGGCATGAAAAATTCTTGAATTCACGCACCAAATCAATTTCCTTGAGCTGCTAAATCAACTTGGCCTTGGTTCTTCGACTTCCCCCCTTGCAATTCTTTAAGCACTTGCATTGACTCAGAAACTTCAGCATTGTACCTGTACTTCGTGACTATAACTAAATAAACAAGGTAGTTCAAGAAACTCAAAACTGACAAAAATGCAAAGTATAAATCAAGGCGGGAAGCATTCAGGTTATTCAAAATCCATCCTTTGTGGCCATTGGCTTGAGTGATATATGCAACGCTGGAAAGAATAGAACTGTAGAGGATACTCCCAATTCCCAGGCTAGCCGAGTAGAACGAAGTCCCCAGACTTTTCTGTTAGAATTAGTGGCCCAAATCTGAAGCCCAATTGGCCCATGAAGGCTAATAAGCTGAGGCCCATTACCTTAATACCCTAAGTATTAATACTCCCTCCAGCCGTTCACCCAAATCCCAACCCTCATTTCCATTTTTCTGTCTGGAGCGGCGCCCCACCTCCTCTCTTCCATCATCAGATTTCCTCTCCCCATTCTCTTGTCTCTTTCACCTCTACTAGGTTAGATATGTTCTTCCATTAGATAGTGAGTGTGTGTGAGCAAGGGATTGAGAGGTGTGAGGTATTGTGGGGGTTGGATTACCGGACCTTGGGGTTCCGGTAGGGCTGTGAGCTTCTCCTTTTTTAGAGCCTTGGTGGCTAGGTCGCCGGAAATCGGTTTTCCGGCGAAGGGTTTGAGGGCGGCAGGGGCTGTGGAGGCTCGACGCGGGCTGTGGCGTGGTGGTTTCCGGCAGCTTCTGTGGTGGTCGGCGGTGGTCCGGTGTGGTGGTTTCCGGCGCCTGTGGTGGTGATTTCCGGCGGAGCTTAGTGTTCTTGTCGAGTGTTGCTCATTTGGGTGCTCCGAGCCTAACGATTAATAGATCTTTATAGATCTATTTGGTATACTTCCTTCTCTTTATTATTTGTTGGTATTTCCTTGTTCCACTAACATCTTTTGTAGATTCAAGAAGTGGGTAAGAAGGGAAAGGACAGACATTGAAGAGGAGACCAAACGGAGCAGAGATCGGAGCTGCCGGAATCTGTCCGACGGAGGCAGATCAGATCCGGCCAGCAGCAGCCATCCAAGGCCGTTTATGCTTCTGTTTTCTGTTTTCTTATATTTTGAGTGAACATGTATTGGTGAGCTAAAGCCTTGTAATCCCATAGTTTTAGGCCTTTAAGGTTTGTAATAGAATAGGTTAAAACAGGGTACCGGAGTTACCTAACAGTGGTATCAGAGCCATAGGCCACTTTGGGACGGGGGTTGGTCAAGGCACCCCGCAAGGTAAAATAGCTTGATCCATCTTTTTTACAGTTTTAAGATAATATTCTTGTTTTGGATTGTTACTTGAAATATGTGATTTTTCATGCTTGGAGCTTTGTGCTTTAAAATCTGGAAATATTATGCTTAAACTGTATTTTTTGTTTTCTGCATTTTGTTGTGCATAAACTGCTTTGTGTGGTGTTATTAGTGAATTGTGCATTTTCTGTGTTATTGTGCTTTGTGTGCAAAAATTGTGGATTTGAAATTTTTGGTGAATAGAAAAATTGATTTCTTATTCCCTGAAAAAGCAGATTCCTGAAAATCTTGAAAGTTGTGATTTTTTAGGAATCTGTGAAAATCAATCCAAATTTTAAAATCCGACCGTTTGAGCTCTTTGGGCCACCCAAAATTTAATTTGGGCCTGTCCAATAGCTGGGTCAAGTCTGGAAAATTTTTTGGGCTCCCAAAATTAATTTGGGTTTGCTTAAAAAAAAATTTAAAAGGATGACAAATGCTATAGTGTGGAATTAGTTGTGATTAGTTGGCCAAGTGTTTGAGCACTTGTTTGCTCATTCCGTTAAACGGTCAAACACAATAATGACTTCCACCTCGAATAGCATAGTTCCTTTTAATGGAAAGAACGACTTCAGCATCTGGCAAGTTAAGATGCGTTGTGTTCTTGTCCAACAAAGAGTTTATAATGCAATTGACCAACTCTTTGATAAAGATGTGACTGAAGCTAAAAAGACTGAAACTGATGAACTTGCTAAATCTGCCATTATCCTTAGTTTATCTGATGCTGTGCTTAGAAAAGTTAGTGATTGCAAAACAGCCAAGGACCTTTGGGAGATGCTGTCTGAACTGTATGCTGAGTCATCTTTGTCTTCTAGAATATTCCTGCTTGGTAAATTTTTAAATTGGATATATCTAGAGACTTAGATGAGGGTTTAGATAATTTTACTAAACTGGTTCAAGACATTAAAGCAACAGGTGATAAGCATATAGATGATTATGTGCCTATAGTGTTGTTGAATGCCATCCCTGATAGTTATTCTGATGTGAAATCTGCTATCCAATATGCTAGAGATGATTTGACTTTAGATCATGTGATTAAGAGTCTAAAGAACAAAGAACTTGAAATGAAGAATTCCTCTAAGCATTCTGATAAGGTGTTTATGACTAGGGGTAGGTCTTGGAAAAAGGGTAATCACCAACAGCATAATGATAGGGGCAGAAGCAATGCTAGGGGTCAGTCTAAATCACATAGATCTCAGTCAAGAGGTAAACATGATAAGAAATGTTACAACTGTGGTAGAAAGGGCCATTTCATTAAAGATTGTAGACTCCCTAAGAAAGAGAAAAATCAAATTGATAATCAGAACAATGAGGTTAATGCCGTGACTGATGTAGCAGTTAAGCATGATGAGCTTTTGATGGTTCATGATTTGAATTATTTTTCTGATGTTAATATGGCTAAAGATGCTTCTAAATCTGTTTGGTTGTTAGACTCAGGGTGCACCTCCCATATGTCTCCTCATGTTGAATTATTTGATTCCTATCAACCTGTTGAAAATGACTTTGTGTTCATGGGTAATGACAATAGATGTCCTGTCTTAGGCATAGGAAAAATTGTCTTACAATTTGAGAATGGGACAAGATTCTGTCTTGATGGTGTGAAGCATGTGCCTGATTTGTCTTATAATTTGATTTCTCTTGCAACCTTGCAGAAGAAAGGTTTTGAAGGGAGAATTTGTAATGGCATGATTAAAATGTTCAAAGGGAATTTGATGCTGTTTAAGGCCATTATCAAGAATAATCTTTTTGTGGTCTCTAATGTGGTTAATTATGCTTTTGCTGCTAATTCTAGTTCTAGTTCTGATAAGGTTAAACAGAATACGCTTTTGTGGCATGCTAGACTAGGGCATATGAGTGATAAAGGCATGAAATTTCTGAAAGATGTTGGTTGTTTAAAATCTGATTTATGTGAAGTTGATCTTTGTGAATCATGCTTAGCTGGTAAACAACATAGAGTGTCTTTTAACTCTTCATATCCCGTTGGGATAAAATCCACCCGTGTACGTGAGTACATTCATGCTGATGTGTGGGGTCCATCTTCGACGCCCACACATGGTGGTAGAAGATATTTTTTATCTATCATGGATGATTTTTCTAGAAAAGTTTGGGTATTTCTCATGCAAAACAAATCTGATGTTTTTGGAAATTTTAAACACTGGAAAGCTTTGATTGAGAATCAAACTGGTTTAAAGATTGGTACACTTAGGACAGATAATGGGCTTGAATTTTGTAATCACCAAATGGATACTTTGTGTGCTGAATCTGGTATTAGAAGGCATAAATCTGTTCCTTACTCACCTCAACAGAATGGGGTCATTGAAAGAATGAACAGAACTTTATTAGAAAAGGTTAGGTGCTTGATGGCACCTACTGGCATTTCTAAGAAGTTCTGGGGTGAAGCACTGATGACAGCTGCTTACTTAGTTAACAAATCACCCAATGCCCCTTTAAATGGTAAATCTCCTGATTCTGTCTTTTTTGGTAAACCTGTTGATTATGAACATCTTAGAGTGTTTGGATGTTCAGCTTTTGTGCATACTAGTAATGATAAATTGGACCCTAGAACCAAGAAATGTATTTTCTTAGGTTATCCTGAGGGTACCAAGGGTTACAGGTTGTTTGATAGATCAGGGGGTGGTTTTAAAATCATTGTTAGTAGGGATGTGATTTTTAATGAATCTGAATTTCCTATGAAAGTTTTTGAGAATGATAGTACTTCTGTTGAGGTGGAGTCTTCTTCTGTGGAACATTCTGTGAATTTACCTGCTCCCATTGCTGTGCCTAATGTGATTGAAAATGCTGAAATTGCTGATCCCAATTTGCATGTGAATGAGGAACCCATAACTGATACCCATGATATTGATGAAGGTGGAGCTCAGAATGATGATGTTATTGATGAACATGATTTGAGTGATTATGTGCTAGCTAGGGATAGAGCTAGAAGAGTAGGTAAAACTCCTGCTAGATTATCTGATTGTGTTCTTACTGCTTATGCTATGACTGTGTGTGAAGAACTTGATAATCTAGAGCCTAAATCATATTCTGAAGCTGTTAAGTCTAAACAGGCTAATAAGTGGCTTAGTGCTATGAATGAGGAAATTCAATCTTTACATAAAAATGAGACATGGCTGTTGATTCCTAGGGCTGATAATATCTCTGTGATTGATTGTAAATGGATTTTTAAAATCAAACAGGAAACTCATGGTGAGAGGTTTAAGGCTAGGCTTGTAGCTAAGGGCTTTACTCAGAAAGAGGGTGTTGATTATTCTGAAATATTTGCACCTGTTGCTAAGTTCACTACTATTAGAGTAATGCTTGCCTTAGTTGCTCATTTTGATTGGGAGCTTATACAAATGGATGTTAAAACTGCTTTCTTGCATGGTGACATAGATAAGAAAATTTGTATGAAGCAACCTGAAGGTTTTGTGGATAAAACCAAGCCCAATCATGTTTGCCTGTTGAAAAAAGCTTTGTATGGACTAAAACAAGCACCTAGACAGTGGAACATTAAGTTTGATAAATGCATGAAAGACATAGGATTCACCAGATCTAAATTTGATCATTGCTTATATCTGAAAGATGTGAAATCTGTGCCTATGTTCTTATTGCTTTATGTTGATGATATGTTGCTTGTTAGTCCTTGCATGAAAAGCATTGTTGAGGTTCAAAATTGTTTGAACAAGAGTTTTGACATGAAGAATCTAGGAGAAGCCAAATGCATTCTTGGAATGCATATAGTTAGGGATAGGGCTAATTCAACCTTAATCCTTAACCAGGCTGAATATGTGAAGAAAATTTTCTCTAGATTCAAGATGTCAAATGCTAAACCTGTTGGTTGTCCTCTTGCTTCTCATTTCGTGTTGACTAAAGAACAGTGCCCTAAAAATGAATCTGAAATGAAAGATATGGAATCTGTCCCTTATGCTCATGCCATTGGTTCTGTTATGTATTTGATGATTTCTACTAGACCTGATTTAGCTTATCCTATAAGTTGTTTGAGCAGATTTATGGCTAATCCTGGTATACCACATTGGGAAGCTTTGAAATGGCTTTTGAGATACTTAATCAAGTCTATGCATTATTCTCTGTGTTTTTCTAAATGGCATGATGATATGTTTGTGACTGGTTATGTAGACTCTAACTTTGCTAATGATAGGGATAGTAGGAAGTCTACTACATCCTATGTGTTCACTCTAGGTGGGTCTTGTGTGAGTTGGAAATCTCAATTGCAATCTGTTGTTGCTTTATCCACTACTGAGTCTGAATTCATTGCCATAACTGAAGCTTTTAAAGAGGGAATATGGTTTAGTGGTCTGATGCATGAACTAGGATTAAAGAATGAGATAACCATATATTCTGATAGTCAATCTGCTATTCAGTTAAGCAAACATCCTGTTTTTCATGATAGGTCTAAACATATTGATGTTAAGTACCACTTCATTAGGGACAATGTTGAGTGTGAAAAACTTAAACTGGATAAAATTGCTTCTGAATTTAATCCTGCTGATATGGGAACCAAGTGTTTGCCAACTGAGAAGATGATGTCATGCATGAAAATCCTTCACTTTGATTTTGGTTGATGTGTGCATATCTCTTATGTTCTGATGCATGTCAGCATGTGTGAATACTCTGTGTATATTGTTGGTATGTGACTGGGAAGTGAAGGTACCAAAGGCGATGACGATAATGCCCCAAAATTGAGCACACTCGGTTCTATCAGAATTTGGGCCAAGGTGGAGATTGTTAGAATTAGTGGCCCAAATCTGAAGCCCAATCGGCCCATGAAGGCTAATAAGCTGAGGCCCATTACCTTAATACCCTAAGTATTAATACTCCCTCCAGCCGTTCACCCAAATCCCAACCCTCATTTCCATTTTTCTGTCTGGAGCGGCGCCCCACCTCCTCTCTTCCATCATCAGATTTCCTCTCCCCATTCTCTTGTCTCTTTCACCTCTACTAGGTTAGATATGTTCTTCCATTAGATAGTGAGTGTGTGTGAGCAAGGGATTGAGAGGTGTGAGGTATTGTGGGGGTTGGATTACCGGACCTTGGGGTTCCGGTAGGGCTGTGAGCTTCTCCTTTTTTAGAGCCTTGGTGGCTAGGTCGCCGGAAATCGGTTTTCCGGCGAAGGGGTTTGAGGGCAGCAGGGGCTGTGGAGGCTCGACGCGGGCTGTGGCGTGGTGGTTTCCGGCAGCTTCTGCGGTGGTCGGCGGTGGTCCGGTGTGGTGGTTTCCGGCGCCTGTGGTGGTGATTTCCGGCGGAGCTTAGTGTTCTTGTCGAGTGTTGCTCATTTGGGTGCTCCGAGCCTAACGATTAATAGATCTTTATAGATCTATTTGGTATACTTCCTTCTCTTTATTATTTGTTGGTATTTCCTTGTTCCACTAACATCTTTTGTAGATTCAAGAAATGGGTAAGAAGGGAAAGGACAGACATTGAAGAGGAGACCAAACGGAGCAGAGATCGGAGCTGCCGGAATCTGTCCGACGGAGGCAGATCAGATCCAGCCAGCAGCAGCCATCCAAGGCCGTTTATGCTTCTGTTTTCTGTTTTCTTATATTTTGAGTGAACATGTATTGGTGAGCTAAAGCCTTGTAATCCCATAGTTTTAGGCCTTTAAGGTTTGTAATAGAATAGGTTAAAACAGGGTACCGGAGTTACCTAACATTTTCATACTCTCAGGGGCTTGATCATAAAAGAATTCGAGCTTGGCAGGCTCTGAACAGGCATCAGCCACTCCCATCAACACAAATTGAGGAACCAAGATAAATATCGTCAATGGAACCTCCCCTCCACTCTCTACCAGGCCATTTTTCTTGGGAACGTTCAGCCGGTACCTCTCGGTTACAGAAGCTATTAGCATGATAATTATATGAAGCACATACCCTTTTCCCATTCTTTGAAGCATAGTGATCCCTCTTGGGTTCTTTGTCCATTTTCTAACTATCTTAACAAATACACGATCGTATAGAACAATGAAACTAAGGAAGGTTACAGTCACAAAGGATCCCAAACTTGCTGGAGGCAACTTGAAATGATGACCCATACTTTTATCCAGGGTGGAGCCCTGTTTGATGAAAAGAGTGCCGGTTTGAGCCACCATTACACTCGGAATGAATGTTGTGCACAATATCGGTAGCAATTTCAACTTCTGTGACTGAGCAGAGCATCCATGGACTTCTTGAATCTGTTCTAACACAAGCCTTGTTCAAAAACCTACATCAAAAGCAGAGGCTGTGTTTCAATACATGTTTTGAATCACTTTTTTCTCGTAAAAACACTTCAATCATTCAAGGCCTTGGTAACATATAAAAATTTAACAACTATTTGTGTTAATTTCACAAGGCCTTCAAGTGGAAATCATATCCGTGTGGGATCTCAACACTTCATTATTGCTCATGTAAAAAATACAAGCCAGAATTAAATGCATACCTCAAGGCAGTGGTGGATTCAAGCTTGAATTTTCCGTTCTTGCTATCCGCTTCTTCACCAAATTCATGTAATTCTCCAACATCTTCAGGTATTGACACTCTCCATTTCCTGGATGCCGCGACTACAACCCTAGCCATTCTTGTGAAGGGACTTCCAATTTGCTTCTTGTAACGATAAAAAGGGGTTCCTATCAAGAAAACCGCAATCGCCAAGGCAAGGCCGGCGGTCGCGATCCCATACCCCCAACCCCAACCGACGTTGTCCTGGATGTAGACGAGTACGGTGTTGGCGAAGAGATTACCGATTGAAAATGCTGAGCATCCACCAATTGAAGAAGGAAAGCTTATGCGCCTTCTCCTTGGGGCAAAAATCGTCGAATTGGTCGGCGCCAATGGTGGAGATGTTGGGCTTTGTGCCACCGGTGCCGATGGCTAATGTGTAGAGTGCGATGAAGTATACGGCAAGCTCCAATGCGGTGGGTTTGGGACAATTGCTAAGGTTTGTGCTGCTCCGGCAGATCGGGGGTCTCAGTCCCGGAACGGACACCGACAGCGTCAGGAGGCACATCCCCTGAGAATTCAAAAGGAATGTAGTAGTAGTAAATGACAACTGACAAATACGAAGTACTACGATGGAGGAATTTTGGGGTAAATTAATTGTTTCTTTATTAAAATTACTCCTGTGATATTATTATAAAATTAAGAACTAAACATAAAACGAAATGTAGGAGTACTAATAATACTAGTAAATCATAAGATATGTGATGCTATTCCCAAGAAGGTGGAGACCATGAAATAAATGGCGCTGGCGACGAGAAAAGTCCAATAACGGCCAAGATGAGCGTCGGCCACGTAGGCCCCCAGCACAGGCATCAACCAGACGGCGGCGTTCCAGTATGTGACGTTATTTGACGCCGCCACTGTTCCTTGTTGCAGCTTCCTCGTCAAGTAGAGCATCAAATTGGATGATATACCACAATACGCCATCCTCTCGAAGGTCTCATACACTGCAGTAATCCAACACATACATATCAATCGAATCATACACACATAGTACTTGTGTATTTTATTGAAGTTAAAGAAGTTAGAATGGAATTAACATCACAGTTCGTACCGACTAAGAAAGAGCAAGCAGTCCAGCCGCCGCGGTCGGCTCGGCGAACAGGATTTCCCCGGAGATCGACGGTTCCGTCCTCCGTGTAGTCGGAGGCTTCATTTTCTCGGTTTTGCATTGACAAATTGAGAAGAGACGCAGGCAATAGGTAGGTTTGAGTTCAAGACACTGAAGAAGAAGACGACGACGTGAACGCTGTGGTTAAGAACTAAGAAGAAACCCCGGTTTTCCCTTTTTATAGTATCAGACACTACGTTTATGATTATGAGCCTTTTCTTTTTTATACTTTTTTATTATATTTAATTCGTCCCTATTTGTCATGTGCAAATCAATACTATTACCAACTATTTGGATTTTATTTAAGTAACCTGTGTATTGAGTTTGTTTCTCTCTAATCAGAATTTCTTGAGATATTTACATAATTGATCAGATAATAATCTATATATTAATAATAATAATAATAATAATAATAAAATGGACAAATTTGCCTGGTTCTGATCATTTTACGAGCTTTCAAAATGGGTCTGTCTGTTTATTTATTTTAATTTCTTGTGTATTTTTAACTCAATATTTTATTAGTTTCACTTTGATTAATTAATAATTATATAATTAATCACCCTTTCAAAATTATACATGCATATGCAAATAGTATGCGTTAATTTTCACTTTGTTTAAATTTTTACTGTATATTTTTCTAAAGTGTGTATCCTTCAATAATTTCTCATTCATGCATTGTCACCTAAAAATGAAAATTCCTTATTTGTTCAAAACTTTATCTCCAAGTATTTTGTCAGTATAATCAAATTAGTGATATAGTTCAGTTCGAGGTTGTAACTCTACATATCAAATTGAGAAAAAGTCATAAAGAAAATCGCAACGGCATCTTTAATATTCCATCAATATTAGATGATGAATTAGGTCAAGTGGTTAAGTTCTTTGATTTCTGATCAGAGGTTAGAGGTTTGATTCCTACAAGCGTTCTATTCTTTCTCTTTATTCTATTTGTAATTTATGTGGCATTATTTCCCACCATACATTTATACTCCATCAATATTTTTTCTTTTATTCGAAGCCTTCAATAAATATATATATATATATATGTGGTGGGAATTCATTATTCATGCCACAAATATTACAAAGAAATAAAGAGATGAAGTAGGGGGCGAATTCGAAAGCAAGAAACTTGATCAATTGCCCAAACAGTGGCAGATCTTAGGGGTGAACGCGATGCAATTTGGTGCGGTTTCGCCAAACCCAAACCAAACCGCAAAAAATGGTTTGGAAAAAAATTGAACCAAACCAAATCATTTTAGCATTTCAAACCAAACCAAACCAAACCAAAAAAAAAGCGGTTTGATGCGGTTTGGTTACTGTTTAACCAAAGTTTTAAAAAGAAAAAAAATCCTATGAATTACAATCGTTAAGTGTAACAGTCCAAACTCCAAAATACAAATTAAATTTTTTTAAAAAAAAAACATAAGTTTACTGTTTACAAGCCAAATACGTAATAAATTAGAACTATTATAAGCTATAGGAAAAAAAATAAAACTACAAATATAGCATAAGAAAACAACAGTAGTAGAGCCAATTAAGGGTAGTAGTAGCAGCAGCATGAGCTTTTTGAACATATCAGAATTACAAATATAACCTGTAAATCAATGTACAAAGTGCATTACATCAACGAAACTTCTGAAACATATTAAACAAAGAAACAGAAGCCAATGAAAGGGCAAGAATCATTCATGACCATCTCTGTACCTTGAACTAATATTTTAAATTAAAAATTATTATTATGCCTGGCATATTTTTCAAAAATTACCAACGCAATTAGCCTGAGTGGTATGGGTCTGGCAGCTTAAGTAAAAGTCTTGGTTCGAGCCTTTGTGTTGGGCTCAATGTTGATTGGAGATAACTGGTATACGCAAAAAAAGAAAAGAAAAAGAAAAACATATTTTTCAAAAATTTATCTAAATTATATTTTTTTAGTTTATCAATTAAAAAAATAAACTATATCTAAGTTTATATTTTAAGTTTATTTTATTAGTAATTTTATCCATGGTGTATAAATAAAAAAGTACTCTACACTATTTACCATATACTTCCTTAGTTTTTTTAATTGCTATTGACCCACCCAACATATAATACAATGTACATTTTAAACAATTAATAACTCAAGTTCGATATAAATAAAAATTTTAAAAGTTCGATATTTAAAAATTACTACCTCCGTTTTCATATAAGTGAACCATTTGCATAGTAGTAACTATTCATTGGGTAGATTTGACTAATTTTTTAGACATAGTTATATATATATATAAAAAAATAGTCATGTGAGATCTTGTTAGATTCTTCTAATCACATAGTTTTAGTATATCAAATTTTTATTTTTTTTTATTTATACACAATTTGAGTTATAAACATTGAAAAATGTATCTTGGACTGCGTGAAATGCAAGAAGAGTGCATTTATATGATAACAGAGGAAGTACAAGACAAGACAAATCTAATAATATCTCACTTGACTATATTTAACTTGTATAAATATGATAAAACTTTAAGTAAAAATGTTGGTGTGAACAGTAAAACATTCAAATGTATAGCAATTAAAAAATGGAGAAAGTAAATAAGTAGCATGTCCTTTTTTATAAGTTACACATTTCAAAAGTAATTTTAATTTTTACACATCCAAATACACTTTGAAAAAAATAAAAACTTGCTTTTAGAAAATTATATTCAAATACAAAAGTTACATGATTCTACTTTTGACTTTTACTCCTGTTTCTGATTTTGACTTCAACTTTTTTCCAAAAGTTCATCCAATTACGGGCCCTAACATCGATTTAGTTCTTTACAAAGTGAGTAAAAAATAAAACAAAAAACTACAATTAAGAAGAGAGTCAATTTGCACTGTGCTACTTCATGTAATACCAAAAGCAAAATTAAGGAATATGAAAAATACTAAACTAAATTATTAATTAAATGGATTTTAAAAAAATGGAGCCCCAAAACTGAAAGTATTATAAAAGAATAAGGATTGCACAGCCTATTTGTCAATAATGCCACTATGATCCATGAATATATACTTCATCCGTTTAGAAAAGATAGCTACGTTCGGAAAAACGATACTATTCACACAAACACTTTGACTAAAAGTTTCATCATTGTTATACAAGTTAAAATATAGCCAAGTGGGATCTTGTTAGATTCGTCTCGTCTTGTCGTTTTTACATATCGAACTTTTAAAATTTTTACTTATACTGAATTTGAGTTACTAATGGTTTAAAATATATATTGGACTGCGTGCTACGTGGGTCATAGCAAGCAAAAAAAAAATAGAGGAAGTATAATTTAATGAGTCCGCCTTTTTTTTCTTTGTGGACGAAGGATGCTGCAAAGTTTAAACAACTAAAAACTCTACAGCACAGGAGATGAAGGAAGAGGAAAAAACAACAAATAAACAACGAACATGCCTAAAAACGAGGGAACCGAGCCCCCATCGAAAACCGCAACCAAGCAAGGGCACGTATCATCCGGTGGAAAAGCCCATTTAGTGAAAAAATCCACCGACTTTGCCCCACGCCAAGCCAAAACATCCGCAACGGAATTGCCCTCACGCAAATATGGAACCAAAGAAATCCAGGGTGTTGTTGCATAAACTCTATAATGAAGCTCACCAAAAGGAAAATGTAGATGATCGCTAGACGCACCCCGAGCAATCAAACGAAGAGCTTCAACCGAATCCGAGAAATAGGTAGCCGAAGCAATTCCCCTACGATGAAAAGCCAAAATGGCAGCCACACCCATATAACCGGAGAAGCCCTCCACCTAATGACCATCACCGTTACAAATTACACCACCAAATCCCGTCGGTCCAGGGTTCCTCAAAGAGCTTCCATCGACATGTAACAACACACCAACATGATGTCCCGGATTCCATGATACCAGTCTAAGAGGCTTAGACTCAGGACTTAGGAGCACGTCCACAAGCAACATCTATAGCCAACCCAAGTTGCCGAGCTTCATGAACAGCAGCCACGGAACTCACTGGACTCCCTCTCATGCAATAACAATTACGACCACGCCATATGACCCATAACAGAGCCCACTGCTGGCTTCCCCATCTTCGTGTGAATCCATGAAACCATGAAGCCAAACATGCAGACGAATCTGGAGGAAGGAGAGTTGGCAGACCCCCAATATGATGCCAAGCAACTGCAGCCCATTCACAACCAAAAAAGAGATGCAAATATTGTTTCATCCGAATTACTACAGATAGAACACATGGCAGAGGAAGCAATACCGCGACGAGTGCACATGACGTTAGTAGGAAGAGAAATTATATGTAATGAGCCATACTAACAGACGAAATTTCTCCGGAAGACGAAGCCTCCAAACCCACGCTCGCAAGCCAATAGTTGATGTTACTCATCAAAAGATAATTTCACCAATAGTTGATGTTTCTTGTTCGAATTTTTAGGATCGAAACAGAGTTATCTCCCGACACTGCCTCCCCTGACACGGTGCAGTCATGAATCGAAGTTGCTAAAACTATGGAGAAAGGCAGCAAGCAGTCTAGGGTTGGAATATGAAAGGCATATCAAGGCATTCAATGCAGGAGGCAATCATAGCCTCTCAGCAAGCCGTGGAACACAACGTCTCTACATTCGCTAAAAAGAAGTGCAACTAGATGGTCTGAAAACTTCATCTTTTTGCTAAAAAGCCAACCATTCGCAGAAAAATGCATAGTGTATTTCATTTTTCTTAATGATGAAGACGATTTCTACTACTGTTCTCTGTAGCACATTCAATACCCCATATGGTAATATCTGTTCAGAAAATCCGATCATAAGAGAGCTATACAAATGCAAGACACATTATTTTCAGGCATGAAGAGTTCTTGAATTCACACACCAAATCAATTTCCTTGAGCTGCTAAATCAACTTGGCCTTGGTTCTTCGACTTCCCCCCTTGCAATTCTTTAAGCACTTCCATTGACTCAGAAACTTCAGCATTGTACCTGTACTTCGTGACTATAACTAAATAAACAAGGTAGTTCAAGAAACTCAAAACTGCCAAAAATGCAAAGTACAAATCAAGGCGGGAAGCATTCAGGTTATTCAAAATCCATCCTTTGTGGCCGTTGGCTTGGGTGATATGTGCAACACTGGAAAGAATAAAACTGCTAAGGATACTCCCAACTCCCAGGCTAGTCGAGTAGAACGAAGTCCCCAGACTTTTCATACTCTCAGGGGCTTGATCATAAAAGAATTCGAGCTTAGCCGGCTCTGCCCAGGCATCAGCCACTCCCATCACCACAAATTGAGGAATCAAGATAAATATCGTCAATGGAACCTCCCCTCCACTCTCTACCAGGCCATTTTTCTTGGCCACGTTCAGCCGGTACCTCTCGGTTACAGAAGCTATTAGCATGATAATTATATGAAGCACATACCCTATTCCCATTCTTTGAAGCATAGTGATCCCTCTTGGGTTCTTTGTCCATTTTCTAACTATCTTAACAAATACTCGATCGTAGAGAAGAATGAAACTAAGGAAGGTTACAGTCACAAAGGATCCCAAACTTGCTGGAGGCAACTTGAAATGATGACCCATGCTTTTATCCAGGGTGGAGCCCTGTTTGATGAAAAGAGTGTTGGTTTGAGCCACCATTACACTCGGAATGAAGGTTGTGCACAATATCGGTAGCAATTTCAACATCTGTTTTGTTTCCTCAACTTCTGTGACTGAGCATAGCATCCATGGACTTTTTGAATCTGTTCTGACACAAGCCTTGTTCAGAAACCTTCATTAAAACCACAGGCTGTGTGTTTCAATACACGTTTTAAATCACTTTATTCTCATAAAACAAAACAAATCGAAACACTTCAATCATTCAAGGCCTTGGTAACATATAAATTTTTTTACTACTATATACGTTAATTTCACAAGGCCTTCAAGTAGAAATCATATCCATGTGGGATCTCAAGACTTCATTACTGTGCACATAGAAAGATATACGCCAGAATTAAATGCATACCTCAAGGCAGTGGTGGATTCAAGCTTGAATTTTCCGTTCTTGCTATCCGCTTCTTCACCAGGTTCATGTAATTCTCCAACATCTTCAGGTATTGACACTCTCCATTTCCTGGATGCCGCGACTACAACCCTAGCCATTCTTGTGAAGGGACTTCCATTGGGCTTCTTGTGACGGTAAAAAGGGGTTCCGATCAAGAAAACCGCAATCGCCAAGGCGAGGCCGGCGGTCGGGATCCCATACCCCCAACCCCAACCGACGTTGTCCTGGATGTAGACGAGTACGGTGTTGCCGAAGAGAATGCCGACGAAAATGCTGAACATCCACCAATTGAAGAAGGAAAGCTTATGCGCCTTCTCCTTGGGGCAAAAATCGTCGAATTGGTCGGCGCCAATGGTGGAGATGTTGGGCTTCGTGCCACCGGTGCCGATTGCTAATGTGTAGAGTGCGATGAAGAATACGGCGAGCTCCAATGCGGTGGGTTTGGGGCAATTGCTAAGGTTTGTGCTGCTCCGGCAGATCGGGGGTCTCAGTCCCGGAACGGACACCGACAGCGTCAAGAGGCACATCCCCTGAGAATTCAAAAGGAATGAAGTAATCTAATCTCAAGTAAATGACAATTGACAAATAAGATGAATGAATTTTGGGGCTCCTGGAGCCCAACACCAAAAAGTGTTCCAGTCTCTAAGAGCTTCGCATCTGTGTTTTATCTTCTTTCTTTTCATTTTTGCATGAAGTAGAATATAATATGCCATGATATGAACGAAAGATAATTTTATTCACTTGGTCAGTTTAGTGCAGCATATTGAATAGTCTTCATTCTTAGCTTCAAGATTACTACTAAATTAATAATGCTATATATAAAAATCCCATCTTTTTTAGTAATTGTTTTCTAACTAAAAAATATTACTCCCTTCGTCCCACTTAAGTGTCTGGTTACTGTTGGGCACGGGAATTAAGGTAGAATTGGTTTGTGAGTATATGGTGGGATCCACATAGTTGTTGGAGGGGAAAATTATTTCTATTTATAGAAAGAAGATATTTATAATGAGACATTCAAAAATAGTAAGTAGGACATTTGGAATGAGACGGAGGAGTATATAATACTAAAGATTATAAAATTAGGAACTAATAAACATAAAACGAACTGTAGATTAATAAACATAGAGCAAGAAATCATAAGATATGTGATGCTACTCCCAAAAAGGTAGAGACTAGAGACCATGAAATAAATGGCGCAGGCGACGAGAAAAGTCCAGTAACGGCCAAGATGAGCGTCGGCTACGTAGGCCCCCAGAACAGGCAACAACCAGACGGCGCCGTTCCAGTACGTGACGTTATTTGACGCCGTCACTGTTCCTTGTTGCAGCTTCTTCGCCAAGTAAAGCACCAAATTGGAGGATATACCACAATACGCCATCCTCTCGAAGATCTCATACACTGCAGTAAGTGAACACATACATATCAATCAAATCATATACACATAACTTGTATATGATATATGATTGACGTTAATCAAGGTAGAATGGAATCAACGAAGGAATTAACACTAGTTCGTACCGACGACAAAAGAGCAAGCAGTCCAGCCGCCGCGATCGGCTCGGCGGACAGGATTTCCCCCGAGATCGACGGTTCCGTCCTCCGTGTAGTCGGAGGCTTCGTTTTCTCGGTTCTGCATTGATAAATTGAGCAGAGCCGCAGGCAATAGGTAGGTTTTATGAGGTCAAGACACTGAAGAAGTGAACGTTGGTTTTGGTTAAGAAGAAACCCTGGTTTTCCCTTTTATACTATCACAGTTTCCACTATGTTTATCATTATGAGCCTTTTCTTTTTTCTTTTTTATATTTAATTCGACCCTATCTGTTCACCGATTCGCTCACACTTTAGATATTCCACAATAAATTAAAGTAATTATTGAAGTTGAGACTTATCCTAGTGATCAACTCTCCCGATTCCCAACATATAGGTTGAGACTTCAAATTTCGATTCGATCTAATCCTCTATTCCTCCACTTTATTCTCTTTCCCAGATATTTAATGACTCCTAAGAAAAAACTGATTATTGAAATATTGTCGTGCAAATCAACACTATTGCTATAACATTTTGGATTTTATTTTAATAACCCGGGTATTGTGAGGCTACTTTTGAAATGATAAATATCACAATATATACAATTAATTGTCATAAAATGGACCAATTTAGCTGGTTGTAATGGTAAATCCACCTCGCGACAGGTTCTCAAGAGGAAGATTTACCATCGCTTTCCCACATTGGATAGAGTCTTGGCCAAAGGTCATGCTAAGGGTTCCCACCCGCGCCTCATTTGTTGGAACATGGGTTCTTGGCAAGGACATTTCGTGCATACTGATGGGTCAGTTTTGGCCAATGGTTCTCGAGCTGGCTACGGCGCAGTGTTGACGACACCTTCGGGAGAATGGCTTCATGCGGTCTCTGGCTTCCTTGGGCAGACGTCGGTTTTACATGTGGAGCTTGCTGGAATTGTGCGCCTACAGATGGCACTGGATCATGGGCTCTTGGAGATTTGTTGCTGCATTGATTCATTGACGGCACTCAAACTGTGAAGCATACGCAGTCGGCTTCACACTGGTTGTCTGCCTATCTTGCCAAAATTGAAGAGTTGCGGTCGTCGTTCTAGGTGTGTCGGCTTGCTCATATTTTCCGGGGATCTATTCTATACGATGTGGGCTTTTCCCCTGACCCATTGCGTCCTATCTTGACAGCCGACATCTCTGGCACGTGGTTTCCACGGCGCTAGATCGGGTGTCACTTATCTTCAGTTCTTTTTGTTTTTTTTTGTTTAGCCTGCATTGGATGTAACGCAAAAAAAAAAAAACAAAAAAAAGGCTGGTTCTGATCATTTTATGAGGTTTCAAAATGGGTTTATTAATTTATTTTATTATTTTAATGTAGTGTGTATTTTCAACCCTATATTTAGTTTCGCTTTGATTAATTAATCATTATATAATTAATCACCCTTTCAAAATTATACGTGCATGGTATACTTATGCGATAATTGTGTGGTATAGGCTTCCACTACTTTTTCCTTTGGTTTCGGCTCCTTAAAAAAAAAAATAATATGCGTTGATTGTTTAGAGATTATATATAGTATATTTTACCGTCATTCAGAAACCCTTTATATTTTTCTAAAGTACGTCATTTATTCCAAAACAAACATTGTTTAGTACAAGCCATATAAAGGTCATTGGGAAGCTAGTGATAAAAATTTTTTTTTAAAAAAAAAAAGAAAAAAAAATTACGTATCCTTCAATATTTTCTCATTCATGCATTGCAAACTAAAAATGAAAATTCCTTGTTCAAAACTTTATCTCCACTTATTTTGTCATTATAATCAAATTAGTGATATAGTTCAATTCGTGTTTGTAACTCTACATATCAAATTGAGAAAAAGTCATAAAGAAAATCATAACCGCCTCTTTAATTCTTCTTCCGTATTCAAATGTTCACATCTCACGTAGTCCAATGTATATTTTAAATCTATATAATAAATTCTGAATATTTTTTTGTCTGAGCAGACTCTATTGCCCTTATTAATTTTAATTCATCCTTCTTAATTTTAAGGGATTAATCAGTCATTATATGATTATTTTTAGATCAACGAACCTAATTAATCCACGTCAGCGCTGATTAATCATGAAGATACACCTCAGCGCTGATTAATTCTATTTGTGCCATGTCATCAACTTTTAATACTATATTTAGATCATAAATCTATAAATCTATATATTATAAATAAATCTTCAAAAAATCTTTCTATATATTTCTAAAAGATATAAATGCTCAACAAATTGTAATATATTTAATGTTTAGTAAATATTTAGTTTTTTGGCGGAATTTTAGTAAATATTATGTTAAATGTATACATTATAAATTCTTTTATTTTATATATTATGTACAATATATATTTTATTAGTCATATTAAAGTTTGAATCCAAAATATTCACAAAAATATAATAAATTAAAAAATTAATTAATAATAACTATACTTTAGTTATTCTATCAAAATTTATATTTAATAAAAATGATTTAATCAAATTTTAAACCTAATTTTTAGTAACTTTAACTATAAAATTTAATCTATATAATAAATTCTGAATACTTTTTTGTCTGTGCAGACTCTATTGCCCTTATTAATTTTAATTCATCCTTCTTAATTTTAAGGGGTTAATAAGTCATTATATGCTTATTTTTTGATCAACGAACCTAATTAATCCACGTTAGCGCTGATTAATAATGAAAATACACCTCAGCACTGATTAATTCTATTTGTGCCATGTCATCAACTTTTAATACTATATTTAGATCATAAATCTATAAATCTATATATTATAAATAAATCTTCAAAAAATCTTTCTATATATTTTCAAAAGATATAAATGCTCAACAAATTGTAATATATTTAATGTTTAGTAAATATTTAGTTTTTTGGCGGAATTTTACTAAATATTATGTTTTTTTTTGCGAAAATAAAAATATATTTTATAAATTCTTTTATAAAAAAAATATATTTTATAAAAATATTATGTTAAATGTATATATTATAAATTCTATTATTTTATATATTATGTCCAATATATAATTTATTATTCATATTAAAGTTTGAATCCAAAATATTCAACAAAAAAATATAATAAATTAAAAAATTAATTAATAGTAACTATACTTTAATTATTCTATCAAAATATATATTTAATAAAAATAAATTGTAATAGCTATAGTAAGATTTAATCAAATTTTAAACCTAATTTTTAGTAAGTTTAACTATAAAATTTAATATCATTAAAAATTAATAAACTCTATAATAGAAAGACAAAAATTAAATATAAAAAATATTTTTTAATTATAGATATAGATATAATTATAATTATTATAATTATAATTATGATATTATTATTTAACAGAAATATTTTTGGGTTGAATAATTAATATTAGTATTTAATATTTCTAATTATTTAATCTGCATATAATAAATTATTATTTCTTTTGAATTTTGATATGTACGGACTATGTTGTCATTTTAGATTTAATTCTTTCTTTCTAAAAAATATTTAAAATATAATCAATTCATTAACATTAAAAATATTGAAGGATGGCTATAAAAAAGATAAAATGGAAAAAATTTCATATCATACTAATTAAACAAATTCACATTATTCGTTAAAAATAGAAAAAAAAACATTTAGAAATACTAAACCACATCACCATTCAATTATTAGACATAATCTCATTAATTCCTACATTTTCATTTCTCAAAAAAAAAAACCCAGAGAATGGCTTAAATGAAGTGAAATAAGCTATTCATACCAGCAATGTATTTTTTTTTTTGGTAATCATATAGGGGATGTTTGGGAGTCAGCAGATCCGCTAGCAGATAGCAGATTCGAAGAGAGATCTGTGAGAGGATATGCTCTTCGAATATGCTATATGCTACCAAATATGCTTGCTCCCAAACATACTCTATAAGAACTTCAAAGTTAAGCGTATTTGCCTTGAAATAATTCTAAGATGAGTGACGTTCTGGGAAGTCTCCCGGGTGTGCGCGAGCGAGGTCAAAGCGCACTGTAAATAGCTCATGTTGGTTTGTGGGGTCAACCTTCACTCTGGAGCTGACAATATCTAGAATAACACCATGTCTTTCCGCTACACCGAAAATGGGGGTGTTATAACTGCGAGAGATATTCATATATGTGATAATTACATCAAATTAAGATATAAAGAATTCAAATGCTCTAACATATTATTACTGGATGATAAGGTGATTGTGTACTAATTTTGTGCAGTATCACCCACCACATAAGTAGTTTCTATATTACAATATTGATATAGTGAATAATATAATATATTCCAATTGTTTTTTTTTTGGAGAGCCATTGAAGGCCTGGGAAAGGGGTGGTGGGAGCTAATGCCACACAAATTACTAAGGGGAATAAAAGGGAGGGATAGGGGGCCGGTGGGGATCGAACCTCCAACCTTCCATTGGAAATTTAGGGACTTAACCACTTAGTTAAGTCCTCATCCCTAATATATTCCAATTGTTAAATTGTGTCATAAGTCATAACAATATGATGAATACATGTTTTACATGATGAAATTATATGTATTCGTTTAAGAATTCTTTTATTCAATGACAAATGTACATAACTAGAAAATTTTTCACAAACTCTATGTCGAGGAAATAATGAAATACACAAAATTTAACAACCAAATATTGTTAAATGATATACGAAAGCAATGCCAATTGAAGATGAATAAACTATGGTATACAATGATTCAATATGTATATATATACTAGAACTCGTCTTGTCGCTGCGCGCGACGGTGAGAAGAAAATACATTGAAGTTTTTCTTGGTCTGATAAGTAATATGAATGAATATTGCGTCTAAAGAAAATGAGAAATCGAAAATGTAATCCGACATCAGAAATTTCACCCTCTATAGGTGAAATGACGCGAGCTATGTGCAATGTAATTAATAACAGCTGAAGAAATGGACAAAGCAAATTTTTGTTGTAAATGAGTTCATCCAATATTATCTAGCACTGGGTCCTGTGATATATTTCATGAAATGTATTCACCTTTAAGTTTAGCAAGTAAACAATTGTCTTGAAGAAACGAACTGAAAAGGCACCTAACACCATCAGCCCTGGTCGTGAGCCCTTTGCAATCAGCGACCTATCGTGACGAATCCAGCTCCATGGCCTATAGGATACATTAAATTGTGAAAATACAAAGATCATACATGATTTCTATACAGATAATCACAAATGAATAGCAAGATGCAAATGGATTCAGCAGTACAAAAAATTTCTTCAGGGCAGTGCATATAGATTTCTTTACATCAGGTAATAATAACACTTCAGCACTGTTTGTTTCGTTTGGTAATTCCCATGAAATATTTTCATGGTGGCTTGCTTCTTCCAAAACCAGCAGATGAGAAATGTAATACATGAGCAACAGACTCTTTAATTAAGACTTTATAGTTTGTTTTCCTTGAATTCTGCAAAAAGGCTCCAAAAGATAAGTCAAATGTACACGACATTTTGAAAATGAATTATAGCTACAATATAGTAATTGGTTTTTTCAATTAAAAAATTAGCAAATTTTGAAAGCATACCAGTAGCATATTTAAAATTGACTCCGTCAGAAGTATGTAGTCCACATTTTGTGCAATAGCATGAGCTTTAAAGTAACTATAAAAGCACATATTTGAGAAGGAAAAAAACATCAGCATCTTACCTTGATAAGCAATAGTACGAGGCATGAAGTCCCTTTTGAGAATAATGATGAGATGTTGAAGAAGAACATCTTCTTCAAGAACTGAAAAAAGAAGGTCAAGCAAAAAAGAAGAGAAACTAAGCATAAGCCTGTGAAGACTCACTGCAAATTATCTGAAAAGGCTAATTTATCAAAGTTAATAAATCAAACAGAACTGATAACAAAATCTAAAGAATCGTGGTTTAGAGTAGACCTGGCAATATGGGTAAACAGGTCGTGTATGTTATACGTGTCAAGTACCTGTTTACCTGTTTGATCTGTATCTGTACACGACCTGTTTTTAGAATTTACCTGTATTTCAAAACCTGTACACGACATGTTTCAAAAACGGATCACATGTGTGTCGACCTGTATACACGTGAATTTGAACATGTTGACACGCGTGTCGAATTTACCTGTGACCTGTTTACCTGTATTTTACCTGTTTACTTCTATTCTACTAAATTATATCAAATTACGTTTTAAACTTTTAAAATAAAATATAAAATATTACATTCCCATAATTCAAATCTTAAAATTCCTAATAGACTCAGCAATTCATCTTCAAACATTCAAATACAAAAGTTCAAACTTAAAAAAAAAATCCAAAGTTCAAATCCAATACTAAACATAAAGTTTACCTTGTGCGTATTTTATTTAAATTTAATTCTATTGTACTTAAATATATACAGGTAAAATACAGGTAAAATACAGATATGTGTCTGATTCAGATAACAGGTGACCTGTATAAAAAAACAGGTCAATTCGGGTAAAAAACAGGTCAATTCGGGTAAAACAGATAAACCTGCATTTGACCCAAATTGTATTCGTGTACTAAACGGGTCGACCTGTTTTGACCCGTATCTGTTTTTTGAAGACCCGTACATGTAAAACACAGGTCGTGTACGTGTCGTGTCTACGTGTATTTACCCATATTGCCGGGTCTAGTTTAGACGAGCCATTTGATTCTTCCAGTTATGTTGCAGAAAAATCATTGCTAAAACTATGGATGGTTCAAAACAAATAGTATCTGCCAAAAAAAAAAAAAAAAAAAAAAGAGTCAAATTTTTTACCTTCCATCCAGGCGCCTGTAAGCTACAAAAAATTACATCCAAACCCACTCTAATATGTCATGCATTGAAGTCCACTGACTAAAAATAAGAACAATACTACCATAACGGTTTAGTGCAGGGAGAAGTCCAGCCAATGCCTGCATTATGCAAAAGAAGTTATAGTAATTATTGAAAGAAAACATAATGAAGATGCCCTTATTTGACAATTGGATTATCATAATAAAATATAGAGAGAATAAAGGACACTGAAATTACTTGACATCTCCCTGAAGTCCAGCCAATGCCTGCATATGCAAAAGAAGTTATAGTAATTATTGAAAGAAAACATAATGAAGATGCCCTTATTTGACAATTGGATTATCATAATAAAATACAGAGAGAATAAAGGACACTGAAATTACTTGACATCTCCCTGAAAACATTGCGTGTTCATCAGAAAGCATTCATTTAACACCAGATTCTCCATAGTAAAAACACATATTTGTAAACAAGCAAATCTCTGGAGTAAATAAAAAAGGCATTACCCTGACGCTACTTGTAAACACATTATCTCTACTTCTACTGTTTTACGCAAAAAGTGGAATTAAAAGATTGAAAGTAATTGTCTATCACAATAGGAAACTTCAAATTGCCAACTTTTAATTTTCAGAGCAAGCCACATAGGAATCGTGCTAGAAACCTAGCATCATGTTTTAACTGTGCCTATTTTGCAAAAATAGCACGACGCCCATAATATGAATTCAATAATTCAAAGACAGGAACTTTGATATCTTAAAATCCATATCCATGACAAATGTTAGCACTGAAAGTTTCACCTAATTCACAGTTCACATATACAGCTGGCAGAAAAAGGAAGGCAACAAAGAAACTAAGAAAAAGAGAATCAAGAAAAAATATACTAATTTTATAAATTTGCAATTCAGCAGAAATTTGAGCCTAGCACTTGAATCAAGGATTAATCATAACTAACCACAGAAAATTGGCTTTTGCCCCAAACAATCAAATTTCATACAATTTACAGTGATCTTTTCCAGTAAATTTGTGACGAAAAAGAAAATTATTAAAAATTTCTAGAATCTCATTTAATAACCTAATCTACTTGGCCCGACCTGCTATTCCCATTTAATTCCAGAATTAGCCAATATGCAATAAATCTTATAACTATAAACTTTTAATGCGTGCAAAAGGCAGAGATGGTTCACAAAAGCACCAAATTCACCCAATACTCCGTCACTCATAATCCAGATTACATGGACTCAATTCAGGTAAAAGCATCAATTCGATACATCTCAAACTTAAGATATGAACCGTGAGGCCATTTCTGAAGAATCAAGCACGGGTGAATGCACATGGGAATAAATTTAAGAATAGTCATCAATTATTTAATGGAACTTCAAAGACAGCCGGAAAATAGCATAAAGCTTAAACATTCATGGCACTACTAAAGATCCAACTCCCAATGAATATTATGGAAACTTATGCCTAACTAATTTAGCATAGGACGTTATTTTCTTCCTAGAAGACTATAGTCTATATGAATAGTCTCACCTTATCACAAATTCACTACTTATTCACAGATTTCAGGTTTCAACCCCTGACTATTTCTAAACTTCAATAGACCTCAGTCATCTCATTTCCCCTAAACACAGGTCTGTGTTAATCAGCATTTCTCAAGAAATCAAAGGGTTATCAAAATTCAGATTAATGAAATCGTCAGACTTACGATGAAAACACAAAAAGCGCCTAAAAACCAGTAATATCCGTTCACACATTTCAATGACTGGTACCAATAACCATAGAGATTTATAGAGACTAATTTCAAATTCAGGAACCATAACCCCCAACTTCAGAAAAAGAATAAACGACTACACAGAGCCCAGAAAACAAGAGAAGGAAGCAGACGATTGCCTTAATCCACCGAAATTAAGGCAACAGGGATTTCAGGGACTGCAAGTGCTTACCGACAACCTGAGACGGCCCTTCAGTGAAAGATTATTCCATAAATTCATACGGGTTAGTCTAGCGAAAAAGAAAAGAACCTCACAAATTGAAGCAATGAAAACCGACATTTTCGGATCGGAACCAGACGAAATAAGGTATAAGCCCTAGGAACCAATCAAGAAGCCACCTCATTTCCAGTTACCATAATATAAGGGCGAAAATTCATTTCAACGAAGATACCCAAATAAAAATAAAGTAAAAAAAAAAAAGATCAAGATATTACTAAAAAATTGCTCCGATTCAAACGCTAGGAGTCTTCCCGGCGTGTGGCGTCTCCGCTGCTTTGCTCCCCGGCGACAGATCAACAGAGGAGGGGGAAGGACGAGTACTCGGCGGCGCACTGTGGGGGACGGAGGGGACTCGAACAGGGTGCAGGACGAGTACTCGGTGGCGCGCTGTGGGGGACAGAGGGGACTCGAACAGGGTGCGGGGAGCTCGCAGCGGCAGCAGTTGGCTCGCGGATGGGGTATTGAGGGCTCCAGGTGGGTCGATGGTCGGCAAACAGGCGCGGCCCGCAACGAGCGGGGAGCGAGCAGGGGCGGGGGCGAGGGCGGAGCAAGGCGGGGGCGGGGTTGGAGCAGGGCGAGGGCGAGACTGGAGCGATCGGGGGGAGGCGGCGACGATTAATTTGGAAAGAGATGTGGCAATGACTGAATTGAACGAAAGGAAGGGTTTTTGCGGAGGAATTACACTGTTCACAAGGAACAACTGTAGCAAAATACAACAACTGTACAAAAATACGGTTCCACATATATATATATATTAGAGATATATAAAAAAAAAAGGATATGATTGACTAAAATATAGCAAAACTTTGTGTTGTATATAATTTTTGTATTATCGGCTGACCTTTCATAAATCCAGGCCTTTTATGTGTATGCCTTTGAGAATTCTTATGAAGAATGAAAATCTATCCATCATAAATTACTTCATCAAACTATATCAATAAATCATAAAGTTTACAAAGTTTGACAACTAAATTTTGATGATAAATTATACAAAAGTATTGCAAATTGCAGATGGCCAACTTATGCGAAAGACAAATATGCAAAATAACTTTGATTGAGCAACCCAATGTTAATCATTTGATTGAACGAATATTTTTTTATAATTCTTAAATTTATATTTCAATATAGCGTTTAACTTTTATAATAAATACAAAAACAACTTTAAAATTTATATGTACTAAATACTATAATTTGAGTAATTTTAAATTTTAATTTATGAACTCTAAACTCTACATAAAAGAGTATTATTAACAAATATGATAAAACATAGTAATCTAATTTTTTTTGGATGAGGCGAAACCAGCAAACAAAAACATAGTAATCTAATGATAGTCCACTCAATTTATTTAATCTAATAAAATAAATTGATTAAATTATTGTTTTATTTAGAAAACACCCGAGCCCGAAGGCGGGCAAAAATACTAGTCATTAATAAAATTCGGTACAAATAAAAATTCTCAAAGTTCTATATTTAAAAATTACATGACGAAACGAATCTAACAAGATCTAACTTGACTGTTTGGTTGGAGGGATCTTAGATTGCCTGTGGGAATGTGATTGCTGGGAATGTGAGATTACTGATTATATGATATTGCTGGAAATCTTATTTTTCCATGTTTTGATATTATAGTATTTGGTTAGATTGAGAATCTTAGATTTCTAATTTAATTAATTTACAATAATGCCCTTAAATTTTAATTGAGCAAATTTTAATAAAATATATCATTTTGTTATACAATACAAAATATTTTGACATTTTTTTAAATATAGAAAATTCATTATAATAATTTGTTGTATAATATTAATAATTTAATTTAATGTCTCTAAGTCTTTATTATTTTTATTTTATATGTAGGAATATAAATAAATTTTTTTGGGTGACACAGCCTAAAGGAATATAAATAAATTTTAAGTAAATATGAGAATAAATATTTAAAATATATATATTTAAATAATTTTGTATTTTTTAATTGATTTTTTAAAATTAAATTTCATATATTATCATTTTAAGAATACAAAATATCTCAATTAGTAAAAGAAAATAAGTATATAAAATATGAAGGTATAAAATACAAATTAGTATAAAAAGAGAAAAATGAATATGATAATCTTATAATACCTGTTTTTTCCCAAGATTCCCATATCGGTGGGAATGTCACATTCCCCCAATGAAATATGCCCGAACCAAACATGGGCATGTTTTATTCTATAGTCAGATTCCCACCGGGAATCTTGGATTCCCCCAAACCAAATGCCCCGTAAGTGAAAGTTGTGTATAAATAGTAGCATCTAACCAAATGTCAAAAATATAACAATACGGAGATAGTATATTCCATCAATATTTTTTTTATTTCTTTTCCCGAATCCATTGATCAAAAAAATGTGGTGGAACTCGATGTCACACAAATTATGAAGAAATAAAGATATGTAATAAGGGCAGATTGGAAACCAAGAAACTTGACCAATTGGTCAAACAGTGGCGGATCTACATGGGGTTCAGACCCCACAATTTTTTTATATATACCTATTTTTATTATTTATTATATATACCTAAATATTCCCTACGGAATCAAAAGAAGTTAACATTCTGTGTTTTTACACAATTTAATACACATTTCTAAAGAATTATATCTCAAATTTTATAAAAGAAAAAACTTAAAACTTTAATATTATAAAACTATGTATTATATGAATCTAACAACATTTCACCTGACTATGTTTTATATTATGTAACCGTGTTAAAAAATCGAATCAAACTTATTCAGTGAATAATGTTTATTATGCAAATGTTAGATTCATTAAATTACAGGGGAGTATATTATACTTAGCTATCACATATTTAGGTTTTCTTCTCCAATCCAAGTTCAAGTCCATAAAACCTTTCTAAATTTTCTCTAATATCCGGTAAATCTCTAAGGGGGCGTTGGTTCGGGGAATCTATGATTACAACTAGGAATCTTGGGAATGTTAAAGGTTTTAGTGGGAATGTGATTCTCACCTGGAAAGCATGTAATTTTAGATTATCACCTCTACTTCGCATACTTTTATACTAATTTGACCTTTATACCCTCACTTTTTATACTTATTTTATTTTATGAATTTAGAAATTTATATTATAAATAAATATATTAAATTTATTATTAAAAAATCAATTGAAAAATTTTAAATTATTTAAACATATTTTTTAATATATATTTTCATATTTTCTTAAAATTTATTTATCTTTTATATAAAAAAATGCGGCTTAAATATTTTTATTGTGTTGCGAAATGACATATTCATAACTTTCATTCAATTGAAGTTCAATGACATTATAGTAAATTAGTTAGAACTGAAAATTTATGATTCTCAATCTAACCAAACGCAATAATTTTAAAACATAAAAAAAATGATTACTAACAATCTCATATTCCCAGTAATCTTACATTCCCATCAATCACATTCCCTCAAAAATTCCTCCAACCAAACGAACCGTAATTGTTAAATTCTCTCTCCCCAATTTTGAAAATTGTCTATTAACCGGTTGTTTAATCATTTTCGATGACTATTGTTCTATTATAAAAATGATGCCCTTATAAAATCTTAAAATATAATTATATATTTTAAATTTCTCTATGAAACATGGGGTTGGGGACTTACCCTAGCGGTCAAGTCCCCCTTCTACCAACCATAGGTTGGGGGTTCGATCCCCACCCGGTCCCCCTATCCCTCCCATTTACCCCCTTTGTAATTTTTGTGGTTTGGGCTCCCACCACATTTGCTGACACATGAGTGTTACTGTTTACCAAAAAGAAAAATTTCTCTATGAAACATATAATATAACACTATTATAAAAAATTAAAAACAAAAAATTATAATTTCTATCTATTTTTAATTAAATCATCACCAAATTAAAATACTGTGTATATGGCAAAAGGGATTAAATTTATTAAAACTATATTCAAAATATATTATTGATTTGTTTTCAAATTAAAATAAATTTATATAAATAGTTGGAAAAGATAAATGTAAAATATACTATAATAAATAATTTTTTGCATTAAACATTATTATTATTCCTCACCATATTTTTCAAAAATTAATATAAATTATATTTTTAAGTTTATCCATTTTAAAAATATTTAAATCTATATTTAATAGTTTATTTATCAATAATTTTATCTATCATTTATAAATTAAAAAGTACACTATTTACCATATGAATAAGTAGCATGTTCTTTTGGTTATTTTACACATTTTAAAAGTATTTTTAATTTTTACACATCCAAAAATACTTTTTATAAAATAATAAAATTCTGCTTTTAGAAAAATACATCCAAATACAAAAGCTACATCCAAATAAAATTCTGCTTTTAAAAATTATATATATTACACTAATATTATTATTAGTTTTAATTTCAATTGATTGGCATTAAATTAGGACTCATCTATTATATTGCTTCAATACAAAATCAGTATTTTTATTATTTTAATTTGACATATGAATTGTGTTTTATTAAGGTATTTTGAATTAACATCAATATTTTTTTCCTACGCTTTCGATTATTGAATTAAGAGACATATAACCGGTGAGCTGATGAAAGATACTATAGTGATATATATTGGATAATATGTTTTTACCTCTATAAATAATGAACCCATATTGCTTGCATCAAAAGATGTACAAACCAAAAAATATCAATTAAGTAGATTTTTCAAAATAAATGTAAAATTTTTCTCCCACAGATATATAATATTAAGAAATATATAAAATACCAATAATTGAATCACTATCCTTATCTAAACATTTAAATAATAGGAGTATATACATATATTTTATGTATTTTCAAACACTTTTATAAAATTAAAAAAATGATCTTCGTACTACACAAAATCAAATAAAATCTGAGGGCGAACCCACCACCGAAGCACCACTATCAATCCATCATGTATATAGAGGTACATATAGCTTGTTTACCAGTATCACAGAGGTGTTCTATCTTCTACTTTAACTGTTCCGAAAATTTAAAATCAAATTTTCTGAGATATTATTATCATCCTAAGTCCTAACTACTTTAAATTATTAACCAATTATTAACTTAAACTAGGTAATCATAATGCACACAGGGTGATTATCTGAATTAACTAATTGTGTGTAGAAACGTGAAAGCAAACCAAGTAATCAAATGGACAATAAAATAGTATCCTCCATCGAGGCAGGCTACAAGCCCAAGTCAACAAACTAGCCCTGTATAGCAAGTATGAGGCTATCAACCCAAAGCATTAAACAATATTGTCATAAGTAGTGACCACCAGATGACCTGCTGGCCGTATGTAAATCCCTAATTAAATCAACAAGTTCCCACTTAAAATGTCTTATTTTATTTCTGTACACAATTCAATGCACTAGTCTTATCGTTATTATTTCAAAATATATATAACTAAAAATTATGCAAAATACATATTCTAAAACTCCGCGATTAGACGAAACTAGACCGAACTCGACTATTTTTTTTCAAACATATGCTTATAATAATAAAGTTATAAACAATTAACATTTTCAAAAAAAATCAAACATGACACTTCTATTGGGACGGAGGGACTGGCAGATAGATGTATCACAAGTGAATCAGATAATGCATAAAAAAAAAATCTATCTATGTGATCTATCGAAACACCAAACTTATGTCATGTTTCAGCGCCTCCGGCTAGAACTATAAAATAGATAAAACAAAGAGAGTCAGTAGTAACATACTGAACAAGAGAAGGAGTATACGCAAATGAGAGGCAAGGGAACATATAACAAGTAGATAAATGACATCACATATATCTTCCAATACTAATGCTTCAACCACAATATATAATTTATGCACATGATGCATCCAGGGGCGGGCGGACGTAGCAAGGGGCCTGGGTCCAAAAAGCAGCTGTGAATTTAAAATTATTAAAATCCAAAAAGTAAACAAATAGAAAAAGCAAAAAAAATAAAAAAGCAGCTGTGAATTTAAAATAACAAAAAAAAACTTATCTTAAAAAAACAAAACAAATGAAAGAGAATTTTTTTTTAAAAAAAAAAAGAAAAGAAAGAAAGATGGCGTTTGTGGAACATTGCCCGCGAAATAAAGTGGCCAATTCCGCCATAAAAAACGGCCGCCATTATCACGTGAGTATTGGAGCCACCGCTCTATTTTATTTGACGTCAGACGCAATTTCACCGTATGCAGGGAGATGGTCTAATTCCTTCTATTAGCATTAATAGGCTAGGCCCAAAAACATCTTGCATTGGACTGGCTCACTCTCAAGTTGTAATTCCTTCTAATTCCTTCTATTAATTTATATGGCTTGAGCTTTCACACATCTTTCAGACACATAGGTGTCAATATTTACCAACAAGTTGTAAGAAAAAAGAATGTTTAGAATAATGTGAAATGGTTATATATCTGTATATCTCTTCTATATTTTTTTTAATTAAGGTTGAGTTAATAATGGTTCATTAGTAGATCATTAAAAAAATATCTTCTTTGTACTACCTCCGTTCTCAAATAAGTGATTCATTTGCATAGTAGTCACTATTCATTGAGTAACTTTGATTATTTTTTAACATAGTTATATAAGAAAAAACATAGTCAAGTGAGATCTTGTTAGATTCGTCTAATCACGTAGTTTTAGAATATCAAATTTTTATAATTTTTATTTATGTACAATTTGAGTTATTAATCTTTAAAAATGTATCTTGGACGGCGTGAAATGCAGGAATGGTGCATTTAAAACAGAACATATGAAGTATGTGCTGGGTGTTTTACAAACACTAATCAATACTTCCTCCATTTACAAAAGATAGCTACGTTTGGAAAAACGACACTATTCACACAAACACTTTTTTTAGGTGAATATTCACACAAACACTTTAACTTAAAATTTTATGGAAAAAAGGCCAAATATATCCTTTTTGTTTAAAAAAAAAACCAAATCTATCATTTTTCTATTTTATTACCGAATTTATCCTCTACATATGCTAATTATATCCGAAAATATCCTAAATTCACTAATCGTGGAATGCATGCTGACGTGGCAATAAATTAACTTAAACCCTACACGCTGGATCGAATTTGAAGTGTGTCACAATTAGGGCTGGGGAAAAATACCGAATATACTGCATACCGCACATACCGTATCGAAAAAATACCGAAAATATTGAAATTTTCGGAATACAGTAATTTTCGGTATGGTATCATACTGTACCGTAAGATTTCGGTACGGTAACGGTATAAATTTTTTGATATTGCGGTATATCGCTACCGTACCGAACTTTGGTATATACCACGGTATCGGTATATACCGCGATACCGTTATATACCGTAATATCGATATGTTGGTATATAGCGAAAGTTCGGTATGCCGGTATATACCGCAATACTGGTATGTCGGTATGTAGTGAATGTTCGGTATATCGGTATATACCGCGATACGGTATGTCAGTATGTACTGAATGTTCGGTATAGCGGTATATACCGAACTTACCGGAATGTCGGTATGGAAATGGTATGAAAATATTTCATACCGAAACTTTCGGTATACCGAAGATCGGTATACCGAAATGTTCGGTACGACAACGGTATGAAATTTTTCATACCGTAAAGTTCGGTAAGGTATACGGCACGGAGAATTTTTTTCGGTATGATACCGTACCGAAAATTACGGAATACCGAAAATTTCGATATTTCTTTTTTCGATACGGTACGTGCGGTATGCGGTGTACTCGGTATTTTTCCCCAGCCCTAATTGAGAGACACTTCAAATCCCATCCAGCGTGTAGGGTTTAAGTTAATTTATTGCCACGTCAGCAGCCATTCTACGATTAGTGAATTTAGGATATTTCCGGATATAATTAGCATATGTAGAGGATAAATTCGGTAATAAAATAAAAAAAGGATAGATTTGGCTTTTTTTTAAACAAAAGGGATATATTTGGCATTTTTTCCAAAATTTTATCATAGTTATACAAGTTAAAATATAAGCAAGTGAGATCTTGTTAGATTCGTCTCGTCTTGTAGTTTTTACGTAAGTAACTTTTAAAATTTTTACTTGTACCGAATTTGAATTATTAAATGTTTAAAATATATATTAGACCGCGTGCTACGTTGGTCCGTAGCAAACAAAAAAAATGGAGGAAGTAGTATACATCACAAACATTACTTATTAACAACCAGCACACACACACACACTCATAGGGTCAGTATGCCTGCACCTGCTAAATGTTACCCATTCAAAATGCTATCCAAACCCACACGGTTTAATTTATGTATATTTCCGAAATGTTTTTAATAAAATATTTAAGATGTATTTAAAAATAAATATTCCTTTTTCAGTTGTGTAATAAGTTTTTTTTTTAAAAAAAACAATTCAACAATAAATTTGTGACCAAAAGTAGTGCAAACAAGTTGAGCAGGGATAAAGAATGAGGATTTGGCCAAGTGGTCATGTCTCATGACTTCCATCTTATTGTTGGGGATTCTCACCCACCCCTATCCCTCATCTTTATCCCCTTTTATAATTTGTATGACTTGAAATCTTATACATCTTTGTAATCACATGAGTGTCAATGTTTATTTATAAAAAAAAAGTTGAGCAGGGAGAAACCGAGTATCAGTGTTGGGCCGGGCTTAATATTGAATTGTTAACTCTACCAAAAACTTTGCTAGATTGGGCCTTGAATAATTGAAAGCCATTTTGTGCCTTTGACCCAATTTCACCAGCAATAAAACCCTCCAATCTCCATAATGCCATTTGGCCATTGCTTAATTTATTTACATTCTAATTTATTTATTTAGTTTTAAACTGTAAACAAAAAACCTTGTGTCTGTAACTAAAAATATTTATTTTTTCTTTTCCAAAAAAAGTTATTTTTTAAATCAAAGATTTCTTGAGTCTTAGAGACTCAATAATAAATTTTGCACTGTCGTAGCCTTCGTTGGCTGTCTATGTAAAAAAAATAGAATAATAATAATAAAAATAATAAATTTCGAACTCAAAACAACTCCTGAACTCAAATTTAAAACTCTTTCTGAATCAACTAAAGCAACATAAATACATAATTACTCCAAAGTTCAAATGTTTGTCATTTAATAACTTTAATTTATATTTTTATTGCCTAATCTATATCTATATCTATCTATATCTATATTCTATATATATATAAAAGTAATATAGTCAAGTTTCCCCCCACTTCCCCACCCCATTTATTCAACAATCACATTTAATTCATCCAACAATGTTTAATCCTAAAATTTTAATATTATATATTGAAATATCCATAAATATATATTAATATCCAATATTAATTAATACTATATGTTTAATATAATTCTTTTATCAATATTCATCAATATCCTAACAAATTCTTAATAAAATATTATAATATCTTTAACTAATTTAAACTATTATATATTTTTAGAAGATCACGTCAAATTTGATTCTATTCATCCAATATTTGCATATATATCTCTAACAAACCTCCTCCTATTTCTCTATAAATATTCCATTCATTTATCTAATATCATGGTTGTCTTGAAATTCTCATCACCTCACATTTTATTTCTTCATTCTTTGTTGATGTCTTCTCAACATTGATTTTATATTTAAAACAATGTCTTTTGTTTCTCCTTATCATGTATTACAATGTTTCACACCCCAATATTTTCCTATATTTCTTTTGTTGCAGGTTAATTTTTCTCAGATTACAATATATTCTTCGTCTTGCTATAGTCGTAAGATTTTTTTTACTCAAACGTGAATATTAGTGGGTTTTTTTTTGTTTTTTCTTATGTACTATTAAATATATATTTCTAATGGTTTTCCAATGACTTTTACAGGATTACATGTTGTAATTCAAGATTGCAATTAAGTCATACTCTACAAATTATTTTTATGATTCTCCTTTGTATACTACTCAAAATCTTTGTATATCATGAATCTATTTTATGTTGATTTTTTTATTGTTTGTTTTTTTTGTCTTTATTCAAAATTTGAAAAAAAAAACTGAAGAGAATAAATTTGGAGATATTTCCACTTTATTTTTTATTGATGTATTTTTTCCATTTTGTTAATAGATTATTCCCTTTTTGACATTGTAATACCCTATATAATTATTAAAATGATTATTAAATTATTTAAGTATTTAAATATATAGTAGTTATAATAAACGTATACCCTGGAGAATTCTTAAGAAGGAAGTTTATATATATTTAAATAAATTATACACATAGTAGTTAATTAACATTTATTTTTACAATAAACGTATATTATATATATTTGATATATAGTTACGTAATTAGATCCCCATAATTTCTATATGACCTCATATCTAAGTTCAACCAAATTTTTCTCAACTAATTAAGTCATAATATGGTAATTAATCAAATGATAATAGTCAAGTTGTATGCAACTTCTTACGTATTTAAGGTTAGATTGGTTTGATAAAATATTTTCTTCAATTTGAAGTACGGTAATCTTTAATATATATATATAAAAAAAAAGAAAAAAAAACAACAACAAAACTAAATTTAGTAGGATTTGAATTTGATAGTATCCAACTTTTCTTTAACAAGTTCGGTGATCAAGATTTTTCATTTGAATTTGATAGTATTGAATATATGATATGGAGATAGTTGGAGTAAATCTTGGAAAGATTTGAATCCCAATTAGGCCGACCATGACCCCTTTTAAACCCCAATCCCATCATCTTCCTATTAGTGTTGCTGCTTATACGTACAAAAAAAAAAAAAAAAAATAGAGATCTAGATTTTGTGCCAAGAGGATCGAGTTCCCATTCTTTTACCAGCACCTAGGACGTCTCTCCCTTTGTACAGAAACCTTGGGAGGTGGTAAATTCTGTCCAAAAATTCAGTAAGGTATTCTTCTTCCTTTAGAGTTTCGAGTTCTTACGATTTTTCGGTTGTTTGGTATAGGAACGGAGGAGATCGAACAAGAGTAGGACTTAAGGCGAGAAGATTTCTGTAGGATCCCTCGAATCACATTAAGGTAGGTTAATCCACGTCCCTATATGCGATTTTATGGTTAGAGTTTTGAATTGTTGAAGTTAGTTATACTCCCCTTAGTATGAATTTATGTGATAGAACTTGAAATCTGGAAAGAATGAATTTTTCGATTATGCTATGTTTTGAATTTCGAAATCTGATGAACAGAGTAATTGTAGATCTGTGACTTTAGAATGCATGGTAAAAATTTCAGAATTTTTCAAGGTGTTTATCACTGCTAGATGAATTTTCTACTAGATCTGCTCCTGTGGATTTTTCGGGACAGGATTGAAACTTTGTAGAAATCTGTAGTTTGGGTTATTTTCGAATAGGAATTAGGAAAAACATAAAACATGAAACTTGTAGATAATCGTGTTAGGAGACTAACCTGAAAATTTCGGAATTTTTGGATAAGTATTTATTTTTCTAGAATTTATTTCCGAAGACAGCGTATTTCTGTCGACGAAATTGTGCTTCTGTGTAGAATCTAATTTTTACAGCAACTTAAAGGCAAAATCGATGAAAGTATAATACACGAATATTGTAGATCGTTCAGAGAGGAGTCTAACATAAAAAGTTTGGAATTTTCTGGTTTATGATAAATTTTATGGAATTTTTATGCCAATGAAGCATGTATTAAACACATCTTTTCCAGAATTTGTGAACGTATGGTTCTCTGGTGACATGGTTGGTTGATATCTTTCAATAATGTAAAATATATATATATATATATATAAGGAACTCTTTTATAAGATGTCTACATTCGCCAAAGTACTTAGGAGTCCGAGTTTTGAATGCCCATAATTGTATATGTTGCCGAAAACGGCTCATGTTATTGAAAAAGGCCTAGACGGTATGCAAGAGTCTATACTCCCGTATAATTTCTATTTTAGGATTATACGTGGGCACCGGTGTGAGTCTGTATAGTGTCCGCTACATAACCGTGGATCCGATTGTGGTCCCGTGAGACAATTGTTTCTCACATTTGATATTGCTATTGTGGATGATAGTATGTTTGGGTGTCCTCGTGAATTCTTATTAGTACGGCGGCGATCATAACTTAATTATTTTTAATAATTCTTTTTACTTTTCCCAGAATATACTGCAAGAAAAAAAATAATTTAATGTTGTTAACTGGGAATATGATTAGCCTACTCAGTAATTCATACTGACAACCTATTTTTTTTAACTTTTCTTTTCAGACTTCCAGGATTAAAGGCATGAGCACGAGCACTTCACTTCATGAGGGATGGGGCAATTTGAAAAGACGTTTTTAAATTTTTCTCTCGTTTACTATCACTTTTATTATTTGCATGACATTACCTTTGAGACTATGCATTACTTGATGTTTTGAACGTTTCCGCGCTTTCAATTCCTTTTGAATGAAGACCTATATTTATTTTAAAATTATCTGTAATGGTACGACTAGCCTTAGCATTTTTCCAATTAAGTGAGCCAATGGTGAGCTTGATTGGGAAGGTGTGGCGGTAGCATCCCGGCCTTATTCGTTTTGAAATCCGGGGTGTTACAGAGTGGTATCAGAGCCTAAGGTTCGTAATATATTATTATTATTTTAAACGTATCAGTACTATATATTTTGAAGTATCATCATTTTTAAGTACTACTACCACATCAATATTATTTTTAAGTGGAATCAGTATATTATATATGCATATACTATACTTATATATTGTTTAAAAAAAAAAAAAAGAGAAAAATATATATCTATATTTGTGAAGGACTTACTGTGCATGAAAATAAATTTCACTGATGCATTCGACTAATTTAAAAATTTGGGGGGATGAATCATGACATTAAGCATGCATTGCATTATTATTATTTTTGCGTTCCTGTCTTCTTCCTGCACATCTAGGTAACAAAAGTATTAATATAAGTTATTGCGTTAGATGTCGGATCCGAGGTTGGTGAACGCCATCATCGACCTTGTCGCAATGCGTGGAGAAGATGCACGCTATCGTCGGGCTATGGAAGATCTCATGCACCAGTTGGACGAGATTCGTCGCCGCCAGCTTACCCAAGAAAGGGACAATCGCTGGAGGGAATTTGGTCAGCGCTTAGAGGCATTGGAGAAGAACTGCACCCATCTGCGAGAAGCTAGCAAGGCTGCTTGTCGAAGAATCGATGAATTGTGCGATTATGCGGAGCGCGATCATGCGACCATCGAAAACTTAAGGCTAGAGAATCGAGTGGCGAATAGAAGAATCCGAGAAGTCGAGTTGGAGATACGTCGACTTCGAGCGATGGTTGGAGAACTACCCCCTGGCCGAGAACCCTCCAATGGGGCTAGTGGTTCTAACGACCCAATCCGACGCCGCACTCCCAGCCCGCGTCATCAACATGACAGGGAACGCATGGAACAAGAGGAGGAGGACCCCAAGGAGTATTCCGAGGAGGATGGCGATCCCAAATGAGGATGATGAGTAGCTGCAATGTGGAGCTTCCGTAGTATTTTTTTTGTCATCGCTAGTTATAGACATACACCTTCCTGTTTACTCTGGCATATTTATTTTGCTTTAGCATCTTTCCTTCCTTGAATTAAACCTCTTTTTGCTGAATGAGTTAAACAAGTTGCTGCTCTCAGAATTCAAATGATGAGCCTTTGCTTTAAATCTCCCTTGTCTTTAACTAGATTGAGCCATCCATACTTAAATAGGATGATACGGGTGAATGTGAAGGGAATTTAGTAGCTTAGTGCTCTGAACAGTTGTTTCCAACATTTAAACACAGAGACAGTAACTTATTGAGTTGTTAAAAAATTGAACCTGTCACCGACCTTCTCAATTCCTTTATTCCTAGATGACCGATTAGTGAGGAAGCTAGATTGTGAAAATCACATCCCTCGACTTGTTCTCATAGGAAACGACCTTCTGGGAATTATATGAATTACTGGAAGTTATATGAAATATTCATAATATGGACTCTAATGATATACTGAAAGTCACAGCATATGTTTCATTTTCATATCAAACTGCTCCAATTCCCAACCTGCTAGCACCTGTGATTTGACTCAAGGGACTTCACAGTTAGATAATAATTCTCAAGAAAAAAAAACATAAGGATGGCTTAGTGTCATGGTCTTGACAAGGTAGTAGCTCAACTACTTATCATACAGATGCATAACCTAAACACCAACCACTCATAGGCTGTAGCATAGGTAATGTTTTAGTTTCTATTTGAAATAGAGCCTGAAAAATATATATATATATAAATATATTTATATATGTATATAATACTAATAAAATAAAATAAAGGCTGTAAGCACATAAATTGATTGAATAAGTTTCAATTCAATCCATGTAATAGGGAATGATACGATTAGAGGAAATGCATATCCCTACTGTTTCTTATTCTTATTCAATATACTCAATTAGTTATATATATATATATACACATATATATATTACTGATACTAATAATCAAATTCGTTGCTCCGTATCTTGTGGAAAAAGCTTTACCTGTAGGCATGTATAATTAGAATAATTTTAATTTAAACAAATAGATAAATGGATCCTGAGTATTATATGGAGTTAAGCACCCATTGTTGTAAATGTGCACAACATATTTTTATTTTTATTTTAGCTAGTCTATGGTGTTAATCGCCATACACCTAAATTATAGATCCTAATAACGGTTTACTGTTGTTATGTTACTGATGCTTTTGTCTTGTATATATATATTACTGCCAGTACCACGCCGCTCCATTTTTGTTTATGCAAATCATGTGTTGAACTATGACATTTCTCTACCTAATAACTGTAAAAATTGTATAACATTGCCTTAGTTTTAGACCACTTCTTGCCTTAGTTCCCCAGTAGCGCGTTTACGTAATTAGTCTTACATTTCAGAATGCCGCCCCGTGGAAGGCCTAGGAAGTACCCTAATGTTGGCCAAGTTAACAATGAAAATGCTCCTAACGTGGCAATTGGACCTCAAAACTTGAATCAAGGGGTTAATCAACCCAACATACCTGCTGGTGCAACTCAGCACGTGAATCAAGAGGCACCCCAAGGTCAAAACATCCCCAATGCTAGAGATCAACCACCGCAAAACCCCGATGAGCCCAACTTTGGGAATGCTAACGAGCGACTGAGAACGATTGAACAAATGTTGATTACTTTGGGCAATGCCCAACTCCACCAAGGTCAAGCTGCTGCAGTTGCCGCTGCACCTCCACCTCAAGCTCGGATGAACTATCTTGCGGCAGTAAGTCAGCATAACCCTCCACGTTATGATGGTCAAGAGGATCCTGCTAAGTTGGAGGATTGGGTTCGGACATTTGATAAAATATTGGAAGCAATTGGGTGTCCTGAAGCAGAAAAAGTGCGTGTCGCTGCCTATCATCTAAGTGGCGATGCTGATGAGTGGTGGAGGAATCGTCAAGAGGAGTTGGAAGAGGACGATGAGCCCTACACTTGGGAGGAACTAAAGGAGGCAATGCGAGATCACTTTTACCCCATGAGTTTGAAAGCGGAGAAATATGAGGAGTTCCTAACTCTAAAGCAAGGAACTATGACTGTCCAAGAGTACTACGCAAAATTCAAGGAACTTATAAGATTTGCTCCTCGCCTGGTACCCACTGAAATTGAGAAAGCCCAAAAGTTTGAGATGGGGCTGAATCTTACTATTCGAGAGATTGTGACGGGCACTCAATACCAGAATCTGCAATCAGTCTACATGAAAGCAGTAGCAGTTGCTAGAGTTCAGCAATTGAAGAGGAAAGTTGTTGGAGAAACTAGCAGGGGACCACCAACTCACGACAAAAGGAATCGCTTTCAGCAAGGAAACAATGCTAATAATTTTGGAGGAAGGCGTGGACGTCAACATGTGAATCAGACACCTCACAGAAACAATGGAAATAATGGGAATCAAGGGAACTTTGTGCCACCACCATGCCCGCGCTGTAACAAGCGCCATTTAGTCAAGGAATGCCCTGCACCGGGAGCGTGCTATAGATGTGGTAGGGGACGACATCACTACAAGGATTGCCGAACGCGAATTGATCAGATAGTCAAGAGAGAGGATTTGGCGAATCCCCGAGGAGGGAATGGACAGAATAATCACAATGGACGTAATGGAAATAACCAAGGACCGAGGCCACAACAGAATCAGAATCAGGGTAACTGGAATAATGGAAATCGTGGTCAACAAGGAAATCAAGGTGGTGCAGCAGGGAGGTTAAATGTCATCAACCAAGCCGACATTCCGGAGCATGCCGATGTGTTAGCAGGTACTTTTACTGCTTTAAATGTCCCTGTTAAAGTTCTATTCGACTCTGGCGCTAGCTGTTCTTTCATTTCTTCAAGAATCATAGCGAACTTAGATCTACCTGCGCCTGAATTGATCAAGTTAGGAATTCAATTGCCTTCGGGTGAAGTTGTATCGTGCTCTGAACGATACAACGGAATCCCCATAATCATCAAGAACTTAGAATTCTTCGCGAATCTAATTAGATTTGAGCTTAAGGATTTTGACATTATATTGGGTATTGACTGGCTAACTCGATACAAGGCGGTAATCGAATGTCAAAAGCAAAAGATTACTTTATCGAAGAGTAGGGGCAAGAAAGCGATATACTACTCTCAACCTCCGAGACAAACTGCCAAGGTAGTCAATGCCTTAAGATTTAGCAATCTAATCAGAAAGGGCTACCCGTTATATGTTGGTTATGTATATAACCTTGAAATGGAGCAGAGTAAAATTGATGACATCCCAGTCGTTAAGGAATACCCTGACGTATTTCCCGAAGACATTCCAGGGATGCCACCACAACGGGATATTGAGTTTACCATCGATCTGGTGCCCGGAATCGAACCTGTGTCCAAAGCACCGTATCGTATGGCACCACTCGAGATGAAGGAACTTAAAGACCAACTTGAGGAGTTGTTGGGAAAAGGGTACATTCGACCCAGTACCTCACCGTGGGGAGCACCCGTGCTTTTCGTTAAGAAGAAAGATGGTGGTTTACGACTCTGCATTGATTACAGAGGGTTAAATCAAGTCACCGTCAAGAACAAGTATCCTTTGCCGAGGATTGAAGACCTCTTTGACCAATTAAAAGGAGCTAAGGTATTCTCGAAGATTGATCTGCGGTCGGGATACCATCAGCTACGAATTGCAGAGAAGGACATTCAGAAAACAGCCTTTCGTACAAGATATGGCCACTACGAATTTGTAGTGATGCCATTTGGACTAACCAACGCCCCTGCTGTGTTCATGAACCTGATGAATAACGTGTTCCGTGAAATGTTAGATAAGTGCGTTGTTGTGTTTATCGATGACATTTTGATATATTCGCGGGACGATGACGAGCATACAAACCACCTTCATCAAGTGTTAAAGAGACTAAGAGACCACCAGTTATATGCCAAGTTGTCCAAATGTGATTTTTGGATGACAAAGGTGGCATTTCTAGGCCACATCATTTCAGCGGAAGGAGTTTCTGTCGATCCGACCAAGATTTCGGCAGTAACCGATTGGCCTGCTCCCACGAGCCAGACGGAGGTAAGAAGCTTCCTTGGATTAGCTGGATACTATAGGAGGTTTGTCCGAGACTTTTCAAGAATCGCACGACCTCTAACTCAGCTACTTAAGAAAGGCTTGAAGTATGAATGGACTAAGGAGTGTGAAATAGCCTTTCAAGAGTTGAAGACGAGGCTTACAACCGCTCCAGTACTCGTTCTTCCATCGGATAATGAGGATTTCGAAGTGTACAGTGACGCTTCGAAGGAAGGATTAGGATGTGTCCTGATGCAGGAACAACGAGTTATCGCATACGCATCTCGACAATTAAAACCTCATGAAGAAAATTATCCGACGCATGACTTGGAATTGGCAGCAGTGGTGTTTGCCCTCAAGATTTGGCGACATTACTTGTATGGAAGAACATGTCGAGTCTTCACTGACCACAAAAGCCTCAAATACATATTTACACAGAAAGAGTTAAATATGAGGCAAAGACGATGGTTGGAACTTATAAAAGATTACGACTTGGAGATTGCATACCATGAAGGAAAGGCTAACGTCGTGGCAGATGCATTGAGCCGGAAAACTCAACATACACTGAGCACATTGATCCTACCACCTCAGTTGTATATGGATTTAGTGAGGTTGGATGTAGAACTAGTTCAACACGGCACGGTGGTGAGTACCATCAATTCCATGACAATCACGTCACCCGTGTTTGAGGAAATACGTGCAAACCAACCCGGAGATATTAAACTGGATAGAATAAAAGAGAAGATTGCCGAAGGTAAAGCAGCGGGATTTGCTATACACACAGATGGAAGCATTCGCTTCAAAGGAAGGTGGTGTGTACCTCAAAGGTGCAGTGAGTTGAAACGAAAATTGATGGAGGAAGGTCACAACACCCCCTATTCGGTCCATCCGGGGGGTGATAAACTCTATAAGGACTTGAAAAAGGTCTATTGGTGGCCAAGGATGAAAAACGAGGTAGCTGACTTCGTATCCAAGTGCTTGACCTGTCAGAAGGTCAAAGCCATCCGTCAAAAGCCACTGGGACTAATGAAGCCACTGGAAATCCCGAGTTGGAAATGGGAAAGCATTTCTATGGATTTCGTTTCTGGACTACCACGGTCACCTAAGGGAAATAACAAGATTTGGGTGATTGTCGATCGATTGACAAAAGCGGCAATATTCATTCCCATGAAGGACACATGGTCCATGGATCAACTTGCACACGCTTATGTCGATAATGTTGTCCGCAGACATGGAGTCCCCCACGACATCATATCCGATCGAGACAGTAGATTTGTCTCCCATTTTTGGACAAAAATGCAAGAAGCATTAGGGACTCAAATCAAGATGAGTACAGCATTTCACCCCATGACTGATGGCCAAACCGAAAGGACAATTCAAACGTTGGAGGATATGTTGCGGGCGTGTGTTTTGGAGTTCAAAGGAAGTTGGGAGAGCCACATTCCATTAATTGAATTCTCCTACAACAACAGTCACCATACTAGCATAGGTATGGCACCTTTTGAGGCGTTATATGGTCGGAAGTGTCGAAGTCCACTTTGTTGGAATGAAACCGAGAATCCAGTGATAGTTGGACCGCAACTAATTACAGACATGGCGGAACAAGTGAGGGTGATACAACAAAAGATGAAAGCGGCCCAAGATAGACAAAAGAGTTACGCCGATGTTAGACGGCAAGAATTGGAGTTTAATGTAGGGGATAAGGTCCTGTTGAAAGTCTCACCAATGAAGGGAGTTATGCGTTTTGGAAAGCGGGGCAAGTTAAGTCCCCGGTACATTGGACCATACGAGATCCTTGAACGCATTGGCACCTTAGCCTATCGGCTAGCACTACCTGTGCAACTATCGCGTGTCCACAATGTATTCCATGTATCCCAACTGAGAAAATACATCCATGATTCCAGTCATGTACTCCAACCGGACGTTATAGAATTGACTGAGGACTTAAAGTATGACGAGGTTCCAATTCAAATTCTTGATTTCAAGGAACGAGCCACCAGGACCAAGACTATAAAAATGGTAAAAATTTTATGGTCTAATCACGGAGTTGAGGAAGCAACTTGGGAGCTGGAATCGGACATACGTCAGCACTATCCAAACCTTTTCCAAAATGACACCGAGGCAGTTATGCGGACATAACTGTCATCTTAAGCGGGGGAGGATGTAACAACTAAAGAATAATGAGCGTAGAGGTGCGTCACAATCCTCGCTACATTCTTTTCCCCTATTTCATTTTACCATTGTATAATAGACAACTTCGAGGACGAAGTTTATTCTTAAGGAGGGTAGACTGTAATACCCTATATAATTATTAAAATGATTATTAAATTATTTAAGTATTTAAATATATAGTAGTTATAATAAACGTATACCCTGGAGAATTCTTAAGAAGGAAGTTTATATATATTTAAATAAATTATACACATAGTAGTTAATTAACATTTATTTTTACAATAAACGTATATTATATATATTTGATATATAGTTACGTAATTAGATCCCCATAATTTCTATATGACCTCATATCTAAGTTCAACCAAATTTTTCTCAACTAATTAAGTCATAATATGGTAATTAATCAAATGATAATAGTCAAGTTGTATGCAACTTCTTACGTATTTAAGGTTAGATTGGTTTGATAAAATATTTTCTTCAATTTGAAGTACGGTAATCTTTAATATATATATATAAAAAAAAAGAAAAAAAAACAACAACAAAACTAAATTTAGTAGGATTTGAATTTGATAGTATCCAACTTTTCTTTAACAAGTTCGGTGATCAAGATTTTTCATTTGAATTTGATAGTATTGAATATATGATATGGAGATAGTTGGAGTAAATCTTGGAAAGATTTGAATCCCAATTAGGCCGACCATGACCCCTTTTAAACCCCAATCCCATCATCTTCCTATTAGTGTTGCTGCTTATACGTACAAAAAAAAAAAAAAAAAATAGAGATCTAGATTTTGTGCCAAGAGGATCGAGTTCCCATTCTTTTACCAGCACCTAGGACGTCTCTCCCTTTGTACAGAAACCTTGGGAGGTGGTAAATTCTGTCCAAAAATTCAGTAAGGTATTCTTCTTCCTTTAGAGTTTCGAGTTCTTACGATTTTTCGGTTGTTTGGTATAGGAACGGAGGAGATCGAACAAGAGTAGGACTTAAGGCGAGAAGATTTCTGTAGGATCCCTCGAATCACATTAAGGTAGGTTAATCCACGTCCCTATATGCGATTTTATGGTTAGAGTTTTGAATTGTTGAAGTTAGTTATACTCCCCTTAGTATGAATTTATGTGATAGAACTTGAAATCTGGAAAGAATGAATTTTTCGATTATGCTATGTTTTGAATTTCGAAATCTGATGAACAGAGTAATTGTAGATCTGTGACTTTAGAATGCATGGTAAAAATTTCAGAATTTTTCAAGGTGTTTATCACTGCTAGATGAATTTTCTACTAGATCTGCTCCTGTGGATTTTTCGGGACAGGATTGAAACTTTGTAGAAATCTGTAGTTTGGGTTATTTTCGAATAGGAATTAGGAAAAACATAAAACATGAAACTTGTAGATAATCGTGTTAGGAGACTAACCTGAAAATTTCGGAATTTTTGGATAAGTATTTATTTTTCTAGAATTTATTTCCGAAGACAGCGTATTTCTGTCGACGAAATTGTGCTTCTGTGTAGAATCTAATTTTTACAGCAACTTAAAGGCAAAATCGATGAAAGTATAATACACGAATATTGTAGATCGTTCAGAGAGGAGTCTAACATAAAAAGTTTGGAATTTTCTGGTTTATGATAAATTTTATGGAATTTTTATGCCAATGAAGCATGTATTAAACACATCTTTTCCAGAATTTGTGAACGTATGGTTCTCTGGTGACATGGTTGGTTGATATCTTTCAATAATGTAAAATATATATATATATATATATAAGGAACTCTTTTATAAGATGTCTACATTCGCCAAAGTACTTAGGAGTCCGAGTTTTGAATGCCCATAATTGTATATGTTGCCGAAAACGGCTCATGTTATTGAAAAAGGCCTAGACGGTATGCAAGAGTCTATACTCCCGTATAATTTCTATTTTAGGATTATACGTGGGCACCGGTGTGAGTCTGTATAGTGTCCGCTACATAACCGTGGATCCGATTGTGGTCCCGTGAGACAATTGTTTCTCACATTTGATATTGCTATTGTGGATGATAGTATGTTTGGGTGTCCTCGTGAATTCTTATTAGTACGGCGGCGATCATAACTTAATTATTTTTAATAATTCTTTTTACTTTTCCCAGAATATACTGCAAGAAAAAAAATAATTTAATGTTGTTAACTGGGAATATGATTAGCCTACTCAGTAATTCATACTGACAACCTATTTTTTTTAACTTTTCTTTTCAGACTTCCAGGATTAAAGGCATGAGCACGAGCACTTCACTTCATGAGGGATGGGGCAATTTGAAAAGACGTTTTTAAATTTTTCTCTCGTTTACTATCACTTTTATTATTTGCATGACATTACCTTTGAGACTATGCATTACTTGATGTTTTGAACGTTTCCGCGCTTTCAATTCCTTTTGAATGAAGACCTATATTTATTTTAAAATTATCTGTAATGGTACGACTAGCCTTAGCATTTTTCCAATTAAGTGAGCCAATGGTGAGCTTGATTGGGAAGGTGTGGCGGTAGCATCCCGGCCTTATTCGTTTTGAAATCCGGGGTGTTACAGACATCTTTCCTTTTGGATACATTTTTTTTACATATTTTTAAATTTATTTAAGTTCACTATAAAGTAGAAAACAATCATTATTTAATTGAATTCGGAAAAATTGGGAATAATCTAATAAATTGGATAGGGAATGATTTAAATTAGTTGTTTATTTTTTCCCAACTTTTTATTTAGCATAGTGATTTGTTATTATTTTAGAATATCTCAATCTAATTTTGAATGGTTGATATATATATATATATAAGGTGGATACCGATCCTATATTTTTTAGAAATTATTAATTAATATAAACGGTATAATAACACTACATAAATTAAAAAGATTTACTATGATATACATCTTTTAACTTCGTCCAATTGAATAAATATAGTACTATATATTTGTATAATATATATACTTATAATTAGGGGTGAAAGGGGTACGGTCAATATCAGACCGATCCGATACTATATCCGATTATATTCGAATCCGAATCTGTATCCAACTATCCAGTCAAATATTTCAATAGTCGCATCCAAATTTGAATCTGTAATTTAATATATGCATTCGTATTTGTATTCAAAAATATCTGACCTTATCTAAAAACTGATAGGATATTATCCAGATTTTAAATATGGATATCCGAATATATTAATATATTATTATTTATTAATTAAAAATTATCAATATTTATAACAAAATATAAAATTATATATAATTATCAAATTTTCAAAAAAGATTAAAAATTATCCGATATGTATCCAATTAAATCTATATCCAACATGCATTTGTATCCGGCATATCTATATTCGATCCGGATCCGAGAAAAAAAATGTGGGATAATATATATTCGTATCCAATACTATCTGATCATATCCATACCGTTTTCATCCCTACATATAATATAATACTCCCTTCATTTCAAAATAAGTGTAACATAAGGAAATGACCCGAGATTCAATGCAAGGAATAAAAGTGCTTTAATGGAAGTTTTATACCCTTAAAAGCATTTATATATGATAATGTAACATTTATTATGAAACACCCAAAAAAAGAAAATGTAACACTTAAAAAAAGTGGAGGAAGTATAATATAGTATAATATGATAATTATATATTCATGATTAGATTTGCATTAATCACTCCATATGTATGTGAACAATGTTCTAAAATTATTAACATTATTTTGTGGGAAGCTGACGCTAAATAACAAATTGAAAAGAAAATAAAGGGAAAAAAGAGCAACAAAAATAGGTGTCCAAAAAGAGCTAACACTTTGGCTCTTGGGAACCATACGCCGGAAGAATCCGCCGCTAACACCATGTGCGTGAAGTCTGGGGGAATGTCCAAGTAGTGTAGAATTCTTCTAAAGATGCACCACATTTTGCTAGACAATCCGCGACCATTTTACACTTGCAAAGTACATGATGAACTGAACATCGGTCAAAGACGTCTCGCCAGGTGCGGGAGGCATGCCATTGGTCGAGTAGTCCAGTAGCATTATTAGTGTAATATATAATAATAAATTAACATATAAAATATAAAATGGAGTTAAAATTATATCTCGGAAATTATAAATTTAAAAATGTAAAATCAAATATATTACATAATTCGTATCAGGCAAAAATGTATTAATATAAATTAAATAATGTAAAATCAAATTGATTATGGGCTAAGAGGATGTTTGGATGCGCGTTTTAAAAAGTGCTGCAGCATTTAGAAAAGGATAATCAGATAATTGTTGTAACAAAACATGCTGTAGAAAATTAAGTGTTTGGATGAGCTTATGTTGTTTCAAATCGCAATAATCAGATAATCATGAAAAAGTGTTTGGATTTGTATTTTTCATTACCTCAAAAGGCAACAATATGGTAAAATATATTTTTGGCTACACGCAATTTTCTTGCAGCACCAAAATAGCATTTTCATTCCCTCAAAAGGCAAATAATAGATTATTGGAAGTTAGTACAAAAACATAATTAACTGATAATTTGCGTTTTGCAAACGCAATAATCAGATAATTCTGCCCAAAATGCACAAACAAACGCCCGCTAAATCAATAAAACAACAATATTAGGAAAATAACTTAATTGACAAAGTTGCTAAACCACTTTGTCACATTTTTTCTCAATAATGTGGTCAGAAAATTAGCATGAACCAAATTTTGGTGGTGGGAGCTTATGCCACACAATTACAAATGGAACAAAGGGAATGGATAGGGGACCGGATGGGGATTCGAACCCCTCAACCTAAAGGTTGGGAGTTGGGGGAATTACCACATGATTAAGTTTCCAACCCCGCATGAACCAAATTTTATGTAATAAGTACAATATTTGAATTTTTGAAATCTTATCTTATTTTAAAATTATATATATATAAATTTTACTTACCGCGCATTGCGCGGGCGGGTATGCTAGTTTATGATAAAATTAATTAAGGAAAATATTCCATCGAAAAAAAAAATTAAAATCCAGAACTAAAAAGCCAAAATATCCAGAAAAAGGAAAACACCATTGCAATTTATAATTGGGTGGATGAATTTTGCACTTGTGTGTGACTCTGTTCGATATGCAGACGTGAGGGCAGATCTGTCATTACACTGGACAGCAAATATCTTCTCCCATTCTAGGTATTTCTCAGTTCACTCCGCACTTTTGTTCGTTCACCTTCGCCGGCGACGCATTTGCTATCTTGCCCCTCTGCCGACGGCTATAACCCGTAAGTGCAATCATTTTTTCACTTTGATGTGTATTCCTGCCAATCGGAATGAACAGTCGCACACTTTTGTGTGCAAATGTGGGTCTTTTGTTGTTTCATTAGGTTAACTTGAATATAGGTTTAATGTTAACCGCTTCTTGATTGCAGTTGCAAGCTATCAAAGCCTAGAGAAAGTTAGGACATAGGATCGCCTTTAATGATTTTATGTTATGTGGGTTTATTTTGATTACGTGTGATTCCAGTTTGCTGTCTTCTTTATGTTTGGGCGATGCAGAAGGGAGCCCAGGAGCAATTTGGAATTTGTAATTTGTGTTGTGTTGCTAGTGCCTGCAAGTACTCATCTTTCTGATGTTCTGTATGTTATTTAACAGGAACAGTTATTTGCACCACCGACTTATGTTGGTTTCCCATCTAATGTAAAAATGTTGCACTTTTCAAGTTATTGCTTGAATGCAGGTCTTGGGTTTGTGTTTGACTTATATCTTCTTTGAGCTTATTGGAAATCATGCATTCATGCCTTGTGTTGCAAAAGTATCTTTGGGTGTCTCTACCCCAAAGATATCTTGGGGGTTGCTATTTCATTTATGATTCTTGGGGTGTAATGCTGAAATTAAAATTTGTAACATTTAGAGAATTCTTTTCCGCTGACTCAAACTTATATGTACTTATAATGTATATGTGCCATTAACATTGATTTCATATGGAGAAGTTGGGTAATCTTTTTTTGCCTCGGAGTTCATGGGCAGACAGTATTGGTGCTGTTTATATGAAATGTTGAAAAAAAATTAGTTCTGCATCAAGTTTGATGTGGTTTTGAAGTTAGTAACTAATGATTACCTTTATGTGTTTGAATGCTTTAGAAGGAAAGTCACTAAACTACAGATAAAATAAAGAGGAAATTCTAGCAGATTACGGAGCACGACATTTCAGGCTTTATGCATACTTTTGTTATTTTTCTTAGACTTGTTACTCTATTGCTCTCTCTCTATATCCATTTTTTTTTTCTGCAGGTTTTCTTGATTGCAAATATCTTACAGCACCACCCTGGTGGTTATAAAGCATCTCAAAATTAAGCGTGCCATCATGGTCAGATCCAACCCACTCAAAGGGAAGTATGAAAGAAACGACAAAGAGAGCCAAGATGATTGCTTGGAAGGCACTTCAGCTCGCACAAGGCCTTACTCTTTTGATGACATAATGCTTGCAAGAAAAAACAAGGCTGATGCCGCTAAAGAAGTTGTGAGTGGCCTCGACGGGAATGATATTGCATTATCACAGGATGGGAAGACTTCTCCAGAAAGCCATAAGCATATGAATTCTGAGGCTAATAGGCACATTGTAGAAGACTCCCAAAAACCAAATTCTTTGGGGAAAGGGAATGTCGTTACTTACAGGGAGAGCAAACGATCAGTTCCAGATAAAGGCAAGGAATCTTGGGAACGCTATCCAAAATTAAAGAGTGTGGTGGATAAGAGTTACAATAGAGTGTTGGAAGTAAAAGATTTGCGACACCGTCACTATGTCAAAGAAAAACATAACAGAGAAAGGGATGGTTTTTTAAGTGATCATTCTGATGGTGGATCTGACCAGAAACAATCTAGAGGCACTGTAAGGAAGGAAAAAGATTCTGAACCAAGCAGGGGAAAAATGGATAGAAAACAACATGACGAGGATAGGCAGGTTTCTAGAAAGAGGAAAACTGATAGCCGTAAAACCAGTGATTCTATGTATAAAAAAAGAAATGAAAGAGATATGATACTGAAGGATAAATTGACTGATAGAAGCAGATATAAATCTGGGAAAGAAGTCAGGCACAAACATCATAATCAAGATGACAGAACTAGAGACAGAGGTACTGGTGGAAAACTGGGTTCAGAATTACCGCCTGCCTCTCATGGAGAATCCAGGTCAAAGAGGAGACAATCACAAAGCAGAGAGCATGCCAAAGAGAGAGGTGGACGGTCTCCTTCGCCATCACCCAAGGCTCACCAGCATAGAAATAAAGATAAAAGGGAGCATGGGGAAGTATTATCAAATTCTAATAAAGACAAACCAAGAAAAGAAATTTCTGATGTTGACAAGGGGATATCAAATAATGGCTCAAGCAATCAATACAAGCGAAATACTGCCTCTTCAAGTGGTCTGGGAGGTTATTCACCGCGAAAGAGAAAAACTGATGCTGGTGCTAAAACACCTTCACCTACTCGTCGTTCACCAGCTAGGAGAACAGCTGGATGGGACCTACAACCTGTAGAAAAAGAGAGTGCAACCGCTGGTTCAACTTTTTCTGATATTCATAAAAACCAAAATGCATCAATGAATGTACAGGAATCACCTGTTGCTACTCCAGTGGCACCTATCGTTATTAAGCCCATTGGGATTTCTCCTCATACCTTTTCATCACAGATGCATGCGATTGAGTCTATTCAGCTAACTCAAGCTACACGACCCATGAGACGCCTCTATGTAGAAAACTTGCCTGCTTTAGTCTCTGAGAAAGATTTAATAGATTGTATTAATAAATATCTACTTTCTTCTGGAGTCAACTACATTCAAGGAACCAAACCCTGCATCAGCTGTATAGTAAATATCAGCCTTCCGTTTTTTTCTGTTTCATTTCTTCTTATAGCTTCCTTTTTCATTAAGATTTTATAATCTGTTGTCATCTGTTTTGGAACTGTAGATACACAAGGAGAAAGGCCAAGCACTTTTGGAATTTTTAACCCCTGAGGATGCTTCTGCAGCGCTTTCTTTTGATGGAATTTCGTTTTCTGGGTCTAATCTTAAACTCAGGCGACCAAAGGACTATGCTACTATTTCTGTAAGAAATATTACCATGATTTTGTTTCATTAAATTGTTTGTGTTCAGTTAGATGAAGTGTACGACATTATACTGAATTGTTGCATTTAAATTTGATAGACATTAGACAAACTTGAAAAGGCCCACACAAAATACTTGGGAAGATTTTACTTAATTGTTTAGTTGACTTTGGCATGCATTCATGTACTTTAATTAGTTTACTTCGTGATGCATTCATTTGGGTACTTTCGTTTATGGTATACACACCTTTATGATTTTCTCTGTAACAATTTACTGCTTTGTTGGCTCTATAGAAATTTAGCTGATAAATGTGATGGATTCTCTAATCAGTTTGTGGGTAGAAGTGTAAAGACTGATTGTTCTCCTCTCAGGTTAAAAGTCAAAATGTCATCTGAGTTTCTGCAATCAGATTATTGTCCGCACAGACTAGACTATGTTTTCAAAACTTTTAACTGAAGAATAAAATGAAGTTTCATGAGATTTAACTCTCACCATATGCTGGTGACTTGGTGCATTTAATATATTGGGGGTTAAAGGTTCATTACTTGTCTTTTAGAATAAGTTGGACTCCCGGGACTTCTTCATTTATTATAAAATTCTATATCATTGTACATCTCACATTAACATTGGTTGATTTTTAATGTTTATATGTCTCTTGGTGATTTATCTTAAGGATAAACTGAAAATATATGTCCTCAGGGTCAGGGATGCCAACTATTTATGGTGTCAAAAAGTTTTTGTGCCTTGGCATTACAATAATTTTGGTGCAGTTACCTGGATGGATTTTTTTTTTTTTTTTTTCCTTCACTATGCTATAACATGTGCATTGTTTTGCTTTTGCTCTGTAAGCTTTATTTTGCTTGTGACATTGTTATGCCTTGGATCTTTTATATTGATATTTGCATGCTGGTGCAGTGAAATATAAGTTGGTTGAATGCAAGCCATTGCTTGAGTTAATTTGAATTTACAGTACCTAGTTTATATTTATCATTGATAAGCTTGCTTAATTGTGTTCATTAAATTAGGATTCAAAATTTGCGGCTTGTTTGTATGCATATTTTACCTATTTTAGTATTTTCCCTTAAAAATTTCTTCTTACATACTTGTACACACATTTGCTTATGCTTATATTGTAAGAGTAGTCTCTAACCTAATGTGCTATTTGTGACCCATCAGTACTCTATTATCTGTATTGGCACTGTCTATATTAGCTCTTCTTTCAAAATTAAGTTACAAATGGACAAATGTAGTTTTGGTTTGTCTTAAATATCTGTTTATTTTTTAAGACAACAGCCATCAGATGTTCAGAGTATCCACTGCTAAATTTTCGTATGCTGGTAAATTATGAACTTTGGGTCTAAATAGTCACCATTGGATGTGAGTGTGCTCCTCACCAAATGCTTAAATACTTACTAATATGAATCCATTTTTATTTATTTATTATTATTATTATGAACTGCTCTAATGCTATATGTATTAATTGCGTAATTTGGAAAAATGGAAATACAATTTTCATAATATTTTCCATGTCAATTCTCAATTGTTATCAGATGCAGCTGAAATTCTAGAGTCAAATTTTTTGATGTTCAAGTAGTTGCTTTTAGTTTCCAATTCTTTATACTTTCTTGCTTCCTTCTTGTTTATGCATAAAGAATATGATGCTTGAGCTTTCTAGGAAGTTTTAATGCTCAATAAAATATTTCTGTTGCGACCGTATTTTTCTAATTATGATTTGCAGTTTCTGAGGTATAAGTGGTTACTATTCATGTAGCAGGTTTTCAGACAGTTGCTATTTTCATGCAGACTGGTGTTCCTGACAAAGCAGTTGTTGCTGTTGATTCAGTTAGTGACGATGTGGAAGATTCGCCCCACAAGGTGTGCATCTCTCACATCAACCTTCTGTTTGTATTTGAGTTAATTTATTTGTACTTTAAAGAGCTCATGTTTTATTTCTTGACATTAAGTTGCTCAACAAGACAAGCAATCGGGTATACACTTCATGTGAGCTTGATGACTCATTATTCTTGTTTGGGTAGTCTTCTGTTCTCTGTGAATGGTAATGATGTGGCTGATACTGAAGGAAGTGTAGCTGAAATACTAAGTTGCATTGAGGTGTAACTAAGCTAGCAAAATTAGTGATGCTGTGGTCATTTAATCATGTCATTTATATTATTGAGCACTTGGCATAATGATTCAAGAATCTAAAATTGAAACATAATTTCTAAAAATTTGGAAAAACTTCTGTGTCTCCAAGGTGGAGACTTTTACATTGAGGGAATCATACCAGTTCCACTTCCATGTGTGAATGAACCCCTTTGCTACTATTGCGTCTAATAATACAATACTTGTTTCAAGTTGCACTCAAGCTGAAACAACAGCTCATTCTGATGATATGGTAGCAGAAATGGTTTTAAGAAATATATTACAGTGTGCATGCCGTGGAATTTGAAATCCTAAAATAGTCCACATATTGTGTATGAACTCTTATTTTAGTTTGTTGGTTTATGCAATCTATTTGTCAGGTAGAGCATTTAATTTTAAATTAGTCACCATCTCTTACCCCTTTACCCTGATGAGATTTTTCTTGAGCCTATAGATCTTCGTTGGTGGAATTTCAAAATTTATCTCGTCTAAGATGGTAAGCTAAGATGGAGTTTTGTCATCTACTTTAATAATCTCACGCTGATAATGTGTCTAACTATTGCATCTTCCATGTATGGTACTCCTTAGCTTTTGGAGATTGTCAGAGCATTTGGACCTGTTAAGGCATTCCGCTATGAATGTATTTCAGATGTAGATGAACCATGTGCATTTCTTGAGGTAAATATTTTGACATAGAAATTCTATCTGGAACATGGGTGCATGATTCCTGAGTAACAGCAACCAGACACCTTTTTGTGGCTGCTTTCTCAAGTTTACACTATCTCTAATGTTCTTGTCCATAGATCCGTCTAATTTTACTGATATCAAGCATGATTCATATTTTACTCATCTGTGTCTTGATCTCAAGCATGATTCATATTTGTTTGATCTTAAGCATGATTCCCATTCCAAACTGTCTGCAAGAGCAAGACTAATTATTTATTGGTTCAGTATGTTGATCATTCAGTTACTTCAAAGGCATGTGCCGGTCTTAATGGTATGAGGTTAGGCGGAAAGGTTGTAATTGCAGTATGTGCTACTCCAAATGCCATCATGGTGGGTATATAGTGTCCTATTCAGATAATTTCTTATCAAACTGAAGATTATGTATTTTTTGTGAATCTTTCTCAACTTGGCTGTTTCAGGGAGTTGAAGGGAAAACACCATTTTATGGAATACCTGATCATGCGAAGCCACTTTTTGAGAATCCGTTGGCTGTTTTAAAACTGAAAAATGTGGTACTATTTCTTAGCTTTGCTGTTGTGTTTCTTTTCCTCTACAATAAGTTCAGTGTTAACACGAATCTGTCATCTTGTATAACCTCACATCCTTGTAAATCAGTTGGATCCTCAAGGCCTCCTTCTGTTATCGGAATCTGAACTGGAAGAGATATTGGAAGATATAAGGATTGAGTGTTCGAGGTTTACTATATTTGAATCACCATTTTTATAAATATCCCTTTGCCACTGGTTACCTCAAATGTGTTCTCTTCTTTCTTGGATTTACATAGGTTTGGTACTGTGAAATCTATTCATGTTGTGAAGCCTACAAGTGCTCCTTCCACCCTGGAAGCTGAAATACCAACAGCGAATACTTCTATTGATGGGGGCTCAGAAGCAGAAAAATTGGGGGATAGAATCAATGAAGTCGCTGTACTTGAGCAATCAGAGCCCCTAGAAACTGTGAATGCATCAGCGGGTAATTGCCAAACTGTGGAACGCAACAATGATTGTGATAACAGTATTGACATATCTGCTGAACCAGAAGATGCAAATCGCTCCAAGTTGGTTGGTGATAGCATGCCTGGTGAGATTAATGCCGACAATCTTGCCAAAGATGAAGCATGCAAACCCCCATCAGATGCAAATGCATCCATTGATGATCCTTCCAGCCCGGAAAACACTGGCGGTGCTGAAGAGCATGCTGGCCAACCGATTTCCTCAGTCATGGAGGTGGAAAGGAATAATGATGCTGGTGGCCCTATTTCTCCAATGAATATCGAGATGGAAGATAAGTGTCTGGGTGAAGCTAAGCCGGAATTACAAGAGAACACAAAAGAAGGAAGTCCTGTATCATCAGAGTCATACCATGACAATATTTTTGAGCCAGGGTGTATATTTGTAGAGTACAGAAGAGCTGAAGCTGGTTGTATGGCAGCACATTGTTTGCACGGGCGACTATTTGATGGACGGATTGTGTCGGTGGCATATGTAAGCCCCGATCTTTACCAGATGAGGTTCCAGAAGTAACTGTTCCGACAATATTATCCAATGGTGTTCCCAAATTTCAGAGTTAGAATCATCGGTGATGGTTAGTTATGAATTACAGTGATGCAGAGCAATCTTAGTGTTTTTTTTTTTTGTTAGATCTGTTCAAGGAGAACCTGTTCTTATTCTTGGTGAAATAGTTCTGCTGCATGCGGTAGTGATAACTGATAACTTTGATCTGTAGAATGATTCACATGTAGAACCGTTTGATGGGTTCATGAAACGTAGAACAAGTAGTATATACTCTCTCCATATTCTAGTTCATTTATTAGTTCACTGTGTAAGAACTATTTAGGTCCCTGAAGAAGATGTATTTTATACTTTGATTTCCCAAAGTGATGTTGACAAATTTTCTTCCTTTAAATGCATATTTGGAGCTTATAACCAAAAATCAAGCCGCTTATGATGGAATCCTCTGTAAGTCCTTCGCCACCTCCTCTTTTTGGATTCTCCTCTTCTTTTCCGGCCAGCCCAGCATCTCAATCACCGCTGAAAGCCCTTGGCTCCGCCACCCGACCCTTAGTTTCTTTCAGAGACAAAGTGTTGGAGGGCAAAGCTGCTCCTCCCAGTCCCCTCATCAATGAGCTAGAGAACGCAGAGTTCATAAAACTAGATTTTATTGATGGGGATCGGTTGAAGTCACGCATCACAGTGGATCCTAAGATCAAAGAACGTATGTGTAAGCCGTTTGAAGATGGTTTGATCGTGCTGTTCTAGGCAAACGAGTCGGCTATGTCGCGCTGTTGGATAGGCTGTCAAGGTTGTGGAAACTCCATGAAAAGTTTGAAATGATAGACATGTCTGCTGGATATTTTCTCATCAAGTTTGATAAAGCTTCGGACAGGGAAAGGATCCTTAGTGATGGCCCTTGGATGGTGTTCGATAGTTATTTAACGGTATGCCCTTAGAAACCAAACTTCTTTGCTGATGAAGAGACACCCAAAAAATCTGTGGTATGGGCCCTTGGAAACCAAACTTCTTTGCTGATGAAGAGACACCCAAAAAATCTGTGGTATGGGCTCGGTTCCCTGGACTATGCCTTGAATATTTTGAAGAGCTATATCTTGTTAAAATGGCTGCAGCAATCGGAAGGTTGGTTCGAGGGATGCAGTTTCAAAAGGGGTGAATAGAGGTAGATATGCAAGGGTTTGTGTTGAAATCGATTTGAGTTGACCGGTTGTATCTAGTATTTTGGTGGGAGATAGGTGGCAAAAGTAGCGTACGAAGGGCTTCACCTCTTGTGTTCTAGATGCCAACGCTATGGACATGCTAGCCAAAATTGTCTCAAACATCCGGCTGCCAAGTTGCCGGAGGTACCGGAGGTGTCACTTGCAGGTGGAGCAGCCTCGGTGCAAGCTAAGGGAAATGGCATATTGGACCCTTCCCAAGAGCAGTCTGTGAAGCAAGCTATTTTTGGGTATAGCTACAAAAAGCAAATAACTGACAAGGGGACTAAGGTGGAAAAGACTCCTAATGCAGCTAAGAAAGTCATTGGGGAGAGTAGCTACAATGCAGGGGTTGACTTGGGGAAACATAAAGCTGATGGCAAAAAGTCTGCTACTGCCGAGGTGCTTCAGTCTGTACCTGACCACATGGCCCTTGAAGTTGAACATGTGACCACCTCTTTTATCCCTGTCCAACCGGAATCGGGGGATTGGATAAAAGTTGTCAAACGAAGGCCCAACAAGAACAAAAACTCTTTGGCATTCAGAGACGGTGGCCCATTGAAGTCTACTGAAAATTCAACCATTCTACAGCCCAAAAATATTAAGAGTTCTCTTAATAAAAGTCAGGCCCAACCACCTGACCAGGAAGCCCAAGATGAGAGTACCTGTCAAGACAATCGTTCCCCAAGTAATTGACAGCAATCCTACTCTTTTGAAACGGCAAAGGACGCCTGAAACATCTCCGGAAGCATCAGACATTAAAATGGCGTGTGAGGATCAGGAGAATGGAGAAGAAAATGAGAATGTTAAACCACAGGAAGACAGCGGGGCAGATACTCCACAGGGTGATCCTCCTAATGAGGACAACAATATGCAATCCTGAGAGGATTGAGACTGATGGTCTATTATCTTCACCCTTTTTATGATTGAGTCTCGAGATTTTAATAGTTCGATCTGGATTCAGACCCTATGGCTGAAGGTGGAGGGGCTAAGGCGAATGAAGCCATCTATGGTGATGAGGAGATGCCGGGGATTGAGGAGGAGTAAGGCGAGCAGAAGGCGTCCTCTATTCAATAAAAGAGCAAATGAGATGAGATCCTTGTTTCACGACTATGGGCTAGCTGATATCTACACCACAGGGAATTGGATGACGGATCGCCTAACTAAGTATCGTGTTTCGAAGGAGGATTTCTTTACCACTTGGGCATTCCCGCCGGATTTGTCTTGGAAGACTTAACTGCGGACGCCCTGGGTGTTTGTTAGCCTATTTTTTTTTTGTCTTGTGTGGTTGTGTTTCCTTTCATGTCTTTTGCTCTTTTTGTCTCTCTCTCAGTGTTGATTTCTTTTTGTTTCCTTCTTTTGTATTTTCGTATGTTGTGTTTTTCTCCGCCATTAAATTCGCTTATCCAAAAAAAATAAAAAATCAAGCCGCTTATAATTCATGTTATTCTTAACCCACAAATGCGGTTAAGTGCAGCATTTGGATGCATGCCTGTCTCACTGGGATTCTCTCTGCCTATGGCAAATATAGCAATAATTGCCCTTCAAGAATGGTATAACTGACAATGTGAGCATTTGTGTCCATTTATTATGTCCAAATTATTGTTGATTGTTTCACTAGTCTAAAAAGTTGAGTGCTTTTTGAATTTTGACCAGCATTAAAATTTTTAAAATTTAAGTCACTAGGGAAATTTTGAACAAAAATTGAAGTGTATAGATATGGGGAGCATTGAATGAATTATTATTGAGTCTCATAAGGAATGATCATACATGAAAAGGACGAATAAAATATAAAGGGGATCATGCATATTCATATTGGGGGGGTATCAATCAACTTATATCATATATAGATTTTGAATTGGTATAATCCTAGCGAAATATGACACTTCCCTAACCGCTTAGAACTCATATTCTTCAATGGCCTCCAATTATACCAACACCGGCGCCGCCGCCTTATATCCTCCGCCACCCCATACTCCGTCAAACCCACGGCCAAATCCCATCTCTTTTCCGAAGTTGTCAACAAATCCATCTTTGCCATTGCCTAAAAATCCATCATGCTCAAAAATACCACCAAAATTACCATCCTTACCCATATCAGCAAGACTGCCGCCACCTTTTCCAATTCCGCCTCCAAAACCACCACCTGCGCCACCTCCTATGCCGCCCCCACCTCCAGCTCCTCCACCAAAACCACCGCCACCTTTTCCAATTCCACCACCAAAACCGCCGCCACCGAAACCAAATCCACCTCCAGCACCTCCACCAAAACCACTACCTCCTGATCCTCCACCTTTTCCGGCTTCACCTTCAGTGCTACCAAGACCGCCACCGCCATCAGCCCCACCACCTTTACCAATGCCACCTCCTCCACCAGCTCCTCCGCCTGCACCACCTCCAACACCACCGCCTGTACCAAAACCACCACCTGCACCGCCTCCCACTCCACCACCTGTACCAATCCCGCCGCCGCCACCCGGACCACCTCCCACTCCGTCACCTTTACCAATGCCACCGGCTCCGCCACCCAAACCAGCTCCACCGCCTGCACCACCTGCACCGCCTCCCACTCCACCACCTTTACCAATCCCGCCGCCGCCACCCGCACCACCTCCTACTCCTCCACCGGCTCCGCCACCCACACCACCTCCTACTCCTCCACCTTTACCAATTCCACTTCCTCCATCGGCTCCACCACCAGCACCACCCCCCACTCCACCACCTCCGCCAAAACCACCACCCGCACCACCTCCTACCCCACCGCCTTTCCCAATTCCGCCACCCCCGCCAAAACCACCACCTGCACCACCTCCTACTCCGCCACCAATGCCACCACCCCCTCCACCGCCCTGCCCAAACCCTCCTCCGGCACCAGCACCAAGTCCACCCCCAAACCCACCTCCACCACCAAACCCTCCACCTCCTCCACCGCCAAACCCTCCACCCCCACCAAAACCACCCCCAAATCCACCCCCGGCACCAGCACCAACATTCATCACCCTATCGACACCACCATTCAAATCCCTGGAAACCACACCACTCACCACAATCATACACACCAATTCAAAAACCCGAACCCTGATCACTCCTCTCCCCCCCATTTCCTAAAAAACCTAACTCTCAAATGAAGCTGCTTTTCTCTTCAAAACTCACATGAATATCACAACACACGACGACGGGGTTTATATAATGTTGATTCAAGCACGAACCACCATCCGTTACTTGTCACTTTCAATGAATCGGATTCTTTCGAATTAAATGAGGGCTCGGCTCAACCACCAACGGCTTTGACGCGTTGACACACACAAAGCAGCCCCAGGTTTTGCTCAACTTCTTTCACACTCGTAATTACTCAACACTCAACTCTGCTCTTTAATTTCAACAGATGCAATTAATTTTGTAATTTGGCGCAAGATTACTCATTGGGACCTATTAATTACGAGAGTTGAATTCTGAGCTGTAAATCGGTTTCAATAATTTATTGCATTTTTCTTCTTTTTGAAATTTTAGGAGTGGGGTTTGACTATTCTCTGTGTTTCTTCGGACGACATGCAATCTCTCAGGTGAAAGGACCAGCATTCATTCTGCGTAATTTTAATGATAATATTTAATTGTTATTAAAATAATATTTTTTAAATTTCAGAGTTGCTTTTATTCATTTTTATCAATTACTCCATTCGTTATTTTTAAGTGTTATATTACATGTTATCGCGCAATTTAAAATAAATTTTTAACGTTTAATATATTGTATTGTATAAAAATAAAATTATAAAAATTTGATATTTTCAATTTATGAAATTAGACGAATCCAACAAAATTCTACTTAATAACTACTCCTATTCGTAACCTAAAAATGTTAACATTTGCATAGTAAACACTATTCATTGAGTAAATTTGATTCGACTTTTTAACATAGTTACATAAGATAAAACATAGTCAAGTGACTTAACCACTCCCTTCGTAATCTAAAAATGTTAACATTTGCATAGTAAGCACTATTCATTGAGGAACTTTGTTTCGACTTTTTAACATAATTACATAAGATAAAATATAGTCAAGTGAGATGTTAGATACGTCTAATAACATAGTTTTAGAATATCAAATTTTTATAATATTTACTTTTGTACAATTTGAGATATTAATCGTTAAAAATTTGCATTGGATTGCATGAAAACGAGGAATGTTAATACTTTTAGATTACGGAGGGAGTATATTTTATCTTATATAATCGTGTTAAAAAGTTGAATCAAATTAAAATTACTCAATTAATAATAATTAGTATGCAAACGTAACAGTTAAAAAAAACAGAGGAAAATACTAGACACTAGTAGTATTTTTTTTTTTTTTTTGTTACATGAGACTAAGGTTTATTATTAATTATTATTATTATTTTTTTGAAAAGATGGCGAGAGTTCATGATTCCATCCTTCATGCCACGCATTTTTATCAATTATTATTATTTTTAATTCTATTAAAAAAATATACTTTTCAATATTTCATACCATACAAGATATATTTTTAACCATTAATAACTCAAATTCTATACAAGTAAAAATTATAAAAATATAATATTTTAATTATATTACATCATTAGACGAATCAAATAAAATTTTATAGCTTTTGATTGTAGAGCTTTTCAGAGCTACAATTCAAAGCTAAAGCCTATAAAATCTAGTATGAAGAATGAGTTACTTCCTCTGTCTCATTGTTTTTGTTACATTGGCATTCGACACACATGCCGAGATACATTTTCAATGGTTAATAACTTAAATTTTGTACAACGAAAAATTAAAAAAAGTTGATTGTCTAAAACTACAAGATTAGACGAATCTAACAAGATCTCACTTGACTATATATGTTTTTTCTTACATAACTATACTAAAAGTTTGAATCAAAGTTAAACAGTGAATAGTGCAAAAAAACTATCTGTAACAAAAATGTTGAGACGGAGGTAGTATTATTTTGATATAAAATTTAAAGTTACAAAAAGTTTTCAAAAATTGCGTGCAGACATACCTTATATATAAGATTGTTGGGTTTCATAAAGTTGAAAATTAAAAATATGCTACATATTAGGTCAAGATTGTTGAATTTCTTTTAAAAAGTATCAGGGGATAGGGGATGAAAGTGAAGAAAATAACCACGCCCAATTCCATCTTGGGTACCACAACATCTAAAAGAAAGCATAAAAGTTTATAAGGAAAAAGGCAATAAATAAAAGATAACAGAAAGAAAGATATATATGTAAAAATAGAGATTGACTAAAGGGTAGATGGTCCATATACAATAACAAACTTTAATTTACATTAATAATAAAGAAATTGAGACTAATAAGATGATTCTCTAATTGTTATTGTAACACCTCAACCTCAGGGTTGGAGACTCGGAGGTTGTAATAAGACTGACCTTAATTTATAATCAATACTAACTTCTCAGTAGAATTCCTATGCAGTTGAGTACCATGACTGCATATGCAGCTGTGGTCTTATATCTTATTTTTGTGATGTTTTTGTGTGGTTTAAAACATCACATATTTTTTTTTTGACATCACAAAAATAATTATATGCAACACAAAAATTTTACATATCACAAATTTTATGACATCACAAAAATGATAATACACATCACAAAATTGAATGACATCACAAAAAGTGGGTTTCCTCCCCTGCACAAGCAGACACTGCACAGTAGCAGCTCCCCGAACTTCTTATAATATGATTCTATTTTATTTTATAGTATATTTTTAGTTTGACTCACTATATATTATTCTATTATTCTAGAAAATTTCATGAGGTTATATATGCACACTTAGCACACCAAGGCCAGCATGATGAGTAGTCTTACATGGAACGATCAACATAAAATAAAAAGTACTATACGTTATTGATATGAGTGATCGTGTGGAAGCTCCACTGGTCTCTTAATTTAAATGAGTACATTAATAATACTCATTCAAGCTATGTTGATTTTTTTCTTTCGAGCAAGACATTCAGTTCACTTGTTTCAACATTAATATTTTCAAAATATGCATAAATAGAAATTATGTTATTATAACAGGTGAGAGAGTGGGAAACTTCGTTCTTATTGTCGGAATTATATGTTGGTATCAAAGATGTACGCGGGGCTGAAATATTAGCTTTCGCGAATATAACACCCCCATTTTCGGTGCAGCAGAAAGATATGGTGTTACTCTAGATGTTGTCGGCTTGACAGTGAAGGCTGACCAACAAACTAACATGAGCCATTTCCAGTGCACTTTGGCGACACTCACGCACATTCTGGGAGACTTTCCAGAAGGTCACCCATCCTCGAATTACCCCAAGGCAAGCATGCTTAACTTTCGAGTTCTTATAGAATGACTACGAAGAAAGAAAGGTACCATGTTGGTATGAATAACTTATTTCACTCAAATTTAAGCCATTTTTTCTAGGGTATTACAGCTGTTGTTATCACTAACTCGCTCATATGCAGATGATGTGGTTTTATAAGTGTTGAAACTACGCCAGAACTACGAGAGCAGTTACTGACAGATATGCGCGACAGTTAGATGCTCTGTGCGCGTGTTTTAACCGACCCTGCAGGATCTAATTTGTCTTCCTGAGCTTATATACTGTTCTTAGATCCTCTGTAATTAGTGATTCGTATTATTGAGTTGTATTTTACACTTTTCATATCTTACACTTTTTGAGTCGGTTATTTCTCTCCAAGATTTGCGAGTTTTATTCTTTGAGAGTTAGAAAAATCCTTGTGTTCATTCTGCAAATTATAAATCATTCCATACACACAAGGTCTGCACTACATTGATTCAACAAGCGTTCTTGTTGAACAAAACTTCTCTACAACGCCTGATTGAAGAGGCTTTTGTGGAAGCGCTCAAAGATTGAAGAAGATGATTTCAGGAGGACTTCTATACCATGATGCCAAGATTCCTGAAGCCTGAACAGTCGTGGAATTCAAATTGGACAGGATCGTCCGGAGACTAAGTTGTGGGGGAGTCACGACTGCAGTCTGTCTGCAAACAGTGAATTGTTGCATTAGAATTTGAATTGGTTGTTTTTGAGTCTTTTAAGTCTAGGTTTTCTTGAGTATAGTATAAGTCAGCTGGATTGGCGTCCCCCAGACGTAGATCCGTTGGATCGAACTGGGTCACCAAATACTTGTGTTCTTTACTTTTCGCTGCTTACACTGATTCACACAATCGCTCATTGATAGCTTAGACGACCATTCAACGACGTGCATTATTCAAGATTTCAGTATAATCTGGGACCATCAATTGGTATCATAACGGCAGACTCTGACGTATTAGAGACGATCTGAAGAAATCTTGGCAAGATGAATAGAGAAGGCACATCACTTTCAAGACCACCTTTGTTCGATGACACTAACTATAGATATTGGAGAACACGGATGAAAATTCATCTAGTGGCCCTTGGAGATGAAGTATGGGACGTCGAGACAGCCTGGCAACCACCAACCCGACCACGTGCTAAAACTGAAGCTTCCATAGATCCACCTAGTAGTCGGCCAGCAACTAAAGCTGAGTATACACAAGCCGAGAAAGATGCCAAGAAAGGAAACTATACTGCCCTTAATGCAATTTTCAGTGTTATGGACGAGACGCAGTTCCAATTGGTCACCAACCACATTTTAGCTCACGATGCTTAGAAAACACTAGAGGTGATGTACGAAGGTTCTGAGGATGTTCGAGCTACCAAATTACAACGAGTTGAGACCATGTTCGAGAATCTGAAGATGAAGAAGGATGAATCAATCTCAGTTTATCACGGGAGATTCAAGGACATTGTAAATCAAGCCTATTCCTTGAGTTTGATTTATGATAATCAAAAACTCGTTCGAAAGATGTTGAGGACTCTCACTAAGAAGTATGCCCCCAAGGTTGCTACATTAGAAGAATTGGATAAGCAGAACACTATTACCTTGGATGTTCTAGTTGGAATTCTTCAAACTTATGAAATGAATCACCTCGAAGAAGAATCATCAAGGAATATTGCCCTCAATGTGGAAGAAGACTCTGGAAACTCTTCTGAAGATGATGTATCTTACATTTCCAGAAAATTGGCGAAGATGTTGCAAGACAGACGTGCTTAGCAGTTCAACAAACAAAAGGTCGCAGTTCCCACGACGTTCAGACGATGGACAAACAACCTCGCAGGGATTTCAAAAGAAAGGATACCAGCAAAGCTGATCGTTTCAACAATAAGAAGATGGATACCAGCAAGCCCTACTATAGAAGGTATTGTCAAGTCAATATGTTTTTCACCTAACAATGATGTTTCTGATTCGGGTGAAAGCGATGATGAATATGATCAACTATTTGCTAACTACAATGAGCTCAAAGAAGATTTTGAGGTTGTTGTTCAGGAAAACAAAAATTTGTTAGGACAGCTGGCAGACGTCGGGAATGCTTATGACCTTGAAGTTGAGAAAAATGAAGACTTGCAAAAGGACAACACCACTCTTAAAGGCAGAATCCATGACATGGAGAAAGATCTTGATGATCTCAAAGTAAAGAATAATGAACTTCAAAAGGTATCTAAAGGTAAAAATCAACTTGATGAAGTTCTTTCTATGGGAAAACGTGTCAGTGATCAAACAGTTTTAGGCTATAAGAAGCAAAGCACTCCCAGCAAAACAAAGTTTACAAGTGGAGGCTTCCTTACTTCAACTATTGATGCACCACCTGAGGAGTTAGTCGGAGAATCGTCTAGATGACAGAAGGATTGCATGTACTGCAATTTACCCGGACACACTGCTGAAACATGCATGCACATCCCAAGAGATCTCATGAATGGAAGACCATTCGTATGGCCTGACCAGGAACTTCGAAAGAAATTTAAAATGCAGAAGGTATGGGTACCAAAAACAAAAATGATAATGAAGATTCTGCATGCCTTGTAGTTCTTTCGTTGTAGGAATTTCATCGGAACGACCGATGGTATTTTGATTCGGGATGTTCAAGGCATATGATGGGGAGAAAAATGTCTTAGTGGACTTTGTTGAGAAAGATTGTAAAGCTGTCATGTATGGTGATGACACTAGAAGCAAAATTACAGGTTATGGTAAATCTAAGGATAATATTCTCTCTAAACTCTCTAGATTTACTATATGAATGGTCTTACTACTAACCTTATCTCAATTAGTCAACTTTGTGATGAAGATCTAGTGGTTAAGTTTACTAAAGACAGGTGCATAGTATATAATGAACAAAAGGATTGTATCATGATGGGAGGCCATAGCAAGAATAATTGTTACATCTTGAAGGATCACATCTCACAGATTCTACTGACCAGAGATGATCAAACTACTCTATGGCACAAGAGACTTGGACACCTTAATTTTCAGTCACTGCATAAGTTGAGTAACTCGAATGTTGTTCGCGGGTTGCCGCAAATACAGAAGAACGACCAAACCATCTGCAGAGATTGCGCCAAAGGAAAGCAAACCAGATCGAGACATAAGAAGACTGATGAGATCAAAACAAAAGAATGCATCGACCTGATACAAATAGATCTTATGGGTCCAACCGAAGTGGAGAGCTTAAATGGTAAAAGGTATATTCTAGTATGTGTTGATGATTTCTCTAGATATTGTTGGGTTTTATTTCTTAGGTCAAAAGATGAGATTTTTGAGTAGTTTGATGCTCTGAGCAAGAGACTCATGAATGAGAAGCAAAGGAACGTTTCACGAATCCGAACCGATCATGGCAAGGAATTCGAGAACCAGTCGTTCGAACGATACTGCGACGAGAATGGAATTACTCATGAGTACTCAGCTCCCAAAACACCACAGCAAAATGGTGTTGCTGAAAGAAAGAACCGAACTTTAAATGAGATGGCAAGATCGATGCTTCATACCAGTTCAATGAGTAAAAGCTTTTGGGCGGAAGCTATTAACACAGCCTGTCGCATCATCAATCGAGTGTTGTTGAGACCACACTCCAACTTCACTCCTTACCAGCTTTGGAACGGTAAAACTCCACGGTAAAATACTTTCATATTTTTGGTTGCAAATGCTATGTTTTGAAAGATATAAATCAATTGCATAAGTTTGATTATAAATCGGCGGATGGATATTTCATTGGTTATTCTAACAATTCTAAGACATATCGTGTCTTGTGATAAAAAGGTTATAGAATCTACTAATGTTCTCTTTGAAGATCTTGATCTTTTAGATAACAGGTTAGATGATGATGAGCTACATTCTAATCACAATCATGAGAATACTAATGATGTTGAGCAGACTGTTAATGAGGAAGAACAAGTCAGTTCTGATGTACCAGATAAGGAAGCTGTTACAGACTCTGTACCAGATAAGGAAGCTGAAACTTTTGACAAATTTCCACACACGAGTATTTTCTAAATATCAAGTTGAATTTATTAAATGAAAGAGTTAAGATTTATGAAAGGGGGTTAAGGATATATTTGGGTTGTCACTTTTTTATTACTCGTGTGGAAAATTGTGCTCCCGAAAGCGCACGGTGTCAAAGTTGCAGAATTTATGTTTAAGTACCGGGTCGTCTCTGGAGGATGTGCGATAGAAGCAGGGCCAACACCCTTTAGCTAGATTTTCAACTGGTTACACTAAGAAAGCATGTAAATCTATACTAAGAAAGCAAATAAATCTAATCTAGAAAGCAAGGTAAAAGACAGAAGGGACATGAATAAAAAAAATATTGGACATCAACGTCGACATCAAAGTCCAAGGGAAGGATCCCAAAATATTTGACTCATATGTCTACATAATAATAGCATGCATACGATAGTATAAAAAGATGAAAATAAAATGGTCCAAAATATATGGTGGACCTGGACAGGAGATGGACTACAGAGATGTGAAATAACTTTGAGATGAGAAGAGTTCAAAAAGAACATTTTATTTTGGCTAAAAAGATGGCATAAATAACTAGGATAATCTGGATTGCAAACATCTGCTATCAAGTTCCTAATCATTTAGGGTGGGATGATGTTAGACAACAGAAAAGTCTTGGATGACAGTGTCGCTATCATTTAGACTTCCATTGTCTATGAAATGGGAAGAAAAACCTACATATTCCCTTACTGCAACAATTATTAGATGATATTGACAGATATCAACTAACATCATTACAATTTAGGATTCCAGTTTGAAATTAAGATAAAAAAAATAAACTGTATCCAAATAGAAACTGGCTGAGTGGCTAATCGCATCTCTGTGAAGAGACCTTTTGCCGAAGCTTCCACCAGCCACCATTTAGACCATGCAAAATAGTAGACAGTAACTAGCACACAACCTAAGAACTAGTCGTATCCCCATAAATATATACTAACTTACTCCTGTGCAGATGATGTGGTTTTATAAGTGTTCAAACTATGCCAGAACTACGAGAGTAGTTGCTGACAGATATGCGCGACAGTTAACTGCTCTGTGCGCGTCTTTTAACCGACCCTGCAGGATCTAATTCGTCTTCCTGAGTTTATATATTGTTCTTAGATCATCTGTAATTAGTGATTCGTATTATTGAGTTGTATTTTACACTTTTCATATCTTACACTTTTTGAGTCGGTTATTTCTCTCCAAGATTTGCGAGTTTTATTCTTTTAGAGTTAGAAAAATCCTTGTGTTCATTCTGCAAATGGAAGATCATTCCATACGCACAAGGTCTGCACTACATTGATCAACAAGCGTTATTGTGGAACAAAACTTCTCTACAACACCCGATTGAATAGGCTTTTGTGGAAACGCTCGAAGACTGAAGGAGATGATTTCAGGAGGACTTCTATACCATGATGCCAAGATTCATGAAGCCTGAACAGCCGTGGAATTCAAATTGGACAGGATCGTCCGGAGACTGAGTTGTGGGGGAGTCACGACTGCAGACTGTCTGCAAACAGGGAAGTGTTGCATTAGAGTTTGAATTGGTTGGTTTTGAGTCTTTTAAGTCTAGGTTCTCTTGAGTATAGTATAAGTCAGCTGGATTGGTATCCCCCAGACGTAGATCCGTTGGATCAAACTGGGTCACCAAATACTTGTGTTCTTTACTTTCCGCTGCTTACACTGATTCACACACTCACTCACTGGTAGCTTAGACGACCATTCAATGACGTGCATTATTCAAGATTTCAGTATAATCTGGGACCATCAACAGCAAAGGTATATCAATTTATTTATCAGTATTATTGATCAAGGTTTCCCACAGATTCCTCAGATCGCTGTTGAATGTGGCTCTCGTAGTTTCTCCTCTACAGGTTTTCGCAATCGCTTATCATCATTTTGTTTGCTCATGCTACTTGTGATGTCATTAAACACATCTTCCGGGAGAGGAACCCTTTAGCCAAAAATGCTCCTTGTGTGATTTGTGAAGAGAATGCAGGTGGGGATGGAGTGTAATCAAGTGTTTGCTACTTTGGTGAAAGGGCATGCACATTTTTGGGGTTATCTAAAATAAAAAAGAAACAAGAAGAAAGAACAAGTAAACGACTATGACCAATAAAAAAATTCGCTTTTTGTGTACATAGTATTATATTCTTTATCCATGGAATTCGCAAACATTGCTAAACCACACATATTTAGTTTAATTTATTTATTTCCAATATATGCAAGCTTGAATTCTTGGCTTGTAGTACTAACATAATTTCTACTAAAATATACTTCAAGTATACTACTAAAAAGCAGAATAATGGATAATTGTGACTTTCTTCAATTCTAACCTACATTATTGTTATTATTATTATTATTATTATTATTATTATTATTATTATTATTATTATTATTTTGCATTAGATTTTAATATATATGTCCATATCATTTTAAATTGACGGTTTTCCCAAACAAAATATAAATAAATAAATAAATAATGCAAATAGGTTTTGTACATACTCCTACTATATTTGAAACCGATATTTGGACAAATGATAACATTGGCCATTAATTTGTGTCTGATTTGTGCCTACACTTCCTTACACTGTGCCTTTTGATTATGACAGATAACTAACCATCATGTTCTTTAATTTGTTCCTTTAATTTTTCTTTTAATTATCCTTTTATCCCTTTTCTTTCTTTCTTTTTCTTTTAAAGAAAAAAAATCCAAAGATATCACATACTTCCTCCGTTCTCATTTAAGTGCCCCTTTGCATAGTAGTAACTACTCATTGAGTAACTTTGATCAAAATTTTTCACATAGTTCTATAAGATAAAATATAGTCAAGTGAGATCTTGTTAGATTCGTCTAATCACATAGTTTTAGAATATCAAATTTTTATAATTTTTACTTATATACAATTTGAGTTATAAACATTTAAAAATGTGTCATGGACTGCGTGAAATGCAGAAGTGGAGCACTTATTTGAGAACAAAGGAAGTATTTTTAAAGAAAAGTTAGGGAGAACAACCCCTAAACAATACTACTAGTAGATTATCTTATGACAAAATTCCAATTCTTAATTCGAATTTGATCATAAAGAAGATGATGAGAAATTCAATATTAAATGTTTATATATTTTTATCTATTGATGATACATATATAATGCAAAAAGAGTATGTGTAAAACACCATCTTGCTCTTGCCCCTTTCCGAATAACATTTATGGCCCGTTTGGATTGGCTTTTGAAAAAAGCAGAAGCCAAAAGTAGAAGCAGAAGCAGAAGTCAAAAGCAAAAGCATGTAATTTTTGTGTTTGGATTGAATGTTTGAAAAACGGATTTTTCTAAAAAATATGTTTGGATGAATAAAAATGAAAAGTGCTTTTAGAGTGTGGTAATTACCAAAAAAGACATGCTACTTAATATGATAATAAGATATATTTATAGTGTAATTTATATTAAGTAGTGGGTGTATTTAAGTCCTTGCACATTTTACGAGCTGCTTTTGGCTTCTGCTTTTAGGATAAGCACCCCCTGGGCTGCTTCTCCCAGAAGCACTTTTTTCGCTTTTCGAGGTGCTTTTGCTTTTTCTTAAAAGCCAAAACAAACACCTAATTTCTACTAGAAGTGCTTTTGGCAGAAGCAAAAGCCAAAAGCACCTCCCTAGAAGCCAATCCAAACGGGCTCTTATTACGAGAAATATATGGAGCAACAATACTCGTGAAATTCTAAATATAAGCTTTTTTCATTAAAAAAACAAAGGGGTAAATGTTAAAAAGGGCCATAACAAGGAGGTTATTCAACTTTTAGGCCATAACAAGTTGGAATTGTAAAAACAGGCCATAACAAACACAGTTTGGCAAAATTTAGGCCATAGGACCTATTTGAAATTAATAAATGACCCAACAACTTTTCCTTCTTTCATTTCAACCCCAAGAAAGTTTGACTTTATTCACTTTAATCCTTTCTCAATATACTTAATTTTTCATTATATAAATGACACCCAACGCGCATAAAAATTGGTATCAGAGCCTAGGTTTTATTGAAGAACATATTAATTATATTATTTATAATATTTTATTTCTTAATGGAGAAGATTTAATTATTTAATGGATTCAATTAATTTGAAACCCACAAGTTATTTCCAAATTTTGGAAATAAAAAATAGAAAATTCCAAAGGAATTTCTTGAACTTGTCCCATGGACAAGATATTATCAAAATCAGTTTCTTTCCTAAAAATGAGAGGAACGGACTGGAAAGAAATTGATCCGGATAGCTCTAAGTTATCAAAAGACTTAAGAGAAATCCAAAAGACAATTCAAGATTTTGGTAACCGGGTATTGATAATACCTGGGAAAATAGATAACTTGAATCAGACAACAGATGAGATCTTGAAAGTATTTCAAGATCTTGAAAGTATTTCAAGATCTAAAGAAAGAAATTTTGAATCTGAAATTTGACATTTCGGATATCAAGAAAAGGCAGAAAGATATTCCTGGATCTTCTAAGAATAACCAAGCCAATATTAGAGATGCATTCGGACCAGTACAAGCTTTACATCAAAAGGGTAAAGCAACTATGGTTCCAAAGCAGAAATCACAAGAAGAGCTTATGATCGATCTCCTGAAAACAGTCGAATGAGTGTTTCCAGGGCATATCTATCAGATCTACAAGAATTAGCAGAATCATTTTCCCAACTTGGGATTATGGATCTGGTTAATGTAAAACCCAATGAAGTCCTTCAATTGGGTTATGCGGAAGGATCAGGATCCAACGTAACCCACGATGGACCGCCTGATGTTCCAATGAGAGAAAGTACAGACTTCTACATGAACAGGTTTCCCGAGGTGCATCTCAATGCAAGACGAAACCCAGGACGGAACCCAAGTAGAGCACCAGAATCCACACCGTGGGCCAAGACGATGTTACAACCATTAAATCCATATGGCATAACACTAAACCTCGACGTTATCGACTTCCGAAACATCGAAGACCTGATCGATGAATGGGTAGCTTCAATGAAGATTGCAGCAACCACCCTGGAACTCGATAAAGAAAACTTTGTCAGATTAATAGAGCTGAGTCTCGAAGGATCGGCAAAGCTGGGCTGGAAAAACTCTACGGCTGCTTTAAAGGAGCAAATACTCGAAGGAGAATCCAAAAGCACAATCAGCGAAAGGTTTGGCCTCTTATTCAAAACCCATTTTGTAGGAAATGGTTATTTTGAAGAACATAGAACAGAAAAAATCAAAGTCTATACCCAAGCACTGTTGGGTATGGAGTTAAGAAGTATTTGCGCAGTAGACGAATATATTTACTGGTTTCGTAAATACTATTTTCGGAGTGAAATGACAGCTGAAGTAGCATGTCCCATGTTCTTTGCAAAGATCTGCAGCCCATGGAGAGAAATGTTGATCCAATCGTACACAGTACCCCCTGGTACAGTGGACTCAATAGCTCGAAGAATGTCCTTCTTAAAGGATAAGCTCAGAGAATGGTGTCAACAGGCAGCAGCCCAAAAGAACATCAAGAGACTAAGAGGTAAAATAAAAAGAACTCCTCTTTGCTGTGAAAATAGCGATTTTCCAACAATTATAGGAGAATCAGGAGAAAAGAGGAAAAAGAAGAAGAGTCGGGGCTCATACAGTGGGAGTTTCAGAATACCTCCATTCCGAAGAAGAAGAGCATGGTGGTCCAAGAGCAAGGCCAGATCATACAAAACTGGACAAAGAACAGGAACGACGAAGAGTTCATCCCAAGGTTCAACTAGCTCAGCAGCAAGGAACACGGGGAGAACGACGTCCAAGAGAACATTCAGACGAGCCCATACCCGAGCCAATGAAAGTTTCAAGGACTGCAACGGTTGGAAGTGTGGAGCCAGAGGTCATATCTCACCCGATTGCCCTCAGAATCGTGAGGTACGAATGTACGAAGCCACGGAGGATATCGTGGAAGCAGTCTACCATGGAAAGCTGGCACCAGTCTATCAGTTTGAGGACATCCCCTCGGATGAAAGCATCTACGAGGAAGAATTAAGAAGTGACTCGGACTCATATTCAGATGGATCTTCAACCGAGTCTGACTGAAGAAGACAGGATTCAGACCACTGAAAACCTGTCTAGATTCTTTTCAAGGATGACGATCTCGAATCGAACCATGGAAAGAATAATGCGACAAGATTCCAACCTCAGCCCATATGACGGATTCAGAATTGGCGGGATTGGACGAGTTCTTAATCAGATGGGACTCAACCAGAGAAGACATAACATCATCTACAAGGTAAGTGCAGGTGAGTTTGCAATTCCTATGGAACTTACTTGTAATGTTATGGATATGCAATTAATTCCTAAAGAAGAAATTCTTGAGGAATTAAGCAGAATGAAGGAGGAAATCGCAATTACTATGAAATGGATCCACATAGGAGCCATTGAAGTAGTAATTAAGGCAACCTTCAAAGAAGGCATTGATTCTGAATTGCATCTATCAGTCACTGATAGAAGAATCAATAACCATAGAGATGGTCTTCTTGGAACTATGGTAGGAAATTTATATGCTGGGAAGTTAATGTTTGACATACATCCCAGAATTTCCTATAACTTAGCTGACCAAGATTTTAGTAGAGTTCTAACCCTTCATCAGGATTTTAAAAGAAAAGATCTGATGAAAGAAGGGAACAGGCCATATTCTATAACTTATAGAATCTCTTATGCACTTTCCAATAGTCATCATTCTGACTTATTTCTCAGGAAAGAATATATAGAAATTCCTAGAATTTTCAAGGAATTTGCTAAAGTCATGACTCCAAATCCTACCCAGATTCCAAGGTTAGGAGGAGTAGACATACAAATAAGAGATCATCCAACTAGACAGATCAACGAGTGCTAGAATTGAGTACGCAAGCCGTATGCCTTTTTCGGAAGACAGAATTATGGCATATAAAGGGAAGGAGTTCATCAAAGATCTAACTCCTCAATCCATTGGGGTAGATAATATAAAGATAAAATGCCCTGAAGGATGGAAAGAAATACGAGTAATATTCGACATCACTGAAAAAATTAACCGTTTTCCATGTGATGACTTATACTACTTGCAGCAGCCATCAATTGGAACCTATGAAGGAACAATTGAAATTGCAGGACACGAGATCAGAGTCTTAGGCACCGCCGGAAAAGACAATGGGGTTATGATTTTGGGATTAAGTTTTCTCGAAAATCATAAACCATGGGTAAGAAAGGATAATGGTATAGAATTTAATCTGAAGGGTCACACCATCAGAATTAAATGACAAGTCCATTCTCCATTTATATCTCAGTAGGGATAATATATGAAGAATATAAGTCAGAATATTTCGCAGCTTATATTGATTCAGGATCAGGTATTTGCACGGCGAAACCAGGAGTTTTCCCTAGCGAAGCTATGGAATCATTACCCATTATTGCAGGAAGAGATTTTTCCCAAAAAATCTTAGTATTAAATAAGGGTATTCGACAAGCCAATATCATGATTGGAGGAGCATTTGGTACACCTTGGTATAAGGTAAAAACGCCTCCTATTTACTTTCATGACACATGAGCGGATATTTTGTTAGGGAACAATTTTATACAATCCTTTACAAAATATGTTCAAGATAACAAAAGAAATTTGTTAATATTTACCAAAAGTTGTGGAAATGAGATACATGTGTTGCGCAGGGAAAAGGCATTCAACAGGTTAATGCCTATATTATTTCGCAGCAAACGTGGTGATAATGATGCCAAACTAACCCATCCAAAAATGCAGGATAAAAGAAAGTTTGGTAAGGCTTTGTTGTCTTTTAGACAGCAAGGATTTGATGAAGCTTCTATTGAGGAAATTATAAACCTCAAAGAAGCAATGCAGGAAATGAAGTCATTAAATACAACTTCACTAGACATTGATGGGGAAACTAAATTGTCCCTCGAAAATGTCAAGAGACTTATCCAGAGAAACTTTAACGAGGATCCTCTGGCATGGTGGGATAAAAACAAGATCGAAGCTACTCTAGAGGTAAAAGAACAATATAAATATGAGTATGTTCGATACAAACCCATCTTAATGAATATGCAGGATAAGAAAGATATGCAGCAAATTATCAAGGAGCATATTGATCTTAAACTCATCGAGCCTGGAGTCTCAGCTTATAGTAGCCCTGGATTCTTGGTAAGAAACCACGGTGAAATAAAGAGAGGTAAACCCAGGTTGGTAATAAACTATCAAGGTATTAACAAAATAATACAGTTTGATGGTTATTACATTCCGAGTAGAGAACACTTAATTGATTGCATCAAAGGTGCTAAAGTGTTTTCTAAATTTGATTGCAAATCTGGTTTCTATCAAATTAAGATGGAGAATGAGTCGAAGAAATTCACAGCATTCTCCACCCCACAAGGGCAATATATTTGGAATGTTATGCCAATGGGGCTTTCTAATGCCCCTCAGATATTCCAAAGAAAGATGGATAATCTATTTAAGGATTATCTAGAGTTTATGTTCGTCTACATAGATGACATTCTGATTGCATCTCGAAATATTAAAGAGCATATTAAACATCTTGAAATATTTTCTGATGCATGTCACAGGGAAGGTCTAGTTCTCTCTGAGAAAAAGGCCACTATCGCTGCTAACAAAATTGAATTCTTAGGAGTTCAAATTGATGAAGCAGGAATAGAGTTACAGGAACACATTGTGGAGAAAATCCGCAATTTTCCTGATATATTAAAAGACAAGAAACAACTTCAGAGTTTCTTAGGAGTTGTAAATTTTGCGGGTATGTTTATTAAAGACCTTGCAAAATATAGAAAGGATTTTAGACCACTCCTGAAAGAGACTGAAAGCTCTAGATGGAAATGGGAAGAAATCCATACCAAGAGAATTCGTGAACTAAAGCAAGTCTGCAATAGCTTGCCAAAACTCGCGATACCTCAGGATGAGGATGAACTGGTAGTCTACACAGACGCCAATGATTTTCGATGGGCAGGAGTGCTCATGAGAAAAACAACTACGGGTCAAGAACCTTGTAGATACACAGGAGGGTTGTTCACTGAACAACAAGCCAAACTTTGGCATATTAACGAAAAGGAATTCTTTGCAGTATGGAAAACATTTAAAAAATGGCCTTTATTCTTACTTGCAAAGAAATTTGTATTAAAAGTTGATAACACTAATGTTAGGGCTTTTTTAAAAAATAAACTTGAATCAAAAATTGAAAAAGCTCGTATTATCAGATGGCAAGCTGAATGTCAATATTATACTTATGATATTGATGTTATAAAATCGCATGAAAATGTTCTTGCAGATTTCCTAACAAGAGATGGAAGCATTTGAAGCTGATTCCATCATTACGAGATTCAGGCACCTCAGAGAAAACCTAGAGGAGCTATCGAAGCATTTTGGACAGCTCGAGATCAATGCACGAGCAGCTGGCCAAATACAACAGAGCGATGTGGACATGGTCCGCAACAATATACGAACCTCCCATATAGCAATGACAGCACTATGGGAAACAGTATTAGAGCCAATCAAGAAAGCGTCAGCTTCCCTGGTAAACAAAGAGAAATGTGCCCAAAAAGCTAAAGTGGTCACATACGAAGAAGCAGATTCAAGCACTGCTTCAAAGGAACCATTGTCGGATACCGACAAAAATGTTGAGCAAGAGGAAAGTCACATTTCCGAAAGCTCAAGTCAACCCACTGCCTCTGGGGTGAAAGAGGAAGAAATTAACCTTAGGCCAATGATAGGCACCTCTAAGGTTAATTCAGACGAGAATGTCCTATCTACTGCCTGGCTGGACTACCAAGGAAAATGGGAACAACTGGTTTCTAAAAAGGGAATTAACCCTAGCAAAACAGTAATCGAGACATCCGGGAGATACAACAGGGTATGGATGCTCGAAGGATCGAAACCAGAAGAGGTTCGAAAGTGGTATGACTTTGGAGCATTAGCATCTGTTCATACTACATCACCAGGGTTTCCGGAAATCGAAAAACTTTCGGGATGGATAAGTAGTGCGGTGCACGAATCATGGCAGAACAACCCGCACCTGCAAAGAGGAGATATTCTGGAGCTTAAGTTCATTTCAGCGGCACCAGAAATAGTCGGAAAAGGTTCTTATCCGGTCTTTCAATTTATTAAATTACAGAGACCTGATATGATTGCCTTCAACAGAGTTAAGTCTATGGATGAGAAGGCACCATTGGTATCTTCAATCAGCGAAGATGAAATCTCCACCCGACGAGCATGGGGATTCTGGGTCTGTCTCACCGAGATGGAAAATGTTAAATATCCGTTTAAAATATTCTCAAACAATTTAAATGGATCGTTCCTGGTTAATTCTTTAACAGGGAAAAGCACAGAGTTTGCGGAAACCTCATTCGAAAAGAAGAGGTTACTCATCTGGGAAAACAAGTTGCCAGCAACCGAGTCTACCAGAAAAAAGGCATGCAACATGATGCATGTTGGCCAATGGGATAACCACATATGCCCATATTGTGCAGAACAGGAGAAACCCCTATTCGGTACAAAGATCCGGGTAACCCAGAAAAAATCCTGACCCGAACAGGACAAAGGGAAGAAACGTCCAAAAAACTTTCACAAGCCAAAGTAAGATTAGCTGGATGTAAAAGAAAGAGAGGTGTCGGCAACACTCATAATTAAAAGCCGACAAAGAAGGGCAGAGTAGATGGCAGAAAGTGGCCGACAAGAGAAGGTGGAAAGTTGACAAAAGCCACCTAACGCAATAATTCAAAAAAGGACAATAATGTAGCCGGTGGAAATTAAGGCCAAGTGACGAACGCAGTGACGTCACAAGGATTTAGAGGAAGATTGGAATCCGGGGCTGAAGTCCGCGGGCGCCTATAAATAAAGGAGTTTGAAGGAGATGGAAGGCATCGAAAATCCTCCTAACTCTTCAAAATATTTGTAATATTTCTCTTTCTGCATATTTCCTTTCGAGTCTGTAAAAATATGGGGTATTCCCCCAAGAGTCTTGTATCCTCCATGAGGAACTAAGTGTCTGTCTTCTCCGTTAGGGGAAATTATGTTTGAATAATATCTTTAATATTTCTTCAGTAAAATCCAGGCTTCCAAATATCCCAAAAATCTCGATAATATAGTTAAAGCCCTATATTCACATCTTGATACGTCCTAAGGTAGGAAACGAAATAGGACTGTGCTGTTTGTTGCTGAAGGAGCCAAGAATCGGTGAACCATCGGCCGTGGTTGCGTGGTTGGAGGAAGTCCGTAAAATCCCGGAGCTTAGGAAACCCGGCAACAAGGCGGTCAAAGCCAAGGTATGAAATTTAGTGCTTAATTTAATTATCGGAAGCATGATGGGCTTTAATTGGACTATATTTGATGAAAAATATAAGATAGGGGTCAAAGTGTAATAGGGTAAAAGTTGAAGTCAACTGATGGGGTCAAAAGTATAATTAAGCAAAAGTTGTTAGGGTCAAGTATAATTTTAAAAGGTCTTGATGGCCTAAAATTGAACTAAAATGGTTTGTTATGGCCTAAAATTCATAATCCAAGTTGTCATGACCTAAAACCTGAAAGGCCTCCTTGTGATGGCCTATTTTGATAATTACCTCAAAAAACAATTAAAAATAAATACTAGGAAAACTATTACTAATATACTTCATCTGTTTCTTAAAAATTGTCAAACATAAAGGTTTGTTCATATTCATTGAGTAACTTTGGGTCAAATTTTTTAACACAATTAAATAAGAAAAATATAGTCAAGTAAGATTTTGTTAGATTCGTCTATAACATAGTTTTAGAATATCTAATTTTTATAATTTTTACTTGTATACAATTTGAGTTATTAGATATCGAAAACGTGTCTTGGATTGTGTGGAACTTAATACTGGCAAGTGTTATGGAACAGATTTAGTTTATATCTAGACTAGAATTTTGACCCGCGCTTCGCGGGCGGTGTTTTTTCTTCTTTCTTTTTTCAAATAAAATCAAGTATTTGTGGTACCAACATCAGTTGGCTTGAGTGGATGGGGGCTCTGGTCGCTTAAGCAAGGTCTCAGGTTCGAGCCTTGTGAATGCAAAAAACTGTTTTGGGATAGGCGCCCTTAATTGCCCTTGCAGATCCTCGAGGGATTAGTCTTAGGTCCAATGTGGCCTGGGGTACTCAGTTTCACCAAAACGTATTTGTGGTCTTATTGTTATGTGTGCATAAAGTTTGCTTATTTTAAATTCATAACATAGCCGTAGGAAAACCATAAGAATCTGTATCAATTTGATCATAAAACATGCGACAAAATAAATAATCAGTTCATTACCTCGAGATAATCGATCTCAATTTCTATATGTATATCTTGATCCACCAATTTCAATAAACCAGAATATTCTAAACCATGAGTACGAATCTCCGCAATTTCAATAAGATAGTAGGAGGGATGGATTCAATTAATTATATTATACAAACCATTATTTAGAAGATCTAGAAAATATTAGAAAATAAGTTCTTAATTGGTAAGAAATCGAAAAATCTCAATCCTTTTGACTATAACTACAACCTATATATATTGTTGGTAATCATCGGGTTATTCCCATTATATAATTGTTCATCATTCTATACAATCAGTTTCATAACGTTAAATTTTCTATGAGATCATTTTCTCACGCTAGCAATTTTTTTTTTTTTGTTTTCAAGTTCCCACATTCATATACAGCCACTAACCTAAAAAATTAGCAATAAATATGATCAAAAGAAAGGGAAGAAAAAAGCAAACAACTAACTTTTATTCAAAGAAAACCAAGACCAACTAATTGTAAAACTAAACCTCATAACTCATAGCCCCACACAACATGAATAGACAAAATATACAATAAAATATGAAGAAAAATATTATTATGTTACTAAAGGAAAATTTCTTGGGCATCATAAGAAAATAACAATCACCTGAAATTGGTACAATCACACTGAATGGGGTATGAGCAATCAAATTCAAATAGGAACATAAATGATAGGAGAGAATATACTATCATTATATAAATATTGTAGTATAAAAACTATTTATGTGGAGGTGATTATGTATGAAATTAGTATATAGTCATATTGACATTCAATAAGAACATGTATGGCATTTGATTTATTTATGTACTTATATATTGTAACTGTCCCGTATATGAATCAATTTCACAATGATTCTCCAACCATATTTGTTGTTATTGAATGAATTCAAACAATCATACTTCATAATATTCATCATTTATCTTAATATCAAGATGATTTAACTGTGGAGAATGAATCCAAAAATATATGTGATTGATAATTGAATATAAAATTAGTGGAGAACAATAAGTTACTACAATTAAAAAAAAGGTATCCACTTTTTATACTTACAATTTCAACAAAATTAGTAGTTTTTCAACTATCATAGAATGATTGTCTTCCTATTTTCCTTAGTAATAATATATAAGCGAATACATTTTTGGTACATCATTAAAAGTATTATGCATGTTTTCAATGTTATGCACGTTTCGATATACAGAAGGGCTCTGTTCTATAGTTATATAATTAACACTTCAGGTTTTCATCTTTCTCTTGGCAATATATCAGCAAATGACATCACAAAATCCACTAATAAAACTTTTGACCTTTTTGAGAAACTAAAAAAAATACAAAATTCTGGATTATGTTCATAAGAAAAAAATATTTTTAATATAGAATATTTAAAAGATTGATCACGTGGCATGTAGGATGATTCAGTGATGACGTGTAATTATTTTGGATCACTGTACGTTTCTGATTAATCAGCATTCATGTGGAAACCTAAGGCATAATTACTGTATAACCTTTAAAATTAAGAAAGAATCAAGTATATTTAATAAGGGCAATACAGTCTGCACATGCCAAAAAGTATTCAGGATTTATTATATAGATACTACGAAATAAATATCCAAATATTTCCATAAGTTTCACTATTCTTCAATTTGATTCATAAAGTATTTGATTATAAAAAGGATAAAAGGGAGGTATAGGGGGCCAGGTGGGAATCGAACCTACAACTATAAAGTTGCAAGTCAGAGGAAATAACCACTGGGCCAAGTCACCATTCCGATTTTATTTTTATATTTGCTGACTGAATTTAATTAATTTTATATCTTTTTAATTTTTTTTTATTGATATGAAGTACTCCCTCCGTCCCACAAAATTTGGCCAGTATTCCTTTTTGGGGTGTCCCACGAAATTTGGCCACTTTTCATTTTAGGATAAATTAAATTAATATAAGTTTGATTAGAATTTTAATTATTCTCAAATCATATTAAAAGTATTCACTTTTACTATTCTGCACAAATTCTAATACCATTTTACTTTTCTACACAAAGTCCCTAGCATTTCTTTAATTCTCAATATTTCAAAATTGGTACAAATAAAAATTGTATAAAATATATACTTCCTCCGTCTTAATATTTTTGTCACGGACCCACCCGACACGTATGCCAATACATATTTTTAACGGTTAATAACTTAAATTATGTACAATAAAAAATATAAAAATTTGATTGTCCAAAACTAGAAGATTAGACGAATCTAACAAGATCTCAATTGACTATGTTTTTTCTTACATAACTATGATAAAAATTTGAATCAAACTTAAACAGTGAATAGTGTCAAAAAATCAAACGTAACAATTATATCGAGACGGAGGAAGTATTATGAAACTACACGATTAGACGATTCTAACAAGATCACACTTGAATATTTTTATCTAATTGTATCATTACATAATATTAAGTCAAAGTTAAACAATAAACAGTATCAAAATTTATTAGAATCTTAAACACAAAATGCCTACACCACTTTAACTACTAAACTTCACTACCTAAATTATCGTGCCCAAAAGAAAGTGGTCACATTCGCGGGACGGAGGGAGTAGTATATAAACCATTGTATATACTTATAGATAGGAGAACATTTACCAAGGCGCGGCACAAATGCGTGAGGATTCGATCCCTGTCAACCAGAGCCGCTTGAGAGTTGAAACCTCTCCTCCGCAAATGGAATGAGAAAATACTATTGGTTGAGCTAAAATATACTTTTCTGTCCCATTTAACTTGTCTTGTTTGATTTCTGCATATAATCAAATGCACTTTTTCAACAGTTTGATATCTCAAAATATGTACAACAAAAATTATGTAAAATATATATTCTAAAACTACATGATTATACGATTCTAACAAGACCCAACTCGACTATTTTTTCTCAAGTATATACTTGCAATAAAATTAAGTCAAAACTAAATAATGAACAGTGTCAAAAAGTCAAACAGGATATCTTCTCTGGGAAGGAAGGAGTACTAATTAAGACACGTGCAAAATATACTAAGGCCCTGTTCTCTTCGCCTGAAATAAGGTGTTTTGATCTGAATTTTATAAGATCTGGTCTGGTCTGGTCTGATCTGAATGTTTCTGGTCTGATCTGATTGGATCTGGTCTGGTCTGATATGATATGATCTTATTACAACTATATATAGTGTGGTCTGATCTGGTCTGGTCTGATCTGATCTGAATGGATTTGGTCTGATTTTAATAAGAATAAGTAATAAGTCCTGGAAATAAGTTCAGGAGAACATGCTCTAAATAGTTCAAGTCTACAGTAGTATAAGTGGTTGCTCGGCATAGGGCCAGTGGTGATGGTGTGTTCGGCCCAAAAATTTTCACACTTTGGGATTTTTTTTACCAAAACAATTACTACTAAAAAGTTTGCACCATCGAGTTTTCTGCCGCTAAACATTTAGCGTCGAAAGCTTCCATGACCAAAAACATTAGGTCGCTAACAGGTTAGCCATTGAAATTTTGGGTTTAATTTTGGGTTTACGTAACAGGTTAGCTTCCATGACCAAAACATTTTTAGGCTGCTGTTAACTAAAAAAACGCACTACACGGTGGGGATGTCGGAATGCCGCCGCATCTTCCGCTTCCTCGGATCGATTGCGGATGCCAACCGGGTTAGAAAAATTCACGGTGGAGGGTGGCTCGCGCAGGGACTGTGGGTGCATGAACACCTTAGCATGTACCCTCTCCATCCATATTTATATTTAATTTATTTGTTACGTACTGTTCCGTCTTCAACTTTAATAGAATTTTATTACAAGTATATATAATTAAAAACTATAGTCAAGTTGAGTCTTACAATATTTGTTTAATTTTAAATTTTAAATATATATTTTATATAATTTTTACGTGTACATATTTTAGAATATTAAGTAGTAGTAATAGTTAAACGAGTGGATAGAACTCCGTACCCTGTCATTTTAAAGTAGACGAGAGGAAGTTAAAACAAAGTACTAAAAACGATCAAAGTGATATATAGATTGAAATTGAAAATTTCAACTGAAAGGTAGGTATTTCGAAAGAATCCTCCAAGAACTTGACTGATCCAATCAAGATGACGGATGCCGAGATGACTGACCACGGCGGTGTGCCTCCGGACGCCGATGATAGTAGAAGTAACAAGAGACCACGGTCTCTTTACAGTGATGTTGCACGACGGGGATCGGTGGCTAAACACATTCCCATTGATGATGAAGCTCTTGAGTTTTCCGGCGACCCTGATGATATCATCCAAACCGTTTATAATGGTATTCCGCGTTTCCAGATCTCGGAGGCTTACAAACAGTCCCTTCTCCGGCCGTGGTTGCATGCAGTCGCCCTCAAGGTCATTGGTCGTAACATTTCCTACCACGTGCTCAAAACTAGATTAGAAAAGATATGGCCTGCATCAGTTTCCCTTCCACTCATAGACGTTGGGAATGGTTATTACATTGTTCGATTCAAAGGGGAGAATGACTCCCTCTACGCTCTAACCGGTGGACCGTGGATGATCTCTGGCCACTATCTCCATGTACAACCTTGGAATGAAGATTTTGATCCGGATACAAATGAAGTTACATCTATAGTCACATGGATACGAATACCAAAGATCCCTATCTTTCTTTACACCCGGCAGTATCTTTTGAGGGTGGCTTCTGCAGTAGGGAAGGTGATAAGTATGGATTGCAATACATACACCACAGCCCGAGGGTGTTATGCCCGCTTAGCAGTCAAGATTGATCTTGACAGGCCTCTTACTCCTCAGGTGATGATAGGGGATCGTGTTATTGGTATAGAGTATGAAAATATCAAGACTATATGTTTTCATTGTGGGCGTTACGGGCATGGTCAGAATTCTTGTCCAGAATTGAAACAACCAGAGATTAAAGCTGAAGTTATTCCTCCTCAAGAGGCGGCTAAGGAACCGCAGGAAAGGACTGGGTTTGGCCCCTGGATGCTAGTGCAAACACGTAGAAGATTTCAAAACGGAGGTGATAAGCCTGTTGTGTCAAGCAATCCCAGCCGCAACCGATTTGATGTTCTAATGGAGGATCAAGAACTTACAGATATCCTTCCTTCTAGTGATGTTGTTTCAGGCCCAGACCCCCCTCCGCCTTCTCCCATTCGAAATTCCCATTCAAAAAATCATTATTCTCAGGGCCTTCTCTCTCGAGCCCCTAGACGTACTCCATCTCCTAGTCGGCCAGTTTCCACTCCTACTGACTCACCTTCATGCCACCATAGTCCTAGGCCTTGTTCACCTTCAGTGGCTGACAGTCCACCCCGTTCTCCTTCTTGGTCCCAACAGCCCTCGGGAGTATGGATTAAACCCATTCATACTGATCTTCCATCTAACCTACATTCAGCTGTTGAAGTCTCGGATCCTTCCATGCATATCCGTAAGAAAACTAAAGGTTTATGGGGAAAGATGGCGGACAGGCCACCGGATTCATCTCACACTTCTGGCGAGTTTAATTTGGAGGAAGCCCCAGACCCTAGTTTGCGTTTGCATGGACGAGCGGCTAGCTTGCCACCTTAAACAGACTAAGCTTCTCTCCCCTATTTTACTTTACTTTCTTTTATCATGAATTTTAATCTCATATGTTGGAATGTACAGGGGGCAGCTTCGGCTTCCTTCCGCAGAGAATTTCGTGACTTGACTTCATCCAAGAAAGTTCTTCTGATAGCACTTTTTGAACCTCGCATCAGTGGACGTAATGCGGATAATTTCATCCGTCGCAGTGGATTCACTTCCTCCTTTAGAGTTGAAGCTTCAGGATTCAGTGGCGGAATTTGGATCTTATGGAAAGCACACATCACTGTTGATGTCCTGGAAAGTCACTCCCAATATGTGGATGCCCGTATCAGTAAGGATGATGAGTCTATTTTTGCCACTTTTGTCTATGCAGCCCCTAACCGAATCCGGAGAACCTGGCTTTGGCCGGAACTCACTAGAATTGCCTCTACGCGCCTTGAGCCATGGCTTGTTGGTGGAGATCTTAACTGTATTGCCAAGCTTGATGAATCTAGAGGTGGTCAACAGAATGTTTATCTTGGAAATGAGCTCAGAAACTGGATTTCTGAGGCTCATTTAATCGAGTTGAAGACCTTTGGTAATCGTTTTACATGGGCCAGGGGTCTTCTTAGACGCCGCCTCGACAGACTTTTGGGGAATGATAGTTGGCATCTTCGTTTTCCTTTATGTACCGTTGAGATCTTACCACGCCTCCAATCCGATCATTCGCCACTGTTCATCAGGATTGCAGATAGGCCCTTGTCTTCTCATAACAACCAGTCTAAGATATTTAGATACAATGCTGCCTGGCAGAGTTTTCCAAGCTTCCGCAACATTATTTTTTCAGTCTGGGAGCAACGGCTACCATTGAAGGAGTCCCTCCTTAAAGTGAAAAATGAAGTCAGTTCCTGGAATGATAAAGTTTTCAACTCTCAGGGCAAAAGAAAGGCTAGAATCCGAGGTCGACTCAAAGGCATCGAGCGTCAACTTGACTGGGACTGTAATCCTTTTTTCAGACGGCTACATTTTCAATTAAGTACTGAACTTGGAAAGATCCAGGAGAGAGAAGAAATTAATCTGATCCAACGTAGTATTAGAGATTGGACCCTTGCTGGCGATCAAAACACCGACTTCTATCATAAGTTTATTAAGGCCAGAAAGAGGAAAAAGCTGTTTTCCATCCTTGAGGACGCTGGGGGTAACACTTTCACTAGAGATCATGATATTCAAAATATGGTCATGGAGTACTTTCAGCATCTTTATCATGAACCATCACCTATAGCGCCATTTCCTATATCATTCACTGGACAGCTTCCCTCTCTTACTCCCTCAGAATCTGATGCATTGAATACCATTCCCTCCAAAGAGGAGGTTTGGAAGGCTGTTAAAAGCTTGCACCCCCTCAAAGCACCCGGTCCTGATGGTCTCCATGCTATGTTTTATCAGCAAAATTGGCAAGTGATTGGTGATTCAGTATATAAATTTGTCCTGGATTGCTTCAATGGACAGAGAGATATGACAGACATAAATCTTACTTCTATTGTTTTGATTCTTAAAGTTCCTAATCCGAAGTCGGTGACTCAGTTCCGTCCCATCAGTTTGTGCAATGTTTTGTACAAAATAGTCACTAAACTCCTGGTTAATCGCATGACGTATCTTATGCCCCGACTTATCAATCAAGGCCAGTCAAGCTTTGTCAAAGGACGCATAATTCAAGACAACATCATCCTTGCAAGGGAGATTGATCACTTCTTAAATAAGTCCACTGCTAAACCTGGCTACATGTCTCTTAAATTGGATTTAGAGAAGGCCTACGACAAATTGAATTGGACTTTTATTCAAGATACTTTATCCCTTTTCAATTTTCCTACCTCTTGTATTAATCTCATCATGATGTGTATTTCTTCTGCTTCTTTTCAGATTATCTGGAATGGTTCTCCTACTCCTACCATCACCCCTTCTTGTGGTATCAGACAGGGTGATCCATTCTCACCCTATATCTTCATTCTATGCATGGAAAGGCTCGGTGCAATGATTACTAAAGCTGTTGATGATGGTCTCTGGAAACCTCTTGCATGGGACAATGGCCGCTTGAAGATCCCTTACATGTTTTTTGCAGATGATGTTTTATTATTTTCCAAAGCAACCATTTCCCAGGCAAACCAAATCAAAACGGTCTTGTCTCTCTTCAGCACCATGTCTGGATTGAATGTTAGCATGGCCAAATCCCGTGTCTGTTTTGGTACAGCTGTTACTCGACATGACAGAAGGCTTATCTCCAACACTTTGGGGTTTCAGACCTCTTCATACTTGGGCAAATATCTTGGCATTCCAATATCCCCTAGAAGAAAATCCTATAGAGATTTCATTTTTATATTAGATAGGATGAAAGCTAAATTGGATGGATGGGCTCATCGCCATCTTAGCTTTGCTGGTCGTGTTGTCCTCATTAAATCTGTCTTACAAGCTCTTTGTCAATATGTTATGCAGGTGTTTAGACTTCCTCGTAGAATCATCCATGAGATGGAGAAAGTCTGCAGGGATTTCCTATGGGGTTCTAATAACCATATTCGAAAAGTTCACCTATTAGCATGGGACACTGTTACATTACCAGCAGCTGAGGGTGGACTTGGAATTAGAAAGCTTAGCCATTTCAATGATGCCCTTCTAATGAAGATTTGGTGGGGTCTCATAACTAGGGACACGCTATGGACAACTCTGATGAAGAAGAAATATGGGTGGAATGGCCATAAGTTCACTCATCATCACCAATCTCTCTCCCAGTTTGCCAAGGATTTACTTTCTATTTATCAATCTTTCAATTCCCTCCTAAGATGGAAGATTGGTAATGGTAAGATGGTTCTTTTTTGGACTGATAAGTGGATTAACAAAGATGTTATTTTGCAGGATTATGCTTCTTGTTCTCTTTCTGCTTCGGACTTGAGTAGATCGATTGCTCCATATATTCATAATTCTACATGGCACATGTCGGAGCTCATTCCCTTGCTCACTACTCCTGGAATACATCTCCTCACCCTTCACCCTGGCCCTGTTAATAGTACCTTGGATGATATTCCTGTCTGGCGGCCAAATACAAAGGGCGTTTTTACATTTAGCAGCACCCTGAAACATTGGGAATCCACTGATGTTCTGGAGAGTCATACAGATTGGTCCATCATTTGGAAATGGCCAGGTCCACATAGGGTCAGAACTTTCCTTTGGATTGCGATGCACAATAGATTGCTAACTGCGGTAGAGAGATCTAAAAGACATATTACATATGATTCTGGTTGTTGGAAGTGTGGTGGGGAAGAGGATAGCATCCATGCTCTTCGAGATTGTCCTACATCAACAGATATATGGCTTAAACTTGGAATTGCTTCTAATAACAATTTTTGGAATCTTGATATCAGGGACTGGATATCCTCTATAAGCTGCAACACAAGTGGTGAGAAACAGGCGGCACTATTTGGGATTGGTGCTTGGCTTATTTGGAAATCCAGATGTCAAGAATTTTATGCGCATGACAACATCAACTGGAACACCGTTCATCTTCAAATCCGCAGGAAGACCAATGAGTTCTTTGCAGCAAGAAGTGAGCTAAATCTTTTTGGCGTCAAGGCTTGGCAATGTGGGCGAGCTCATTGGGAGAGGCCCCCAGACCAGTGGGTAAAGGCTAATTGCGACGGAAGCTACACTCGATCGATGGGCCTTGCTGGTGGCATACTTCGCAATGATAAAGGAGCTTGGCTGGGTGGCATCAGAGTCAGGGAAAGATTTGAAGAGGCTCTTCATGCAGAAATTAAGGCCATTCTTCTTACCATGCAATTGGCTTGGACCATGCGTATCCCGAGATTGATCATTGAAACTGATTGCTCTAATGCTATTGCTCTCATCAATTCTGAGATCTCAGCCACGAACCAGATTCATCTATGGCTTACTCAAATTCAAGACATGATCTCCTGGCATTGGGATATTCGATTTTCTCTTATTCCCCGGACGTGCAATGGCGCTGCAGACTGGTTTCTCAAAGGACAACCCTTGCTAGGTGGTGTTCAACACTTTGTTAGACCACCCAAATTTATGTTTGATATTCTTGATTCCGACCTTATTGGTCTGTACCATACTAGACAATTCCTTGATTAATAAATGGCTTCGGCCCTCCCTTTTTTCGAGAAAAAAAAACGATCAAAGTGATGAAAATGCTGGAATATGTGATATTCTACTAGTCAATTATCACAATGTTTACAATAAATTCAACAATTTAATTCTAGCAGTAGTTTTTTTTTTTCTTTTAAAAAAAGGTTTCACAAAGTTCTTAAGCTGCATACAGGTCCAAATAAAGATAACTCTTACGGGGCGTTTGGTTCGGGGTATCTGAGATTCCCACTGGGAATCTTAGGTAGGGAATGCAACGTGCCCATGTTTGGTTCGGGACATGTTTCATGTGGGAATCTCACATTCCCACCTCGGTGGGAATGTTGGGTGTTTTAGGTGGGAATCACATTCCCACCTGGAGGGCAGGTAATCTTAGATTACCACCTCCATTTTACCTACTTTTATATTAATTTGACTTTTATACCCTCACTTTTTATACTTATTTTATTTTATAAATTTAGATATTTGTATTCTAGAAAATGATAAATATATGAAATTTAATTTTAAAAAATAAATTGGAAAATTTTAAATTATTTAAACTTATTTTTTAAATATATATTCTCATATTTTAATATATATTTTTATATATATTCTCATATTTTAATATATTCTCATATTAAATAAGTAACTATCACACGATAAATTACATATAAAGAATTTTCAATATTTTAAAAAATAAATCGGCTTAAATATTTTTATTGTGTAGCAAAATGGCATATTTATAACATTCGTTCAATTGAAATTCAGGGACATTATGGTAAATTAATTAGAACTAGAAATCTGAGATTCCCCATCTAACCAAACGCAATAATCTTAAAACATCAAAAAATAAGATTCCCAGCAATCTCATATTCCCAGTAATCTTACTTTCCCAGCAATCACATTCCCACTGGTAATCTAAGATCCCTCCAACCAAACGCACCGTTACTATAATCAACACCAATTTTGAAGTAGATGTAATTTATCTAATAATTTTGCTATAAAGTCTTCTATATAGAAGTACTAGTGAACTACGGCGTTAGCTTTAGTAGAGTGGGCACTATATGTCCTTAAATTAAAAATAAATAAATACGAATCCCATCCCATCTTATATAATTTGAAAAAAATATACTACTACTTCATAAGAGTTACGTTGTATGGAGGCACCGGATTTTCTTGCTCGAATTGTGAGAGCATATTGTAAGCCCATTTTACTCTCACAATCTCTTTGTGATTTGCTGCTTGTCAAACAACATCATTGTTTTAAATTTTTTTTTAAAAAAAAAAAACCGAATTCAATCACTACAAAATTGGTACAGTATTTAAGAAGTTTTGTCAGGGGTTTGATGGCTACCTCCTTTAGTGATCTAATTCCGGTCATTAAAATTTAAATTCAAATAGTTTACTAATAAAATTAAATTAATAAAGATAGTATATTTCATGTCAGGTTTTTGAGCTGCGTATTGTGAATATGATCAACGTTGTTCTGCAGTTGTTATGACGACTCATTAACAACACAAACTGGCAGTGCGAAAAAGGACAAAAAGGGCATTATTGACGTGACAAAGTTGGTTATAAGCAAATTGATGAAGAATCATTTTTGGTGATGTTCGTTGTTAAGCAGATGTTGTCACAACTCTTCACAACGAGCCGAGGCTCCGAGCTGCACGAAAAGGACAAAAGAACAGATGAGTTTTTTCTGGTACATAACATATTTTGGCATTTTCCTAAAAAGTTCTAGATCCCTCAAATCAGTTAAATCAATTCCCTAGGGGTCATTCCTCCATATCACACTTTAGAGAATATCTTGAGAAACAAGAAAGAGTAAAGAATACATGGAGAATACATATTGAGAGAAAATCTTAGAATAAAAATGGAAAAGAGAGTTTAGAGGAAGAAGGGTACAGCTGAAGGAAGATGACTCACGAGCTACTGTGACCAGAAAAATCAAACAACCTACACATTGCTGGGTATAATCTTTTAGGTTTTGATCTTTCATCTTTGAGTCATTTTGATAGGATCTTTTAGTCTTTTAATCTTACTTTTTCATATATTACTGAGCTTATATCCGGAGTAAACATGTATGTAACTTGAATTGTTGGTTTTGTTTATTCTTGAGCGTTTAAGAAAGTAGCTAGCTCCAGGGTAGCAATATGCTATATCAAGCATTAGGATCGACGGTTGTCTGGTAGATGTTGTGACAATGGTGGCACACCAGTATGTTCTGTCTAGAGGGTTATTGTAGAGGGTTGGAGTCCTATTATAGAACAAAATAATATTTATAAATATATTTTTGCGAAACTATCTATACAGATTAAGAAAGGGATTGTGAGAGCACATGCCAATATATTTACAAATATTAACTTATAAAGTATTTAAATATTTAAAAATATAAGAGAGAGAACAACATTCAATGGAATAAATACTAATTTTTTGTGTGAACGAAAGAGATTTTTCAACAAAGTTTGAACATGAGATTTTAGTTTGTTAAACTAGCTAAGCTATTAGCTAACTTTTATTGATGAGTGTATACTAATTTAAATATTTATCACCACAACGACAAATATGCACTTAAAACAAAAATCAAAATATTATTTTACAATATAAAATATTAAATAATTTCTATATATAAATTATTACACATTTACTTATTCACTAATTATAATATACATTCTCTCCGTTCAATTTAAAATTGTCACTTTGATTGGATATGAATTTAATGTTAATATTTCAAAGCGTCTATAAATAAATTTTTTAGATAAAATATACTTGTAATAAAATTGAATTAACATTGAATAATGAACAATAATAAAAAGTTCATTGTAAAATGAACCGTTGGAGTAAAAAATTATCATTAATATTTCAATTATTAGAATATATAAGTAAAACAAAAATAAAAATCTACTCTAAGGGCCATTTGGTTTGCTGAAAATGAAAGGATTGAGAGTATTTAAATTTTCAAATCCTTCCCCATCCTCTTCGGTAAAAATTACACAAAGGATTTGAAAATCGTTTAGGTCTGTTTGAAAATTAGCTTATAAGCTAATTTTTAGCTGATTTGGGATTTTTAGCTGTTTTATCAGGTCAACTACTCCCTCCGTTCCATTTTAGTTGTCTTTTTAGAAACCAAAAAGCATTCCCAAATAGTTGTCACTTTACATATTTTTACCATACTTTTCCAATATTACCCTTATGCTTTCATAAATATTACTTCTAGAATAATGTGCACTATCTTTTCACTTTAATTCCACTTTTTGTGAGCAAGGGTAAAAATGTAAAACTTTGAATAATGATTGCATTTTCTTGGTTTGTGTAATTTGTGTCTAAACGACATGTATTTTGGACCGGAGGGAGTATCTAATAAAGGTGTTTCGCAAATAAAATTTTAGAATAGATTTTATAGCCTTTTGTTTTAGCCGTTAGATTTTACACTTGTTACCACTCGTCTGGGGTAACTCTAATCCTTTAGATGGTGCCATCAAGGTCGGAAGGCGAGATGAGGACTATCCCATGCGTTGAACCAAGTCAAGGGCTTGGATTTGCATTGAGCGGGTCAAGGGCTTCATTTGCCTTAGATGGATTAAGGGCTTCTACATATCTAGGAAAGCAGTAAATAAATCAGTAAAAGGAAAGTATAGTAAAGAAAGTAAATTAGATTTGATTGGCGTTGGGTGTGTCTTTACAGATATAAGGGATCTTATTTATAAATGTGCAAGGGGTGCGGTGAATATTCGTGTCCATTTGATAGAGATACAACTGGTGGGGAGGATTGCTCCACTCGCAGATGGTCATTTATGCTCGCAGAAAGGTGTCTCTTTATGAAACGGTTTGTTCCTCAGGTACAGTTGCTTGGGCTACTGTTATTCGGGATATTAGTCCACAGATCCTTGTTACTTGGGTGATATCATTCATCGGGTTACTATGGCTCGGGAACCTTCCCGTGAGACATACTCTCAGGATACATTTTAAAGGCTTATTGGGCCCTTTTAGGGCCTTTTTCCGGTCAGTCTTATGCATAAAATATGATGAATTCTAATATAATTTTTATGTGTTAACAACCCCTAATCAACTAATTTTCATTATCAGCTACTTCCTCCTTTCTTTTTTAATTGCCACGGACCCACATTTCACGCAATCCAATACACGTTTTTAATTCGTAATAACTCAAGTTCTGTACAAGTAAAAATTATGAAAATTTGATATTTTAAATCTATGCGATTAGACGAATCCAACAAGATCCCACTTGACTATATTTATATTATATAATTGTATTAAAAAGTCGAGTCAAAGTTACTCAATGAACAGTGACAAAAGTCAATCTGTGTCGATTAATAAGGAACGGAGGAAGTATTTTTTACCATATATTTTTTAATAAATATAATCAAAACAGTTGGCCAAATCAATTTACTTAATTAGCTAGCAATTTTTTTTTTTTTTCTTAACAGCCTATACAGGCTAGGAAAGGTGTGTGAAAGCCAAACCATACAAATTACAAATGGAACAAAGGGGAGAGATAGATGCGGGTGGGGAATCGAACCCCCAACCTATAGATTGGAAGTCGGGAAAACTGACCACTAGGGTAGGTCTCATCTCAATTAGCTAACAATTAATATAATTAGTTAATAACTAACCGTTAATTGTCAAACATAACCTTAGCTTTTGGGATCTTGCAAATATATAATTTCAATATTTTTTCTACACGGATTTAAAAATTCATTGTATGCAGAAATATATTTATAACATTAGAATATAAATATAATGAATAAAATAAAATGTAGTAACATAATAGATAAAATATAATTAAAATAATACTCCCTCCGTCCCATTAAAAGTGACCACTATTCCTTTTTGGGGTGTCCCATTAAAAGTGGCCACTTTCCCTTTTAAGCAAATAGATTAACATAAGCATAATTAAAACTCCCACAATAATGACAATTGTACTTTCTGCACAAAGTCCCTATATATGTTTAACCATTAATATCTCAATATGGGTATAAATAAAAATTATATAAACTATATATTCTAAAACTATATGATTAGACGATATCAACAAGACCACACTTGACTATTTTTTTCTTTCTACATCATAACGATAATATTAAGTCAAAGTTAAATAATAAATATGGTTAAAAGTCAAATGTAACCATTATAAATTAGATGGATTTACTCATACTACTTTAACTACTAAACACCACAACTTAAATTCCCGTGCCCAAAAGAAAGTGGCCACTTTTAATGGGACGGAGGGAGTATATGATAATATAAAGAAAAAATATTTAAATTATCCAATGTGACCTGGGGATACCCGTATATTATTCCAAAAGAAATATCTTTTTTTTGCTGAACAGCCTATATAGGCTAGGAAATGATCAATGACACACAAATTATAAAGGAATAAATGGTTGGGATAAGGACTGGATGGAGAATCGAACCCACAACCTATAGGTTGAGTGTCGGAGACTTGACAATTAGGATAAGTCTATATCCCTTCCAAAAAAAATATTAAAATTATACTATATTAGATTAAATAATAGTAGGAGTATTAGTTTTGTACACATTTGTGATTTTTAATAAATTAAAAATAACAAAATCATTATTGCATATTCCTGAATTTAAAGTGTTTTAAACTAAACAAATGAAAGAATTTAGATTCTCTTGAAATCAAATCATTCAAAAATTTCAAATCATACCAAAATATTTCGACAAATCAAACAAAAAACAAAATTTCAACCATAAATCTAATCTAAAATCAATTCAATATTTACAAATTGGATATGCAAAAAAAAAAAAAAAAATTACAAATTGGAAGGGCGGAAAAGCATGCACCGTCGACTTCACCCCATCCTAATCGTTCAAAAAAAAAAAAAAGAAAATATAAATTGAGAAGTCACGCCATTTAGAAGCACGTGCAGACCACGAGTCATTCTAGACCGTAGGAAATACCGACGGTAAGGATGAAATTAAATTCTGCACTTCCCGAAACACCCTCACACTCAAATCGCATGTCCGCAAATCAGTAAGGGTATTTCAGGTAATTCGGAACAGTTGAAGCAACCAACACGTGGACCCCAAATATTATCCAATGGCAAATCATAAATAATTACCAACCCCAAGGGCATTTACTAAACACCTACCCGTATAAAGTTGCAGAATCCACGCAGGGAGCAATCTCCTTGCCCTTTCTCCCCTCAATTCCTTGCGCTTTCCTCCTCCATTCCATCGCCGCCACCGCTCCACGGCGGAGCCACCCATCCCGCAGCCCCCTCTCCGCCGAGATTCGCCGCTACAATCTTCGATTTTTCAGATTTCCGTCTTATTTCATCTCTTTGTCTTCAATCCTGTTTTGACGTTTTCTCTAATAAAATCTTCAGTTTCTATTTTTTTTTTAAAAAAAAAGAAATATTTACAGGCCTCTTTCAAATTTATTTTTCTTGTTTTTGCGTCAAATAAATGAGCATTTTAGGCTTTTTAGCTGTATCACCGATTCCGTAGTTTTTGTTTTCTTCTTTTTTCTTTTTCATTTTTTTATTTGGCAGTTTCTCAATCCTTTTCTTTCTTTTTACTATTTTCTTTTTAATTTCGTGCTGACGTGTAATATTCCCCAATTTCTTTTTTCCAAATACTACAACGGACGGCCACGATGAGCTATCACTCCCGTAGAGTACTCCCGCCGGGTGCACGGAAACGGAAAGAAAGGGAGCCGTTTTATGCCTCCACGTCAGTTAAAACTGTACCAACACCAACGCCCGTTAGTCGCGCCGTTACCGCTACGCCGCTGAAAGCAGTCGAGAAGCCGCCACTTTCGTCCAATCAGATGTTAGCCGGCTACATGGCCTACGAGTTCTTGACCGAAGGAACTATATTTGGGAAGAAAGTCGACCCGGCTCGAGCCGAAGCCGTGCCGGTCCCCTCCATGGATCCAAAGAGGATCAGGCAAAATCAGAGCCAGATCCAGCCGACAACTGAAGCCGAGCCGAGTGGGAAGCCGGCGCCGAAGGGGTATGGCGAGGTGGCACACTTACTGAGGGGCGATGGTGCACATGTACCGGGCATAGTGAATCCCTCCCAATTAGCCAGGTGGCTCGAGCTGTGACTTTGCATGTACACATGGCGGTATATAATTGGCTGCCAGGCCTCGCGTCGTACAGTGTGGCCGCCCGTAGGATATAAAAACCTCTCCTCTTCCTTCCCCGTTTCTTTCAGGTGATGTTTGTCAACAAATATGGGGCTTTTGTGTAAACATCGGAACCCCTTTAGATCTCTCGTCTCTAAACTCGAGCTTAATTTCTTGATTAGTTTTGCTTGCCCAGAAATTGTTCGCATGAAATGATCTGTTTCGTTTTTCATTTAATTAGGACAGACGTCTATATTAATTTCGGTATGAATTTGACTGTGTCGTCGTCGGTATATATGCATGTGTGTGGTTTGCAGTATAATATTGTGAATGCATGCTAGCTAGATATAATAGAGTATGGCATAAATCATAAATGACGTAAGCTTTCTCTGGCACGAAATTCCAGCCAAATGGCAGTGATAATCGGATATAATTATGATGCAGGATAATGGAGATTGATGAAAGAAGAGAAAAAAATGTGGTCTTGGTTGATTATGTATCGTACCACTTGTTTTATTACGTGTATTCTTCATTATATTCATCACTAATCACTTACACACACATGCAATAGTGCAGTCGTGTTGACATAAACGATAATCTTTTATGTTATGGTTCTTGTTTTTAATCCCTCCATGTTTTAATTAATTTTGGGTCATTAAAATTAAAGTACTTATATTTTGTTGGGAAGCGGTTTGGGTTTGTCAAACATGCTGAATTTTCGTTCATAATTAGTATTGAATTGCTATTCAAATGTGCTAAATAAATATTTCCAACATTAATTAACTAACTGATATTAAAAATATAGTTTGAGCACTTTTAAATGGCAATTTAAAATTTTTGAGTGACATTTTAGCATTGCATATGCTGCATTTCTTATATTTAGCATAGTAGCCAGGATTGATTTTCTTGTACTCCCTCCATCCCATTTGAGATGTCACATTTCTTTTGGGCACGGTATTTTAGGTAGAATGAATTATTGTGTTAAAGTTTTTAGGTGAATATCAGGGTATCCTCGGGCCTCATTGGACCCAAGACTAATCCCTCGAGGATCGGGTGGGCATTGAAGGGTTGTCTCTCCCAAAGTAGAATTCTGCATACACAAAGGCTCGAATCCGAGACCTTTGCTTAAGCTGCCAGAGCCCCATACCACTCAGGCCAACTACATTTGGTAATTATTGTGTTAAAGTTAAGTAAATAGTTGATATGATGTTTGTTTGAAGGAGTAAAAATTTTCTAAATAAGGAAATATAACAATTGAAGTGGAACAGACCAAAATAAAAAATGGGAAATTTGAAATGGGACGGAGGGAGTAGTATTCTTCAGATAGATGATTGAATGTGTTTGCCCTGAATAAAAGTCTTAATTAGTCCGTTTATGATTTTTAAGGCAAATACTTCCTCCCTCCCATTGGAAATGTCTTATTTGGATTTTTTACACTGTTCACTATGCATGTTTCACCTAAATTTTGGTTATAATTATATAAGAAAAAATATAGTCAAGTGAGATTATGTTCAATTCATATTTTCGTATAGTTTCAGAATATATATATATATACTATATTTCTTTATAATTTTTACTTCTCTACATTTTAATATATTAACTGTTAAATAAATGCAATATTGTACTGCGTGTCCAAAAGTTTTGGTACATTTCAAATGGATAAAGTTTTGGGACATTTCAAATGGATAGAGGGAGTATAAATTTCTGACTTATTTAACATAGCCCATTTTTACTAATTAAGGCGCCCATGCATATACAAAAATATATATATATATATATATATATATGGTTATAATAATTAATTGACTCTGGTATACGTGCATGTATGGGGAGATCCATGGAATCCACATTTTTATTATTATGGAAAGTTATAAGTTTTCCAATGGAAGCAAGAGAGACTTACATCTACCTCTATCTATACTCGTATATTTTATTTGCATGTTTATATTTGAGCAAATTAAGTACAATCATCAGGACGTGAGTTTCTTGCTAGAGCACGTTTTTTGTGTTTTGGATATTCGAAGTTTGACTTTGGTACAAAACATCATTAAGGAGTACATTTAAAAATATAAAGAAACGCCCACGACCACGAGGTTCATGCATGGATATGAAAGAGTATTCTGCGTTGATGATTCATCCATCTCCTGCGGCATACAGATACTGCCAAAAACAATAATAATATGTAGACTTATAGGCTACATATATACTAATGTGTAATGTGTTTGTGTCTATTACATGCATATGTTTCCATGAAATCGTATCTAACTTAACTATTACGGGGCGTTTAGTTTGGGAACCCAAGATTTCCACCGTGAATCTGGCTATGGAATGAAACATGTCCATGTTTGGTTCGGGACATGTTTCATGAAGGGATTTTCTATTGTGGTGCCGGATGATAAATAGTTTGTTTATCTGGTAATTTTTATCTGATGTTGTAGCTTTTTAGTCGTTTCCTAGGTAAAAGAGCTAATAAAGGTGTTTGGTAAATAGAGTTTTAGAATAGGGGATTGGTTCCAAACATTTAGTTTTGAAAACAATGTTTTTACTAGCAAATTGGTTTAGCAGTACGGTGTTACACTTTATCAATTAATTTTTCATTTTCAATTAATGTTTATCAAACACTTTTTAATAAAAATACCGGTCAAATCAATATACTAAATCAACTAAAAATTACTTAATATTTAACAATCAGTTAATAGTTAATAACTAATTGTCAAATAGGACAAGTATCTTCACGTATCCAGTAACAATCAGTTAATAGTTAATAACTAATCGACAAGATTCAAGAGTCACCATATCCAGTAACCAGAAACGAATCATGGGCAATTGGCAACAACAACTTGCTACTAGTTTGAGATACAAAATGAATGTTTCTGGTTTTCTCTTTTACAAAGAAAACCAAAATGAATGTGGTCCACAACCACAATCCACTGTTCCACTAGTATCCAAACGTGTCAGACCATTTCATAGAACTGTAAAAATTCATTATTTAATGCTAAGCTTTTATGAAAACCGAAGCCCATATCCCAAATAATAAACAAACCCAACATGCCATTTGAGCCCAAGCATATAATCTGGGCTTTAGTCAGCCCATTTTTCACATATACCAATCCAATTTACGGCCTGCAGATCTAATGGGCTACTTGAATGTGGTGATGAGCTTATTTGAAAATTAGTTGTTAGCTATTAACTGAGTAATAAATTAGTCAAAATTAGCAGTTTGACAATTTTGAGGCATACAATAAGCTGAAATCCAAAATATTGTTATTTACAGCTATTTCAAAAAGAATTGATTGGACACTGTTTTAAATTATTCTGTCACTTTAAGAAAGCTATTTTGTCTCACATTGTCTCACAAATAAAATGATTCGATTTAGCTGTTTTGCCAAACAGGACCAATGACTTCTTTACACTAACTCAAGCACATAAGGGTGATAGTACCATCATATGCTAATAGGAAAAGCAAACAAATACAATAACAAGAAGGAGAAAAAAAAAAGAACACACACAAAAAAAAAAAAATCTAGCCCTAACAATAATACGAAAAGGGGCAAGAAATGATCGAAAGCACATCCTTGACTTGAGGTATCAAAACCACATTCATCGATAAAATTACTCCTTCAATCAAAAGTAAAATTCCTTATGCTAAATGACCCTTTAAACCTACCTACTTAACAAGCATATGTAATATTTCGTTCCGTTACTAGACTTGTTTGGTCAAACAAATGTTTACCTTATTGATATGCGAAATTGTATTTTTTTTGGGCTGTTTGGGTTTATGTACTTTCTTAGTAGAGTAATAAACTAGTACTTACTACATAGTACTATAGTACTACCTCCGTTTCCATGAAATTGCACCATTCATCTATTGCACGCAGTTCAATGCACATTTTTAACTATTAATAACTCAAATTGTGTAGAAGTAAAAATTATAAAAATTAGATATTCTAAAACTACAGGTTAAGACGAATCCAACAAGATCCTACTTGACTATGTTTTTACTTATATAACTATGATAAAAATTTGAGTCAAAGCTAAAGGATGAATAGTGACAAAAAGTGTAATGTTGCACTATCATAAAAACGGAGGAATAATGATGAGCATTTAGGGGTAGGCTAGGCCAAACTACTCAGTCCATCGACACCTTTTTCTTTATTCTTGAAGGGTTTTTTTTTTTTTTTTTTTTTTTTTTTCCCTCTCGTATAAGGGAATTTCCCTTTTTAATTCTAACTCATGATTTTTGTGGGTGCAGAGAGAATTGTATCATTGTATGTAATGAAAGAGATAGAAACGCCTCTAAGCTAATTAGGATGGTTTTGATCTTAAGAAAGCTCCAAAAATATTTGATAACAGTGAAAACAACTAAAAATGATCTATTAATTAATATTATTAGTGGAAAAGTTTCCAAAAACTATCAACATAAATAAATCTTTAGACGAACAATTATCAACACTTAAAACTATGACTGAAATACTGAATCTATTACCACCAATCCACCATGAATAACAAATTAAATAATTACGATCCCCCCTTTTTTTAGATACTTTTTATTTATTATTATTATTTTTATCAAAATATTAGTACAAATTAAGGGAGTGATTGGTTAATTCTTAGGATTTTCGGGAATGAGTACTTCGCCTAGTGGTCGTATCCCCTGATTTCCAACCTTATAGTTGGAGTTTCGATTCTCACCCGGTCATCTATCCCTATACTTTATTCCCCTTTATAATTTGTGTGGCTTGGACTCCCACACACCTTTGCCGACACATGAGTGTCAATGTTTAAAAAAAAAAAATTAATTCTTAGAATTTTCAACCCTTAAAATTTTATCCAAGTGTATATATATACCCACATTTAGAATAAAAATAATTAATATACTAATTAAACCCTTATCATTAAGTTACTTAAACATAGAATCTCATGTTTAGAGCAATTGTTACGATGTCCCATATTGGTTATATGTTGGGATACCATCATATTTATATAAATATGAGCCCCTCTACCTATTATTAATTGGTTTTGGTTTGGAACACTAGGTCCATCTTCTTTCCAAAAGTGATAACGATCCTATTCATTTTTCTAAAAATTAGGATTCCTATAAATAACATTATTCCTACTAATTATGGCTTCCATAAATTTGAGTATGATATTCATCCCTCCCCAAAAAACTATATAAAAAATAAAAATCAAGCCTTTAAACCAAACAATTTAAAATATCTTCCTTGGAATGCTTTTTCCTCATTTGCTGGCTTCCAATACATAAAAAATAAATAAAATTAAAAAAAAAATAAAAAATCCATTCACATCCCACTTAATTGCTCTTCCTTCACATTGGCTAACCAAATTTATAAGACATAAACTATGTGCAAGATATTTAAGTTTTTTAAGTGTGATTTTAATGACCCATATTCTATACATTGTCCTTTGGTTGTTGGCCTTCCAATTTGTGTTGAGCCATATAAAACTTCTTCACACATTTAGCAGAAGTAAATGGTAATTAAAACCAAAATGCTTTGTATATGGAAGATTATTAATCCTACTCCAAAATACTTTTTAAGCAATATTTTCAACAAAACCCTTCCCACTTTTTTGAGTGGTGTATTGAGAAAATGTTCTTTCTATTTTCTATTCATTTATTTTCAATTTAATTATTTTGATTTTTAATTTCATAGAGAACCAACTCAATGTATATGGTCACACAAGTTTAGTGGTATGAACTATTACACTTTTTGCATTGTTTGGTTGAGCATGAGAATGGATGCAAGTGTGTATTATTATGTAAAATCAATAAATAAAATTGATGGTGGCATTGAAGATTGGGTGATAGATGACCCTTTTCATATATATGGCTCAATTTATTTATCCCATTTTCGAATCATATAATTGGACAAGGAGCCATTGCACCAATGAAGAGTTATTTTATTGTTTTTTATTCTTAAGTGTCAATACTTAGTGCATAATTATTTTGTAAAAGAATTTATAAAATTGTGGTGTGAGAATGTGTGCCTCTATATATATATATAATTAGTATTAAGATTATATATACACACACTAATAGGCAAGTGCATTGTTAGTAGATCCACCCGCTGTTTTTAATTTTCTCTTATCTTTTATTTGACAGTATTAAACCCTTTTTCTTTCTTTACTTCTCTTTTTGCCTTTGGTGACTTCTCAAAGTTTTTTGTTTTTATGTTCATTTTTGTTTCGGTAATACAGTTTTCAAGAACATATTTGGATTAACTTTATTTTTAAGTGATTTTGACTTTTATTTTCTAAAAATACTTCTCAAATTAAATTAAATCGCATTTTTGTACATTCTCTATTCTATTAGTTATCAAGGCACTAGTAAATAGTTATTGAAAAGATTTGGTACAGTTCACATTTGGGTGTTTTCTTATATTTAATTATATGGTGTAAAATCTTCTAAAACTCTCTTCTTCATAAAACTTACTATAAATTAAATTTTTTATATAAAAAGGTACAAATAAAATACTCTATAGAATAACAGAAATAGTAATTTTGAAATATTTTTAAATGGCAACTACTGTAATACACTCTATAATGACTTATTGGTTACATCATTAAAAGTGTATGTCCCATTCCCCATATCCTCAGAGTTCTTGGTTTCTTCACTTTTGTCCCCCATACTCTCATTAATCAAATGAAGAAAATTTTACAACATAAAAAAGAAACATAGAAAACAAGACCTCACCATATCTCTGAAAATCAAAGTTTCTTACATCCCATGATATGTATATGGCCGCCCCAATTAAGATATGGTGCAGCCACCCATAAAATCTCTAAACACAAATATCATTTATATCAATACGTGCGTAAACATCATTTATATCGAATACATATATCATATCTTGTAACTAGGATATTATGGCTGCATATACAGTCATCTGCACCCAAGCCATTTCTTGGCCGGCCACCAACATATAATAAGATACAAAAACTTATATAGTTATGGTATAATTGAGCCTCTTTGTCCACATGTAGTTGTCCCCTTCCAAATAAGTAGGTCAACTCAACATATATAGCATCCCTTCACAACATATAGCTTCACAACATATAGCTTTCAATTCCACCACTTTATTCACGATGAGAATCTCCTAGCTTGTCAAAGTGTCAATCACTCACATATAGTCAATCTTAAAATTAACATTATGGGTAAAAATATACTAGTAAAAATTAAATGTACCATAAGTACTAAATAAACATTCAAGTTACACATAAATATTTATTTAATTTATTGTATAGAAATAGATAGTATGAGAGGAATGGGTAGAAGAAGAACCTCCACTAGATAAGTTTGTGTTTTATATAAAGCTAAAAAAATTAATATTGTGATTTTTACAAGTGGGTAATGTCACGCCGTCGAGGAATAAATGATATTACCACAAAAATTATGCCTGGCCTTATTCTATTCCTTAGTATGAGAGTGACGAATAAGGCGATGAAGGTTTAGATTACGACATTCGTGAGCCAATTCGTCCTTCCAACAAAATTCTTGTAGTGATAACTATCAGTATCAATGGAGCGTGCTGAGTTATTTCTGGGAGATTACTTGAATTATATATATGTAAATAATTTGGTTTATTGAGTCTTTGGAAAGTAGTCATCGTCAACCAATTTAAAGTTGGAACAACTGTTTATTTATTCCCACCTTTGGATTAATTTGACATATATTTGCATACATGATGACAGTATCCAACACCTAATTGGTACAAGTTGTTTGAAGAAAGATAAGCTGAAGGTGATAGCCACAGTTGTCTCAAGTACACCACTTGTGCAAGAATCAATAAATTTTTACAGATCAAGACACGCACGAACAATTTGTTGTGGGATCAAATCGGTAATATCCATCCACCCAAGAATGGCATTTTTTTCTTGCGAGGGAGGCATTGAAAGAATTCCCTGATCTCAGTCGTTGAAGTATGTCTTAAAATTTTATTTTTATTTTAATTTTTTTTAAAAAAAAGTATAAGAAAATAAAATGTAATTTCATCACGTTAATTGTCGATATGATTATATACTAATACTCATCATCGAAGATACTTGACTTGTGCGGATATAACCCATACTGGATGGAAAAAGAAAATATTGCAGAAGAAAATGATACAAATACTTTGAAGAGTTGGGAGGATTTTCGACGTGTTTGATCTGCTTTAGACTTCCTTATTAAAAATGAGACATGTATAGTAGGACGTATCAAAAGAAAAGTGCGACATTTTTAGTAGGACAGAGCGAGTATCATTCAATAAAACCTAGGTTCTAAAAGACTATTTCGGCTTTACAAAGATAAAGGAAGAAGTCCCATCGTTCATCGCTGACCTGACATATAATTGCCCTAGGGAAATAAAACTTCCTGGTTCGAACCTCGCCCTTAGCGCTTATAAGTATTCTAAGGCTAGCCATCTTAAGGTGCTGCCAATGTTTCTAATCACATCATTAATGGGGGATCGAACTTCTTAGAAATTAGTTAGCATTTTTACCGGGCTATATGAAGCGAAAAATACGAAGATGATGGAATCTAAAAATAAGAACAAATTTAAAAAACCAAATACGAACTTGTTTTGATTTCATCATGCATTGTATTTTTGTTATTCGTTATTGTTTCTTTCTGTATCTTACCGCTCAAAAGTGATCCTATTTTTTTTTATTTTTAACATTTTCTATTTTTAACTTACAGAATCAATTAACAGCTAACAGCTAACTAGTTGTAATTAGTTAAAATTGGATGTTTGACAATTTCAAGACTAACTTTTTGCCTAGAATAAGCTACAATCCAAAATGCTGCTATTTGCAGCGGTTTCAAAAAGAGCTCATTGAACACTGTTTTAAGTTATTTTGTCGTTTCGAATAAGCTATTTTATCTCATATTATGAGACAAATTAGCTGATTGAATTTAACTGTTTTGCCAAACAAGGCCTCTATAATATTGGGTTACACAAGATGTTAGCGACTGAATTTTGTTAGTTATCAAAATTTTAACAACCAAAATTCGTTACTTACCAATATTTTTGATAAAGGCATATTTGGTTGCACATTATTCAAGAGAAGTATTGTTGTGGTTTTTACCTATAAATTTCGTTTGTTATATTTTATGTTGAAGATAAAGATTTTTTTAGTGAACTTTCAAAACTATATAGAACTAGTAAGTAACCCGTCGAAACTCGACGGGTATAATTATATATTTTATATATAATATATACACTTATATCATATGAAACTAATAGAGAATATATGATAATTATAATTTAATTATTTTTAAAACTAATAGAGAAACCATATTAAACCGTCTTCTTGTGGCTTGTCCCGTACAAACCTAGCAGATCATTAAAAATAAATAATAAAATTATATTTTATTTAATTTGAAATTTTATTTAAAATTAATAAATTTAAATAAGTATTAAGCATGATATAAAAATTCTCTTTACAATTTGCTGAAATTTTCACTGTAAACAACGTTTCTTGTAATATCGTCTTGAACTAATCCATCTTAACTAAATATTAATACTCTGAGTCTCATCTTGATAGCGACACGAGATATCGCAACATATAACTGTTTATTGCTAAAAACTTATTTTGGAAGATAAAGTTCAACCTTCTTTAATGATTGACATTGAGTTTTCTTTATATTCATAGCAAAACAAACCGCGAATGAGAATTATCTCATCTGAAATTGAATTGGGAATTTGGTTAAATCAGACGGGCTCATAATCATTATACCAATAAAGAATTCTCTACTTTCATGGTTTCCCAAAATTAGTTTAACCTCAATTATATGGTTTCGCATCTTGGTTACTATCAACCTGCTTCTATTGCATAATTTATTTGATGGATCTATATACCTAAAAAAATGTCTATACAACCATCATTCAACTTTATTTTATGATTCAGTAGTCCAGAACACTTGATCGTGTTTAGATATTCTGATGAAAATATTTCATTGTCATTATCCATGCTTTCATCCGGAAAAAAATGTCAGTATGGTGCCGCAACTTTGCCAATTTTTCAATTTGGTGTCATAATTATGAAATTTTCTAATTTGATACCATAACTTTGCTAATGGTCTTCAAAATGGTCCCATTGAACCTTAGTTACTTCATTTGCTGACATGGCAGGAGATTAAGAATTAAGATTAATATAATTATGCCACTTATAATTCATATAGACATTTCACAGCCTTACCTGCCCATACCTCTAAAAACCGACCCGCATTTTTTCCGAAAAACCCGATTCAGCACCACCCCTAAATCAGACCTAACCTGTCAGCGATATAGAATCGCTTTTGCTGCTCAAAATTCTCCATTGCTGCTCATTCACAATCGAATACAACCGCAACTCATCTTCACAATTGCTGCTCAAGAAAAAAAAAAATCAAAGTCTTCCCTAAATAGTTTGAAGTAGTTCGCCCCTTCTACTGCCACTTTTAAATCCTTGCGGCATCATGGAGCGTGTCGGGTTCACAGAGCATGAGTGCTTATTGACACAGACAATTTGCATACCCAGCCCACCGGCCGGAACATCCGCAACGTGCTCACCGATCTTTCATTCACTACAGTGGGCACCAGACCCACTTGTCGGTGGAGAGTGGGGAGGATGATGACATTGTCTATGATGAGTGCATTGTCCCCTTTGATATGAATCTCATTACTGGTCAATCCTTTTTAAAAATTTTACTGCGATTCTAATTTCCTTTGTGTAGGGTTTGAGATTTGGGTGTTTATTGATTTTGTTGGATTTGTTGTGAGGATCTGAAATTTGGGGATGGAGAATTAAGTAATTAGGTTTAAGACAGAGGCATAGCGACTTCAATTTATGATCTTTGAGATTGTTTTTATTGTATGTTTTTGCTGGCAGTTTGACTTTGAGTTGTTGCCTCGGATCGTTGTTTGTGAGGACAGATGATGATTGCAGAGAATTGGTTACAAAGAAAAAGGGTTTCTTTTGGGTGCGATTTTGCGGTGGTGGGGTTTAGATAAACATGTTTAGGGCGCGGGCGGGTCAGGGAGGAGAATTTAGTCCAAGTCATGAATTCGGGTTGGTGGTGTACAATATATTGGTTTAATATAAGTCAACGCCTATGTGGACGCCTATGCGGACAATTAATTTAATTTTGAGCACTAATCTCATGCCACATCATCACCAAGGTTCATTAAGGCTTGATGGAATCATTTTGGAGACCATTAATAAAGTTATGGCACCAAATTAGAAAACCCTATACTTATGGCACCAAATTAGAAAATTGACAAAGTTACGGCACCATATTGGCATTTTTTCTGCTTTTATCCTCTTGACAAATATTTTTAGAACTGAAATATACATTTTCATTTGCAGATAGACATTCCATGATGTGATTATTAATTGTATCAGCTCATCTCATTGAAAGGGGCTAGTATAGCACCTATCTTTAAACATGTCTATATTTGAAGTGATGCAGTTTATATTTATATATGTACACTAAAAAATGCTTATATAGGATCACCCGTAGAGTTTATAAGAATATTATCCAGAAATGTCACATCTGACTACATCTCCAAAATCAATACCGGTTTTACCATCACCTACATCAACTATCCATATTGTAATTTTTTTTATATATAAATTTTATTGTAAACAACATTTATTGTAGAATCTTGAGTTAATCCATCTTAATTAAATATTAATACTTTTGATTCCGCTCTTGCTAGTGACACGAGATATCACAACATATAATTGTTCAAAGCTTAAAAATTGGTTTTGAAAAATAGAGTTCAACCTTCTTTAAAGATTGACATTGACTTTTGTTTATAATCATAGTAAAAAAAAAGTGGGGATTTTCTCCTTTAAAATCGAATGGGAATTTGGTTAAATACGACAGACTTATAATCATTCTATCAAGAATTTTCTATTTTCATTATTTCCCAAAATTATTTAGCCTTAATTGTATGGTTCCGCATCTTGTTTACTATCAACGTGCTTCTATTGGATAATTTATTTGATGGATCTATATTCCTAAGAAGTTCAACTTTATTTCATGATTCGGTAATCCTGAAAGCTTGATCATACTTTGATATTCCGGTGAAAATATTTCATCGTCATTATATATACTTTCATCATCTTGACAAATATTGTTAGAACTGAGATATATCTTTTCATTTGCAGACATGTGTTCCATGATTTAATCATTGATCGTATCAATATCTCATTTATAGGGGCTAGTCTGCAACATCTTTAAAAATGTCTGGATTTGAAGTAGTACAATTTATATTTGTATATATAATCTCAACAATTGTTGACCGTAGAGTTCATAAATATCATCTTGAAATGTCACACCTGATTGTACATCTCCAGATCAATACCAGTTTTACCAATTACCATCACCTGTATGAAGTATTCATTTTGCAATTTTTTTGGCATATATGAATTTCATTGTAGACAACATTTCTTATTGTATCTTGAGTTAATCCATCTTAATTGCATATTAATGCTTCGAGTCTCCTCTAAAAACTAGTTCTAGAAGATAGAGTCCAACATTTTTAAAGAATGACAATGACTTCTATTGGTAGTTATAGCAAAACAAACCGCTAGTGAGAATTTTTTCCTCTGAAATCAAATGGGTAATTTGGTTAAATCAGATGAGCTCATAATTATTATACCAATCAAGAATTTTCATCCTAATAATGAGCTTTATTTTAATTAGAAGAGAGGTTAAATCATCTTTTGGGGTTATTTTTTTGTAGGTAGAATTCTCATCACAATCCGGTGGAATACCACATATAGAATGCGTAGTCCTACCTATTGGAAGAAGTAGTGATGCTATTCCACTGGATGCTACAAGCAATATAATATCACGCCTTCACAAAGGGTTGAACATAATGGTTTCCAGATAAATGTATTGCCAGTTCCACCACGTAAAGAAAAAAGAATCCACCCTCACCATTATCAACTGCAGACATTATCTTATTATAAATATTCTTTGCTTATCAATCAACAAAGGTAATAGCTTAGTATGATTTGTCATCATTTTTTTTCTTATTATAATATGACTCTTTTAGTATTAGTAGACTCTCTGTTTCAGACGTTAAAACTTTATCCGGTACCGGCATTCCAGAGAAAAGTTTCAAACTTATTGAATTTGCAACAATTATCTTTTCAATTTTTGACAAAGCTAGATTTTTTATTTGTTCTTCTGTGAATTGCAAATCTGTTAGAACATAGATTAATGAATTCTTCCTTAAAAAATAGATTAAATAAATTTAATTTTCCTTCTTTATTTAATAATGGAGATATTCGCACTCCAACAACTCTTTATACACCCCCATTATTTTATTTATAATATTTTTATGGAAATAATTAATTTATTGTAAACCAATTATTCACATAATATGAATTTTCACAATTTCCTTAATAATTATAAATTTTGCATAATTTTTAATATAATAAAAAAATAGGTTTCATATTACTACCTCCGTATTCAAATGTTGTTGATATTTGTAAATGTGCGACTATTCACACACAGACTTTCACTTAAAGTTTTATCATTTTTTTTTTGAAAAGAAGAGTATATTTCCTTCCATATAGATATCGCACCAGACATACAATTCTGTCCTCACTTCTACAAAATCACAATCTATCAAAATCAGTACAGCTAACTATCATAAGAAGCAGACCATTTCTCGTGCGCATTCTCCAGCATCCGCACCAACCATTCGACCCAACCCTCAATCCCAAAAGATCAAAACCTGTCATCCCCACTACATCTAATAAGCAGGATCATATGAACACAATACATCCAATTAATGAGTACCCCTCAGAAATCAAAACCACATGTCCTGCAACTGAAGGCATCCTCTACACCCAGGTTTCAATCTTTTCAGATTGAGGCGCCCCCAACTTTGCCCAATGATCCGCATCCGCGTTCCGTTCTCTAAGTATGTGTTATAACCTTACTTCACCAGCACAGTTTAGCAACATCATGATCGGCCCGAGCAGTTTATTGAATCGCCATGGAATCTTACCAGGATCATTCAACCACCGCACCACATTACTTGAATCGCACTCGAATATCAACCGTTGAAGAGGAAATCCTTAATCCCTTATCAAGGCCAAGCACACCCTATTAATAGCCGTGATCTCAGCTTTGGTGGAATCTGTTACACCAATGTAATCCGACAAAATATAAAGAGTTTCTCCATCCCAATTCCTAATCACATCCCCAATCCCTGCTGGGCCGGGATTACCCAACGACGATCCATCAGTATTAATTTTCCACCACCCTCTCATTGGGCGCTCCCACACCAAGCCACATTGAGGTATGCTCACCCGTTGTCTCCAGTTTTGTTCCAGCCCATCCGGAAAGCTAAACTCCGTAACTCCCACAGTACTATTACCACCGTTATAGCCCACCTCCCACCACCTTTTAACAATCCATTTTAACTCGGTAACCATCTCATCAAACACACAACCTTTACCTTTAAAAATTATGCCATTCCTACACTTCCAAATTAACCAAATGATTGTCAGGCCCAACACTTGCCAAAGCTCCCTCCTAATCCGATTAGGATTATGCGCGAACCATTCGGACATGCACCTCCAAACCATTTGAAACCTTGATACCACAGCCCAGCCCCAAACGGACAGTTGCAAAAAAGATGATCAGTGGTCTCTACTTCCTTCTTGCAAATCGGGCATAAAGAGTCTGCCAACAGAATGCATCCTCTCTTCAGCAACTGCTCCCGGGTAGGTAATGCATAGTTTAATAGCTTCCACACAAAGAATCTTGCCTTCATGGGAGCCTTTAACCTCCACAGACTTCTCCAGAACCTGCTCCCCTCCCGTGTAGTGTCCCCTTCAGGATTTCTCCAACATGATCTAGTAGAGAAGATTCCATTGCTTTCCTTCGACCATACTACCATACAGTTTGCATTTATCGAAGTTGATCCGTAATCCCGTGGCCATTGATAACACACATAATATTCTTTTTATCAACACCACTTGCTCGATTGACCCTTCGCAAAATAAGACCGTGTCGTCTGCATATTGAAGATGCGATATGACCGGCCCCCTTTCTCCAGCAGGCAGCCCAGCAAACAGATTCAAAGACATTGCCTTCGTCAATGGCCTGTTAAGGATGTCGGCCACAAGAAAAAAAAAAGTATGGCGATAATGGGTCTCCCTGCCGAAGACCCTTAGCCATCTTGAAAAACTTGGTCGGCGATCCATTGATTAACACAGCAGCGGATGCCGACCTGAGACACTCTTTAATCCATCTAATCCAATTCTCCCCAAACCCCATGGCTTCCATAACTCGATCAATCACCTCCCAACTCACGTTATCGTAAGCCTTTGCAAAATCTATCTTCACCACAAAGCCCCTCTGTCCGGATTTTTTAGTTGATTGTATCACTTCCGCCTCGATAAAAACCGCATCAAGAATCTGTCTCCCGCTCACGAAAGCCATTTGAGTCTCTCCCACGAGACCCCCCAGGACTTCTTGAAGCCTTCTTGCTAGGACCTTGGCCACTATCTTGTACACACCCCCCACCAGTGATATCGGCCTATAATCCCCGAACTCCACATGCCTCTCTTTATTTGGTATCAACACAATAAAAGACCCTCCTACCTCCCTTGGTAAAGTCCCCTTTTCTTCCAATCTCCTGAATAGTCCCATAACATCCCCTTTTAAGTATTCCCAGAAAGATTTGAAGAACCCCATATTAAATCCATCAGGGCCAGGAGCTCTATCACTTTCACAACTCCAAACCGCGACTCTAACCTCTTCTTCTGAGAATCCTCTGTCCAGACAGCTCTTCTCTTTACCATCCAATTTAGGAAGAACAAAATTTTCAACCGAGAAAATTTCTTCACTCTGCTTTACAAACATTGATTGAAAGTACTCAAAAGCCGCCTCCTTAACTTCTTTCAGCTCATCCACCAGCCTGCCCTCCCATTTGACAGCTCCTATATAATTTCTCCTCCGATTTATTGACGCCACGACATGAAAAAACTTTGTATTGGTATCCCCTCCCTCAACCACCTCACCCTCGACTTCTGATGCCATTTTCTTTCTTCCAACATAAATAGCTTCCATAACTCCCCTCTTTTACCAAACCACATCTCTCTGTCCTCATCCGTCCCATTACTATTCTGCATCCGACCCTCGGCTTCCCCCATCTCGGCCATAATGTTTTGGATTCTATTTTCCAGCACTTTCGGCCCATAACCGTCCCAAGCTTTAATCATCTTCTTCAACGACCTAAGCTTCCCCAGTAAACTCACTCCCCTCATATCCTCCTTTCTCCTTGCATCACCAGCCCCCCAAAATTCACGAACCATTTCTATGAAGCTTTTTTCTTCCAACCAGTAATTAAAAAATCGAAAAGGTTTAGGACCCCATTCCTTCTTCCCAACCTCCAGGCTCACCGGATAGTGGTCCGATAGAACCGAATCGCACCTCCTCTGAAACACCTCGTGTTCTAAACTCAACCAACCCGGGGATAATAAGAACCTATCTAAATGACTACAAGCTCTACCACCCCTTCCGTACCACGTAAACAGCCCTCCTTCCATAGGCAAGTCCACAAGACCCAACTGATTAACAAAATCTCTAAACTCCCTGCAAGAACCTGGATCCTCACAAACCCCGTATCTTTCCCCCTCCTCCAGAACCGCATTAAAATCCCCAGCTAGGCTCCACAATTCCCCGTTACTAACACTACATTTTTTAGCAATCACGCTCCAAAAGTCTGCTCTTTCTCTTCGGTTATTCGGTGCGTGTAGTCCAATAATATTAACTACACTGTCACAGCCCTTGAAGCTCCCCTTTATCCATATATATGAGTATTCTTTCTCTACCATAGTCAGTGAGTAACCAATAGTGTCCCAAACCATGGGCAACCCCCCAGCGTTCCCATCCGCAGGTCGGAAACAAAAATCGCAGCTCCTCCATCTTCGTCTCTTGGCAACACAACACTGTAGGCCTATATTTTTTTACAAAGCCTCATCACAGCTCTCCTACAAACACCCCCATTTAACCCCCTTAAATTACAAGATATTATCTTCATCGATAACTCTATACCCAACAATCTCAAGCAACCTATAAATTACAACCAGAGGCAGACACAAACAGATTGCGGTAATAAACATAAGAATGCCAAGAATTTGGTTACCCAGTTCGATCCACTGATCTACATCTGGGGCTCCAAGCCAGGTTTTCACTAGATTCTCACAAACAGTTGAATCACACATCAACACACTTTCCACATCTTTACGTTCCGGTGAACTTCTCTATCTAATCAACCTAGACTAGAGAAACACATGAGAGCTTCAACTTATCTACCCAAATGCACTCAATTCACTAGCAGATGTTAAAGTGGTGTTTGTAGAATCCTAGCTACTCAACAGATAGGCGCGATGGTGATAAAACCACCCAAGCTAAGCACAAGTTGTGTTTACAAGCAATATGCCAAGAAATGCATAAACACAAACCCTAATCCCCATGAAAATACAGCAGGCAGAACAACTAGAGCTATACCAGTTGCAGGGCAGTTGTTGATGCCTTCTGTGAACAACGAACTTCAGGGGGATTTTCTTCTACAACTCCCTTTACTCCATAATTGCAGCTTAGAGTCTTAAAATGCTCTGTAAATTGAGCTATGATTGCGGCAGGGAGTCTCTCTACACCCTCAAGGACGAAGTCAGGTATTTATATAGGTTTTAAGGCCCATCTAAACCCTTAAAAGCCTGCTAAGGGGAAATGCCACGTCATAGTACTTTTTATGCTTTTTCAGTGAAGAAAAACAAGCGTTGTTGGCACGATGTTGCAACAACAGTTTTAGCGAACATCTTCACAAGTCTAAAAATGTCCTTAACAATCTCCCCATTTGTGGAGATGATCGGGCCAAGTAGACAAATCAGTGGAAAAAGCACAGAAATGATATCAAGCAATAACCAAGACGGTTGAGCATCATAAACCCAAAATCCATGCATGCCATGAGAGAGAGAGCAAAAGTAGAATTGGCATAATCAGCATCAGTTTATACAGATCCATAGCCAAGAAAAATATCCATCCAAAATATGCTAGAAATCCAAATCCAAACAGTATTAAGTACATAACAGAATTCCAGAATACCAAAAGAGAAATAGAGCAATGTCTGTAAGCAGCAAAACGTTGTTCCAACTTTGAGAAAAACCACAGTCCCCTTTCCACTGAAACTCTCCCTACTTGGCAGATCAATGAGTGCCTTCAGAATCATCCTCCCCCTCAGCTGGAGCATCAAAAGAATGCGAGAGAAGAGAGATCAGCTTGCGAACCTTCCGCTTTAGTCCCATTTGCCTATCATTGAGGGAACCCAACTCTTTCTCAACTAGTTGTAGCTCTCCCCGAATGTGATCAACCAACTCAGAGCGACCAATTTTAAAGTCATTGTGAAGACCTTTGAGCTTGTCAGAGGGCAGATGTTTCTTGACCTTAATGAAAGTTTCAGAGGGAGCTAGCAAACGACAAGAGTTGGCAAACATGGTGATAAGGGCAGGATATGGTAACTAAGTATTCTTCTCAATTTTGTCTCGTGTAAATCTCAACATATGTTTAATGATCAGGTAACCATAGTTGAGAATTTCAGGGCACTCATCGATTGAGTACAACAGTTTGCCCATGGTAGAACTAAGCTGGCTTGCATTAGAGGTATGCAGAAAGTTTGAAGCACCAATGCGAAAGAGACAATTATATTTCATGGACAGATCAGAGGGACTCATAGAATGTCTTCCAAAAGCTGATTTCTTAGAAGCAGAAATAGTGGAGGCAATAGCAGCTAATTCAACATTTAATAGATCAAAAGGATTAGCCATATCGTTGTTGGTTGGAAGTTCCAACAACTCATGAAAGACAGAGGATTCAGATCAATCAATTCTCCTCGAAGATAAATCTTACAATACCAAGGGGAGACATGATCAAGAGTATCAGGATGCAAATTAGCATAGAATTCACGAACAATAGCAGGGGAATACTGTTTAAGAGTAGCAGATCAGACAGAGAGATGCCTTTTCTCTAAGTATTCAGAGAACCCAATCTGATCATAGTAGGGATGCACATAACATTCTTCAGAAATGAAACCACGAGAGTTGAGGGTTTCTGCGGCATACCTTTCTCCATCAACCGAGAAATATGTAGGAGAGTGAGCATCGGATTCCTTGAGAACATGGACAAACTTCTTCTTTTGAGGAGCAGTCTTCCTTGTCTTCTTCTTAGGGGGTTTAGACACAGCAGGAGCAGCCTTGAGTTTGACCTTTCCACGGACCTGCCTCAGAATGTCATCAAGAGGCGTATCATCTTGATCATCAGGATTTGGTTGTTCCTGCAAGGTCTGAACACCAGGGGCAGGAGAAGCACTGAAGGGATCTTGTTGAGCAGTCCCAGAATGAATCAGAGTATTGGACTGAGGATCCAACATCAAAAAGCGTTCACCAGTGGCAACAATAGTAGACGAAAGAGGGGAACTGGAGCCAGGGGGCACTGGAATGGAGGGAAACGCGCCGGGGAAAGGGACCGAAGGAGGTGTCGGACTTCCAGAACCCGTTTGAGGTTTTTCTGTTGTCGGAACACCCGCTGTTGGATCTGTGCCGGCCGGCGGAGTCTCAACATTCTCCTGTTTTTCGTGAGGGGTATGACCTTCCTTGGTTGCAACATCAGGGTCATCAGCAAAGTAGGAGTCAACAGCGGCATTGATATCGTCTTGGGCATCTTCGAAGTGATCCTCACCGAGAGAATGCTCAGCAGCAAGATGAGCACAATAATTGAAACTTTTGACAGATTTCCCACACGAGTATTTTTGAGAAATTAAAAGAATCCCGGTCTTGATTTTATTACATGAAAATCAAGTTATGATTGCGGAGTTTGGATTAGGGATATATGTATAGGTTGTCACGTTTTTATTACTCGTGTTAAGAAACTGTGCCCCCGAAAGCGCACGGTGTCAAAAATTGCAGTAATTTATAGTAAGACTGGATCGTTCACTGGAGGATGTGCGATAGAAGCAGGGCCCACGTCATTTTATAAGATTTTCAACTCGGTTACTCGGATCAGTTTGAGAAGTTGTCTAACAACTACTTTACTGAAATTAAGCTAGTTAAGAAAGCAATTAAAGCTAGTCTACAAAACACGTAAAACTCTATTCTAGAATGCAGATGAGTTTAAGCTACAAAGCAGTTAAAGTTAGGTCTAGAAAGCAGGTAATTTACTCTATGTAAGCAGTAGAATTAAGCTAAGGAATGCTGTAAATCTAAATTATGCTATCTATGAAGCATGTTCAACGAGATGACAGAATGGACAGGGAGAAAAGAACGAAAATTGGACAAGATTAAGATAAAATACAATTAAACTTCCATTTTAATTACACAGATCTTTGCTTGGGATACTCCTGTCAGATAGCTAATTCTCATGCTCTCAGCACTGTTTTCCCTTTGACAGACAGGTACTTACAGTGTGAGTCTACATGCTCTTAAGAAAACAGATTCTAAGATACCACAGACTTACAACTGCTCCCGTCGGAGCGTGTCGTTTATCTGTGGTGGACAAGCAACACCTGACAAATCATTAGTTGAAGTGTCAAGTACTGCTATCATTCTCCCATGTCACATCCAAAGATTCTAATCAAGCCTGAACTATCCCATAACTCTCAAACCTAGAAGCAGTTCCACTACTTTCAAGACATCCGAGTGACCTCTAAAGAAATCATTTTAAAAGAAAGCGGTAAAGAAAGCATTTAAAATCCTATCACTCGGAGGTTTCAAAAGAGTTACCCTGGTAGTATAAGAAGAGCCCCCAGTCAGGATGACCGGATGTGGATCAAGAATTCTCGAATCTCAGTGAACCGCTCGCAGCGTTCACTTCCTTCCGGGTGGTTATGAGATACAAACTAATGAAACGGACTAATAAATTAGTTCGTTCCGGATGCACTCACTCGAGACTCGAAAATAGGCTTTGGCAGAAGAGGATAGCAGTTGAAAGGAACTCAACCCTATCTTAGAGAATAACCAAGGCCTGAGTGATGTTCCTCTAGAATTATCCATTACACTGTATTTGAATCCAAGTGGATCCCATCTCGGTGTAACATCCAAAACCAGATTTCCAACACACAGCAATTTTGAAAAATAATAGATTTTGAAAATCATTCCCTAAACAGGTACTAAACTCTCAATAAGAACACAGACCCTTTCACTCTAGATGAGACCTAATCGCTGACTCTGCTTCTAATTTCCCAAAATCAACCCCCGGTAGAATATGAATTAGACATAACTGAGGAATTTATCCCTTACTTAGATCCGGATTTTATAAATGAATTTTTGTTGGAAATTTAATATGAGTCATCTGATTAAAAATCAAGACTTCTATGTCCAAGGGAAGGATCCCAAAATAATATTGACCACAAAATTTACATAATAATATCATGCATACATTTATAGGAGAAGTGTAAAATTAAAATAACCCAAAATATAAGGCGGGTCTAGACAGAATGCGAAACACAAAGATGAAATAGCCGGAGATGAGAAGAGTTGGTTTGGCTAAAATATGACTGAAATAATCAGGATAACCTGGACTGCAAACATCTGCTATCCAGTTCCTAATTATTCCAGATGGAATGTTTTTAGACAGCAACAGCCTGAAATAGCAGTGATCGCTGCTATCCAGACTCTTACTATCTGTGTACTGAGAGAAAGACCTACATGTTTTCTCACTGTAGTATTATTCAAATAGTGTTGATCGACATTATTTGATAATATCACAGCTCAAAATTCAGGTTTTAAATTAAGATAAGAAAATAAAACTGTATCCGGATAGGGGTCAGCTGAGCAGCTATTATAATCCCGGATGGACGAACCGCCAAGGCTTCCACTGACCACTACCCAGACCATGCAAAATAACAATTAATAATTAATATTCAGACTACGAGCTAGTTTGTCCGTGTGGGAATACCCGCCAACATTAGTCTGATATATTTCTTACTAGCTGTTTCACACAACACGAGAAAGACAAAATAATAGAGACGAAATGAGATTCCTTGCATGAGAGACATTGGTTTCTCATGCATGGGTATGGAATTAATCCATAGTTAATGACTTAAATAATCCTTGATGCCATAATTAATTATAGTCCAGATTATCTGCTTAAGGCATCCAAGTTTGTTTATAGAAAAGTATTTTAATGAGAATTGAACAAAAATCCTTTAATCATGGTAATTATTGACCTTAATTATTGCTAATTATGATCTTTAATTATTGATTTAAGGGTTCAATTATTTAAGTGGAGAAAATGGAGAATCAAAATTTTGGCAGCATAACGCCTTATACTGCAATCTTGGGGTATTACATCTTAACCCATGGGGTTAAGATGTGAGTGATGCAATATAATAAAGGATTAGAGATCAGAAATTTGAGATTTAAAACAGATGAGGGTCCTGTCGTGATACCATAATTTGTGTCGCGAGCCTAGGCTCGCGACATAGGTATCTCGACAGGATGGCATTAGAAATTTTTGGTAGACTAAGCGTTATGTCGCCAGACTGGGGTTGTGTCGCGAGACGTGGCCTCGCACAGGAGTCTGGCGCCACAAAGCTTAACTGAAAATTTTCTAAGTGTTTGGGTCCCAGTCGCTAGAGTTGGGGATTGTGTCGCGAGACGTGGCCTCGCGACAGGATGGTCTGGCGACTGGGTTTTCAAAGATTTTAACAAGGCATAATTTCCTGTCTCGAAACAAAAGTGTGTCGCGAACCGTGGGTTTGCGACAGGGGTCTCTCGACAGAGCCAAATCACAAAAATGCAAGGGTTTTGGTTCTCAGTCGCTAAGCAAGGGTTGTGTCGCGAACCGTGGGTTCTCGACAGGAGTGCCTCGCGACTGAGGTTTTCAAAATATGAAGACAAGTGTCCCTAGGCATCCATGTCGCGAAACAACGTTCCTGTCGCTAGACGTGGCCTCGCGACAGGAAGAGGTTGGCGACATGGTGGTTCAGGACACGAGTCAGAAAAGCAAAAGTGGAACAGTAGCATGCAAACAGCGTGATCTACCCTATTTCAGATCAAAAAGTGATTCTAACCCAAAATAACCAAACAAAAATTTAAATCTACCTAGAACATGCTTGCATAAAAATGAAATAAACTGAGACAATATTTAAAATAAGCAAATCCTAATCTAGGGTTGATCACACATGAACATGAAACATTATCCATATAAATAATGAAGACAGTAAGCATAAAAACAAAGATAAAGGTCAAATGACCCAAAAATAAAGAGGAAAGCATTAAATCCATGAGTTGTGAGACCCATTTCATGGTTTTGGGACACAACTTGGTGAATATTTTCCCATTTTATTAATGGGGTTTGTTAATACCCATCATTTGGGTATTACAAACCCTAAAATCAAACTTAATAACATAAAATGAAATTGTGAACAGTGGCTACCTATGCTACTTAAACAGAAAACAACATAAAATTAAACTAAACTAAGCTAAACTATGGCTCAAATTAAATAATACAAAAAAAGAAAATAAAGCTAAACTAAGATCTACCTAGAGAGAGTTTCTCCAATCTGTCTTCAAGCAACTGAAATTCTAACTCTCGAGCACATAGGGATCACCACATATTTATAGAGGTGAAACCCTAGGCCCATGGGCCTTGGTCTGAAGCCCATTGTGTCGCAAGACATCACACACATCACAGCTGTGTCGCAGGATCACGCGATGTGGCGCGAGACGAGGCTGCATGGCGCAAGGCTTCACGACTGGGTCTTGGCTTTCTCTTGATTTCTCCTTCTGTGGCGCGAGACACCTCCCTGTCGCGAGGCCATGTATCGCGACACGGGTGGCTAGCGACAGGGTTCTTTCTCCATCTGCGAGTTGTGGCGCGGAACCTTCGTGTGTTGCTAGACCATGCTTCGCACCATGAGTCTAGCGACAGGGTATTCCAGGACTGGCTTTCTCTTCAGTTTGGAGTGTTGTGTCGCCAGAGTGCCCCCAGTCGCGAGGTCATGTCTCGTGACAGGGCACAGTCTCGCGACTGGCTCGCCTTACTGGGCCTGGTGGGCCAAAACATGTATTTTTGTGGGCTTTTTCTTTCTTTTCCCATCTTTTTGTATTTTGTGGGCCTATTTTATTCTTTTACCCATCTTTTTCATTCCTTTTTCTTTTCTTTTCTTTTTCTCATGTTTTTGGATTTTTCTAACATAAATATGTAATAAAATTACATATTTATGCATTTTTCATACCAGCTTATTATTTTTGTAAATATGCATAAATCAGTCTAATTTAACTGCTTTCTTATTTAATATAAGACCGGAATGCGATCAAATGCCCGTTTCAGACACGGAAATGGATTGAAAATAATGGACATTTCTGGCCATTATCAATAATCAGTATCGTCCATGGCTAGGGAGTGACATCAAGAACCTCATCAGGATGCAAAGACGAGCTGGATTTTGAGGCCATTTTCGAGATTTCAAAATTTGAAATGAAAAGTACAGGAAAGAATTGCAGCGCCGAAGAGGAATGAGGGGAGACGGTTTTGGAAGGAGGTTGCAGAGTAATGATGATGGAGGGGAAACCGTCTCAATCGGTTTAAACAAGATCCCCTGGGTCTGGGCCTGATAAGTAATTTTTCTCAAGAAAAGCACCGGCCCCAAACGAACGAGCCCATTAGTGAGAGAAACAGAGGCCCAAGCTGTGCCTCAATAGTTCGAACCTAGAAAAATCCAAGTTTTTTGTCAGGATGTCAGCGAGTTGTTCCAATGACGCAAAGTGCTGAATTTTACAAAGGCCATCTTCAACCAAATTTTGAATGAAGTGGAAGCGAATGTCAATATGTTTGCTTCGATTATGCTCTACCGGATTCTTGGAGATGTTGATAGCACTGGTATTGTGACAGTGAATAAGAAAATTGATAATGGCCAAAAATGACCATTATTTTCAATCCATTTCCGTGTCTTAAACGGGCATTTGATCGCATTCCGGTCTTACATTAAGTAAGAAAGCAGTCGAATTGGACTGATTTATGCATAATTGTAAAAATAATAAGCTGGTGTGAAAAAGGACATAAATATGTAATTTTATTACATATTTATGTTAGAAAAATCCAAAAACATGAGAAAAAGAAAAGGAAACAAAAAGATGGGAAAAAGATAGAAAAGCCCACAAAAAGAATATTTTCGGCCCATCTGGCCCAATCCAGCAGGCCCAGGAAGACCTTTGTCGCGGAAGCCCTTGGCGCGATGCAGTGTTCCGCGACAAAGGCATATTCCGCGACCAACTGGCCCCAAATGAAGAGGAGACCAGCCAAGCCCCTGGCGCGAAAGCCCTTGTCGCGATAGCATGACTCCGCGACAAAGGCCCATTCCGCGACCAAGATGTACAAATAGAGACACAAGACCCAGTCGAGAAGCCTTGCCACATGCAGTGTGTTCCGCGACCAACTTGATGTTCCGAGACAAAGCTGTGATGTGTGTGATGTCTTAAGACACAATGGGCTAGAATCAAGGCCCATGGGCTTAGGGTTGCACTTCTATAAATATGAGGTGTCTCCCATGAGCTTAGGGTTGTTGTTGGATGGTTGGAAGTTTGAAATTTAGGAGTTCTTGAAGGCAAGCTTAGGAGTTCTTCCTTAGGTAGAGTAGTTTAGGTTTATTTTTATGTATTATTTAATTTTTGCATTTAGTTTAGTTTAGATTAGTGTTTTACTGTTCACAGTACTTAGATAGCCATTTTCATACTATGTTTTGTTTTCTAAACTCTTGTTTTAGGGTTTGTAACACCCAAACCATGGGTATTAACAACACCCCTTCAATAATATGGGAAAACATTCATCATTTGTGTCCCAAATCATGAAATGGGTCTCACACCCCATGGATTTGTGCTTTCTTTTTCATTTTGGGGTCATGTGACCCCCATTTCTGTTATTTTCATGTTTACTGTGAGCATATTATGGATAATGTTGTGTGAATGTGTGACCAAACCCTAGATTAGGATTCCTGCTTTATTTTAATATCCTGCTCAGTCTTGTTATTTTTGTTTAAGCATGTTCTTCCTTATTTTGAATGTTTCTTGCTTATTTTTAGCTTAGGATAGCTTTTTGATCTGAAATAGGGTGAGATCACGCTGTTTGCATGCCACTGTTCATTTCTGCTTTTTCTGACTTTTGTCCTGAACCACCTTGGGCGCCAACCGCCTTCTGGCGCGGAGCCACGTTCCGCGACAGAATGGCTGTTCCGCGACCAAGGTGCTTCAAGACACTTGTCTCTATAATTTAAAACCCTTTGTCGCGGAATACCTTGTCGCGGAGCCACGTTCCGCGACAAAACTATCCATGCATAGCGACAAAGGAGCCAAACTCTTGCATTTTGTCTTCATGGTTTCTTGTCGCGGAATCATCTTGTCGCGGAGCCACGTTCCGCGACAAAATCCCATTCCGAGACAGAAAAATTATGCCAAGTTCTTTGATCTTTGAACACCCTGTCGCGGAACACCTTGTCGCGGAACCACGTTCCGCGACAAAATCTCCATGCATAGCGACAGGGGTTCAAATGCCTTAGAATTTTATTAAAACACTTTGTCGCGATGTCACCCTTGTCGCGGAGCCACGTTCCGCGACAAACCCTTGCATAGCGACAAAGAGGCGTTATGCTGCCAAAAATTCTAAAAACTTGTCGGGATGTCCATGTCGCGGATCTCGGTCCGCGACAACATTTATGATATAGCGACAAGGTTCCTCTCTCTCTATTTGATCTCAAACAAATTTCATTCCCTCCCTATTTTATATTGCAACACTCACATCATAGCCCCACGGGTTAGGATGTAACATTCTGGAATTGCAATATAGGGTGTTATGCTGCCCAAATTTTGATTCTCCATTTGCATCACTTAACTGATTGAACCCTTGACTCATCAATGATTAAAGATTGAGATTAGCAATAATCAAGCTTCAATGATCATCATGATTAAAGGACCTTTGTTCAATTGCCATTAAAACATTCTTGTATAAACAAAATCCTAATGGCTTAAACAGATAATCTGGACTGTAATTAATTATGGTAGGAAGGATTATTTAAGACCATTACATGTGGACCCAATCCACAACCTTGCATGAGAAACCAATGTCTCTCATACAATGGATCTTCTTTTGCTTCTTATTTATTTTGTCTTTGTGTGTGTTGTGTGGAACCATTAGTAAAGAATACATCAGAATAATGTTGGCGGGTCCTCCCTCATGGATAACTAGCTCGTATTCTGGGTATTAGTTACTCATTGTTATTTTGCATGGTCTGAATGGCTGTCAGTGGAAGCCTTGGCGGTTCGCCCATCCGGGGTTATAATAGCTGCTCGACTGACTTCCATCCAGATACAGTTTTATTTTTATCATCTTAATTTCCAAACCCAAATTTCAATCTGTAGTGGGAATCAGTTGGCATCAGTCAATGCCAACTAATGATCATTATAGAAGGGAAGCATGTAGGTTTTTATCCGAATTCACAGACAGTGGAGGCCCAACTGGTGTTGACACCACCATTACAGGGTCTAAACTGTCTAAATTCGCTCCACCCGAGTGATTGGGAAATTGGACAGTAGATGTTTACAGTCCACCCGATTACTCTGCCCTTACTTTGGTATCTTGACCATTCCATTCTGTGTTTCACCTTCTGTCTAGACCCGCTTCTGTATTTTGGGTCAATTAATTTTACACTTCCATATATCCTTATGCATGATAATATTATGTACTGTTGTGGTCTGTAATTATTTTGGGATCCTTCCCTTGGACAATAGAAGTCTAGATCTTAAACAGATATTGCTTTATAAACTCCCAACAAAAACCTCTTTATAAAATCCGGATCTGAGTAAGGGATAAATTCTTCAGTTATGACTAATTCATATTCTATCAAGGGTTATATTTTGGGAATTAAGAAGCAGATTCAGCGATTAGGTCTCGTCTAGACTGAAAGGGTCTGTGTTTTAACTGAGAGTCTAGTACCTGACAGGGAATGATTTTCAAATCCATTATTTTCCAAAATTGCTGGTTGATGGAAATGTAAGATTAGGTGCTACACCGAGATGGGGTCCACTTGTATTCAAATACAGTGTAGTAAATAATCTTAGAGGAACATCATTCAGGCCTTGGTTATTTTCCAAGATAGGGTTGAGTTTTCTTTCAACTGCTATCTTCTTCTGCCAAAGCCTACTTTTGAGTCCTTAGTGAGTGCATCCGGAACGAACTAATTTATTAGGTTGTTTCATTAGTTTGTATCTCATAATCACCCGGAAGAAAGTGAACACATTATTGGTCCACTGAGAGCCGGGAATTCTTGATCCATACTCCTTCATTCTGATGGGGAGCTGTCTTTTACTACCAGGGTCAGATTTTCAAAACCTCCGAGTGATAGGATTTTAAATGCTTTCTTTACCGCTTTCTTTTAACCGCTTTCATTAGAGGTCACTCGGTTGTAGTGAGAGTTGTGTAACTGCTACTAGGATTGACAGTTAAGGGATAGTTTAGGGCTTGATTCAAATCTTTGGGTGTGACATGGGAGAATGATAGTGGTACTTGGCATTTCAATAAATGATGTGTCGGGTGTTGCTTATCCACCACAGATGAAGTAACATACCCAGGCCAGGGCAGTTACGAATCTGTGGTATCTTAGAATTTGCAGTCTTAAGAACATGTAAACTCATATTGCAAGTACCTGTCTGCTAAAGGGAAAGCCTTGTTGAGAGCATGAGAATTAGCTATCTGAAAGAATTATCCCAAACAAAGATCTGTGTATAAAAACGGAAGTTTAATATTGCTGTATCTTGCTCTTGTCCAATTTTCATTCTTTTCTTCCTGTCCTTTCTGTCCACGTTGTGACTCAACCTCACGGTTGGCACAATGCTCCTTTTCCCTGCTTCCGTAGATAATGTTTACCGCATTCTTAGAATAATTCTTATCCGCTTTCTAGAATAGATTTATTTGCTTTGCAGATTAATTTAACTGCTTTCTAGATCTAAATTACATTCATGTCAGTAGTTATTAATCACCCTTCAAACCTATTGAGCAATACGAATGGAAAATCTAGTAAAACGACGTGGGACCTGCTTCTATCGCACATCCTCCAGTGAACGATCCGGTCTTACTATAAATTACTGCAATTTTTGACACCGTGCGCTTTCGGGCCACAGTTTCTCAAACACGAGCAATAAAAACATGACTACTTATAAACATATCCCTAATCACAACTCCGCCATTATAAATTGGTTTCATTAAATAAAATCTAAACCAGGACCATGATTTTTCGGAAAATACTCATGTAGTGGGAACTTGCCAAAAGTTTCATGGCAGGAACTCTCATGGCAAGAATTGATGAGAAGCATCATGGCATACTTGCCGGGGATCCTCAGTGTGACAGGCTGAAGGTCAACCTATCCCGGCTATGCCATGAGATTTGTCAACATTTCATGACAGGGAGGACCACAGCGCCATTTGAAATTAAAGCACCACACTTGAGTAATAAAAAAGACTAATAATCTGGATATATCCCTAAACCCTTTCCCGTGAATCATAACTCTTTTCATGTAATAAATCTAACCTGGTATATTTTTAAGAAAATGCTCGTGGGACGGAAATTGTCAAAAGTTTCATGGCGCCGTTGCCGGGGAGGATGCAGCGCCGTTTTATTTAGAGAATTACATTCCTCATTGCTCCTAGAGTAGTTTATACATATAAATATAAATATTCACCTTCAGAACCACTTCTAACCTGGGGATTGTACAGGTACTGTCATTATTGAAGCCGTTGTTCTATGCAAAGGAGGAAGCAGACGCCAGCCGAGATCCCGTTTAATTCCGAGATAGAAAAGACAGCTCGACGTCTTAGGGCGGAGACTAAACGAAGAAGGGAACGGGAACGACAGGCATTACTTCCGCCAAACACCAGCAGCGATATCTCCGAAATGGCAAACCCTGACATCCCACCAATCATTCAACCCAATCCCCCACTTCACAACATTGAGGAAGACCCCGAAGATGCTGATCATGATGATTTGGATGATCCCCCTCCCCAGATCATACAAGGAGGTGGGAATCCACCAAACATGGAGCAGCAGCACTTCGAGGCACCTCCTCCCAACCCAAACCAAAACCCACCAAACCACCAAAACCAACCAAATCAGCAAAATTTCCCAAACCAACAGAATCAGCAATACCACAACCCCCATCAGAATCCCCCGAATCCGAATGATTTCAATGATCCGAGGAACTATTTCATGCCTCAGAACTACTACCCACAGCAGTACCAAGGCGGGCCTGAGAACAATCATCAAGCAGCAGCTGCTGCTGATTACATGCAGCCGATTTTAGAGCCATATCTGAACATTCCTGGACAAGCTCCATTCTTAGCCAGGAACTTCGAACTGAAACCGGCCCTAATCAATCTAGTCCAGAGCAACCAGTTTGCCGGAGCAAGTCATGAAGATCCCCATGATCACCTGCAAACCTTCCTAGAATTGTGTGACACGATCAAGAATCGTGATGTACCCGCGAACACTATTCGACTAAGGCTATTTCCCTTCTCTCTGACAAGCGGAGCACGAACATGGTACAAGTCACTGCCCGTAAATCAGAAGTCTACATGGGAAGATGTGATCAGAAACTTCCTAGCAAAATACTTCCCGGAGTCCAAGGTGGATGAATGCCGCTCCAAAATTGCGGAATTCAAGATGAAACCAGACGAGTCCTTGTATGATGCAAAGGAAAGATTCTTCAACCTACTCAGAAAGTGTCCTCAACATGGCTTCCATGACTGGGAGAGACTAAGAAAGTTCTACAGTGGTCTGACCCCAGCATGGAAATCCATGCTTGATGCTGCCGGTGGTCAACATTTGCTCTACATACCAATGGACCAAGCCTGGGCAAAGATTGAGGCCATGAGTGTAAACCGTTCTGTTCTAACTGATGATGGTAATCTCACTCCCCCTCGTAGTTTATGTGCTGTAGGTACAGTAGAGAAGTCAGACATTGAAAAGCTTCAAGAGCAAGTGGCAGCGTTGACTGTAAATCAAGGAGTTGGAAGTTCTGCGCAGGGACAGCAAACTGATGTGATCTGTGGACTGTGTCAAGGTGCTCATGCAACTGACACATGCGAGCAAGTCACAGCAGAGAGCTGTAACTATGCAGGAGCTTTTCCAAATAGGCACCCGAACTTGTCTTATTCAAACAACAACGCCTTGAACTCACATCTCTTGAACAAGCCACAGCAACAACAGTTCAACCCTCAGCAGAATCAGGGATTCAATCAGAACAGGGGCCAACATTTCCAGAATCCAGGTTTCCAACCTCAAATCCAGCAGAGGCCGCCTCAGAATTTCCAGAACTTTCAGCCTAATCAGAATTTCCAGCCTCAGTTTGTCCCAAACCAAGGCCAGTGGAATCAAAACCAGCAGCAAAATCAGAATCAGAATCAAAAGCCCCCTTCAAGGCTTGAGAATCTGATGACTGATTTCATCACTAGTCAGAAAGAGATCAACAATCAACTGCAGGCCTCCATCAGAAATGTGGAGACCCAAGTTACACAGATGGCTAATGAGATGCAGAAAAGGGACAAAGGAACGTTGCCAAGCACTGCGGAAAAGAACCCGCAATGCAAGGCAATAACCTTGAAATCTGGGAGAGTACTAGCTGGACCAAAGGGAGCAAACACTGGAGCAGAATTTGAAGAGGATGATATTGTTGACAATGCTGGTAAGAAAGCTGATAATGGGAACGAAGCAGAAAAAGAGACAGCCGAATTGCAGACTGAAGCTGCGCCCGAAACGGCTGAACCAGATAAGGGTACAGGTGAAGGAAAAAGGCAGGTTGAGCAGGAAGAGGTAATTATTCTCAACAGCACATGCAGTGCCATTGTTCAGAGGAGAATGCCTGAAAAGAAAGAGGACCCCGGATGTTGCACACTTCCAGTACAATTCGGAAAGGCCAAAGTGAGTATGGGGCTTTGTGATTTAGGATCAAGCATCAATGTGATGCCACTAGCTATGGCTGTTCGCCTGAAGCTTGGAGAAATTCAACCGGTCAAGATGAGACTGCAACTTGCAGACAGATCGATCACTCAGCCCGTAGGAATCCTCAAGGATGTTGTGGTCAAAACCGGGCAGGTTCTTTTCCCGGTCGACTTCATCGTCCTCGACATTGAAGAGGATTCTGAAATGCCGCTTATCCTTGGACGCCCATTTCTAGCCACTGGTGGTGCACTGATTGACGCCAAATCCGGCAAAGTCACCTTAAGGGTCGATGGCGAGGAGATCATTTTTGATATGGAGAAATTGCAGAAATTTCCGAATGACAATTCTTGTTTTTCATTTGAAAATGTAATAGTTAGGGAAGAGCTTGACTCTGAACATGATTGTGAAATGATGCTGGATGAATCATCAAAGCAGGTACTGAAGCCTGCTGGCGTGGAGCACAAAGGATGCAAAGCCGTTCACTTCGCCGATCCCGAAACAGGGGATTTGGAGGAATTTGATGGCATGGACTTCCATGAGGACGCCAATCAAGAAGAGGAAGAGGATCCTGTACTGATGCAGGATCCCGAAGGTAAATCTGTTCTCCCACTACCCATTTCTCGCAAACTACTCCCTTCCGTTGAATGTCCACCAGAGCTTGAACTTAAAACATTACCCGATCATCTCAAGTACGCGTTTCTCGCAGAACATAAAAAGTTACCCGTGATTGTTTCGGCTAAGCTCTCTCAAGAGCAAGAAAATGCTCTGGTGGTCGTTCTTAAGAAACATGTACATGCAATAGGTTGGACCATTTCTGATATAAAAGGAATAAGCCCTTCTATTTGCATGCACAGGATTCTAATGGAAGAAGAGTTTAAACCCTCCCGTCAACCTCAGAGGCGATTGAACCCCCTTATGCAGGAAGTGGTAAGGAAAGAAGTTATCAAGCTCTTAGATGCTGGTATAATCTACCCTATCTCTGATAGCAAATGGGTTAGCCCAGTGCAGGTCGTACCCAAACGAGGAGGGATGTGCATAACCAAGAATGAGCAAGGAGAAGAGGTTGCAACCAGGCCAGTGACCGGATGGAGAGTTTGTATCGACTACCGGAAGCTGAATGAGGCCACACGCAAGGACCATTTTCCATTGCCATTCATTGATCAGATGCTTGAGAGGTTGGCAGGGAGAGAGTTTTATTGCTTTTTGGATGGTTATTCTGGTTATAATCAGATTGTTATTTCTAGTGAAGACCATGATAAAACCACTTTTACTTGCCCGTACGGCACTTTTGCCTATCGACGGATGCCTTTTGGTTTGTGCAATGCACCTGCTACTTTTCAAAGATGCATGATGTCTATTTTCTCTGAATTTATCGAAAAATGCATTGAGGTCTTCATGGATGACTTCTCTGTATATGGAGATACGTTCGAAGATTGTTTGACTAATCTTGCTAAGATTTTAAAGAGGTGTGAGGACACTAACTTGGTTTTAAATTGGGAAAAATGCCATTTTATGGTCACTGAGGGCATAGTGTTAGGTCATCGCATTTCTCGTGCAGGCATTGAAGTTGATCCAGCCAAAGTTTCCATCATTTCAAATCTCCCTCTCCCTAACTCGATCAAATCAGTTAGGAGCTTCTTAGGGCATGCCGGTTTTTACCGGCGATTCATTAAGGATTTCTCTAAAATTGCCAAGCCGCTCACTAATCTGCTTTGTAAAGAAAATCCTTTCTTAATAAATGAAGCGTGTGTCCAAGCCTTTGACACGCTCAAGAAGATGTTGGTTTCTGCACCGATAGTGCAACCACCCGATTGGTCAATACCTTTCGAGGTAATGTGCGATGCTAGCGGTCTCGCCGTAGGCGCAGTTCTTGGACAACATAAGGATGGGAGACACTGCGTAATTCATTACGCAAGTCATGCCCTGAATGAGGCCCAAGTTAACTACACCACAACGGAAAAAGAAATGTATGCTGTAGTCTTCGCGTTTGACAAGTTCAGACAGTACCTGATAGGTACAAAGACCATAGTATACACTGATCATACAGCATTGAGATACTTGTTTAGCAAACAAGATACAAAGCCTCGATTAATCAGGTGGGTACTTCTGTTGCAAGAATTCGACATCATAATAAAAGATAGGCGAGGTCGAGATAATGGTGCTGCTGACCACTTATCTCGATTAGATAATGATAAAAAGGAAAAAGCCGTCAATGAGGATTTCCCGGACGAACAGTTGTTCGCGTTGCATCTGCATAATCAAGCTTGTCCATGGTTTTCCGACATCGCTAACTTCTTGGCATGCGGAGTAACCCCACAGTTTTCGAACTATCATCAGAGGAATAAGTTCAAACGAGATGTATTAAGTTACTTCTGGGAAGAACCTTATCTCTTCAAACACTGCCCTGATTTAATAATCAGGCGATGTGTGACCGAGCATGAAGCTTATCAAATTGTCAGAAAATGCCATGAATCAGAATATGGAGGTCACCATGGTCCCGCTCGAACGGCCCACAAGGTCCTCGAATGTGGATTTTATTGGCCTCACATCTATGAGGATTGCAGGACATTTGTTAAGGGCTGTGACAGATGCCAAAGACTAGGAAACATCTCCAAGAGAGATGAGATGCCTCAAAAGGGGATTCTCACACTTGAGATCTTTGATGTATGGGGCATTGACTTCATGGGACCGTTTCCACCATCTGGTGGAAACTACTATATCTTGGTAGCTGTCGATTACGTATCCAAATGGGTCGAGGCTGTCGCATTACCGACCAATGATGGTAGCCAAGTCATCAAGTTCCTCAAGAACAACATTTTCAGTCGATTTGGCGTACCTAGGGTGGTGATATCTGATGGAGGAACACACTTTATTAATAAAGCTTTTGAAACTTTAATGAGTAAAAATGGGATCCTCCATAAGATAGGCACGCCTTACCATCCTCAGACTAGTGGTCAAGTCGAAGTATCCAATCGCGAAATCAAACACATACTCGAAGCCACTGTCGGGATAACCCGTAAGGATTGGGCACGTAAGCTCAATGATGCTCTATGGGCATACCGCACAGCATATAAGACTCCCATCGGGATGTCTCCATACAGGCTGGTCTTCGGAAAAGCCTGTCATTTGCCTGTAGAGCTAGAGCATAAAGCTTACTGGGCCGTTAAAACACTTAACTTCGATCCGAAAGTTGCTCAGAGCAAACGTAAGTTGGACCTCAATGAAATTGAGGAAATACGAGCGCAAGCTTATGAAAGCTCTCGAATTTACAAGGAGCGGACCCAGAAGTTGCACGATCGCCGGATCAAACCTAAGTATTTTTATGTTGGTCAACATGTGTTATTGTTCAATACTAGGTTGAAGCTGTTCCCCGGAAAGCTCAAATCTAGATGGGAAGGACCACATGAAGTACTAGAGGTGTTCAAAAATGGAGCTGTCAGGATTCGAACTGGCAGGGGCGATATAGTGGTGAATGGACAGCGATTGAAAGAGTACCTCGGACAGTTCGATCCGGAGAAAGAAAGCCAAGCAGTGGCAGACCCGGCTTACACTCAATAAGAAACAGCATTTAAAAATACAAAAATTTCAGTTTATATATATATATATATATATATATATATAATAGTATATATTTACAGTATTTATTTTATGGCAAGCAAGTACCCAAAGATCAATTAAACATTTAGAGTACTAAGACTCTAAATGTGAGGATGTTGATATTTGGAGAAAATCTAATGCGTCTTATCTGTCTGTCTTGCAGAAGTTCGGAACCACCAAAAAGAGGAGCAGATAACAGTAACATGGAAAACCAGGTTCTTGGTTGGATTAGTTCTATAAATCTGAGAAAATGTTCTCGGGAATTGAAGAAATTCAAGACCCGAAACAAAATTCACAGATAAAATGGAGCTGACCCAACCTAATTTTATGCAAGTGGATTATTTAATTTTTAGCCCAGCATTTTGAATTTACTTGGACTGAATTTATTTAGCCCAGATCAAATAAAATGGACGCAGGCCCAATACCACACTCGGGCCCAGTCCAAGAAAATTTGAAAATTCAAAATCCTTTATCACGGAAGGACCTTTGTCGCGATGTCATGCATCGCGACCAGGCCCTACTCCGCGACAAACTCCCTTATTCCTTCTTAACCCTTCCCCACATCTTGTCGCGATGCATCTTGTCGCGGAACATGACTCCGCGACCAAGCCCTGCTCCGCGACATGACCTGCGTTGACTGTCTCCATACTGAACTTTGTCGCGATGACCTTGTCGCGGAGCATGACTCCGCGACCAACCCTCAACTCCGCGACCACTCTAATGTCGCTATGCTTTGTCGCGGAACTGTGTTCCGCGACAAAGTCTCGGATTCCGCGACAAAAGTTCAAGTATTTATACCCCCCCCCCCACCCCCTCCAGTTTCTTTTCACCTTCCTCCTGTCATTTCAACTTCTTTCAGTTTCTCCATCTTCCTTTCCCCCATTTTTCTCTCATCCGAACGAACACCACGTGTTCTTCGCACTCTTGCACGCCATTTCTAAGGGAAACTATGGACCGATTTCATGGACCCCTCCCAATCCTTGGACCCGTGCCTAGACCCGAGCCAAGGAGGAGAGGGTAAACCCTATTTTCACCATGGACATAGCCCCCTTCGGACCCGTTCTTTTTGTTTTGTCTCGTTTTGTTTTTCATTTTGTTGTGTTCGTGGTGTGGTGTTGTTAGTGTGCACGTCTAACTTCAGATTTTTAGAGGTTTTGAGTGCTCTCGATTTTGAGCACCATTTTGAAGTTTTTGAGAACCTGTTTTGAAAACTGACTAAGGGTGTAAAACTGTTAATGGATAAGATTTTTGAAATTTAAAACTGGAAAGAACAAACTGATGAACATTTGGGTATTGTTTTGAATATCTTGATGTTATTGGTTTGATTGATCCTGATGTGATGTGCACAGTGTGGGTGGTGTAATAAAGATGGAAGATCTTTTTGGGCACATTTGTTCTCATGTTAGAAATCTCATGGGAATAAATGTTTGTTTGTTTATGGAACATAGTACAAACACCCAATAGGAAGCTTCCACTTTTAATAAAAGCAACCTTTTAGAAAAAGACAAAAAGAGTTATTTTGTTTAATGTTTGACTTGAGTTTTTGTTCCCAATGGAACACTTGTGTGAGTAAGATAGCAGTATTTTGTCACCCAATTGCTATCCTTTTCAAAAATCCAAAATGGGACCACTCACATCCCACTCTTATTAAATAAAACAAGTCAACCATTTTTAAAAATTAAAAATAGTGTTTGCAAATTTTTGGATGCTTTAACTGTCCAAACAGTCCAAGCTATTCAGAAACAGCAAATCCGTTCCGCCACGTCTCCATTGCACATTCCAATATTCGAGCATTCCATTTCCATCTATCCATCTCATTTCACTTCCAACAAGTGTCTCGGACTTGTTTAATAAAACCGAAAACTTTTGGGCCCTATGGCCCATTAAAAAGATTTTAGGCCCAATGGCCAATTTTATTTTGGGCTTTTTAGCCCATTTAAAACCAAATATTATTTACATGTGCTTTAAATTAAAATTCAAGTCAGAAATTTGATAATCTCACATCTAGAGCAAAGCTCTAAATGTGAGGATGTTGGTTTCTAAACTTGAATAATTTCCAAAATTAGATAAAAATTGGATTCATTATTTCCATCTTTTCAGGGACAATCTTCCAAACCCAGACCCTGCACTCGAAGAAACCCATCTGCTGGACTTACCCCTCGAACTCCTGGGTGAAATCCTCTCTCGTGTAGGAGAGAATGACATCAGTGAAGCCTTCAAGGCACAGCAAACCTGCAAGAAATTCAGGGATGCCGGGAACCTCTCCATCGTCTACAAACGATGCGAGGTCAACTCATCCACTATAAAGAGAGGGCGGGAGTACTATCGTTGGGAGAAGCGGAGATTCCTTCGGATATGCGACCAGGCTGGAAACCATAATCTCCAAATCATTCCAGCAATGTTGGCATTTGCAGAGGGGAATGAAGAGCAAGCCTATGAACTGCTACGCCGGGGGATTGAGGACAATCATAAAGCGACGATCTTTGCCTACGGGTTGATGCTCATGAGCAAGGAGAACACAGGGCAGGTCGAGCAGGGAATCAGGATGATTGACAGGATAGTGACAAGTTGGTCAGTCTTCCAAGACACATCCGTCAATGTCCTCGAATGGATGTTTGACCAACCAGACACCCCATTCCTATGGGCTGATCAGGACGGCAGAGTTTACTGTCCCCGGGATCACGAGGCCATAACAGATCCCAATGATTGGTGTTTGCGGTGTGAGCTATCCAGCTATCTCCACTGGGCTAGGTACATGTTCTGAAGAAGGAAGGATGAATCCGGTTTTACCCTGCTTTATTTTATTTCCAGTCTAGTAGTAGCATTTGCAAGGGATTTCCTCCTTTTGTGTGTGCAGGTTCGTATTAACTGCACGAGAATCCCTTGCCTCGGATGTATTTATTTGCTTTCCCTAAAATTGGAACTCAACTTTTGAGACCACTGAACAACTCTTTACTGCTTTCCTTTGAAAAGATGTCTGCACAGTCCGAGATGAATAAGTGACTGTCAGACCAAAAATATGCGGTTGACATACTCAGTATGTCAGCAGTGCCTCTTTACTGCTTTCAATTAAATAACCAGCAAAAATATGCATAAACTTGCTCTAAATTCACAGGTTGAATTTAGGCTTATGATTAAATTTTCAGACTTTCAAATTGGGATAATATAATTGAGAACATGCATGACATGAATTCCTGAGGTTTTGAGCTATAAAAATTTAATGATGCGATCAGCTTATTGGGTAATAAATCTGCATGTTAGAGATCTCGATTGAATAAATTGTTAGAATTAAGCTTTGATTGAATCTGCGAATATTGTATGACATGAATCAACCCAACCTCGTGAGATTTGAGCCATGAGTCACTTTTACTCATTCGTTTTTCTTTGATGTGTGAATCATTTTGATTAAAGGAAACTAGAACTTGCGATTGGAACCGATTCAAGACCATGCCATATTCCCGAAATCGAGCATATGATCGAGGCACTTAGAAAAACCAAAATTTTTGGCCTTCGTTTGAAATCCAAACCCAAAAATATTTTCCCTTTAGGATTAACCAATTTGAGCCTATAAGCCTAATTTTTCTTTGAAACCCTCTATATTATTCCTAGCCTTACAAAAAGACCAAGAAATTCAAACCCAAGTGTGCAAGGATGAATTCTATCAAAGGCATTAAGTTTGTGATCATCAGAAAACGTACTAATCGGTATTCCATGAACCGATTCAGCAAAAAAAAAAAAAAAAAAAAAAAAAAAGTTGAATTTCATTCAACATCAATAAATTGCAAATGACAAAGCAAATTAGACATAGTCTAATGTCAATGCAATGTGAAAAGAGAAAAGCAAAAGAAAGAGAGAAAAATTGATGATCATAAATTTTAATAAAAATGCCAAGTTATGATAGAATTAATTCTTGCCACTTCTTAGCCCAATAATTTCCCTTTCCTACCTACTGTTACAACCGTACGCCCCGTTATAACCCTCGAATAAGACCTCGTGATCTCGATTTGAAGAAATGAGCCGGTGGCGAGTTGGTCTGATTGCAAGCTTATGGGAGAATTTAATTAAATTTGATTTTGAGCGTTCATGATTAAAACCCCAATTGAGAGTGAGTGAATTTCCCGATTCTCCTATAAGTGAGGCCTCTTCTCATTACATATGTTCGTGTCATACCTTGATTCTAATTTTTAATCTTTGCATCTTTCAAAGCATGATATTCATGAAGGATCGATAATAATGTTTGATTTGTAGGCCCGATATAGTGAGCAAGTATCATTTCATTAAACACTGCAATCAAGGGAATTCAATACTTGTAGTTTTGATTGTCTTATCCCAATCTAAAAGGAATGATATTTATGAAGCCACGAAAATGAATTGAATATGTAGAGTCCGTGTTCCTAGGAACATTGACTCTGACTGCTCGGGGACGATCAGTATTAAATGTGAGGATGTTGATAATGGCCAAAAATGACCATTATTTTCAATCCATTTCCGTGTCTTAAACGGGCATTTGATCGCATTCCGGTCTTACATTAAGTAAGAAAGCAGTCGAATTGGACTGATTTATGCATAATTGTAAAAATAATAAGCTGGTGCGAAAAAGGACATAAATATGTAATTTTATTACATATTTATGTTAGAAAAATCCAAAAACATGAGAAAAAGAAAAGGAAACAAAAAGATGGGAAAAAGATAGAAAAGCCCACAAAAAGAATATTTTCGGCCCATCTGGCCCAATCCAGCAGGCCCAGGAAGACCTTTGTCGCGGAAGCCCTTGGCGCGATGCAGTGTTCCGCGACAAAGGCATATTCCGCGACCAACTGGCCCCAAATGAAGAGGAGACCAGCCAAGCCCCTGGCGCGAAAGCCCTTGTCGCGATAGCATGACTCCGCGACAAAGGCCCATTCCGCGACCAAGATGCACAAATAGAGACACAAGACCCAGTCGAGAAGCCTTGCCACATGCAGTGTGTTCCGCGACCAACTTGATGTTCCGAGACAAAGCTGTGATGTGTGTGATGTCTTAAGACACAATGGGCTAGAATCAAGGCCCATGGGCTTAGGGTTGCACTTCTATAAATATGAGGTGTCTCCCATGAGCTTAGGGTTGTTGTTGGATGGTTGGAAGTTTGAAATTTAGGAGTTCTTGAAGGCAAGCTTAGGAGTTCTTCCTTAGGTAGAGTAGTTTAGGTTTATTTTTATGTATTATTTAATTTTTGCATTTAGTTTAGTTTAGATTAGTGTTTTACTGTTCACAGTACTTAGATAGCCATTTTCATACTATGTTTTGTTTTCTAAACTCTTGTTTTAGGGTTTGTAACACCCAAACCATGGGTATTAACAACACCCCTTCAATAATATGGGAAAACATTCATCATTTGTGTCCCAAATCATGAAATGGGTCTCACACCCCATGGATTTGTGCTTTCTTTTTCATTTTGGGGTCATGTGACCCCCATTTCTGTTATTTTCATGTTTACTGTGAGCATATTATGGATAATGTTGTGTGAATGTGTGACCAAACCCTAGATTAGGATTCCTGCTTTATTTTAATATCCTGCTCAGTCTTGTTATTTTTGTTTAAGCATGTTCTTCCTTATTTTGAATGTTTCTTGCTTATTTTTAGCTTAGGATAGCTTTTTGATCTGAAATAGGGTGAGATCACGCTGTTTGCATGCCACTGTTCATTTCTGCTTTTTCTGACTTTTGTCCTGAACCACCTTGGGAGCCAACCGCCTTCTGGCGCGGAGCCACGTTCCGCGACAGAATGGCTGTTCCGCGACCAAGGTGCTTCAAGACACTTGTCTCTATAATTTAAAACCCTTTGTCACGGAATACCTTGTCGCGGAGCCACGTTCCGCGACAAAACTATCCATGCATAGCGACAAAGGAGCCAAACTCTTGCATTTTGTCTTCATGGTTTCTTGTCGCGGAATCATCTTGTCGCGGAGCCACGTTCCGCGACAAAATCCCATTCCGAGACAGAAAAATTATGCCAAGTTCTTTGATCTTTGAACACCCTGTCGCGGAACACCTTGTCGCGGAACCACGTTCCGCGACAAAATCTCCATGCATAGCGACAGGGGTTCAAATGCCTTAGAATTTTATTAAAACACTTTGTCGCGATGTCACCCTTGTCGCGGAGCCACGTTCCGCGACAAACCCTTGCATAGCGACAAAGAGGCGTTATGCTGCCAAAAATTCTAAAAACTTGTCGGGATGTCCATGTCGCGGATCTCGGTCCGCGACAACATTTATGATATAGCGACAAGGTTCCTCTCTCTCTATTTGATCTCAAACAAATTTCATTCCCTCCCTATTTTATATTGCAACACTCACATCATAGCCCCACGGGTTAGGATGTAACATTCTGGAATTGCAATATAGGGTGTTATGCTGCCCAAATTTTGATTCTCCATTTGCATCACTTAACTGATTGAACCCTTGACTCATCAATGATTAAAGATTGAGATTAGCAATAATCAAGCTTCAATGATCATCATGATTAAAGGACCTTTGTTCAATTGCCATTAAAACATTCTTGTATAAACAAAATCCTAATGGCTTAAACAGATAATCTGGACTGTAATTAATTATGGTAGGAAGGATTATTTAAGACCATTACATGTGGACCCAATCCACAACCTTGCATGAGAAACCAATGTCTCTCATACAATGGATCTTCTTTTGCTTCTTATTTATTTTGTCTTTGTGTGTGTTGTGTGGAACCATTAGTAAAGAATACATCAGAATAATGTTGGCGGGTCCTCCCTCATGGATAACTAGCTCGTATTCTGGGTATTAGTTACTCATTGTTATTTTGCATGGTCTGAATGGCTGTCAGTGGAAGCCTTGGCGGTTCGCCCATCCGGGGTTATAATAGCTGCTCGACTGACTTCCATCCAGATACAGTTTTATTTTTATCATCTTAATTTCCAAACCCAAATTTCAATCTGTAGTGGGAATCAGTTGGCATCAGTCAATGCCAACTAATGATCATTATAGAAGGGAAGCATGTAGGTTTTTATCCGAATTCACAGACAGTGGAGGCCCAACTGGTGTTGACACCACCATTACAGGGTCTAAACTGTCTAAATTCGCTCCACCCGAGTGATTGGGAAATTGGACAGTAGATGTTTACAGTCCACCCGATTACTCTGCCCTTACTTTGGTATCTTGACCATTCCATTCTGTGTTTCACCTTCTGTCTAGACCCGCTTCTGTATTTTGGGTCAATTAATTTTACACTTCCATATATCCTTATGCATGATAATATTATGTACTGTTGTGGTCTGTAATTATTTTGGGATCCTTCCCTTGGACAATAGAAGTCTAGATCTTAAACAGATATTGCTTTATAAACTCCCAACAAAAACCTCTTTATAAAATCCGGATCTGAGTAAGGGATAAATTCTTCAGTTATGACTAATTCATATTCTATCAAGGGTTATATTTTGGGAATTAAGAAGCAGATTCAGCGATTAGGTCTCGTCTAGACTGAAAGGGTCTGTGTTTTAACTGAGAGTCTAGTACCTGACAGGGAATGATTTTCAAATCCATTATTTTCCAAAATTGCTGGTTGATGGAAATGTAAGATTAGGTGCTACACCGAGATGGGGTCCACTTGGATTCAAATACAGTGTAGTAAATAATCTTAGAGGAACATCATTCAGGCCTTGGTTATTTTCCAAGATAGGGTTGAGTTTTCTTTCAACTGCTATCTTCTTCTGCCAAAGCCTACTTTTGAGTCCTGAGTGAGTGCATCCGGAACGAACTAATTTATTAGGTTGTTTCATTAGTTTGTATCTCATAATCACCCGGAAGAAAGTGAACACATTATTGGTCCACTGAGAGCCGGGAATTCTTGATCCATACTCCTTCATTCTGATGGGGAGCTGTCTTTTACTACCAGGGTCAGATTTTCAAAACCTCCGAGTGATAGGATTTTAAATGCTTTCTTTACCGCTTTCTTTTAACCGCTTTCATTAGAGGTCACTCGGTTGTAGTGAGAGTTGTGTAACTGCTACTAGGATTGACAGTTAAGGGATAGTTTAGGGCTTGATTCAAATCTTTGGGTGTGACATGGGAGAATGATAGTGGTACTTGGCATTTCAATAAATGATGTGTCGGGTGTTGCTTATCCACCACAGATGAAGTAACATACCCAGGCCAGGGCAGTTACGAATCTGTGGTATCTTAGAATTTGCAGTCTTAAGAACATGTAAACTCATATTGCAAGTACCTGTCTGCTAAAGGGAAAGCCTTGTTGAGAGCATGAGAATTAGCTATCTGAAAGAATTATCCCAAACAAAGATCTGTGTATAAAAACGGAAGTTTAATATTGCTGTATCTTGCTCTTGTCCAATTTTCATTCTTTTCTTCCTGTCCTTTCTGTCCACGTTGTGACTCAACCTCACGGTTGGCACAATGCTCCTTTTCCCTGCTTCCGTAGATAATGTTTACCGCATTCTTAGAATAATTCTTATCCGCTTTCTAGAATAGATTTATTTGCTTTGCAGATTAATTTAACTGCTTTCTAGATCTAAATTACATTCATGTCAGTAGTTATTAATCACCCTTCAAACCTATTGAGCAATACGAATGGAAAATCTAGTAAAACGACGTGGGACCTGCTTCTATCGCACATCCTCCAGTGAACGATCCGGTCTTACTATAAATTACTGCAATTTTTGACACCGTGCGCTTTCGGGCCACAGTTTCTCAAACACGAGCAATAAAAACATGACTACTTATAAACATATCCCTAATCACAACTCCGCCATTATAAATTGGTTTCATTAAATAAAATCTAAACCAGGACCATGATTTTTCGGAAAATACTCATGTAGTGGGAACTTGCCAAAAGTTTCATGGCAGGAACTCTCATGGCAAGAATTGATGAGAAGCATCATGGCATACTTGCCGGGGATCCTCAGTGTGACAGGCTGAAGGTCAACCTATCCCGGCTATGCCATGAGATTTGTCAACATTTCATGACAGGGAGGACCACAGCGCCATTTGAAATTAAAGCACCACACTTGAGTAATAAAAAAGACTAATAATCTGGATATATCCCTAAACCCTTTCCCGTGAATCATAACTCTTTTCATGTAATAAATCTAACCTGGTATATTTTCAAGAAAATGCTCGTGGGACGGAAATTGTCAAAAGTTTCAAAAATCATCCAAGGAGATACCATAATCAAGTAACATCCGGCGCATCCAAATTAATTGAGTACAGCAATTAGCAGCAGCTATATATTCGGCCTCAGCTGTAGAAAGAGCAACAACATTTTGCTTTCGAGAGTACCAGCTGACCAAGTTCTGACCAAGATAAAAGCATCCACCAGTGGTTGATTTGCAGTCGTCAGAACAACCAACCTAGTCAGAATCCGTGTAGTCAATTAACTCTAGTGAAGATCGTTTAGATACCAAAGACCAAGTCCAGAAGTCCCTTTGATATAATGAAGAATCCTCTTAACAGCACGGAGATGGGATTTTTTAGGATCAGATTGATACCTGGCACAGACGCCAACACTGAAGGAGATGTCAGGACGACTTGCAGTCAAGTACAAAAGACTACCAATGATGCTGCGATACATTTTCTGATTAATGGAAATCCCACTCTCATCCTTAGTAATTTTGTTATGTTATCCGAGAGGTGTTCGAGCAACCTTGCAGTCTTCCATTTTGAATTTCTGAAGCATGTGACCAACATACTTTTCTTGATTTAGAAAAATGCCATCGTGAGTTTGCTTGACTTGCAACCCTAAGAAAAATGTAAGCTCACCCATCATACTCATTTCGAATTCAGTCTGCATAGAATGAACAAAGGAGACTCGAAGGTCATCAGAGGTAGAGCCAAAAACAATATCATCGACATAGATCTGTGCGACCAGTAAATGGTTGTTGGTACGTTGTACGAACAACGTCTTATCAACAGTGCCTCGCACATACCCTCTATCCAAAAGATATGTAGACAAGCGTTCATACCAGGCACGAGGAGCCTGCTTTAATCCATAAAGGGCACGCTTAACCTTATAAACATGGTCAGGATGATCCGGACATTCAAATCCAGTAGGCTGAGACACATAAATGTCTTCCTTGATGTATCCATTCAAGAACGCAGTTTTAATGTCCATTTGATACAATTTAAAGCCAAGAGAACAAGAAATAGCTAGAAGTAACCTGACAGCCTCGATGCGAGCGACAGGAGCAAATGTCTTATCATAGTCCAGGCCCTCAATTTGAGTAAACCCTTGGGCAACAAGATGAGCCTTGTTGCGAATGATCTTCCCATGCTCATCAGTCTTGTTTCGAAAAACCCATTTCATGCCAATAACATTCACTCCTGGTGGTTGTTCGATAAACTCCCAAACATCATTGCGTTTGAATTGGAGGAGGTCATCCTGCATTGCAGCTATCCAAAATTCATCTTGCAAAGCTTTATTAGCATTCTTAGGTTCAATGGATGAGACAAAATAATTCATAACATGAAAACACATATTTGCTAATTCTGAGAGGTTGAGTTGATGACCTCGAGTTTGTCTAGGAGCAGCAGGATCACCAATGATATCGGTCTGAGAATGATATTTAGGAGCTCGTGGACCACGTTTGGGACCTCTCCTTTTGGGAGAAATTGGAGCAGACGGTTGTTCATCAGTTGTGTCAACACCAGGGTCAGCTTCTTCAGTATCAGAAACTTCAATGGGATCAGTAGAAGGGACCATCTCAGGAGTTTCAGGTGTGGGTAATTGAGGAACAATATGAAATGGATCATCGTCATCATCACGAGTAGGGTCAATGCCTGCAGAGGGAGTAGTATCATCGAAGATAACATTAACAGTTTCAATAACCTTTGAAGTTCTTTTCAAATAGACACGATATGCCCTTGAGTCCATATAATACCCCAAGAATATAGCTTCATCGGATTTTGAATCAAATTTTCAGATGGAAGTGCGATCCTTTAGAGCATAACATAGACTACAAAAAACATGAAGATGAGAGATGTTTGGAGTCTTTCCTCTCCAGATTTCATAGGAATGGTGGTTGTCTGTGGACGAAGATATACACGGTTAATGATATAACATGAGATATTTATTGCTTCAGCCCAAAAATGCTTCTCTAGAGTGTTTGCATGTAGCAGAAAGCGAGCCATCTCCTGCAATGTTCGATTCTTCCTCTCGACCACACCATTCTGTTGTGGTGTGTGAGGAGCTAAAAACTCATGTGCAATGCCATGGTTGTTACAGAGTTGTGCAAACAACTGGTTCACAAACTCCTTACCATGATCAGTACGGATACGTGCTATCTTCATATCCTTTTCATCCATAATCTTGATGGACAACTTAGCAAACACCGAATGAGCTTCATCTTTGGATTTTAAGAAATCAATCCACGTGTAACGAGAAAAATCATCAACACACACAAAGATATATCGCTTACCACCAAGACTTGGAACTTCTGTTGGTCCCACTAAATCCATGTGTAACAGCTCGAGACATCTTGTAGTTTGAATATCTTCCACTACTTTGTGAGATGAGTGAATCTGTTTACCCTTTGCACAAACACCACACACTTTCTTGTCATTGCTCCGTAGTTTGGGCAACCCAAGAACAACTCCAGACTTGCTAAGTTGAATGAGAGACTTGTAGTTCATGTGTCCACATCTTTGGTGCCAAAGACGAGTGGTGTCAACCTGAGACAAGAATGCTGAATGCATGGCTGGCTTCAAGACATAGCAATTGTTAGAAGAACGAACTCCTTTAATAACACAATTATAAGATGGATCAATAACCATGCAGTCTTCTTCAGTGAATCCAACAAAGAATTTTTCATCATACAATTGGTTTATGGAGATAAGATTTGTAGAAAGATCAGAAACATAGTAAACTGTAGATAGAGAGCCCATATTGTCACCTTTTGTTTTACCATACCCACAAATCTTACTTCGAGCCCCATTACCATATAGAACTTCCCCGTAGTCAACCTCAACGTAGTCTATAAGGAATTCTCTTTTACCTGTCACGTGACGAGAGCACCCACTGTCGAAGTACCACCGACCATCATTTGGACCTTTCTGAGCAGAAAGTACAACTAAGTACATTTTCGGAACAATTTTGGACTTTGGAATCCACATCATTTTAAGTTTGACCTGCTTCTGTAGTTCAAGGGATGGCCAGACAACTGGTCGACCACCAAGAATGTCTCGGGATAACTTCAGGCAAAGTTCAGCTGAATGACCTTGAAATCTACAGTAAGGACAGTCCTTGCTCTTTTTTGGAGACTCTGTTCGAGCATCTTTTTCAGCTTCTGTGGATGTACTTGCACCAAGAGTACCTGCACTCACAAAGGTAGTCACAGATCTTTTGTTAGGTTGTGTATTCCGCCTATATCCAATATCTTCTCGATTAGATGAGGGTTTTCCTTGAGTGATAATCTCATCCAGTTTGGTTTTCCCTTTGACTATACTTTCAATCCTTTGAGTTTTAGCAGACAAGGAAGCATTTTCTTCCATCAAGGTATCTCTCTCAGCAGACACGTTAGTCACAGATTTCTTTAGCTCAAGAATTTCAGCATCTTTCTCATCAATAGTAATCAGTAGATCTCCTTTTTGATTGAGTAATATTTTGTTTTCAGCAACAACACAAGCAAGGTCTTCTTTCACACTTTCAAAGGCAGCAACAAGTTCTTCACTATAAAACTGACTTGCTTCACTTTCAGATTCATGAGACTCTGTATCAGACAGATGTTCAGACTGAGAGTCATATGTTGTTTGGACAACATCTTTCACTGTAAAAGCCATAACTTCTTCATCTTCACCGTCGTCTTCTTCCTCCTTAGAAGTGATACTTCCCTCATCATCACTCAGAGTAGTCTGAAGAGATTTTCCAACTCTTCTCTTTGCAGTAGGATACTCGGATGCCTTATGACCAATGCATTCGCAATCATAATATTTTAGACCTCTAAAATTTTAAGGTAATTCCAACTTTTTGTATTTCTTCCTTTTATCATAAGAACCATCTGACCTGTGTTTCGAAGGTTGTTCTCGGGATGATGAAACACCTCGCTGATAATGACCCTTGTCATCTTTCTTGTAATTCAGTTTCTTTGCTCTCTTATCCTGCAGCATCCTTGACAACTTTTGGGTTAGATATGTCTTTTCTTCATTGTCAATGCACTGGATTTCATCTTCAACCTTGAAGGCTAGGTTGCGAGATGGTTCCTCTTCCAAGTAGTTCATCTCGAAGGTTTGAAGAGAACCAACAAGAGCTTCAACAGTAAAGGTCTTGGTCTTATCAAGCTCTTCAAGAGTAGACACCTTTGATTGATACTTCCTAGCGACAGTTCTCAACATTTTTCGGACAAGTTTTGCATTATCATACTTTAAACCGAGAGACTGAGCTTCATTGACCAATTTCTTAAAGCGAGCATGATACGCAGCAATATTTTCATCCTCTTGCATTCTTATATTATCAAAGGCAAATTTAATTCTCTGGAGCTTCAAGGCTTGTACGTCAGATGATCCTTCATAAGCTGCTTCTAGAGCAGTCCAAGCTTCATAGGCTGTTTCACAATTTGAGATGATGTGATATTGTGACTCATCCACGGCATTGAACAGACAGTTTAAGGTAGTGTTGTTCCCTTGCTCTTTGTTTTTCTGAGCAATAGACATTTCTTCTTGGGTGGCCGGAACCAGAGTAGTAATGGCAGCAGAGGTTTCAGTAGCTGGTGTGCAAACCTCTTTCATAGGTTGTTCCCAGGGTGTTAGAACAGCATTCCAGACGTCTACGCCCATGCACTTAAGAAAAATCCTCATACGGTTCTTCTAGAATGGATAATTTGAACCATCAAACAGAGGAGGTCTTGAGACAAAACCACCTTCTCGATTCATTTTGGACCAGACTCAGATAAATGTTAGAGCCCCGCTCTGATACCAATTAACAGGCCCAAGCTATTATGAAAAACCCTGTAAGCGTTGTTTGAGCGTAGTCTCAAAAACTTGTAAATTACAACCAGAGGCAGACACAAACAGAGTGCGGAAATAAACATAAGAACACCAAGAATTTGGTTAACCAGTTCGATCCACTGATCTACATCTGGGGGCTCCAAGCCAGGTTTTCACTAGATTCTCACAAACAGTTGATTCACACATCAACACACTTTACACGTCCTTACGTTCCAGTGAACTTCTCTATCTAATCAACCTAGACTAGAAAAACACATGAGAGCTTCAACTTATCTACCCAAATGCACTCAATTTACTAGCAGATGTTAAAGTGGTGTTTGTAGAATCCTAGCTACTCAACAGATTAGGCGCGGTGGTGATAAATACACTCAAGATAAGCACAAGTTGTGTTTACAAGCAATATGCCAAAAAATGCATAAACACAAACCCAAATCCCCATGGAAATACAGCAGGCAGAACAACTAGAGCTATACCAGTTGCAGGGCGGTTGTTGATGCCTTCTGTGAACAACGAACTTCAGGGGGATTTTCTTCTACAGCTCCCTTTACTCCATAATTGCATCTTAGAGCCTTCAAATGCTTTGTAAATTGAGCTGTGATTGCGGCAGAGAGTCTCTCTACACCCGCAAGGACGAAGTCAGGTATTTATATGAGTTTTAAGGCCCATCTAAAACCTTAAAAACCTGCTAAGGGGAAATGCCACGTCATAGTACTTTCAGTGCTTTTTCAATGAAGAAAAACAAGCATCGTTGGCACGATGTTGCAACAACAACAGTTTTACCGAATATCTTCACAACTCTAAAAAATGTCCCTAACAATAATAATAATCAATATAAAAAAATAAATATATTTTCATTGGTTGCTACTCGGACTCTATGATTGTCATTGGTCTTTTGGATGATAAAACCCATTTCCATCGTTTCGCTTCTCTGATCAGCTGTATTAAAGATTTAAGGGATTCTTTCGAGGCCTGCACCATTCACCATATTTTGTGAGAGGGGAATAGGGCGGCGGATCGTTTAGCTAAGCATGGAGCGTCTGAGGAAGTTTTCTACACTATTTGGACTTTTCTTCAGGACTGGATTGCTGGGGACATAGCGGCGGATGCTTCCGACGTGTACTTCCCCAGATTCTAGATTTTTTTTGGTTTTTTGTTGTTTTTCGTTTTTCGTTTTCCCTTGTTTTCTGGCTTCGGCTCCTTAAAAAAAAAAATCATTGGGTACTTTCCCATCGAGACATTTTCATTCATCACTTATCTCTTCTTCAGTACGCTTTTATGTAATCGACACTTTTTGATCCCTTTTATTCTAATTGTCCATGCCACTTTATTAATACAATTTTATTTTAGTATTTTCCAAATAACCAACATAAAAAAGAGCTAAAACGATAACTAAATTAAAAGGGTGAAGCATAATAAGAGGATGTTTGGATAACCTACAAAAAAAACGATTATCTGATTATTGTGTTTTCAAAACGCAAATAATTAGTTTAACCACTCAAAAATGGTGCTGCAAACCTGATTATTTACGTTTTGAAAATGCAATAATCGGATAATTTATTTCATATCGCACATCTAAGCATCCACTAAGTAAGTAATAACGGACCACACAAGCCCATAAAAAAATTTCCATTCAGAGATAGTAAATTCATTCATATAAGAAAGATTCGAATAACTTTATATACAAGACTAGAATATACTTCACCACAGTTTTATTAGATGAATTAATTTAATGCTATAAATACATAGTGATTCATCATGGAGCTTTCATAATCCTTTTGTTAGTCCATTATGAAGTCACAACTGTAGTAGTGGAATTCAAAGCTAAGACACATTATATAGATATAGTGATAAATTAAATAAATGCCTATGATGTATGTATGGATGTATATTCCCATTCAATTCATACCTAATTGTGAGATGCAAACAACAAGAATCCACAACAGTGCAGTGCATTAGTGGGACAAATGATGAAACTATGTTGAATGTTTGCATAATTATTGACATTCTGTGCTCCGCTGACCTAAGCAATCTTTATTTATTTTTTTGTTTATTTGTTACTTTTTTATGTTTAAGATTCATATAATTGTGGATGAGGTGAGCTACATTAATTTGATCATTTTGGTGACAAGTGGTGGAAGTGTTGGAGGTAGTACAACTGTAGTTCCCTATTTGAAGAAATTTTAAACTTTGAACCAAATAAAACAATATTTTCCCTTTTATCTTTGTATCCAAATTATTACTCCCTCCGTCCCACTTATTGTGTCCCAAAACTTTTGGACACGGTATTTTATATGAGGATAATTAATATTTAATGTAGTGATAGATTAGTATTTGAAGTTGGGGTAAATTATGAATTTATGTGATGTGATGGTAATGAGTTTGAATTTTTAATTGATTTATTTATATGTGATTTGATAGTTGTGAGTTTGAATTTATTAATGATTTTTATTTATTGGTGTGATGAGATGGGATAGGTTTACTGGTTAATAATAGTTAATCATTTCCTGGATTGGAAATGTGACAAAAGTGTTGGGACGGCTAAAATAGGAAAGTGACATAAATAATGGGACAGAGACAGTATTTTTTTAAGAGTCGAAACCAGAGAAATGGTGGTGGAAGTCCATACTATATAAATTACAAAGGGATAAAGGGGAGAGATAGGGGGCTGGGTGGGGAATCGAACCCCCAACCATAAATTTGGAAGGCATGGACATGGCCGCTTGGACAAGTCCTCATCCCTTTGTATCCAAATTATTGAGACATTTTTCCTTTTATTACATGTTTTAAAAGATGGTAAATTTTTATATTTAGTAAGTTTAATTAACTTTGGGTCCGTGGTGCACGTCGAGTTGCAACTGCAGGCTGTAGCTGTTGGGAGCTATGGGAGCTGTAGCTATCAGTTTTTGCATAAGTATTCGGACAAGTAGCTGTAGCTGTCAAAAATTATAATTTGAAGAGAAAAATTAATTAAACTTAGAAAGTAGCTTCTGAAAGCTCCCAAAACCTACCTCTTGTAGCTTCTAAAAAAAAGCTTTCAAAAGTTCCCAAAAGCTCCCAAAAGTTATTGTACAGAACGGGGCTTTTCTTTTGAAATAAAAGTTAAAGCTACCAAAAGCTCCCAAAAACTGCGTGTAGAACTGACCCTTAATCTATGCTTTTAGGAATGTACATGAAATTTTTGAGGATAATAATCCAAACCACCCCCTTGTCTCTTCTTTACAAAATACTAATACTTATCAATTAAATGGGCGATGTAAATATGTAGGAAATTCTTATGTTGGAAAGTCTCAAACGATAAAGTGATTAGGCTATGACAGGCTCAAACTAGTAGAAAATACTATGTGCGCGTTGTTCAGACGATGTCTCAACAACCTATAAATAACGATCAGAGTTATACAAAACAGAGTGCGGAAGTAAACAATGAACATCAAGAATTTGGTCACCTATTTCGATCCGAAGATCTACATCTGGGGGTTCCAAAGCAGGATTTCACTAGATCATCACCAAACATGTTGCAAGGTTTAACCAACCCATTTACCAACATCCTATTCACTAATGAACTTCCTTATCTCTCCAATACACTAAAGGAAACAGCTGGGAGCATCAAGGTGTTATCTACCCAACTGATGTGCACAACCAATTCACTAGAAAATATGGAAATAATATTTTTGAGATCTAGCTACTTAATCTAATCAAGTGCATGGTGATACAACACACAATCTAAGCCTCATGTTTGTGTTTACAAGAGATATGTCATGATAAATCTAAACACAAACCAAAATACCCCAAAATAATAGCAGCAGACAGTCAACGAGAGATGCACCCAGCAGCAGAATGGTTGTTTCTGTCTCTGCAAACAACAGAAATGGGGGTTTGTGGCTCCAGCTTCCTCAGATCGCCATGACAGTGAAGGACCTTGATGAAGCTCTGTTTTCTCCTCAATATGCGGCTGTAAATTCTCTCTCAGAAGAACAAGGACGAAAACTGGTATATATAGTTGTGCAAGGCCCATCAAAAACTCCTAAAAGCCTGCTATGAGGAATTGGTCAGGTCACTGTCATTTCTATGCTTTCCCAGTGGAGTAGTATACGCGTTGTTGGAGAGTTGTCACAACAACCGAGTTTCAGCGAACATCTTCACAACTCAGAAAATTCCCTAACAGGCTAGGGTAGATTTGAGTAGACAATCGGGCTATGGCCTATGGGGATACATCATTTGTAAGAATATAATGAAAAAGGATCAAGATATCATATAAGAGTGATTCAAAATTTAATAAAGGCAATTTAGTTATTCAAAAGAGTGAAATTTAGGCTCGTATAATGGGTCCTATCGGACGAGTTTTATTAACCTCTTATCGATATAAAATTGCAGAAATTAATGGCTAATAAGATCGAATTTCTAATAAAGCCAATCAAACTGGGCTTTAGCTTGAGATGCATAAGACCACTAAAAAAAGTAAAAAATTAGCTCATCAAATTTGGTAAATGTTCTAGTTAAATCATTTTCTTTTCTTCTTGGAGTACCCGACCAGATTGTGAAGTAGTGGGAAATAATGTTGGATTTGGAAGCAATGATAGGCACGAAAGATAGAAATTTTATTCAAGGTTTTACTGAATGCTTCCTTGATACATTGAACAATCCATGCCAATTAATTTATACTAGACAATGGAATAATCTAGATGCTTAATTAAAGACATTAATTCAATGACTTCATTTTACTAAGCTAGTCATTGTTTTATTTTCCAATACCTGACTACATGGTTATTCCCATAGTCAAGATTGTGAATTAATTCCTTTTAACACCCCCTCTTAATTTGCAATCTTGAGTAGGGTCTTAAACTTTACGAACTTGTCCATTGTCAATGCCTTTGTCATGATGTCCGCGGGTTGGTCATGTGTGTTGATGAACTTCACATGAATTTCTCCTTGGCTCACTAAATCTCTGATGTAATGATGTCGTAGCTCGATGTGTTTGGATCTCGAATGAAACACTGGATTCTTCGTCATTGCAATAGCAGACATATTATCACAATGAATTATGGTTGGCCCCTTCTGCACAAATTGCAAGTCTTCCAGAATTCGTCTTAGCCACACCGCTTCTCGCCCTGCTTCGTTAGCAGCAATGTATTGCTTCGTTAGCAGCAATGTATTCTGCTTCTGAGGAAGATAATGCAACTGACTTTTGTTTTGTTGAACTCCATGAGATCACATTTGAGCCAAGACAAAAGATGTACCCAGAAGTACTTTTCCTTTTCCTATCATCGATGGATCCAGCCCAATCACTGTCTGTGTAACCAACCAAACTGAAATTTTCTTCCTTCTTATATTCAATGCCATGATCTTTGGTACCTTTCAAGTACCTCAAAATTCTTTTTGCAGCTGTAAAATGGATTTTACTTGGTTCATTCAAGAACCTGGACAGCAGACTTACCGAATAAGTGATATCCTGCCTTGTATTGAGATAGAGCAACGACCCAATCAACTTTCGATAAAGGGATTCATCAGCTTTTTTTGTATTATCATGGACTTGAAATTTCTCATTTTGTGCCATGGGAGTCGAGACAGGCTTGCACTCTTTCATGTTGAATTTCTTCAATAGATCATCAACATATTTTTCTTGAGTAAGAAATATTCTTCCAGGCCTTTGCTTCACTTGGATTCCAAGAAAATAACGCATCAATCCCAAATCAGACATCTCAAACCTGCTCATCATTTTGTTTTTAAACTCTTCCACCATGGATTTGTTTGTGCCAAAGTAGATTAAGTCATCCACATAAAGGCACACAACAAGAAGATCTTCTCCACAAGTTTTCACATATAGAGATGATTCACTTGGGCTCCTGATAAATCTATCTTCAATGAAATAACCATTGATCTTGCTATTCCAAGCTCGCGGCGCTTGTTTTAGGCCGTATAAAGCCTTCTTCAATCGATAAACCTTTGTTTCCTGGCCTTCAATTTTAAAACCTTCAGGTTGCTCAACAAACACTTCTTCTTGAAGTTCACCATTTAGAAGAGCTGATTTTACATCAAGCTGGAAAACATTAACTTCCAATTGAGCAGCTATGGAAAGAGCAGTACGAATTGTCTCAATTCGGGCCACAGGAGCAAAAGTTTCTGTAAAGTCGATACCAGGCTGTCGAGAGTAGCCTTTTGCAACGAGCCGCGCCTTATATTTCTGGATATCACCAAGTTCATTGAATTTGATCTTGTAGACCCATTTCATCCTAATAATTTTCTTCCCTTCAGGCAAATCGACAAGCTCCCAGGTTCCATTTTTTTTAATGGTGGAAATTTCCTCCGCCATTGCTTTTCTCCAGCACTCCTCATTTGATGCTTCATCAAATGTCTGAGGTTCACTGCAAAATAAAGCAATTTCATTTGTCGCCTCATAAAGATCTCTAAGGGAACGTGTTCGTCGTGGGGGGCTTTCATCTGCAACTTCAGGAACTGGAGCCTGATTTTGATCACAAACATGCACCTGGGAAGTTGATGGTACTGGATCATAGTAAGGAATTACATCAACCTGCTTTCCTTTCCAATCCCAAGCTGTGTTTTCATCAGAAATAACATCACGAGAAACTGAAATTTTATTTGTTGTTGGATCCAGCAAGCGATATCCCTTGGACTCATCACTGTAGCCAATAAAGAGAAGTTTTTGGCCTTTTTCATCAAACTTTCCATGACTTTGAGATGAGACATGAGCATATGCCACACTGCCAAAGACTCTAAGATGATCAACTCTTGGTTTTTGGTGATGCCAGGCCTCATATGGTGTTTTATTCTGGACAGCTTTTGTTGGTGACCGATTGAGAATATAAGCTGATGTATAGACTGCTTCTGCCCAATATAAATTAGGAAGACCGTTTCCTTTCAGCATGCTCCGAGCCATCTCCACAATCGTCCGGTTTTTTCTTTCGGCGACACCATTTTGTTGTGGTGTCCGACTCACTGTTAGCTGCCTCTTAATCCCATTTTCCTTGCAATATTCAATGAAGGGATTATAAAGAAATTCCCCTCCACGATCTGTTCTCAAGGCCTTTATGAAAAAACCACTTTGTTTTTCAACCAACGCCTTGAACTGAAGAAAGATTGAGAAAGCTTCCGACTTTTGATTTAGAAAATATATCCAAATCATCCTCGTGTAGTTGTCAATGAACAAAATGAAGTACCTTTTATTTCCTGGAGTTGGTGTTTGCATCGGTCCACAAATGTCTGAATGGACAAGCTCCAGAGGTGATTTGGCTCTCCAGGAGGTTTTAGGAAATGGGAGCTTATGCATCTTTCCATATATGCACCCTTCACGCACCTTGTTCGACTTTTGAATTTTAGGAAGCCCGATGACCATGTTTTTCTCCTTCAACAAATGGAGTCCCCCCTCATTTAAGTGACCATATCGCAAATGCCACAAATATGATAAATCTGCATCCTCCACTTTCAACGCACAATTTTCGGTTAGTGGCATCATGAGAGGAAATATTTTATTTTTCATTTCAATATTGGCGATGATGGTGTTTCTCTTCTTATCAAGAATCTGACATTTACCATCATCAAAGTGAATTGAAAACTCTTTCTGTATAAGCTGCCCGACACTGAGAAGATTATGTGAGAGATTAGGAACATAAAGCACATCAGTGATAAGCTTTTTCTCACCCTTTTCAGTTTGAACGGCAATTGTACCTTTCCCTTCGGCACTTCTTTGTGATCCATCGCCAAGAATGATTTTAGAAGTGACATCTGAATTTAGATCAACAAAGAGATCTCGATTGCCAGTCATGTGGTTACTGCATCCGCTGTCCAAATACCACATATTTTTGGATTCTCCGCTGCTACTTGAATAGAACAGGATTTCTTTACTCGGCTGCTCCGTAAATTTGGCATCCTCTTTTCCTCCAGATTTGTCTTTGTTTTGAAACCAACAATCCCTCTGAGAATGGTTTGGGATTTTGCATCTTTTGCATCTGAAGAAGCAATCCTTAGACTCATGGTTTGTCTTCTTGCAAATAATACAACCTGAGTTGTTATCCTGCTGCTGCTGCCCTGATTTATTTTTCCAGCTTTTATTTTTCCGATCTGTCTCCAGCGCTCATTTCCTTTCTTTTGGTTTGATTGCTCTTTATTGCTTGATACTTGCTTGGACTGAAATGCTTGTTCAGTCGATGTATTAGTCGATCTATTGATTCTTTGCTCATGTGCGAGAAGTGATCCAGTCAACTCGTACATGGTCATTGAGGATAAATCCTTTGACTCCTCAATAGCTGCTGCTGCATGATCAAATTTTTGTGGCAAACTACGCAATACTTTCTCCACAACCCTTCTGTCTTGGATTGTATCTCCACAACTTTTTATTTGGTTCACGATCTCCGTTACTCGGGATGAGAAATCACGAATCGTCTCTTTATCATCCATTTTGAAATTGTCAAAATCTCGCCATAGCGACTGGAGCTTTAAGGTAATTGTTTTCTCGGTTCCTTGGAATTCTTGTTTTAAAACATTCCAAGCTTCATTGGCCTTTTTTATGCCAAAGATACGAGGGAAAATTGATCTGCCGACACCTTGTTGAATATACCGCAATGCCATAGCATCTTTCTTTATCAACTCTCTTTCTGCATTGGCATTGGCATTGGTATTTTCTGCTGCTGCTTCGGGGTTTGGTTCTTCCTCTTCTTCAATCACATCCCACAGATCCATGGAGATGAAGAATGTTTGCATTTGACTGCTCCAATAATCGTAATGTTCTCCTTCAAAGATTGGGACTTGACTTGGGGAATATTGAAACAGTGGTGAAGACATTTTTAGAGATTGTGCAGGAAGTGGGTTTGATGGAATTTCTAATTTTATGTGGCTCTGATACCAAATTGTTGGATTTGGAAGCAATGATAGGCACGAAAGATAGAAATTTTATTCAAGGTCTTACTGAATGCTTCCTTGATACATTGAACAATCCATGCCAATTAATTTATAGTACTAGACAATGGAATAATCTAGATGCTTAATTAAAGACATTAATTCAATGACTTCATTTTACTAAGCTAGTCATTGTTTTATTTTCCAATACTTGACTACATTGTTATTCCCATAGTCAAGATTGTGAATTAATTCCTTTTAACAAATAATGCTTACTAGAGCAGGATTTGCATGTAGAGCTAGGTTGGGAATTTAAATTAAATTTTTATTTATTGAAAAAAAATAGAGCAATTAGATTACAGTACGACCTTCATCATAACAGGAAATATTAGTATAAATTAGAAGTGTTGGGTTTATCGTATTATTTGAACGTTTTGTTTATACACTGTACTGTATTAGATTTTAAAAAAAATGGATTTAAAACCCAACCTCAGGTTGGTAGTTAAAGACGAACCAAATTACCCAAAATTTAATTCTCCTATTATATTGGAACGGTGAACTTTTTTTTGGTATATAAGGTACCATGACTTTTGATAAAGAGTTGGTGTTGAGAAGCCCATAGCATGCAAATTATTATTGAAATTCAAATTGAATTTTACCGGTTGGATTTAATTAAAAAAAATTACCTCAATTATTTCTTTTAATAAGTACTCCGTAATTCATTCAAACTTTCAAAAACAATTCATTGATTCAATGTAAAGTTAAATAAGAATCAAATTATCCTCAAATTTTTCAGAAAAAAAAAATATAAATCTTCAAATTCAAACCCCAGAATTAAAAAAAAAAAAAAAAAAAAAAAAAAAAAAAAAGCCTCCTCACTACAAGATTTATGTGCAAATTAAATGCCCCAAAACCCGTCACTACAAGAAGAAAAGAAAATTTCTACAACCTTTTCTGAGTACAACGACCTGTATACGGGTGGGGTGGGCGATGCTCGCTTTAAAAAATCTGAGCAAAAGATCGAGCACCAGCATTAAGGAGTAATTTTTCCGAGTAGGACTACTCGGTCGCAACCAGTCCGGTCCGGTTCAGTTTCATCTAACGCAACAATACGAGTATTTGTACAAAATTCAGTTACTCGGGTAATTTCGGAGTATGTGTACCACAAATTTTGCTCGGAAATATGATTCTTTGACCAGTTACTACCTGAGCTCATTTCCGAGTACTTCTACTCCCTTAGTTGCTTCGAAAATTGTTTCTACAGTGGCAGCAAAATTTGTTTTTTTCTCCTCCACAACCACTTGCAAATTCAGCAATCTTCAACAATCCAATATCCCAGACCGGAGTGAGTTTGTATCCTGACGTCTGGAAATGCGGAGTGATATGTAGATGCCTGTGTTATGCTATTTTTTTTTGTTTCCTTACATATGGTAGTAAATTATATTATTTTTTTTCCTTTGTTTGTTTTAGCAATTAGTGGTAATTTAGGGAGGTTATATTTCGTCATATGTGGACGTGTTCTTTATATTGATGTCATGTGCTCTTTTTTGTTTCTTTCACTTACGGAAGTTTTTTTTTCAGTATTTTTCCTTTTTTATGCATTATTAATTGTGGGCAAATGAATAGATGTTTCCATTTAGTTCCCCTGGAATCATGGGAGAATTTTTGGTAGGGTGTAATACTTAGGTGTGGTGGGCCAATGTTCAAATTAAAAAAATATTCTACATATTTTTTTTAATTTAACAACAAATCGTGTGAGAGATTTTTTTTGTCTTCCCTCGGCCTTATCCATTTGGACCACTTTTGGTCTTACATTTTATATCCTTCCACTTCAACTTAAGAGTAGACTTACATTTTTTGTGCTATTGAACACCCTGCTGCATGTTATCTTGAAGTTCTTCATGTGATCTATGATTAAAAAAAAAAAAAAGTGTATGATATGTCGCTAAATTAATTTGTGTTGCTAATTCCTTTTAGTGGCGCTACATAAGCCATACAAATGTGTTATTTACTATGCTTACACATGATATAATTATTCATCATAGTACTGTGCTGCCAACGATGATATTATTTATTTTTTTCTAGACACATGATCTGCCGCCAAGTTTAAGATGTGTTCTAAACACAGTTGTTATGTGCTTCTCTTTGTTTACAAAATGCTATTTTACATGTTATACGAAATTAAATTCAATGCTATGCAAACATTTTGACATTGCTATTTGCATGTTATTAAAATGCTATCTCATTAGTTTTAAAATAACAACATTATTTTTTCCAACCATACATCACTATCATCGCGCATCCACTTCCGTCAATGTTCATAATACATCACAACATTGCAACTGTAAAACACTAATCTAAATGTGACATGTTGTTGCCGCCGCCACCTTCCAGCCACCGCAGAACCACCACCACGGATCCGACACCATCAACTTTCCGACCCCGCCAGCACCTTGCGACCCTCACTACCATCATCCTCCACCATCATCCTCGCCACAACCGCCACCACCAACAGATCTCGCCACCACCACCGCACCACTGCCACTGGCCATCCCACCCGTTTCCCGTGGCATCCATCCCTCTCCCGTCACCACCCCTCTCACCGCAGCCCCTACCATTTCGAATCACCAACAACAAAACCCACAATCAGAACAAAAAAAAAAAAAAGAAGAAGAAGAAGAAGAAGAAAGGATGAGAAGATGTTGTCGGAGACACAGAGAGAGAGAGGGAGAGAGAACGCCGTATCACAGCATGTTCGACTACTGTGCATCGTCGTCGTCTTCACCAACTCCATAATGGCAATGAATCAACACAGCAGTGTAGACCATCATTGCCGTCGTCAACATAGAATTCCACATCTTGTGTTTCATCATCTCCGAGACAGATGTTTTCGGTTGCCATTGCATTGTCTCCGGCTTCACCTAAATCTTCCGGGGACGAATTCAGATCGAGCATCTCGATTCTTCCTTTCCCTGTTCGAATGGTCTCCTATCTTTTCCGGTTTCGCAATTCCCTCACCAATTATCCGTTTTCTCTCCATAATCAAATTGGAAGTTACTAATCCCTCATTCATGACGCCTTTAATTAGGGGTAATCATGGGTAATCAGATCCACTTTCCTTTGTGATTGATATCGCTTTGAATGGAAGGTGTGAATGGCTGGATGGCGCGTAGCATCTTCGACGCTGATGCGGAACACGTCCGCATATGCGTACTCCTAGCAGTCTGCATAGTAACTTAGTCCTCCGAGACCAACATCCATGTCCTATGGTAATCTAAAAGTACACAACAAACGCATAACGTACCATGTCATTTAAACATTAAACGGAAACGGCAGTTATACTTTCTATTCAATTTTTAGTCGTGAGGATTTCCGAGTAGTTATACTTTATATTCTACTCGGATTTTTTCGAGTATTCCTCGGTCGACGGAAATGGTACTCGGAAAATGGTCATTTTCTTGTAGTGCATGGTATGAGGGGTAGGGGAATTTGCACTTAATTGTTGACCAACCAATCTGTTGGGCTGTTTTTCGGCTTAGCTTTGTGACGACCACAAAACTATTGTTCTGCGATCGTGGAAAGCGTTGTGGCAAAAACTGCAAAGAATTGAAGCCTTGTAGAATCTGGCAAGATTAAGATAGACGATTTGACCGCGGTGGCATCGTGAAAGATGCATTGTAGAAAATGCTACTACTTAATTGCTGTTTGTGGTATGTTTCATTCTAGCATTTCTTTTTATTCAATTATTCTCCTCTTCAATTAGGGTTATCTACTTATTGTTAGGTTGCACTTTTAGGTTCTATCATTGAGCCTTTTTCAATGTTCTTATGTACTTATTTGACAGCTGTAGATTCATTAAAGAGAGCATTGGGAGTTTTTCTTAGTAAGGTAATTCATTTCTTAATTACTACCAATCGTTGCTTGATCCAGTGGTAATTAGGGTTTTGATTCACGGAAACAACAATTGGGAAGAAGATGGAATCGCTGTGATCAAGAACTCACATGAGCCTAATTAGTCTACCAAATACTACACTAGTGGTAAACTTAAGACTCATAACCAAAAAACTTGGGTTTTTTTTTTGGCCAACTGTTGTTGGTAAACATTCCTCATTATTGATATCTTCTTCCTAACTCATTGAGAACAATATCCAACAATATGCATGTAGTTCGATTGGATTTTAATCATTCCGGCCGTGCAATTGTTTAATTTATTTAGAAAGCTAATCCATAGGATATACAGGGCTAATGGTTTACAAATAGGATATACAGTTTGGGTAAAAGACAATCTGTTTATATCGCATACACAATAAGGAATAAACTAAACCCTACCTTTTTAAGTTTGTATGTACGATTACGAATTAAAGAAAGAGTAGCACTTGTGCTGAAGAAGAAATTGGAATGTATGCAAGACAAACACCACTTTTGACTAGGAAATGCATTACATATATAAATTACATATTACACACTTTGTTGGAGGCTAAGAAAATATGGATTGCCCAACCCCATATATAGGCATATAGCCAAATTTCGTTTACAAATTAATTAGACCACGACATGCATGGTAAAAATGTAGTAGTAATAATAATTAATAGTAGTATACTATTAATTAGAATACAATTACTATGTTGAGTTTTGCGAAGCTCAAAAGAAAGTATTATAATAATAATAATAATAATAATAATAATAATAATAATAATAATAATAATAATAATAATAATACTCCCTCCGTCCCAGCTAACTTGTCCTGTTTGACTTTTTGACATTGTTCATTGTATTACGTTGACTCGATTTTATTTCATGTATATATATGGAAAAACTAGTCGAGTTTGGTCTTGTTAAATCGTATAATCATGTAGTTTTAGAATATATATTTTACATAATTTTTTGTTGTACACATTTTGAGATATTAACGGTTGAAAAAGTGCATTGGATTGTGTGCAAAAGTAAAACAAGACAAGTTAAGTGGGACGGAGGGAGTAATAATAAATAAATGAATTTTCAACAATTGAGATTGCAATTACATCACCAACGGAATTAATGGCATCCACAAAACGCCGATGAAAGCTCGTGATGGCACTCCATCTCTTTCAGCAATTCACACTACAAGAAAAAAACATCATAGCGACCGTCACTTGCGGTCGCTAAACAGAGAGACGGGTCGCTAAAATTGATCAGCAACCGTCTTAGCGACCGCATAGTGACGGTCGCTAAAGTGCTCGTAAGTAACTAGGCGGCGACGAACATCCGAGGCGGTCGTCGGCTTAACGACCGACCTAACGACCGGCCTCGGCGGTCGTTAAAATCTACGACCGTGGCAACGACCGTCTATAACGGTCGTGAAACCCCAACCCGGATCACCTACCGGTTCGCTCTAGCGACCGGTCTAACGACCGCGCTTGACGGTCGCTGGACTAAGACCGATTTAGCGACCGGCTTTGACGGTCGCTAAATCTGATACTGTCACCACACCAATTTAAATGGCAGCAATCCGGTCCAAACAAACAAACTCATTCTAACCTGCACAAACTCATTCCAACCTGCACTAATACATTCTCAAACCATTCCAAACAAACTCATTCAAACAATACCATCCAAAACACCATACACCATCCAATACACCATAGAACCTCATTAAAACCTTCAAATTTAGACTTCTTCATTGAAGTTAACATAGCAACTACATTATGTACATTCAAACCAACAAAATCATAAGTGCAATCAACTACATTATGTACATTCAAATCAACATTCAAACCAACAGTATTCAAATGCCAAAAACTACACAAAATGTCACCAAGTAATTAAGACACCATCCAAAAGTGTTAACTAATATCTGACAATCAACATAAATTCAAAAAGTACTAACAAATGACATCCACTCAACTCACTGTGATATCACCACCGAATCCATGACCTCCTCCATGGTCATCATCTCCCGAGCCCGGAGACGGAGGTCTACGACCTCCCCGCATCCTGTCTAACTCCTCCACCACAGTCTCCCACTTCTGTCCATAGCATTCCAGAGTTGCCTTGAGCTCTTCAAACTCCTCCCGAGTGATCTCATTCCTGCTTGACTGTGGGGTACTGCTTCCACCCTTCCCCGTAGGCTGAATGAATTTTGCCAGTGATCCTAAAACATATTTATGATGTACAAATAACGCGTTAAATTAATGCTGACGTATTCGGGATGAAATGAAGTAGTAAAACTATTTTACCTAGTCCATAAACGGCCTTCCGCCTATCGTGCCCACCAGCAACCTCATAAAAGGACCGGTTTGGATCGAAAGGGGCTTGAGTTTGTGTAAGAATCTGTTTGATAGCATGGTACTCCTCCTGTTTGAAGTGACAACAATTAAGCAAAAGTGAATGGACTAATTAATAATCATGTCAGCAGTTAATATTTGTAAAAGAAGTAAAATTTTGATCCTTTACATGGACCGTCTTTGATTTGTCATCAACCCAGGCATCCTTCTTATGTTTCCTTGTGTGCGTATGCTCGTGCAACTCATCCAAGTCGATTTCCCTACCCTGTTCTTCTATCTACATTCAAATAAAAGGTTTACTAAATTATGAAGTAATAGGTAAATGTGAATGGATTTCGAATATATATAACAATGCAACGCATACCAAGTGATCCAGTGTCGCATCATGTGATCTAGACCCTGCTGTGTGTGTCGGAAGAGCTGGAGCGTCTGCCTGACCTCGCCGCCTGTTCACCTTGTTCCTCTGTTGCTTTTCCTTGAACGCAGCGGAGTTCCAATAATTACGCCAGGCCTCAGCAATTTCTCTGTCAAGTGGATAAGGTTTCTTACCACTCCTGATGTCCAACGTGTAGTCTTTGTACCTACAACATGATTAGTGTCAAGTATACCGTTAAATAATAATTCATTGTAATTAACTATCTACTTAGTATAGTTATAAAAAGTGCCGATACTATTTTACCTTTGCACGTTCTTCCTCTCCCACTCTTTCTTTACTTGCAATTCGAGAGAAGGATCCCATCGAGCAATTTTCTGATTAACATATTTCAAAGCCATGTCAGACCGTTAGTAATAAGTAAAAGGACCGAATATTTATATATGTAATTGACTTCAATTCATTACGTACTTGAAATTCACCCCAGTAAAAGTCCTTTGTCCTTTTCGTGACTTTCATCCACGAGATTCCTTCCTTATCTGCCCGCATGGGATAACAATCCCACATCTTTTTCACCAGTGCACCCGGGATTGTGATACTTAACATTTAAATTAATTAGTCACTAAATGGGAAACTGTTATGAAAAGGGGTTGTTTGGACAAAAAAAGGTACTAGAAAATATTGGTGGGTTCTTTTTTTATTTTATTTTTTATTTTATTATTATTATTATTATTATTATTATTATTATTATTATTATTATTATTATTATTATTATTTTTGCGGTATTCCCAAGCCACATTAGGTCTAAGGTTAATCCCACCAGAATTTGATAGGCAATGAAGGGTTATCCCTCCCAAAGCAATATTCTGCATACACAAACATTTGAATACAAGTCATTTACTTAAGCTGACATAATCTCATACCACTCCGGACAAAGTGCATTTGGTTGGTGGTTTCTTTAGTTTTTTTTTTCTTTAGTTTTTCTTTAGTTGATTTTAGGAAAGGGTCCAATTAGGGTGTGATCGAAAGAATCCGCACCACATCAAGGCGAAAATCTGGAGCGTTGATTTCAAATCCAAGGGTTGTAAATGGAAAAGGATAAAGTTGTCCAACAAAATATGTAACGGAAGATATAACCCTATATTTAGTATGTTATCAATCTAATACTACGTATTTGGTAAATCATATCAAATATTTGGTAACCATATCTAATATTCCAAATAATATCTTTTCCTGATCGATTATAGTTAATAAATAGGGTAACAAATCTATTAATCCATCATTCAGCGATGCTACAAAAAATAATTCAGTGGTGGTATCAAAAATAGTTCATGAAGAATTCAGCGACAGTATATAGCATAATTCAGAGACGTTGCCCTGCATAATTCAGCGATGCTACCAAAATACAATTCCGCGGTGCTACCAAAAATAATTCAGTGATGCTATCAAAATATTTCAGCGACACTATCTAACAGATTTCAACGATCATGACTAGCATATTTCAGAAGAAGAATTCAGCGATGCTACCAAAAATAAAACCACTTATGCTGTCAAATATATTTCACCGACTATATGTAGATGAATTCAGCGATCATACCTAGAAGAATTTAGCGACTCTACCAAGAAGAATTCAGCGATTCTGCAAGAAGAATTCAGCGATGCTACAAAATACAATGCAGTGATGATACCAAAAATAATTCAGCGGACGTTTTCATGAACAATTCAACGACCTTATCAAGAACAATTCAGCGATGCTATCAAGAACAATTCAGCGACTTTTTGTCAACAATTCAGTGACTCAAGTAGCAGCATTTCGGGTACGTTTTCATGAATAATTCAACGACTTTATTTAAAAATATTTAAGCGACGTATATCTATGTATAGCAATATAATTAAGCAAATTGGAGGGTAATGTAAGATGAAATGCGGAGAAGAAGAACAAAAACGTTCATTTTCCAATAATATAACAAAGTTATTATTTTAACCCTCAAGTTAATCTCAACCATCAATTTACAAATTAAATCAACGGCCAGTACACCGCAGTACATCAAGACAAAAGTGTCAATCGCACCCTAACTTAAACCTTTAGGAAATACTACTGGTATATTTTTACATTTTTAATGTTTGAATTAATGAAGCCAAACAATTCTGTTTGTGGCTGACGTCACAACAATTCTTCCCTCATTCGATGTCTCGCCACTACTTAATTATAAATGCCAATTGGAATTGGTTCCCCTGCTGCTCGTCCATATGGGCCACCATATGTGGAGTATATATAGACCAAGATTATCAACATCGATATTCTAGTTGGGATTATTTTTATCTTTACAAGATCGGAATCATAGTATCGAATTACATCCTAAGATCCTGCCAAATTATAACAATAGATAAAAATTATTATATATATTAACAAATAAAAGCATAACATAGAATATTATACTCCCTCCGTCCCATTCCAAATGTCCTACTTACTACTTTTAGATGTCCCATTATAAATGTCTTCTTTCTATAAATAGAAATAATTTTCCCCTCCAACAACTATGTGGACCCCACCATATACTCACAAACCAACTCTACCTTAATTCTCGTGCCCAACAGTAACAAGACACTTGGAGTGGGACGGAGGGAGTAATTAGGTAAATGAAGTAATAAAGCACTATAAACAGTCGATGATAAAATTCAATATCGATTTTATGAAAACATGAGATTATGGGAGCATATTTTAAATTTTGGTAGGATCAGATCGTATAGGATCACAAAAATTCTATCATAAGATCGGAATTTTACAATCAAGATCGAGATCCTACTAAATTTAAGATACTACAAAGATCTAGATCATTTTTAAGAAGTGGGATCGTAAATCGTAAAATCTTGAAATCAAGATCGAGATCTTAATAACTATTATATTGACCATGATTTAGAAAAAAAATGATTCACCAGGGTTATAATAGTAACTTAATAAATTTATAGTTTTTTTTGCTAAACAGCATATAAATGCTAGGAAATAGTGGTGGGAGCACAAGCCACACAATTACAAAGGGATAAATAGGAGGGATAGGGGGTCGGATAGGGAATCGAACCCCAACATATAGGTTGTGAGTCGGGAACTTGACCACTAGTCATTAGTATATGTCCTCATTCCCAAATTTATAGTATTTAGAATAAAAGTGGGTATTTTGTTTTAAATTTCATCTAACATTCTGTCATTTTATTATATTAGTATTACCTCCGCCCGATGGGCAGAAATATGGACAATGTGAATAAAAATATTTAATTTAACAAATAAAATTGTTCAATTTTATTATGTCGCGTATATTCCCAAAATTCATTAAACTATTTTAAGCATTACATGTATATGAAAAAGCAATCGACCAATAGACATGTGTCGTTACCAATATTATAATATATATATTACAATTTGGTTCGTTAAAAAAATATTATACTACAAACAATAGTGGTGGCTTGGGCTCCCACACACCTTTGCCGACACATAGATGTCAATGTTTACCAAAAAATAATTGTTGAAAGGACAAAAAAAAAATCAAATATAAAAGACTTTCTACTCACGTCTCTAATGTTGTAGATTGACAAAGAAAGCATGTGAAATAACATTGCACTCAATACTTAATTATTGATATTAATTCATCCTAAAGCGTTGAGAAATTAGAAATTTCATAAAGTTATAGATATTTCCAAATTAAATCAGAAAAATATAAGAAATACTCTTGTGAATGACTATTGTTTAATCAACTTATTTTCGTATTGCAATTTATCTAACTTAGTTAATTTATCTAATACAAATATTTTCTATTCATATGAATATATATAATATCAATCTATAAAGTACTTATTCATAATTTATCATATATTCTTTAATTATAATTTCAACTCAAAAAAGATTAGTTAAGAATAATAGTAACAAATATTGAAAATATATTTAAAGAATAAATATTATCAACCCATAAAGTTTTTGCTACATATTTTATTAGTAGTATTCTATATCTATAATAATTAATGAAATTAAATTATCTAATATGAATATCGCTTAAATTTGGTTCTCCTATATTTTAAAAGTGGATTATGCTTTTATACAAGGATTCTTTCTTTTTTTATAGTGATAAATGATTAACTTTTAGTATTGCTAATTATCCAATTTTGACTAATGCTTATATAATATCTATAGGGAAAAAAAATATAGTCAAGTGAGATTTTGTTAGATTCATCTCGTCATGTAGTTTTAAAATATTAAATTTTAAAAAATTTTACCTGTACACATTTTGAGTCATTGATGAGTTATTGATCATTAGAAATGTGTATTGGATTTGCGTGCATAAAGAGAATCACTACAAAAAAATCGTCGGGAGGCGAGGACACGTTTTCCTCGCCTATGTCCTCGCCTACAGCATGAGGCGAGGACATAGGCGAGGAAAATGTGTCCTCGCCTTGATGATTGTTGGGTTCCGGTGTTAGTCGACAGTGTCCTCGCCTGCAGGCGAGGACTTGAGCGAGGAAATGGGCGAGGACGGAGGCGAGGACGGGGCCGAGGAACGGGGCGAGGAATGAGGTGAGGAAACAGGCGAGGAAACAAGTGAGGAAAACTTGGCGCATTTTTCTAACCACTAGGCGAGGGATTTGTCGCCCATGTCCTCACCTCCCATTTTTTATTTTATTTTTTAAATTTCTATTTTCCTGATACCAAATCTGCAATTTGCTTAATCAAATAAAAATGCAATTGCCTGGCCTTTTAGGCTTCTCCAAAAAAAAAATAAAAATGCAATTTCCCATATCATTCAAGATAAAACAACTACAATCAAGATAAAACATAGTTCACTCAAGAGAATCTCCAATTTCTATTCACTCAAGATAAGATATATTGTTCACTAAAAAACTCTGTTTTACATAGTTAATACATATTCAAGTACTATATAAAGTCATATTCAACTACAATCAAAGCCGAAAATCTTCCTGAGATCGAGATCGAATGCATAAGTGCTTCAACAACCTAGTGATTCCCTATGTGAACAACGAAAAGGACTCCACTGATCAAATTGTGCAGCATTTGACCTCTTAGGAGTAGTATCCGAGTGTTTGTAGCCCCAAGTATTCCTCCCAAGCACCATAAACATCTCCTCTCTGAAAGAGGAAAATATTTATCGAACTTAACTTAGGAATTACGTAAAAACGGTGTTATTTCACGAAATGAGATAAACAAGCCAAACAGTAAAAAGAAAACAATTGTCATATTATCCAATGTCCTATAATCCAGAAACATCATTTTATCAATGCTCGTAACCTTATAATTAGAATATTGTTGCAAATATTGTCTTTCTTCAGTTTCCATTATTCTCAAATTCATCTTCCAACGTTGCATTTCAGCTTCACAAGGAGGCATATCATCTTGCAATTGTGTAAGTGTCCTGACAAGGTTAAAAGAAAAACAAGAGATATTTGACAGATATAGACCAAGTCATTGCACTTTAAAACTTCAAGTAGCATATGCGGATGAAAATATATCTACTTATATAAGCAGAGGAGAAATCACTGCCTATGTATTTACCCTTTCAAATAAGTCAATCTTGTTATTGCCTTCCGATTATAATCAAGTAGCTCTTTCGATTCCTGCTGCACTTTGGCCCTCTTTTAGCCCTCTTTTCTTCTACAGCTATTTCTTCGCCGAGACAGATCTGCCATTGTTTGGTGAGTTTGTTTGTCCAATAGGGAGTGTACTTAAAGCTTTCTAGTACTGCTAAAGCTTAAAATTTCACAATCAATTCCGAACCTTTTGACATAAAACAACAGGCTCACATCAGTAAATCATCGGTTATAAAAACTAAAGTTTTAAGGATATAGAAACAATGTAAAGTCAGTACTTTTGACTTTGACTTTGACTTTGAGTGATAGGCATGGATGAAAAAGTTATCAATATCATTAAAAGAAATATTGCCAAGTAGCATATAAAGCTGGAAGCTGACTCAAGTTACAAACTTGGAAGGTTAAAGGGTTTAATAATAACATAAAGTATGGTAGAATCAGGTATTGGCGACACAACTAACTCGGTATTTTTGACATGGCCATCTTCATACCTGCATAATGATGTAGGACAATGGAAGCTGCCACAGTAACATTCAATGACGCAGTGCCACCACCGTACTGTGGAATGTACACGAAAAAATTGCAAATCTCACACTCCTTAGCTGAAAGTCCTGTTCCCTAACAAAGGTGCATATGTCAGTACACTTCCCTAAGGCATATAATGCATTGTAAACAGCTGAAACAAAAGATCACTATATTAGGACATCCCCACTTTCAATAACCACACGAGGATTTTGAGCGGTATGGAATAACTTATATCAGTATGACAGTATCCAACCTCATTGCCGAGAAGAAATGCAGTGCTCCTCCTGAAAGGATGCTCATTCACCGCCATGGCATTATCTATAATCTCTACACCACATATATCGCAATCCTTCTCCTAAACAACACAACATCATATAAGAAGCCAAATTAGAGTGTATAGATATGTGTGTGTGCGCGCGGCGCGCGTGTCACTGCATATCCCTTCTCCACACACATTCTATAGAAATAGATATATAGCGATCCATTCTCAGAGAGCATCCAGGCTTTGCCAATTAAGAATATTGATCAAGAAGACAAATAAATATCATCCAAAAGGTTTATAAACAGAATGCTTATCAGTACCATAATAAGGCCCATCAGGTAGCCCAATATATAAGCCTAACTTAGAGGTGAGGTCGGCATTTTAACAGTGAAAACTCAATTATCACACCAGTGTAAGATTTTAAGAAAAAGAACCTATGTGTACATGGATGGGGCACTAGAGGAGTTAAATATAAATAAATTAAAAGATGATGCACATGTCCCATATAAAGTAAACTCTATGCCATGTGTTACTTAGTGATTAGTCAAATCACATGTTTACATCATATGCTTAAAGAATTTCATTACTCAAGAGTCCATCATTATTCAACACTAAATTCGTGATTAATCTATCCAATCTATGATGGTGGATAAATTGATCCCATAAATAAGCATTCTAGATGTTATTCTTACTTCCTATCTGACAAACATGACATTAGATGTTAATGTACAAACACCAATTAGAATCTTCACATATTTCCAAGCAACAAGATATTAGCTTTAATGTTTTCAATTATAGTTGAATTCTTTTTACACATACAGCATCTGGAATTCACCGGTGAGCAAGAAAGAGAATAGCATTAAACATCCAAATTTGCAGAACAAGATAGTTCTATTTAACCATACAAAGAACAAGATAGTTCTATTTAACAATACAAAGAAAGTTTACTCTTTTCATCAATTAACTCATATGAATTTGCAGGTGGGAAGAAATAGAATGTCTAATAGGTAAAACATTAAAAGAAAAATTCAACTTTCTTTGTTTAAAGCATACATAAAATATACTGATACCCATCTGGATATTTTGAAAGCAAAAAAAGGATCTTCTTCATATTGTAAATGAAAGTAAGCTATTAAACATTGAAAAGAAACTGTGAGATTTGGAGTTGTTCAAATTTGGATTGCACAAATCTAATTAAATGATTTAATCAAAACAAATCCATAAATCAGACAGAAGAAAATGGATGTAATATTCAAGATGTAAAACATGGTCTAGTGTTTCTTTTAATTCAGATTAATTACTCACACAATCAAATCAGAGTACAATTCAACAAATCATGGATGAAAGAGTCAAAGAGAGTTAATTACACAAGACAATACCACAATGCGCCTTATCTGAAAACTGATGAATCAAACAACACCCAACTGAAAACTTGCCCTCAGAAACGTACAAACCTTGACCATTGCACACAGCTAAATTTTAAAATTCCAGTGAACCACAAGGCTTTTTCATACCCCACACCAAAAAAATGTCCCTGATTAGAAATTCAATCTCTTATCCGACTTTTCTATAATTACACTCTAACAATCAAATTTTAACATAGAACACAATTATCCAAACTAAGCCAACGTATGAACTTTCCAGCCACATATAATAACTAGAAACTAAAATTCGAACACAAAATCAACATTTCTCCACCATCGCGATGAAGCAGCAACTTATTTTTGAATTTAAGAAGTCCAAAATAAAGCAAAGCAAACACACAACCCCATCACGGAAATGTGAATGTTCCAAAAACAAAATACATAAAATTAGACAACAACCGCATTTGGAGAATCAACACAGCAAAACCAAACACCAAAATGCACAATAGCCAACATACCGAAGAAAATAGGAACCAGACTAAAACGAGACATTACTGGCCAACAAACAAATGATTAATTAGGGAAAAAGACGAGATCAGAAACTCCCAATCAGCAAAACCATCATACCAAAGAAACCACACACCAAATGCACAACAGCCCCAACGAAATCGACACATTACCTACGGGCATGGTGTTCTGGACACAAACCAGATAGAAAGATGAAGTCGAGTCGAGTCATTACCTGCATGCGTCGTCTTGGATAACAGAGCACCCCGGAAGTTCACCGTTCGTCGTCGTCGTCGTGGCTAGGGCTGCGTTTGGAACCCGTGTGGAGTGGCTTGCGCGAATGGTTAGGAGATTTTGGCCTGGGTTTTTTGACGGTATGTGGGATATTTGGCGGATTAGGGTATTTAGATTAACAAGCAGGCGACAACAAATTTGGTCTCCCAATTCCTCGCTTTAGGGCGAGCAATTTACTGTCCCCACCCCTTTTCTCGCTCCAGGGGCGAGGAGATTAATATTGTCACCTTCTTTCTCGCTACTGTATAAGAAAATAAATATAAAAAAATTATAACTCCACAGGCGACGACGAAAATTATGTTCCTCGCCCCATTTCGTCGCCTACGGACGATTTTCTTGTAGTGAATATTGAGAAAATAGGTAGGTTACTGTTCATAAGGGGATTTTTGTGAGAGAGAATTAGTAGGTTACTGTTCATAAGGGTAGGTTAATGTTCATAAGGGATATTGTTTTTATATATAGATAGATATGCAGAAAAAATTGTAAAAATTAATATTAAAGCAAATTATCTTTATTAGTGTGGCATGAGCTCCCACCACCCTTTTCTTAGATTTTTAATAGCTCCTTAAAAAAAATTATCACTATTACATATTGAGAATCATAAAAATAAAAAATACATGACATTCTGTCTAAAATAATAAATAAATAAATAATAATAATTATTATTATTATTACTGGGAATGAAAAATAGATAATAAAAATAGATAATAAAAAAATACATGATATTCTTCTGTCTGTTATGAAAATATATAACTCAACACATTAAAATAGAAAGGCCTATTAGTGTATATGTTCGGATAGTATATATATGTATAATATGATAGTGTAACTAAATAAAAATAATATAAAGCTATCGAAATGAAGTGAAATAATACGAGAAGGAAAGGGAATGGATTTTTATTTAAGACAAGGAAAATCAGGCATAGAATCAGAATATTTCATTCATCTGTCCAAGGCTCATATTTATAGAGAACAAGAGCCGCCTTAATGGAACCCATTATGTTGATAAATCAAATTTGCTTTCATCAAGTCTTGTTAGCAGACATTCACTATTGTATGACTTTTCAATACTCCCCCTTGAATGTCTTTAATACAAAGAATATGCCTCGTTAAAACTTTACTAGGAAAAAAACTCAATGAGAAAAAAAATCCTAGTGAAGGAAAAAAAGAGTACAGTATTCTTGTATCCAGTGCTCCCCCTGATTTGGACATCATTTTAAATCTCGAAGTCGCCGCATTCCAATTTTCTTTACGAACTTCTCGAATGTTGCAGTCGGCAATGCCTTGGTAAATAAATCCGCCAAATTATTCTCCGACCGAATTTGTTGCACATCGATTTCATCATTCTTTTGAAGATCGTGAGTGTAGAAGAATTTTAATGAAATATGTTTCGTTCTATCTCCTTTGATATAACCCCCTTTCAACTGGGCTATACAAGCTGAATTATCTTCAAATAAAATTATTGGGGACATTTGTGGTTCAATGATTAAACCACAACTCTTCAGTATATGTTGAGTTATTGACCTCAACCAAACGCATTCTCGACTTGCCTCATGGATTGCTAATATTTCGACATGATTAGAAGAAGTAGCAGTTAAAGTCTGCTTCATTGACCTCCAAGAGATGGCAGTTTCACCGCAATTAAAGACATAACCTGTCTGAGATTTGGCTTTGTGTAGATCTGACAAATAACCTGCATCGGCAAAGCCGATTAACTCATGTCGAGAGTCTTTTGGGTAAAATAACCCAAGATCAATTGTTCCTTGTAGATAGCGAAAAATGTGCTTTATGCCTTTCTAATGTCGTTGAGTAGGGCAAGAACTGAATCTTGCGAGTAAATTGACTGCAAACGCGATATCAGGTCGGTACTGTTTGCAAGATATATTAACGTGCCAATTGTGCTTAAATATGGCATTTCTGGGCCAAGTTGCTCTTCATTATCTTCTTTTGGCCTAAATGGATCCTTTGCAGGATCAAGTGCTCCGAACGACCATTGGATTACCTAGCAGATGTGTATAATCCATTCGAAATTGCATTAATACCTTTTGGGTATAAACTGATTGATGAACAAATATGCTCTTTTCCAAATGCTCAATTTGTAGGCCAAGGCAAAATTTCGTTTTCCCGAAATCCTTGATTTTGAATTCTTTTTTCAGATATTCGACCGCCTTTTTCAACTCTTCAGGAGTTCCAATTAAATTTAAATCATCAACATAGACTGCGACGATCACAAATTCTGACCCATTTTTCTTTATAAAAACACAAGGACTAATGGGGTCATTTGTATAATCTTCCTTTATCAAACTTTCACTGAGGCGGTTATACCACATTCGGCCAGATTGCTTGAGCCCATACAACGATTTTTGTAATTTGATGGAATAAGTTTCTCTGGGTTTTGAGTTGCAAGACTCACGTAACTTAAAACCCTTCAGGTATTTTCATATAAATATCATTTTCCAATGAGCCATATAAATATGCAGTAACAACATCCATCAGCCTCATTTCAAGATTTTCTCGTAGGCTTATTAGATACATGAATGTTATTCCATCCATAACCGGGGAATATGTTTCCTCAAAATCAATTCCCGGTCTTTGGGAAAAACCTTGGGCTACAAGCCTTGCCTTATATTTGGCAATTTTATTGTTTTCATTTCTTTTTCTCACAAACACCCATCTGTAGCCAACAGGCTTCACATTTTTCGATGTTTGGATAATAGGGCCAAATACTTTTCGTTTATTCAGTGAATATAGTTCAGACTGAATCACACTTTTCATTTTGACCAATCATTTCTTTTCCGACATTCTTCAACTGATCTTGGTTCAGGATCCTCATTATTTTCCATTACATCGAGTGCAACGGTGTATGCAAAAGCATTATCAACGTTTGTTTCTTTTCGGTTCCAACATTTTCCAGTATTGATATAATTGAAAGAAGTTTCAATAACTTGATTTTTATCTGGGTGAATATTTTCAGGTTCAACCTTTTCGGGGGTTGAATCAATTTCTCCTTCGGGAGTATCATCGGTGATTGATTTATCACCCATATGGATAATTTTCTTCTTTCGTGGATTTTTATCCTTTGAACCCAAAGGCCTGCCATGCTTTAGGCGTGCAAGTAGGTTCATTTGCACTCGGAATATGCCCATCTGGGACATTTATATTAGCTGGTGCATTTGCTGCATCATTTATATATGATTTTGTGACTTTAGCAGCATTATTAAAAGCATCGGGTAATTGATTTGCAATTCCCTGCAGATGCACAATTCTTTGAACTTCAAGTTTGTGTTGCCTTGTACGAGGATCAAGGAAATCAAATGGACTTTGCCAAGATATTTCCTTTTTCAGTTGATCATTTCCTCCCCCTAATGTCGGGAATTGATTTTCATCAAATTGACAGTCTGCAAATCTTGCAGTAAATAAATCACCCGTTTTGGGCTCAATACATTTGATAATCGAGGGTGATTCATACCCGACATATATGCCCAACCTTTTTTGAGGTCCCATTTTTGTACGTTGTGGTGGCGCAATTGGTACATAAACCGCACACCCAAAAATTCGTAAGTGGGATATATTGGGCTCCTTTCCGAACACAATTTGTGTATGAGAGTAGCTATGATAGCTTGTCGCCTTATTTTCACAAGTGCTGCTGCATGCAATATAGCATGTCCCCAAGCAGAAAACAGGGAGTTTTGATTTCATTAACAAGGGTCTTGCAATTAATTGCAATCGCTTAATAAATGATTCTGCCAGACCATTTTGCGTGTGCACATGAGGCACAGGATGTTCAACAATAGTTCCAATCGACATGCAGAAATCATCAAATGCATGTGATGTATATTCTCCAGCATTATCAAGGCGTATTTTCTTTATTGGATTATCTGGAAACTATACTCGCAATTTTATAATTTGTGCAAGTAATCTTGCGAATGCCAAATTGAGAGTTGATAATAAACAAACGTGTGACCAACGTGATGACGCATCAATTAGTATCATAAAGTACTTGAAAGGTCCACACGGTGGATAAATAGGTCCACATATATCGCCTTGAATTCTTTCTAGGAATGTAGGGGATTCAATTCCCACTTTTACTGGAGATGGTCTGGTTATTAATTTCCCTTGTGAACAGGCTGCACAATTGAACTCGTTTGGGTTCAATATCATTTGCCTTTTCAATGTATGACCATTTGAATTTTCAATAATTCGCCTCAGCATTACATTGCCAGGATGCCCAAGTCTATCGTGTCAGGTAATAAATTCACTAGTAGCTTTCAAGCCTATTAGGTTATGTATTTCTGCGGCACATAGTTTTGTGTAGTATAAGCCAGAGGAATAATATTACAATTTTTCATTCACAGATTTTTTGTCATTTTCAATTCGAGTTATCAAAAGATACTCGTGATCTGCCTCTTTTGAAGTTTCAATGTGATATCCATTTTTTCGAATATCATTGAAGCTCAGTAAATTTCTTCGAGCTTTGCGTGAGAACAAGGCATTTTCAATCGCCATTTTTGTCCCTTCAGGGAGAAATATAACAGCTCTACCGGAGCCTTCAATGCATTTGCATTACCGCTTATAGTTTTCACTGCGGTCTTTTCCAATTTTAAATTGGAGAAATAGCTTTTATTTTTCAAAATGATATGCGTTGTTACACTGTCAATGAGGCAGATATCATCTCCGACTTTTGAATTTCCAGCATCCATTTCTTTACAAGAATATAAGAAGGTAATTAAACATCAGCAATATAAATATTATTAATGCAAAAATATATTTATATTATACATGGATAATAAAAAGGGAAGTACATGATATCATTATTTATATTAAACAGGAATTATAAAGATAAGTACAAAACATATATAGCTATATAACAGTATCTGGCTCAACAAAATCATCAGCTTCCAGGTGCGTGATATTATCATTTAATATATCATCATATGTATCATCGTGGGCATTATGGTGTGCTTCAACACCTGGTCTTTCTTTTCGTTTCGAGGCCTGATACAGTTCAGCTAAATGTTTAGCTGTGTGGCATGTTTGAGCCAGATGACATTTAATTCCACAACGATCACAAATTTGATCATTTTGTTTATGCTTTCTTGCATAATTTCTTTGTTGTGGTTTGTAAGGCCTTTTGGTATCATATCAGCGATTTTGCTCAAATCGAGGCTTATTTTTATAATTTTTTGACGAGATGATTCACCTCTGCCTCGATTGTGATACCGATTTTGGCCACGATCATCATTTTGATTTTTAATGTGCCCATGATCACGCACATATTTCGCTGATTAAGCCGCGTTCACCTCAGGGAACGGTTTTGCACCTGCGGGCCTAGATTCATGATTTCTCAACAGCAATAGGCTGTTTTGTTCAGCCAATAATAAGCAGGTGATAAGATCAGAATATCTTTGAAAGCCTTTTTGACGGTATTGCTCACTCAATACTGAGTTTTTAGCATGAAACGTAGAATACGTTTTTTCAAGCATTTCTTTCATAAATTTTTTGCCCACATAATTGCAGTTGGGCCGTAATTTTGAACACAACGGAATTATATTCCCGGACTGTTTTGAAGTCTTGAAGCCTCGGGTTTGTCCAATCATCACGGGCTTTTGGAAGCACCGTTTTTTTAAGATTATCATATCTTTCTTTCAACTTTTCCCACAACGCCAGTGGAGATTCCACAGTCACGTACTCCATTTTAAGTGCCTCTTCGATATGATGGCACAAGAAAATCATGGCTTTTGCCTGATTCTGATGGCTGGAATTTTTGCCTTCAGCAATAGTATCTTCCAGACCCATTGAAGTAAGATGCATTTTCACATCTCAGGCCCAGGACATATAATTGCATCCTTCAACGGTTAAGGGAGCAAATTCCTGCTTTGCAAGGTTAGCCATAATCTTATTGAAAATTTTGGAATAAAAATTATACCTCAAATACTGATAACTCGGGCAAAGTCTCATCGTGCTGATAACGTGTATGAAAATATATAACTCAATACATTAAAATAGAAAGGCCTATTAGTGTATATGTTCGGATAGTATATATATGTATAATATGATAGTGTAACTAAATAAAAATAATACAAAGCTATCGCAATGAAGTGAAATAATACGAGAAGGAAAGGGAATGGATTTTTATTTAAGACAAGGAAAATCAGGCATAGAATCAGAATATTTTATTCATCTGTCAAAGGTTCATATTTATAAAGAACAAGAGCCGCCTTATGGAACCCATTATATTGATAAATCAAATTTGTCTTCATCAAGTCTTGTTAGCAGACATTCACTATTGTATGACTTTTCAACACTGTTTTATTTTATACTACTTCTCTACAAGATTTTGTTTTACTACAATAAAAGAAAAGATATTGCAAATATACAATTACCGTAATATCCTCCAATTAAATTAGTGGGTTTGAGATACCCAAAGTCACTTCAACATTTACTGGCCCATTAGTGGGTCAGCATGGGAACCGTACAGCTAATTAACATGCTAGGAATATTTCAATCCACCAATTAGTTTTCCACACTTTCTTTCTTGGCTTTCTGATATAAATTTATTTCTAAATAATTACTAGTAGTATTATGTATTGCATTGCACTTAACGAAAACGTTTCATGCATTTGTTTCATGATCATGTTTACTTTCTAAAGAAATATAAATGGAATGGGATTAAAAGTTTAAACTTGAGTATACGTAGAATTCTGCTTTGGAAGAAGCAATCTTTCAATACTCACTCAATACCTGAAAGATTAATGTTAGGTCCAGTGTGTCTGGAGATATCTGATATACACCAAAAAAGTTTTTAAAACTTATGAGTGTTGAAGAGG